>OY998255.1:44225330-44834830 GCA_963922045.1 Persicaria maculosa
TGTCTATTCTCCGAGAAGGAATCGTAATTGGAAACAAGAAGTTTGAGTTCTTAGCTTTCTCAGCCAGTCAACTGCGCTCCAATTCGGTATGGATGTTTGCTTCCAACGATCAAGTGAAAGCTGAAGATATCCGCGAGTGGATGGGTAGCTTTAGCAAGATCCGTAGTGTGTCAAAGTGTGCAGCCAGGATGGGTCAACTTTTTAGTTCTTCTAAGCAAACTATGGTTGTTCCAGTACAGGATGTGGAGGTTATTCCCGACATTGAGGTTAATACCGACGGCATGTCATATTGCTTTTCAGATGGCATTGGAAAAATATCGCTGTCGTTTGCGAGGCAAGTTGCACAGAAGTGCGGTTTGAGCCACACTCCATCAGCCTTCCAAATAAGGTATGGTGGTTACAAGGGTGTTATTGCTGTGGATCGGAACTCGTTCAGGAAGCTATCATTACGCAGTAGCATGTTGAAATTTGAATCAAGGAATCGGATGCTCAATGTCACCAAATGGAGCGAGTCCATGCCATGTTACCTGAACAGAGAAATTGTTGTTCTCTTATCGACATTGGGTGTTGAGGACAAAAGCTTCGAGGGACTACTAGAGCAGCAAATGCATCTTCTTGGAAGTATGATGACCAGCCGAGAGGCAGCTTTGGCTGTTCTTGAAGCCATGAGTGTGACCGAGGGGAAGAGCATCTTGCCCAGGATGCTGCGTTGTGGTTATGATCCGAAGGCTGAACCTTACCTCTCAATGATGCTTCATGCATATCTTCAAAACCAATTATTTGATACCAGATATAGGTGCCGGTTGTATGTTCCCAAGGGGCGTATCCTTGTTGGTTGCTTGGATGAGACAGGAATTTTGGAGTATGGGCAAGTTTTTGCGAGGATAACTCTGACGAAATCTGAGCTGGAGGCTGTGAATCACAGTTTTTTTCAGAAAGTTGATGAGAAAACAGCACTTGTTAGAGGAAAAGTAGTGGTGACCAAAAACCCATGTCTTCATCCTGGTGATGTCCGAGTGCTTGAGGCTGTATATGAAGTGGCACTAGTGGAAAAGGGTCTCACAGATTGCCTCGTCTTTCCTCAAAAAGGAGAAAGGTTGCCTTCTATCTTCTATTTATATCTCAGGTCTATCTTCAATATTGATTGTCAGTTATTTATCTTGATATCAAATCTGTCTTCCTATTTCAGGAATTAATGTGCTTCTAATTGCATTTCAAAATCTGTTGTCATTAGTTTAGTGCCATACTCTCAATATTCAAGTCAATTGAGAGCATTATAATACTTTAGGCGGCTTTGATATGATTGCCTGGGAGTTTTTTAGAGCAGTGCCTCCTGATTGTCAATCTTTGTTAATATTTAGCGCCTTGTTTTTGTCATTCAAGGTCCTTAACTTGAGGAAATAACCTTAGCAGTGATGTTACTGAAATGCAGGCCTCACCCAAATGAATGCTCTGGCGGTGATCTTGATGGCGACCTATACTTCATTTGCTGGGATGAAAATCTTCGTCCTTCACGCACAGTGCCTCCAATGGACTACACAGCACGTAGACCTCGTATTATGGACCATGATGTGACATTAGAGGTAAGTTTTATGTATTTTTCTTCTGATGTTTTAAATTGAATTCTGTTGAATTTTCCTTTTTGATTTTCCATCTTATGATCACTCAATCTCTTGACTCTTCAACCATCTGATCGTAGAAATGGGAATTCAAACCTATAACTAGAATTGAAATCACTTCCTGGCAGTCGACTTTGCAGGAGATTCCGGGAATGGAAATTCAAAACTATAAATAGATCGCTCAGCTAACAAAATGACAAGTTTAACAAGTAATCTTTCCCTGCAACCATCTTACCTTGCAGGAGATTCAGCAATTCTTTGTTCATTACATGATCAGCGATTCGTTGGGAGCCATCTCAACTGCGCATCTGGTGCACGCTGATCGTGAGCCTGAGAAAGCACTGAGCTCTAAATGTCTGGAGCTTGCCGATCTTCACTCCATGGCAGTTGACTTTGCCAAAACCGGTGCTCCTGCCGAGATGCCCCGATCCCTTAAACCTAGAGAGTATCCCGATTTCATGGAGAGGTACGACAAGGCAATGTACATATCCGAAGGTGTCCTGGGCAAACTCTACCGCACCACTGTTGCTCTAACTGCTCAATCATCACCATCAAACTTTACATGGTCAGCAGAAAAGGCCGAAGCCATATACGACAAAGACCTAGAGGTCCCCGGTTTTGAGGCCTTTGTGAAGACTGCCAGGGAGTGCAAAGAGACCTATCTGGAGAAGATGCAGATGCTGATGTCGTTCTACGGGGCAACCCATGAGAACGAAATACTGACCGGGAACCTGAAAAGGCATTCCGGGTTTCTCCAGCGTGACAACAGGAGATACCTGGAGGTGAAGGATCGGATTCTGGAGTCAATCAGGAGCCTTCAGAGGGAAGCCAAAGGGTGGTTTGGGGCTAGCTGCAACGTTGAAGAGAAGCAGCAGATGGCCTCCGCCTGGTATCATGTGACCTATCACCCTTCCCATGCCCACAACAGCGATAACTGCATCAGCTTTCCTTGGGTCATCGGCGATACTTTGCTTGCCATAAAGTCTGGCAATCAGCAAAAAAGCTAACTGAAGCTCGGTCAAGTCAAGGTGTATAGGTTTAACTGGTGTCGAGTCATGCCAAGTCTGCCATCCAAGTGACGAGTCCCATAGATTTAACTCCTTATTGTGTCCAGTCGTTGGCTTCTCTAACAAGGTCGTCCGCCTCTCTATCGATGTATGTGTCTGTAATGGTGTTGCAACTGGAACCTTTATGTGAATGCTGAATACAACTCTCCTGAATCGAATGTATAAAGACTCCTAAGTCCTAATGAATGAATGAATGGGCAAAATCTAGTGAATGTAACACAGTTCGAATCTTGGGAACAAAGCACTTTAAAACCTGGCTGTCTATTAATGGATCCGATCGGGCAAAAGAAAATAAACGAGTTCGAGCTGAGCTTTAAACTAGGGGTGGGCACGGGACGGGATTGAGCCGGGACGGGACTCGTCCCGCGAAATTTTTACGGGATCGGGACGAAATTGACACTTTTTTTTTGGGACGGAATGGTGTCTGGACGGGACGGGACGGGACGGGACGGACCTTGTCCCGCAAATAAAAATAATAAAATATTATATAAATTTGCAAAGTGAAAAATGCTTTCATAATTCATTAATTTGTATAATATGTTGAATACGGTATTCTTCTCAACTATATTATTCAATAATAATAATATTATTAATATTAATATTAATATTATAATACTATTATTAATTCATACAAATATTATCTAATTAATTATAACGTTCAACATATTTGGCTACATTATCTTACTAGACCGGAACGGAAAGTGTTTGAGACGAGATTTACCAAATACTGTTTCATTATCAATTGATAGTTGGGAAGAATACCGTATTTATCTATTTGCCTCTTGTAGCTCTATATTATAATAATAACAACAACAACAACAATAACAACAACAACAACAATAATAATAATGTCACGTTATAATTAAAAAATAATAATATTATTATTATTACTTATTTTCTTTGTTATTATTATAAAATAATTATACTTTACAAGAAAAAATATAATATGATATAATAATAATAATATAATATCACAATAATAATAATTTTATTATAAAGTAATATTATTATTAAATTAAATTATAATATTATATAATAATAATATTATTATTATAATCAATTATTATTATAAATTGAAAATTATTATTATAATTATAAATAATATTTGCTCAAATAATAATATATTATTATTATAAACAAATATTATTATTATAAATGGAAGATTATGATTATAAATATAATTATAATATTTGCTCAAAATAATAATACTAATAATATATTATTATTATTATTCTATAATATTATATTATTATTATTATTATTATTATTATTATTATTATTATTATTATTATTATTATTATTATTATTATTATTATATGCGGGACGGGACGGGATTTGCGGGATCCCACCGGGATTGTCCCGCGTTTCGTCCCGTATAATTTTTGCGGGACGGGATTCGCTATTTTGTCCTAAATCCCACCGGGATCGGGACGGGATCGGGATTTGTGCCCACCCTTACTTTAAACAGTTCTACTTGCTCATTATACAGTAGCTTATAGGAAATTTAAAAATTCCATAAAATTCGAGCTATTCAAGCTTAATTCGAACGAGCCGAGCTTTGGACCGAATTTAAAAATGTGTTCATACTCGGCTTGTTTAGAAAATGAACGAGCTCAAACCGAGTTTTTATCGAGCGAGTACGAGTCGAATTCGAGCTACTCCGCTCACATGAGAGAAAGTCATTCAAGATGGACTCTATTATTATAAAGATTTACAAATAGATATAGGTTATATATTAATTTAATATTTTGAACTAAACTCATGGTTACACGGAAGATGCAAATCAATTTTTAAAATAGGGAAAAAAGAAGGAAAAAGGTAAAAAAAAATAATTGGAACGATATAGAGAGGAGCCCACAAAACAACGAAAACTCTTGAAGCTTCAAGTTTGAAATGGCTTGGACCACAAGATCTGACTTCGAAACTCTCGTCAGAAATGCGTGGCGGGTTGATGTACCAGGATCACATCCGTATAAATTAACTAAGAAACTAGTAGAAGTTAAAAGAAAGAGTAAGATTTGAAGCAAGTTTACCTTTGGCAATATTTTTCGCCAACTATCGACTATTGAAAAAGAACTACATGACCTACATATACAACTTTGCAACACCTATGACCAAAAGACCGGGGAGAAAATCAAAAGGCTAACTACTAAACACGCATCGCTACTAAACTACCAACATAAATATTGGGGACAATGAGCAAAAAGAAACCATGTAAAATCAATAGATGCTAACACGGAGTATTTTCATAGAATTGCAACTGGGAGAAGAAATAGGAATATAATAAAATCACTACAAACAATAGCAGGGATAACGGTAACAACTGATGAAGAAATCCGGGAAACCATCAAACATGACTTCGTGAAACGGTACCTAAACAATCAAAGGAAAAGAATTCCGAGTAACCTACTCAACAACATCAAAAAAGAAATCACAGATAAGGACAACGATTGGCTTACCAAACAAATATCAAATGCTGAAATAAAAAATGCGGTCTTCAGTCTAGCAAATGACAAATCTTCTGGACCCGACGGCTTCCCAGCGGGTTTCTTTAAAAAATATTAGCCAATTGTGGGCCCTTCTGTTATTAAGACAATCAAAAGTTTCTTCCTTAGTGCCAGAATATTAAAGCAGATAAACCACACCTTCATCACACTTATTCCAAAATGCGATAACCCAACAATGACATCCCACTACATGCCAATAAGCTTATGCTCGACAACGTATAAGATAATCTCCAAAGTAATGGCAACCAGACTAAAGAAAATTTTACCAAAGATTATTAACCCCCTACAGAGTGCGTTCACAATGGGAAGATCTATACAAGACAATATTTTAATAGCCAACGAAATCTTTCATTCATAATAATAATAAAAAAAAGGAAAGTCTGGCTGGATGGCAGTCTAACTTGATATGGAAAAAGCATTTGATCTTGTTGACTGGAACTTTCTACTCACTATTATGGAAAGTTTCGGTTTCTCTTTGAGATTTACTGGATGGATAAAAGAATGCATAACAATTGTCACCTACTCGGTCCCAGTAAACAACGAACCCACTGATCTATTCACTCCTGAACGAGGGCATAGACAAGGAGACCCTCTTTCTCCATACCTATTTCTCATATTGTCGGAAGTTCTAACGCGTGGACTATATCAGCAATCAGCGGCTCCTCGGAGCCACCTAGGCATCACAATTACACGAAACGGAACTAGAATCCCATTTCTCGCATTTGCAGATGATATTGTCATTTTTTCATTTGCCACGAAAACTGCTTGTGATCAAATCAATAAAGTACTCCGAGAGTTCTCTTCACTATCAGGACAAAAAGTAAACAGACATAAATCACACTTTCAAACAACCCCAAACATAACAACAACTCGAAAAAACACGATTCATAATGAATTAGAGATCACCTGTACAAATAGCCTGGGCATTTACCTCAGCTGCCCAGCCTGCCCTATCATTTGCAGGCGGGCTACCAAAGAAGTTTTTAGTGACCTTCTAAACACAACCAAATCACAACTCCACAAATGGAAAGCTAACTGCTTATCACAGGCAGGTCGATGTACACTAATCAAAACAACTTTATCGACCAAGCCATTACACCTTATGCAATGCTTTCTTCTACCAAGACCAATACATATGGAATTAGACAAGATTCATTGAAATTTCCTATGGAATAAGGGCCCTAAACACAAGCCGCTCATCAGCTGGTTTGAGGTATGCAAGGAAAAATCACACGGGGTCTAGGAGTACTTCGAAACTCTGAGGATATGGACAAAGCATTAGAATTAAAATTATTATGGAAAATCCTAGCCGAGCCACGTAACCCATGGGTCTCCTTGATTACAGAGAAATACCTAAAACAACAACATATATATTACAGTACCATAAAAAGGGAGATTCTTCTTGGCAATGGACCCAACTTACCAAATTAATTCCTCTTTTTAAAGAGGGCATACGCTGGTCCATTGGAAACGGTGAAAGCATCAGCTTTTGGAACGTCCATTGGATTGGCAAATTACCCCTCATTACTATGATTAAGGATGGGCGACAAGTTGATACCAGTATAACCGCATAACAATTTATTACACAGGACAAAAAGTGGAACTTGGAAATACTAAGCTCAACCCTTCAGAATATCTTACCAAATGACGTAATTGAAGCGATATTGACCTCCCCAATCCCCAATCGTATACATACTGATAGGCTATATTGGAAGTGGAGCAATAATGGATGGTTTAGTACTAGCGCTGCTTTACAAATGATTAACAATTTTAAACACCATCAAAAATATGATATGAGATGGATCTGGAATCTTGACATACCCTCAAAAGTTAAAACTCTACTTTGGAAAATAACGAAAAATGGATTACCTACATCAGTCAAACTTGCCTCTAGGGGATTTGGAATTCCTACTACATGCCCACACTGCGAGTCAAATTATGAAGATCTACTGCACCTATTATGGGACTGCCCTATCACGCGAGCAACGTTAGCAAATCTAGACCCCAACCAGATAATAATCCTAAATACCTGTTTTTTACAAGGTACTGAGTTAAATAGTATCATCTGTAACATAAAGGAAAAAATTGGAACCCAATGCTTCACTAAGCTAGCATTTTGCCGGTGGAGGAATTGGTACTCCCGTAACAAATCACTCTTTTTGAGAACGCAAAGCCAGGCATAAAAGCAATAATCTCTTTCATTAAGGACCAAACCTACTTGTGGAACACCTTCACTTGTTCAGGCCTCTTACTTCTTCCAATTAAAAAACCCCAGTTGAGTCCAACTCACCCCCCAAATCCGATTTTGATCCTAATTGTAAAACACCATTTTCCCAAATCAACTACAATATTTCTTTTGTTCAATTTTGGATTGAATTTTTGCTCTGAATATTGAAGCCCCCCTTTCGTTTTTTGTTTACTGGATCAAAGATTCAAAGTCTATTTTGAAGCTCCCTTTCGTTTTTTGCTTACCGTGTTGGGATCCATCGTCATTAATATCACCAACAACCACTTCGAGAGGCACAATGATGTTATGTTGCTTGGGACTAACAATGGTGACATCTTAGATGCTGAGAGCCTGGGAATCCTGGGATGCAGGCCACAATTTTTTTTTTTTTTTCAGTAGGCAAAATGTAGGAGATTCTACGTGTTAGCGTTGAATTGCTCCATGATCATCCTGCAGGATGATGGAATACAATTCCTTGTTAAAAGGAATAGTTGATCTATTACGGATGATACCATGTTTGACTATATAATCAACTACTTTGTTGGCTTCTCTAAAGTAGTGGTTGAACTCAATAGATTCAAATAGCTTTTCCAAATCTCTGATCTTCTCTACTTGGTGCATGATTTCCCAATGAGTACTTGCTTCATCTCTGATTGCCTTGATTAGCACTTGGTTGTCTCCTTCAATGATAATTTTCCTGAGCCCTTTCTCAGCTACTTGCTGAAGGCCCAGACAAACTGTTGTAGCTTCTGTCTGTAGAACCGTGCCTTTCCTGGTTTCTTGATAAAAAAAATATCAATAATATTTCCATTGGAGTCTCTGATGACCCCCCCCCCTCCCCCACACACACACACACACCCGACAAATCCCTGTGGAACTAACTGAGGCATCTACATTAATTTTGTAGATAGCTCCCACTGGTTTCTTCCATTTTGTTTTTCTACCTTTCCTAGTACCTTGTTTCATTGGGGTTTTATCGTCTTCAAATTTCCAGTTATTTATATTATTTTTGATTTGGTGAGTCATCGCAGTAGGGTTAGGTAGTTTTTTATTTCTAAAAATAAGTTCATTTCTGGCGTTCCAGATACTTTGCCAAATAAACCCGAGTTTTTCTATATACGAGTTTCTATTTCTATCTAGAAGCAAATCTAAAATGTCAAAGTCCCGAGCTCTTGTGTTCATACATCATTTACCTGTGGTTCTTTCAAATTGGTAGATTACATCTTTCGTATATTTGCAATGAAGAAAAAGGTGGGAGGTGTCTTCATCATTAGTTTCACAGAGGCAACACTGAGCAAGCACTCTATTTATGTACTTACTAAGTCTTTGTTTTGTAGGGAGGCCATCAATTAACATTTTCCAAATTAAGTTTTTAACTCTAGGGGGAAGAGATAATTTCCAAATCCAATTAAGATCTTCATTATGTTGGTGGTCTCTTTCTGATAAAAGTTTCGCTGATTTGGTTGTAAAGGATCCGTTAGAATTTAGTTTCCAAATGAGTTTATCAGAGGATTCCCATTCCGGAATTGGAATCTGTAGAATGTTTTGGACAATGTGGATAGGGAATAAATTATGGAGGATAGTTATATTCCATTGTTTCTCTGGTGTCATTAGTTGATTAACTGTCATGTTAGGATCCATGTTATTTTTGAAACTTTCCAGGGGGTAATCTTGTAACCAAGGATCATTCCAAACATTTATAGATTTACCATTTCCAATGATCCACAGAAGATCTTTGTTGAATTTTTTCTTTAGGCTTAATAGTCTTCGAAAATGCCAGGATGTGTTATTGTTTGTAATGTTATTAATATTTTCATTTTGAAGATATTTTTCTTTAATTATTTTAACCCAAATATTCCCACTATATGTGTGAATTTTCCATAGAAGTTTCATTTGGAGGGACTCGTTAAATTCTTCCAATTTCCTTATACCTAGTCCTCCCTGACATTTCGGTCTACATATTTTATCCCAACTTATAAGCGAAGTATATATCTTTCCGTTTGAAGTTTATTCCAAAAGAAATGTTTATTAATTTGGTCCATCTGTTGGAGGATTCCTTTTGGAAGAAGAAAGTTTTGCATGAGGTAATTTGATTTCGAGCTTAGATTATCTTGGATGAGTGTTGCATGGGCAGCTTGGGAGAAAGTGGATGATTTCCATTTGGATAATTGTTTTTTGAGATTTTGCAAAGCATCTTCAAAGACACAATTCTTAACTCTAGCTACCATTCATAATCGGGATACCCAAATATTTTTCTAGAGACTTGGAGATGGGGATTTGCATTTGGTGGGCAAGGGATGTTGCTAAGTTTGAATTAACATTTGCAGAAAATTGAATAGAACTTTTGTTATAATTTATTGTTAAACCTGAAATATTTGAGAAGCCATTAATCATATTTTGAATTATGTTTAGACTAGTGTGAGCTGCTTTAGCAAAGATGATAGTATTATCAGCAAAGGTTAAAAAGGGGATGGGTGTGGCATCCTTCTTAAGTTTGATCCCTACGAGGGCATCTTCTAAGAGAGCTTCTCGATGTAGTTCTCTAGGTAGATTTTCCATAACGAGAAGGAATATGTAAGGGGCTAGAGGGTCTCCTTGTCTGACTCCTCGATTTAGTCTAAATTGTTTTCCAGGTATATTGTTTACTAAAACGGAGAAGGTAGGAGTTGTTATACAAGTCATTACCCAGTTGATCCATAAAGAATGAAAACCAAACTTACATAGGACAACTTCAATATAAGACCAGTTAATTTTATCATAGGCTTTTTCCAAGTCTAGTTTTAGGGCCATCCACCCCATTTTTCCTTTTCTTTTATGGAAACCGTGGAATACTTCATGAGTTATAAGAGTGTTATCTTGGATGGATCTTTCTTCCACAAAAGCACCTTGAAATGGGCTTATGAGTTTAGGAAGAATCAGTTTGAGTCTGTTCGCTAGGATTTTAGTTATGATTTTGTAAATAGTATTACATAAACTAATTGGCCTGTACTGTTTAATGTTAATAGGATTTTCAGTTCTTGGAGTAAGAGCGATAAAGGTTTGGTTAATTTATCTGAGAAGGCTTCCTGAATGAAAGAAAGCTTTGACTGCTTTGTAGACCGAGGGTCCAACTATATGCCAGTATTTGGTGTAAAATTCTGGGGGTTAGCCATCTGGCCCAGGAGATTTGTCTTCTGCCATGTTAGCCATAACATTTTTAATTTCCGAATTCGTCGGGATTTTTGTTAGGTTATTATTTTCTGTTACAGAGACTTGGGGTTGAATATAGTTAATATCTTAAGGGGTAACTTTTTGTTGGTGAACAGAAATGAATCTTTCCGAGAGCTCAGCAGTTATCTGATCAGAGATGGAAGATTGATATGAAAGAATATTCCCATCTTTAGAAGTAAAGGAGAGGGTGTTTCTTTTGAAATTTCTGATTTTTGCACTAGTTTGGAAAATTTGGTATTCTTATCTGCAAGTTGAATATGTTTACTTTTAGCTCTTTCTTCCAGAATCTGTAGTTAAATTCCAACAGCTTATAATTTTTTGTTTTCCAATCTTTCTAGTTTTAATTGATCTTTAGGTGAAAGATTTCGGAGTAAGCTTTCTAGGTCTCGAATATTGTTATCAACATTTAGGAGTTGTTTTTGAATATTATTTGTATGATTTTTACACCATTCCTTGGTATTTCTCTTAAGTAGCTTCTGTTTTTGAACAAGTTTATAACCGAATGATCCTATTAACTTGTTTTTCCAAACTTTATTAACCATGGCTTCATGTTTCGGATTAGAGGTCCAGGACATCTCAAATCTAAAAGGTGAGCCTATCGATAATCTGTTAGAGCTTGTTTGGAGAGTTATAGGGCAATGATCTGAAGAAGAGAAATGATAGTGTTGAACTCTTAGATTATTAAATTTTGTGACAATGGCTTGATGTGCTAGGACCCTGTCTAGTCTTAAACCATGAATTAGAACATGTATGAACCACATATTGTAAACTTTCCGAACCACTTGAGAAATATAAAAAATAAATAGTATTGGTTCATGAAATAAATAATAGTGGTTCAGGGTTTTATACCAAGTGGTTCAGGGTTTTTACACCAAGTGATTCAGGAGTTTAATACCAAGTGATTTAGGGTTTTTATACCAAGTGGTTCAGGGTTTTAATACCAAGTGGTTCAGCACATAAAAATAGAAGTGGTTTACGAAGTAAATAGCATTGGTTCATGAACCATTTTATTTTTAAAAAAAATAAATTATTAAAAATTAAGCATTAAAAGAAAATAAAAGAAGAATGAAAACTTCATGAACCACTTCTTGATAATTCCATGAATCACTTCTTGAACCACTTTTTTATAGCTTTATGAATCGCTTCTTTATAACTTCATGAACCATTTCATAAAGCTTCATGAACCAATTCTTTATAGGTTCACGAACCACTTCTTTATAAGTTCATGAACCACTTCTTTATAGGTTCATCAAATAAATAGTATTGGTTCATGAAATAAATAGTAATGTTCATAAACCATTTTATTTTAAAAACAAATAAATAATTAATTAAAAATTAAAAGAAAATAAAAAAGTAGGGGTTTATGAAATAAAGAGTAGTGGTTTATGAAATAAGGAGTAGTGGTTTATCAAATAAATAGTATTAGTTCATGAAATAAATAGTATTGGTTCATGAACCATTTTATTTTAAAATAAAGAGTAGTTGTTCATGAAATAAAGAGAAGTGGATCATTAAATAAATAGTATTGGTTGATGAAATAAATAATTAAAAATAATTAATTAATTAAAAATAAACATTAAAAGAAAATAAAAAAAGAATGAAAATTTTACAATTATTAAATATTAGTGCTTCATGAAATAAACTATAGTGGTTCATGAAATAAAGAGTACGTGATTCATCAAATAAAGAGTAGAGGTTCATCAAATAAATAGTATTGGTTCATGAACCAATTTATTTAAAAAAAAAACAAATAAATAATAGAAAAATAATCATTAAAAGAAAATAAAAGAAGAATAAAAATTTTACAATTATTAAATAGTAATGATTCAAGAAAAAAAATTCTAGTAGTTCATTAAATAAATAGTATTGGTTCAATTGTTCATGAATCATTTTATTTAAAAAACAAACAAATAATTAATTAATTAAAAATAAACATAAAAAGAAATTAAAAGAAGAATGAAAATTTTACAATTATTCAATATTAGTGCTTCATGAAATAAAGAGTACGTGATTCATCAAATAAAGAGTAGAGGTTCATCAAATAAATAGTATTGGTTCATGAACCATTTTATTGAAAAAACAAACAAATAAATAAATAATTAAAAAATAATCATTAAAAGAAAATAGAATAAGAATAAAAATTTACAATTATTAAATAGTAATGATTCAAGAAATAAATTCTAGTAGTTCATTAAATAAATAGTATTGGTTCATGAACCATTTTATTTAAAATAAATAAATAATTAATTAATTAATTAAAAAATAAAATAAAAGAAGAAAGAAAATTTTACAATTTAATGAACCAATACAAATTATTTTTATGAATCACTTCTTTATAGGATCATGAACCACTTCTTGATAACATCATGAACCCACTTATTTATATGTTCATGAACAATTTCTTTATAGCTTCACGAACTACTTCTTTATAGCTTCACGAACCACTTCTTTATAGGTTCATGAACCACTTCTTTATAGGATCATGAACCACTTCTTGATAGGTTCATTAACCACTTCTTTATAGGTTCATGAACCACTTCTTTATAGCTTCATGAATCACTTCTTTATAGGTTCATGAACCACTTCTTTATAGGTTTATGAACCACTTTTTCATAGGTTCATAAACTACTTCTTTATAGCTTTATGAACCACTTTTTTATAGATTTATGAACCACTTCTTTAGAACTTCATGAACCACTTCTTTTATAGGTTCATGAACAACTTCTTTATAGGTTCACGAACCACCTCTTTATAGGTTCAGGAACCACCTCTTTATAAATTAATGAACCACTTCTTTTATAGGTTCATGAACCACTTCTTTAAAGCTTCATTAAGCACTTCTTTAAAGCTTCATTAACCACTTTTTTATGGGTTCATGAACCATTTCTTTATTGCTTAATGAACCACTTCTCTATGGGTTCATGAACCACTTCTTTATAGCTAGGTTCATGAACCACGTCTTTATGGGTTCATGTACAACTTCTTTATGGCTTCATGAACCATGCACTTCTTTATGGGTTCATGAACCACTTCTTGATGCCTTCATGAACAACTTCTTTATAGGTTCATGAATCACTTCTTTATAGCTTCATGAACCACTTCTTTATAGGGCTAAACCAATGTGAGTAAAAGGCCCGAATCACTATAAGTAAAAGGGTTGAACCCCTAAGAGCAAAAGTGCTAAACCACACGAGTAAAAGCTACTATGAGTAAAAGGGCTGAACTACTAAGAGTGAAAGGGCTGAACCACTAAGAGTAAAAGGACTGAACCACTTCTTGATAACATCATGAACCACTTCATCATAACTTGTGAACCACTTATTGTTAATTTTTTTTTCAACAAAACATATACAAAGTGGGTATCTATGTGTAGATAAAATTAAATTACACCCAAAAATATATTTTTTATATTTTTTTAACAAGTGAAAATATCAAAAAAAAAAAAATTAAAAGTTCATGTAAACACTTTCACATGTACATACATTTTCTAATTAATTAGTAACTTGTGTTGATTGACGCGTGCAATTAATTAGTTTGTACGATTTGGCGTGTGTATATTTGAGAGTGGATGTGTTACTAATGAATTTGGGTTGGTGTTACACTGTTACTAATGAATTTGGGTTGGTGCTTCTTTCCTTCTCACCTGAACCCGACCCTATATATGAATACTTAATGGTAAAATTTAATCTATTGAATTTCAAATTTGTATGATGTAATTTCAATATTCTTTTCCTAATTTTTTATTTCTTCATAAAATCAAATTATTTTATCGCTAAAAAGGGCAATATGTATAATGGATCTAATATTTGTATAAATTTGGTTTATAAATTAATTTCTGCGTAAGCAATATTTGCATAAATTTGGTTTATAAATTAATTTTTTGTTAAAGATAAACACTTATTGATTTGAATTATTTCTATGGTTTAAAGATAAACAAAATTATTTGGTACGTGAGCAATATTTGCATAAATTTGGTTTATAAATTAATTATTAATTTGTTAAATATATTGATTAATGTGATTGTTTAATAATTTAATAGAATATATATAAACTAATTCTCTCTCTATATATATAATTTAATCAATTTTCGTTTGTGATAAAACTAATCTAACCTTTTTTCGTATAAAATAATCTAATTTTATTTTTTTTTCTAGATAAAATATTTATAAAATTTCTTAAGGTAAAATTGAGTTGGTTGATGGGATAAAAGTCATAAACATTAAATTAGTATATCTCGTTGAAATGATATCATGAAAAGATACGGAATAGATATATATGTACGTGTGTATATATGATTGATTGGATTTTCATGCTTAAATTCAATTTGATGATGTAGATCGGACATGGGTGAATAATTAAGCATGATAAAAATGGGCACATGATGACAAATGTATAAATAGATAGGATTATCATTTAATGTGACTTAAATTTATTGGAACATTATTAATTGACGTGGTTAAAAATCTCGGTCCAAATTGCACCAGAGAATGACAAGTAAGCTAATTCGACTGGAGCCCGCTTTACAGAATTTTCACGTCTCTATTTTAGTATTATATATATATATATATATATATATATATATATATATATATATATATATATATATATATATATATATATATATATATATATATATATATATATAGGGGAGATATCTAATGAGAAGTGACATTTCGGTGAGAAGATGAGAAGTAAGCCTTATACCCCTTAGATTAAAATGATTTTTTTTGTAAAAAAAACATTGATATATTTATCATTAGATATGTCCCCTATATCCATACAAAAAAAATCATTTTAATCTAAGGGGTATAAGGCTTACTTCTCATCTTCTCACCGAAATGTCACTTCTCATTAGATATCTCCCCTATATATCTATATATATATATATATATATATATATATATATATATATATATATATATATATATATATATTTTACAGTAGGCAAAAATTAGGTGAGCCTTACTAAAGTAAGGCGCCACCATGATCATCCGACCGGATGATGTTACAGAGATCCCTAAGAATAGGGAGATTTCAAAGAGTACAGTTGTCTCTAGATCTAGCTATGAAGTCTGCTGCCTTGTTAGCTTCTCTGTAGCAGTGTCTAAACTCAATGCTGTCAAAGTTAGCACTAAGATTCTTGATTAGCTCCACTTCCCTTGATATTTCCCATCTGCCATGATACTTATCATTAATCGTCTTGATTACTTCCAGGCAATCTCCTTCCACTATGACTCTCCTTAGGCCTCTTGGTATGGCTAAGTTTATAACTGCACAAACTGCGTCAGCTTCTGTTTGGATAGCAGATGTAGCTGCCGTTTCCAACTGAAGGATATCAATCACTGAACCATAATGGTCCCTAATAATGACCCCCACATGGCATTTGTAAAGGCTCGGATTTTTAAATCCCAAGTCCTCGGAAAATGAAAATCAAAATGAAATTTAAAGCAGAATTTAGCGGAAAAAATTTCTAGCTCGAACTTTGATTTCGTAAAATGGATTTCCAACCTAATTAAAATTTTGAAAGGTAGCTTAAAATGGTAAACTTGATTCCCGGATTTTAAAATTCTAACTAATCGAAAGAGCGGGTTTTGGAAACTAGCTTTTGGAAATTCAAATTCTCGATTTGTGAACTACAATTCTTGTTTCTTTCTCTCATCTTTATCCAAAGCTCAACTAAATGATTCCTTTGTGATGTTTAAATGGGTGAATTTTCCTACCTAGTTTCCCTATGCCTATTAAGTCACAACACCTACGAAATGGTTTTGTTTTCTTTGTTTTCTCACTCCAAACTTGTTCCTCCTTATATGGCAATAGTCAAGCTTGCTTTCCCCTATGCTACATCCTAAATCAGACCCATTCCAAGCAATTAAAATCTGATTTTGTGTTCATTCACATCCACCACAAACAAGAAGACCCAAACACCCCCCTAAGGTCTCTTCCTCCTCCATTCCACTCCCTTGCCGTGAGCACCTCCTCCACTGTCCAGCCTCTATCACCACATTTCTGAACTGTAACGGCCCAAAATTATGATTTCCGGGTTACGTTTCAAGGGATAAAACCCCTTGTTCGGATCTTGCAATTCAGGTACGGGTTGAGTTTTAAAACAAAATATTTGTACTAAAAGAAGGGATTTCGAACCCTTAAAGATCGCGGATCCATTGGAGACCATATACCTGCCTTAGTCTAATCGTGAAATCGAGTGAAAGCAAAAATAAAGTTGAGTTTAAATACAATCCGAAAGAAGTATAAAAGAGAGGAAGTGTGGTGGTCTCTCAACCTCTCGATCTAACGCCAAAAGTCTAAACCCGCCAAGCATCCACATAAGCAACGATAACGGCTAGCGATTTCCTGAATCTAAAAAAAATGAGGGGGATCTGGGTCAATCATCAGGTCACTCATGCGCGTATGTAAACACACTCTGAGAGGCATATAATAAGCATCCTATTCTTAAGATGAAATGCGTAATGCCATACGTAAATTAAATCACATACATATACTGACAGTTTAATATAATGCAGAAAGCGATAAATGGATCCACACAGAATGCCAAGTGGCATGTCCCTCTCTTACCTCCACCCCCTTCCGATAGGGCGGAGACTGGCCAGCTCGTAAATGCATTCCATAATAATCGGGCGGCACGCATGCCCAACCCGCTCCATAAGAATTAATAAAGCCCGCAGGCAGCTTTCTCAATCATGCTCATAATATAAGTAAAAGAAGTTCCATGACTCGATTGACTCAGGACGGGACCCGATGGGACTGGGTCGTCCTATAACTCTAGCAAAGACTCTAGTTACTTCACAGATAACGGCCGTTCTCATGCAAGGACATATAGCAATCATATGATTTTCATTTTAGCTCCTAAGCGTGATTCTAAGTCGTATGGTGCATGGACACTAGCCTACTATATAACACCCAGTGCATAGAGCGCCCATCATGCGTAAGTTCAAAGAACTTACCTGGAGTAGCAGATCAGCAAGATGAAAAGCAGCAAGATATAAGCAAGCAGGTTACAGATCACCTAGCAATTATTAATAAATATGCTTGTAAATTTCACACAATGGGATCCATTTACCACTACATAACATGCTCATCAATCCATTAATCATAACATCATGAGCATCCTTTATCTGATCAACATCTTATATCATCTTATTCCATTTTCATTTTCATAACTGGCTCAATCGTACTTCAATCCATAAAATCTCACTCGCTAGTCTAGTTGTTAGCCAAAACAATTACTTCAAATTTATACTTAGCTATTTCTAATTCATAAAATATTTAATCTTTAAAAGTACTTCCAAAAATCCGATTAAATAAT
The DNA here is from genome assembly GCA_963922045.1 of Persicaria maculosa. Taxonomy (NCBI): domain Eukaryota; kingdom Viridiplantae; phylum Streptophyta; class Magnoliopsida; order Caryophyllales; family Polygonaceae; genus Persicaria; species Persicaria maculosa. The sequence goes on from OY998255.1 coordinate 44,243,285, forward strand.
CCCGGCATACTTTACTTTAATTAAAATCACCATTCTAGGGACTTAAGTAACTTTCAACAGTTACAAAATAATTTAATTTATATACTTTTAAACCGATTCTTTTTAAATATCGACACACAAACCGATTTCTAAATAATCAATTATCGAAAATCGGTTAAGCAATTAATTAATAAATCAAAATAATAAATAAATAACGAATAAACCCGAACTGAACCAACGCTTTTAACCCAAACCGAACCGAACCCGCTAAACCTCAAACCAACCCGGTTCATCAAACAAATAAAATCTGAAGGTGTGGGCCACGTATGCTGATTGGGCAGGGCCCGCCTGACACATCTTCTTCCTCCAATTTCGAAAGGAGCTGCCCCGCCTGAACCGCGCCGATCGACGCCGTTCGTCCATCCCGCCCTCGAGACTCTCCTGCCTCCCCGCTCGCCGGACTCGCCGCTGGTGCACTTCCCACGCCGGACCGGATGACGCTCGCAGCCCACACTCTCGCACTCGCTCACGCAGTCGCGGCGCTCTCATGCCCGTCTCGCACTCCCACCTCTCGCAGCGCTCGCCGGAGCTCTCGACCTCGCCCCAGATTCCCACACTCGGATCTCACAGCTCTCTTTCCGACCAAAACAATGAAAGGGATGAACGGTATAAGAAAGGGAAGGAACGAAGCTCACCGAGCGATTTCGCGACTTCGGAGCTCTCCATCGGAGTTCTGGGCTTCTTCGGTGGCTCGCGATGGCTCGTCGGACCTGCGCCGGATATGGGTGAGTGTGATGGAAGAGCTCGGGGGTGATTTGGATCAGAAACGAAAGAGAACGGCTTACCGGAAGATTGGTTCGCGCTCAAACGGAGGCGACGGAGCCTTGGTGGCTCGGTGGTGGCGCTGGGAGCACCGGGGTTGCTTTAGGGCGCTTGGGGACGTCGGGGTGGTGGAGCTCAGCTGCTGTGGCCTTGGAGAAAGGAGGACGGAGGTGCTCGACGGGTGATGGTGTACGATGGTTGTGATGAGATGAAGAGCAGGAGAGCAGAAGGGTTGAGAGAGTTGGGATGTGAAAGAATGACAGTGTAGGGAGATGGGTTTATCGATCAACAGCTAGGGGTAGGGGGAAAGAGGTTAGGGGCGTGGCAGGGCTTAGGCGTCGGATGGGAAGTGCATTAATGGGTTGAAATGATAACTTATTACCCGGTAATAATCTCTAATTCCGCTCGCTGATCTTAACCCGATGCGATTAAATTAAATTTAATATAAACTTTCGAAATCGAATTAAATAATGAAACCCGAAAATATTTTCAAGCCTCGAAATATAGGGAGAAATAAATTCATGTCCTAGTTCGAATAACAAGTTTATGTCGGGATTGGCCTCGAGAAATAAAATAAATCGGTTACTTGAGGACACAAATTTTCAAAATTTTCCGGGGTCTAGGATCTTAAACGAATTTTAATTAGAATAAAATCTATAATTTATATAATTAATGTTTTAAAAATCTCGGTCTTTACATCATCCACCTCTAAAAATAAGTCTCGTCCCCGAGACTAAAATCACTTTAAAGTTAGGGGAAGAAGTTTGAAATTGGTGAGTACAAGGATCATGTCATTGATCCCGTAAGTACCTCGTAGGTGCCCCTATAAGATCCTCACAGTATCTTCGTCGTGATCATAATATCCCCAAGCGGTCGTAGCAAGAATGTGATATGGGCCCCTATCATATCCTTACCCCGACTTCTCGGTTATATTATAACTCAAAAAGCATCAGAGCGTCCACTACGTCTTAGCAAGTCATCCATAAATGCCCCTATAAATGCTTGTATCCACTTCGTGAGGCGTCATAATGTAAATCCAGTCCCGAAAAGTTCAAATGAGTTTTGTAAATGGATAGATTGACTTCGAAATCCTTGAAATTCTCGATAGCGATTATTCTTTTAAAATCCAAGTTAGTCATTTTCAAATTCGTTCAAAATTTTCAAATTCGACGTTAGTCAAACAATTTCAGATCACGAGAGGTGGAATCATCCACCTCTAAAGGCTAATCCCATATTCTCTTCTTATTTTCCAGAATCAGTCAATCTATCAGTGTCAATTCAAGCAAGATTTATAAGCTATAAGAAATGCATACCCGCATAAACCAATCAATCTCCAACCAATACATCATACGATAAGTCTCAAAACACACATCAACACAGTGCCACAAGTCACATCAAGCATCTTTACATCATACTAAAAGTAATAATAAGTGCATCATCAAACCATCGTAGCTAATCACGCAAGCACACATGTCAAGAGATCAATGGATTAGGTGTTATGGAGTTAGTACGTCAGTACACATCAATTCTCACAATCGCATAACATCGCACTACAAGTAGAACCAGTCATAGCAGATTTACCATGTCAACATATCAACACATCAAGATCATGCTATTAAGATTCAGAAAAGGAAGATCAAGTAGTATATAAATCACCAACATGTCAACATGCTATCAAAGACATCACCTCAACTAATCACAATATCGAATGACGATCATTTAATAACCAGGCACCATTAAGTCATGTTCATCATTTAACGTATCAATAATCATGCTTAACTATATAACACAACATCACGCTTTCATATAATAACACATCATTATCTCGTATATCCTATCGCAACACATCCTAACATTCTTCTATAACAATATAACAGGATAACAAAGAATCAATATATCATGATAACATTTGTCACTTTCAACTATATTTCAATATTGCATATCAACATGTAGTATCGTTCCATACCAGGTTTCTCATGGTCGCTATCTAACATCATGCCAGTACATATTAACAAGTCATGTAAGCAAGAAAATTACCAAATTATCATCAGTCAACAAGTCTCAATTTGCTATTATGCTCAAAATTATTGCAAAACACCACATATGAACATAGTCAATTCAAGCTAGCAAGTTTCAACATAGCCTTATCAGATAACAATTCAGGTTCCTCAGCATTTGCAGTTCATACTTTTATAGGCACAAGAGTTCAGATCATGCTTAGCAATATAGGGTAGCAAAACATCGAAACATCATGGTACATGAAAACTATAAGACATCGAATCATATCATCATAGACAATGGATGATCATGCAAGATTCATTACCAGGTCAGCACATTAACACATAAATTCCATCGCCATATCAATGAAATACCATCATCAACTAATTCAGAGAGGATTAAGAGTTAGAAGGGAGGACACTCCCGCTTGCAAGTCATATCGTACCCAGTAATCGTCATCCTCAAAACGTGTTTGTCCTGCCGAAATCGTTGATCTTGAGGCCTGTGGGTTATGGGCCCACGCCTTCGCGGCGTTGCTCTATCGCTATCCGACTTCCCATTTCCTCTTTCATGCGGTCGCTCGTCCAACGTGTCGCGTAGAAGTCCAAGTTAGCGAAGATAGGGGAGGGACAAGAGCGGACAACCCAATGTTCCTTTCGGAACAAACACACACCAACCCTAAGGATGACAACTAGAGACGAAACTCCAACCTGAGAATAGCAACGATGCCCTTATGGAAGTCCATTAAGTTATAATCGCGACAAGCAAACACGAATTCATCATGGAGCATATCAATCACACTAACCCACGCTAACATGTACCTATCTCAGGAGAGCAACATTCGTATTCATTTCTAACGACATAATCGATTCCTATACTGATGCATGCGAGACAAGATAGTAGTCTATTATTCCATGAAAGTAGATATGCCTAGCAACTTAAGCAAGTTATGTTGAATAAAAAATGATCATGTAGGATTCGAGGTCATGTGGGATTTAACGACGATGACGAGTATGATGTATATGAACGAATGCACAAGCATGGTGTACGCATCAATAGGTGAGATCAAATATGGCATGGCGAGGTGTAACATAACAACCAGATTAATTAGCGTCATACGAGAACATATACGAGAACATATAGGAGCAACCTAATAACTATCTCATCCGAACACACTAGTCATATAATAGGTCAAGCATGGCACGCAATCATACGATGAGATACATTTAGAAAGCACATGTCCTACATGATACTAGCGACACATAATGTGATACAAGCATAGTTAAGAGTCATTAAAAGGGGTTCAATAGGATGTTCACCAAACATGAGACATCATCAAACGTAACAAGAAGGACATCATGGGCAATAGATTATAATCATGCTATGAACGATTCATCATAGGACACATATAAAGGTACAATAGTTATCATATCATAGAACAGGTACAACATGTAATCATTTATCGAGTCATATTTGGAAAGCATAAGCCCTACAGGATACTACTAGCACATATCGAATCATGACCACAATCAAGGTAACTCGACTAAATTCATTCTAACATTCATGCGTCATGCATATGCGAAATGATATAACGTGGTGTGTGATCATGCGAGGTGTCAAGTCATACATCTATGTCAGCACTAGAGGAATTCATAAGATAATAGGGGGAACACTACCGAGTGGTAACATGTAAGCATGCTAGGATAAACCATCATAGAAAGCAATTGATCATCGAATTCAACATCAATCTAATTTGCATGAGTAAGATATTTCAAGGTGATAGAAAGAGGGAAGGATCACACTATTAGAGATCTAGCTCGAGAGGGAATCAACAATAATGCAAGCAAGGTATAAATTCGCACAAGTCACAACCAATGGTCCTACATGATACTAAAGGCTCAACATGACATTCGATACATACATGCGCTTGAATGACCAACACATCGATGTGCAAGAAATCATATTAACTTAGCCCGTTGATATAGAAGCATGGAAGGAATATAGCAATGTATAATGCAAGCCTACGCAACAAGCAATATGACTAGCATACAAGGTATGTATTCCAACTCAATAACCATTTGAATAAGGTATGCATTTACCAAGACATCACGTCAAATAGCATGATCACAATTGAACTACTAATTTAGTCAATAAACCATGGGTAACATCGACTAATCATGCAGGGGAAATCATCTTACGACATTCATACAAGGGAAGTGTAGCACACTATCATGGGCCTAATCTAGGGGAAGACAATAACTATATACCGACACTTATCATGAAATTCATGCTTCAAATCAGTCGTTAGTACAACCAATACAACATGTCAATTAGACATGCGAATGCGACATATAATCAGGACAGGAAGCAAGGTGCAACATAGGACATAATCAATGGGGCAAGCATGGGTACAGAATGTCATACAACCACGAATTTACATTAAGGATCGTCATCTTAACATGTACTGGGAATTAAGTATCATATAAGGCATGTTGACATCTATCAAGTTGTAACACATATCCATCAAGTAAGGAACTCACTCTATCATGATACCAGAACTGAACGATCACACTATCATAAACCTATTTATAGAGAGAACATTAATCATGCGGCTTCCTAACACATGACATTTACATCCATGCACTAGTATAACGATGCAACATACTGAGTAAGGCATGCTGGGATGATAGAGACGTAACATGTGTCACTTGAACTCACACAATGGCCATCATGAAGTCATAAACATTAAAGCATGCATTCATCAAGACTCAATTATACCACATATTCCCCATCCAACGCACTAATCACACAACAATATCAAGTGCAAAACAACCATCTGACGAATACAGAATAGATGGGCATGTTGTAGATTCTTGTCATAAAACGAGTAATAAGCATCAAGGCGTCATGAGCTAGTATGCTAAAGAGATCATTTACACGCATTCACACGAAGAAGAGTTTATCACGCTATCATGGGCCTAACCCAGGAGAAAACAATTATCATGTAGGTTCATATCATGTGGTTTATATGCTTCCAATCAATTATTAGTACAATTAATACAATAAGTCAAGTAGGCATGCGATGACAACGTAATCACGATAGAGAGTGAGGCATAACACAAAACTTGATCAATGTAACTAATCACAGATGTAATAACATGAGCAACATTTTACAAATGAGCATTTGCAAGGTACATGCAGGAGGTTACAAAATCATGTCATGCAGTTCAGAGAGAGTCACCATTACAACCGGATAGAGATCCCTAAGGGCAACCATTGACCTTCCCCAACTGACTCATCACCCCTATTTCTCGTGGGACCTTGGTACGTACGACTCTTTGTGGCAAGAAAACCTCGGTTGATCATCATAAGAATCAAGGAAGACAACCCCAGAAACACCTTACTTTTGACTAAAATGACATCAAGAACTACCTTCCAATACTCACTCAGACAACCTTCATATACATACACGAGTTTCTGACGCAATGTGCTTACTAACCCGATTCCCATGAAAGATACTGACATCCGGGAGAAAGACTCAATAGAACCGTCAAAGGGTTAACAAACATAGTGGAAGGGGCTGTTTCACACAAGCTGGGTTGACCACATAGAATTAAGGGTACTCCCACTATCCCGTTTGCACAGATCAGTCGATACACATTTAATTGTTAGGCATACCAATCAGACTTTAGCATATCAAGCACTCAACATAGAATTAGTCAATGAGAATTATAATGACCTCCTTCGAGGGAGATCATACCCAGTCTCAATATATAAAGCACATCAAGCTATCTAATGTCGCTCTTCAAGGAGCGACTGACCGGAGGGGCAAAAACCTCGCGATCCTACCTAACTCGCCACTCCAACCACCTTGGTGCAATCTCCTTGGAGTCTTCCGGACCCTCTGTAAAGAGCAAGCTAGTATTTTGCCTACCGTTTCCAACTACACCCAACAAGGGTGGTCTAGCGCCTTTATTACCCACTCGTGTCCCCGTTTGGTCGATTTTCCTCATTTATTACAAGTCGAGTTCATTACTTAGTCCAATTTTAGTTAGGCATCTTAAATTCATTTTTCCCCTTTAAATCCTTTTCAAAAAGTCCTTGAAACTCGTGGGCGGTTTTCAAAACATACACTCGACCTTTGTGTACCTGAATTGCACAACCTGAGCTCTGATACCATCTTTGTAACGGCCCAAAATTATGATTTCCGGGTTACGTTTCAAGGGATAAAACCCCTTGTTCGGATCTTGCAATTCAGGTACGGGTTGAGTTTTAAAACAAAATATTTGTACTAAAAGAAGGGATTTCGAACCCTTAAAGATCGCGGATCCATTGGAGACCATATACCTGCCTTAGTCTAATCGTGAAATCGAGCGAAAGCAAAAATAAAGTTGAGTTTAAATACAATCCGAAAGGAGTATAAAAGAGAGGAAGTGTGGTGGTCTCTCAACCTCTCGATCTAACGCCAAAAGTCTGAACCCGCCAAGCATCCACATAAGCAACGATAACGGCTAGCGATTTCCTGAATCTAAAAAAAATGAGGGGGATCTGGGTCAATCATCAGGTCACTCATGCGCGTATGTAAACACACTCTGAGAGGCATATAATAAGCATCCTATTCTTAAGATGAAATGCGTAATGCCATGCGTAAATTAAATCACATACATATACTGACAGTTTAATATAATGCAGAAAGCGATAAATGGATCCACACAGAATGTCAAGTGGCATGTCCCTCTCTTACCTCCACCCCCTTCTGATAGGGCGGAGACTGGCCAGCTCGTAAATGCATTCCATAATAATCGGGCGGCACGCATGCCCAACCCGCTCCATAAGAATTAATAAAGCCCGCAGGCAGCTTTCTCAATCATGCTCATAATATAAGTAAAAGAAGTTCCATGACTCGATTGACTCAGGACGGGACCCGATGGGACTGGGTCGTCCTATAACCCTAGCAAAGACTCTAGTTACTTCACAGATAACGGCCGTTCTCATGCAAGGACATATAGCAATCATATGATTTTCATTTTAGCTCCTAAGCGTGATTCTAAGTCGTATGGTGCATGGACACTAGCCTACTATATAACACCCAGTGCATAGAGCGCCCATCATGCGTAAGTTCAAAGAACTTACCTGGAGTAGCAGATCAGCAAGATGAAAAGCAGCAAGATATAAGCAAGCAGGTTACAGATCACCTAGCAATTATTAATAAATATGCATAAGTAAATTTCACACAATGGGATCCATTTACCACTACATAACATGCTCATCAATCCATTAATCATAGCATCATGAGCATCCTTTATCTGATCAACATCTTATATCATCTTATTCCATTTTCATTTTCATAACTGGCTCAATCGTACTTCAATCCATAAAATCTCACTCGCTAGTCCAGTTGTTAGCCAAAACAATTACTTCAAATTTATACTTAGCTATTTCTAATTCATAAAATATTTAATCTTTAAAAGTACTTTCAAAAATCCGATTAAATAATCCCGGCATACTTTACTTTAATTAAAATCACCATTCTAGGGACTTAAGTAACTTTCAACAGTTACAAAATAATTTAATTTATATACTTTTAAACCGATTCTTTTTAAATATCGACACACAAACCGATTTCTAAATAATCAATTATCGGAAATCGGTTAAGCAATTAATTAATAAATCAAAATAATAAATAAATAACGAATAAACCCGAACTGAACCAACGCTTTTAACCCAAACCGAACCGAACCCGCTAAACCTCAAACCAACCCGGTTCATCAAACAAATAAAATCTGAAGGTGTGGGCCACGTATGCTGATTGGGCAGGGCCCGCCTGACTCATCTTCTTCCTCCAATTTCGAAAGGAGCTGCCCCCGCCTGAACCGCGCCGATCGACGCCGTTCGTCCATCCCGCCCTCGAGACTCTCCTGCCTCCCCGCTCGCCGGACTCGCCGCTGGTGCACTTCCCACGCCGGACCGGATGACGCTCGCAGCCCACACTCTCGCACTCGCTCACGCAGTCGCGGCGCTCTCATGCCCGTCTCGCACTCCCACCTCTCGCAGCGCTCGCCGGAGCTCTCGACCTCGCCCCAGATTCCCACACTCGGATCTCACAGCTCTCTTTCCGACCAAAACAATGAAAGGGATGAACGGTATAAGAAAGGGAAGGAACGAAGCTCACCGAGCGATTTCGCGACTTCGGAGCTCTCCATCGGAGTTCTGGGCTTCTTCGGTGGCTCGCGATGGCTCGTCGGACCTGCGCCGGATATGGGTGAGTGTGATGGAAGAGCTCGGGGGTGATTTGGATCAGAAACGAAAGAGAACGGCTTACCGGAAGATTGGTTCGCGCTCAAACGGAGGCGACGGAGCCTTGGTGGCTCGGTGGTGGCGCTGGGAGCACCGGGGTTGCTTTAGGGCGCTTGGGGACGTCGGGGTGGTGGAGCTCAGCTGCTGTGGCCTTGGAGAAAGGAGGACGGAGGTGCTCGACGGGTGATGGTGTACGATGGTTGTGATGAGATGAAGAGCAGGAGAGCAGAAGGGTTGAGAGAGTTGGGATGTGAAAGAATGACAGTGTAGGGAGATGGGTTTATCGATCAACAGCTAGGGGTAGGGGGAAAGAGGTTAGGGGCGTGGCAGGGCTTAGGCGTCGGATGGGAAGTGCATTAATGGGTTGAAATGATAACTTATTACCCGGTAATAATCTCTAATTCCGCTCGCTGATCTTAACCCGATGCGATTAAAATAAATTTAATATAAACTTTTGAAATCGAATTAAATAATGAAACCCGAAAATATTTTCAAGCCTCGAAATATAGGGAGAAATAAATTCATGTCCTAGTTCGAATAACAAGTTTATGTCGGGATTGGCCTCGAGAAATAAAATAAATCGGTTACTTGAGGACACAAATTTTCAAAATTTTCCGGGGTCTAGGATCTTAAACGAATTTTAATTAGAATAAAATCTATAATTTATATAATTAATGTTTTAAAAATCTCGGTCCTTACATGAACCACCATTCCACCACCACATCGCCACCATCAGCCACCCATCCCCGTCGCCGGCCACCACCGAATCTGCAGCCCCGCCTTCCACCTCCCCTGTTTTGCCGAGGGCTCACACACACACACCCCATCTCTTCCACCTTCACTTCTTTTCGCCGGGAAGCAGTAGCAAGCGCCCACCACACCTTCTCCGACATGTCCTCGATGAAAGAAGCAGCAGCAGCACCTCCCGGGGCAGCCGACGCCGCCCAGCGCCGCCTTCCTTCTCCTCTTTCCTGTTCCGCATATAAGGTTCGGTGGTGCTTCGTTTTTCCTTCTTCTGCTTCGAAACTTTGAAAGGTCTTGCCTTTTTGACCACTCCTTTCGTCCCAGGCCAGGTACGAACTGTTCCCGCCTCCGACGCAGCCGATCGAACCCCCGAGCACCTTCGACGAGCATCGAACCCTTCCCTCGGTGAGCACCTCTTTCTCCTCCTTCCTTTCCCTTTCTTTCTTATTGTGTGTATTTGTGTCGTCGGAGTCGGAATCGGCGCTGGCAGCCCTTCCCTTCTCCTCCTCCTTCCTGGATTTTTCGAACGCAGTGAGACATTGGGGGAGACGGTGAACAGTACCGATTTTGGTCCGGTTTTTCTTTTGTTTAAAAGGGATGGGTTCGGTTCGTTTTTCTTTAAATAAAAATGGAACCGGTTCATTAAAGGGAATGGGTTGGGTTGTGGATCCGAAATTTAAAAGATAAAATTTGGGCCTAATTCCAATTGGGCCTAATTTTTGATAAAATGACCCAAATAATACTATGTCTTAAGAGTTAAGATTATAAAAGGGATTTTCGGTTTAGTAAAATATATTAAATAAAATAGTTGGGATTTTAAGGGATTTAGAAATATTTTATGAAATAGTATTTGAAATATTATATAATATTATTGAAATTAAAATACAAATGTTATTTTGAGATTAAAGATATAATATTACGGTGATTAGAGGAAAATATAATATCATGAGACTTAGAGATTTAAAAGTATATTATCCGAATTAAATTAAAAAAAAAAGGAATTTGATGAGCGTTTTCAATGATCGGAATTTCTAACTAGTTGACTCGGATTTTAAAGCGGTTTCGGGACTAACTCGGGATTTATGTGATTGGTGACTAACTAGCATGATTGATGTGAATGGTTGACTAATATCATGATTGGTGTGTACTAATGGCATGATTGATTAAATAAAGGCATGATGAAGTGTTAGACTTGTTTATCATTAATTTATGCGTTGAGATATGATGAATATGATGCACTTCAGCTATGTGATATGCGAATATATGATTATGAATATATGAATGTGGCTAAATGGAATGATGAGAACGATATGGTATTGAGGAATGTGGCAATGTGATGAATGGTTGAACTTGAAGAAATGACGATTGCGATATGGGTGTTATTCTCGTTGAATGATGTATGCTTTGAGTGCTCGAATGATTAGACGTAGACTTATATATGTGTTCTGATATGTATCTAGGCGATACCTTGTGCCATGATTGATGTGTGTCAGACTTTCTATTATGCTGTTCTGCATAGCCAGGTGAGTTCCTATATGAGCTCACTCATATTCGAAAAGAGATCTCCCTGCTTGTAGCCATGTGCATACTAGGTGCTTGCATTCATAATAAAGCATGCCATGTAGTATCCTGCTAGGATTGCACTCATGATTGAGCATTCGTTTACTCATTGCTTTTGTAAACAGAACGGCCGTTATCTGTGAAGTAACTAGAGTCATTGCTAAGGTTATAGGACGACCTAGTCTCATCGGGTCCCGTCCTGAGTCAATCGAGTCATGAGCTTCCTTATATTATGAGATGCCTGCGGGCTTTATTGTGGATACGGGTTGGGCATGCGTGCCACCCGATTATATGGAATGCATTCACGAGCTGGCCAGTCTCCGCCCTATCGGAAGGGGGTGGAGGTACGAGAGGGATATACCACTTGGTATTCGGTGCTAAGGCCTTATTATATTTATGCACTTGATCTTAGGACCATGCTAGTGTGTTAATATTCCACCTTGCATCTAGAAGCATCTTTATTAGGACTAGCGTGTGTATATGTCCGCTTGTTTGGGATTATATTGCGTAGGGCTTCGATCTGACACCGCCCCGCATACATTTTTTTTAGGTTTGTTTTGCAGCATGATTATTCCTTGTTTCCGTGACGTGGGAACTCTCTTGGGCGATCTCAAAGAAATGGTTTAACTCCACTAACATTGTATATTAAATTTCGGTAAATACGCTTATTGATTTGATTTTGACTCGGCTCTGCCGTGTCACCCTCTTATATTACACCTTGATTCTACTATTTGCATGATTGTTGGTTTTCCACGCTTAGACTTATGACAGGTACAGGGGACTTCCCCGGGGATTCCAACGATCCCTTCGAATTTTGGGTATGAAATCCCACTTTAAAATGTTAGGATAGAATTTCAAACCTTCAACCTGTACTCGGGGCGCAAGATCCTAACGAGGGGTTTTATCCCTCGAAACGTAACTCTGGAATTATAATCCCGGGCCGTTACAAAAATGGTATCAGAGCCAGGTTGTGCAAACCGAGTATGATAGGTTGAAGTGGTTTTGAAAATGGCCCAAGGTTTTCAAGTGGTTTTCCAAAATGTTTTAGAAAGGGCAAAATAAATTTAATATGGCTAACTCAAATGGACTAAATACGAACTTGACTCTTTAAATCCGGTAATCAAACAAAGGGAAACGAAGGGGTAGTAAAGGCGTTAGACCATCCATATTGGATGTAGTTGGGAACGGGTAGGCAAAAATATAGCTTTTTCTTTACAGATGGGCCTACAAGACTCCAAGGCTTTGCGTCGTAGTGGCTGGAGTGGCGAGTTAGGTAGAGACCGTGAGGTTTTGCCCCTCAGGTTAGTCGCCCCTCGAAGGGCGGCCCATAGGATAGCTTGATCGTTGATTGCTTCCATGCTGAGTGCTATTGTGCTTAGGGTAGAGAACTAATCAGTATACCTTGACTTGAATCATGTATTGAATAACTGTGCAAACGGGATAGCGGGAGAATACCTTGTTCTTATGTCATTCGAACTCCTGTCTTGTCGGAATATCTCTTTCATAATTCAAACCCTTGATGATTCTGACTCCGTCAACCGTCCCACCAACACATTTAGGCATGTTAGCAAGGGTCGAAGAGCATCCGCTCTCCCCGTTTCGAGTCCTGTTATGTATCCCACCACCAATGCTTCTATCGAGTCACGTACCTTAGGTTGGTGTCTTCCACGGGAAAATTTGGGTCGGTCAACTAGCTACTTCCGAGGGTGTGTTGGATATGGGAAATCCATGAGTGTTTTAGGGAGGGTGATCAATGAAACAATTTCGAGTTAGAAGTGATTTGTCTTATGGAGTTATCCTTCTCGATTCTTATACTGATCAACTGTGTCTTCTTACCACGAGAGTCTAAACAAAAATTATACCCTCTCATCTCGAAAACAGTGTGAATGTCCTTGTGTCATACCGAGCGAGTCATATTAGCGTCCCACGGGGAAACAGGGTGATGAGTTGGTGATTGTATGACATGGTGTGTTAGTATATTTTAGCATGACTTGTCTGATAACTTGCATGATCGCACTTATGAACAAATATATATATCGAATCTATGAATTCCCATCATTGTTACTCTCCTTTGAATTAGGTCCACGATAGTGTGGTCAACCCTCTTTGTATGAGTGCCATGAGAAATGAATTTTTGAGCATGTTAAGTTAATCAAATTGAACCTCATTGACTATGTATTTTCTTAATGGGTATTGGTAGTATCATGTAGGATATACATCTCCTAATTATTGACCATCATGCATCTATGTGCCATACTTGTCATACTACATGTATATGGTTGTGTTGGATGTGATAGTTGTTATGCCCAAATGACTTAACCATACCCCTTGACACGATTATTAGAGTGCATCTTAACATGCTTACCTGGAACCCACATTGTTTTGTCCTACTTATGTATACACTAAGTGAGTAATGGATCATACATGTGATATCCTATAATGCTCGCTATGTCATATATAACTTATGCTGCATATGTCTATTGTCGGTTTGTGCATACATGATATTAATATGTCAAGCATGGTTAGTGCATGAGATGATAAGTTTTAGTCTATCCCATGTGCATGTAAAGTTGATTATGTGAAATGTTATGGATGCATAGGACGCTATTCCTTTAATAGGTACATGATAGTGTGGAATGATATGATTGAAATATTTTGTGATTGCCATGAGCACCTGTAACCTTATAGAATACCCTAAGGGGATTGTTGTAACTCTCGAGTATGTGTCTTGTCTTGAGTCTCGTCATCTCTAGTCCTGGTTTGTTTCTGAATTCTTAAGAAAGTCGTTTTGTCCTCCCTTGCCCTCCCCTATCTCCGTGACTTCTAACCCCTCGTGATCCCCTTGATGGACGTCGACATAGAAGTGCAAATGAGCGATCGAGTGGCACCAGAGTGGCGCAACGGAAGTGTGGTGGGCCCATGGTCCATGGACCCTAGGATCGACGTCACCAAAGGAAGGACGCCTTTCGAAGATGGCAGTTGCAGACGTAATCCTCCTAGACGACTCAAGGAATGACGTTCTTCGTCCGAATTGTGATCTCTCCTATGCGATCTGGAATCGGTGTCGTGCGATAGGCTTGAAACTAACTAAATTGAGGTGTGATGACTCATAAGCTGAACTGGTAGTGAATGATTGCCTGACTAACTTGTGTTTGTGATGATGTATTGATGTGTCTATATGCTTAAGTGTACTGACCTGCTAGTAAATCGGTTATGTGTTATATATGAGGTGGTGTATTCTTCTTGGGAATGAGTCGAGTGTTTTCTTGGTGAGATGGGTCGAAAAGTTGCAGGTAGATTAGAGCCTTCGAGTTGGGTCATTGGTTGTGCGAGATGGAGTGCAAGAAGGATGTGTTAGCTTGGGTAGAGTCAAGTGAGTTAGGACTTGTCGGAGATAGCGGTCAGTGTATATATTTGAGCTTCAAGGTAGGTCTTAGGTGAGGAGTGGAGTAGCATGGCGAGATTTTGAGGAAGAGGTCCTAGCTAGAAGTGTCGGTAGGTAGTGGGTGCAAGTATAGGTGGTTAGTGTAGTGCTAGAGGTGGATGAGTGAGCTAGGAATGGATCGAATGGATTCTCGAGGGGATGTGTTGATAGACGGGTTAGTGTGCCAAAAGAGTGTCTAGATAGTCTAGGAGCGAATCATGGGCAGCGTCAAGGATGATCGGTTAAGGAAGGTCTAAGGAATCATAGAATTCGGGACTAGATTATATGTGCTGTGATTGACAGCGATTTGATAAAGGATGAGGTTGAGGAATCGCTAAGGATGAGTAGTATAAGGTTGCTTGATAAATCGTCGATCTTGGGGATTTGATTGTTCGTATCAGGACTGTATGTGCGATGAGTATTTGGGGTTGTTTAGGTAGGATTGGCAATGCTTGGCGAAGTTGTGAGTGAAGGATTTTAGATGCGTGGTTGGAGGATTTTAGCATAGGGAAAGAATCGAGATTGATATGTGGAAATTGTTTGACTGTGGAGGTATTTGAGGATGTAAGATGAACCTTCGAGGAAAGGCTGGTAACTAGGCGAGAATGTCGTTGAGGTTGCTTGTAGGACTTATTGCTTGAGGTTCAAGGTAGAGAGATTCTGAGTATGGATTTGGGGACTAGGCAAAGCGAAAAGGTATTGGGAACATTAGAGGATGCAAGATTTTAGGAGGTTGGCAAAATGGCGGTACTTGGGAAACTCGGATGAGGACGATTTTGGGATTCTGCGGAAATGATGATCGATAAAAGAGGGCTTTAGATGGTAAGGTTTCATGGTTAAGAAGTAGGAGCTTGAGGCGATTTAGGAATATGAAGAGATGAGGAACAAGAGTAGGGTGACTTGAGGATTTCGAATGGTTAAGGTTTAGTAAGATTTGGAATGAGAAAATTTGGGAATATGCGGATATGAGTGGGTTCTTAGAGGTGGATGGCTAGTGAGAGTGATTATAGGTGCGGGAAGTGTGATCAGATTACCAAGGTGATTCGAGATGTCTCTTTGGAATAATGGTCATATGAAGTCTTCAGGGTCTGAGAAGAGTAACCGAGATTATTAAGGAGCATCTAGATTGATCGTGAAAGCGGCTCAGTTGAGGACTTGAGATTTCTCTTAAATGGTAAAGATGGGACTAGCAGGGAACCCCTAGGAGGAGGGTGTGCTTTATAGAGAGTCTTGGTAGTTGGTTGAGTTGTTAAGCTTGTCGGAATAAGGGAATTGTGTGATTGGGAACCCCGAGTTATGGTTTTAGGTGGTCGAGTAGGATTTGAGGTCAGGATGTCGAAGTAGGCTGGTTCTTAGATGGCTTGATGGCATGGGAGTTGGGATATCTAGTAGTCGGATTGGGTATTTGGCCGTGATTGCGGATAGTTATGAGGCTATAGAGTTTGTATATAAGTGGGATGCAATGGTATTTAGAACTAGAATCGAATTTGAGTTGGTTGGCCTAGGTGAGGTTAATCTTGTCTTGAGAAATGTTGATGATGAGTGTCGATCGTGTTCTAATGTGGTTGGTAATTATAAGCATGTTTTCTCGAGGATGTAGCTTATAGTTATGCGATACATGGGACCGAGTGATGTGAAAGTTCTATGTTATAGACGATGTTGAGTCTCTGATGTGTTCCATAGACGATAGTGAATTGTTAGTACTAACATAGTTACCCCTGAACTCGATGAAATGCTGGTGTGCGGAGGTACTTGATGCCTCTAAATGTGATGATGATCCTTGGTAGTTAATATATGATCTGATTATCTGATGTGCAACCTCTATGATGTGATGAGCCCTACTATGTATGATACTATGCTAGATCTGTTATGGTACGTAACTATCTTTGACATGAGTATGATCTGTTTATGAATGTGTGATGCGATTTCTATGCTGTACCACTATGTTATATGATGCCTTGAATTGGAATTGCTAGGATGATAGGACCGAATTGATGAATTTGATTATGACTTGGAACCTAGGAAGGAAATATGGGATTAGCCTTAGAGGTGGATGATTCCACCTCTTGAGATTTGGAATTTGCTTGACTAACGTCGAATTTAAGGAATTTGAACGGTGTTTAAAAATGACTAACTTGGATTTGAGGAATCAAACGCGATCGAGAATTTCAATGATTTTGAGACAAATCCTTTTCGAACTGAGGACTCCTTTTGAAACTTTTCGACCCGAGTTGCATTATTACGCCCCACGAAGTGGATACAAACATTTTATAGGGGCCCTTATAAATTGTTTGCTAAGACCTAGTGGAGATGCAATGATGCTTTTCGAGTTATGATAACCGAGAAGTCGGGGTAAGGATGTGGTAAGGGCCCGTATCACACTCTCGCTACGACCTATCGGGGATATTATGATCATGACGACGATGCTGTGAGAATCTCATAGGGGCCCTTATGAGGCACTTACGGGATCGATGGAATGGTCCTTGGACTCACCTATTTCAAACTTCATCCCCTCC
This sequence comes from Persicaria maculosa, assembly GCA_963922045.1. Lineage (NCBI taxonomy): Eukaryota > Viridiplantae > Streptophyta > Magnoliopsida > Caryophyllales > Polygonaceae > Persicaria > Persicaria maculosa. The sequence continues at coordinate 44,260,625 of OY998255.1, forward strand.
CTTGTTTTGGTTTTAGTCTCGAGGACGAGACTTGTTTTTAGAGGTGGATGATGTAAAGGCTCGGATTTTTAAATCCCAAGTCCTCGGAAAAAGAAAATCAAAATGAAATTTAAAGCAGAATTTAGCGAAAAAAATTTCTAGCTCAAACTTTGATTTCGTAAAATGGATTTCCAACCTAATTAAAATTTTGAAAGGTAGCTTAAAATGGTAAACTTGATTCCCGAATTTTAAAATTCTAACTAATCGAAAGAGCGGGTTTCGGAAACTAGCTTTTGGAAATTCAAATTCTCGATTTGTGAACTACAATTCTTGTTTCTTTCTCTCATCTTTATCCAAAGCTCAACTAAATGATTCCTTTGTGATGTTTAAATGGGTGAAATTTCCTACCTAGTTTCCCTATGCCTATCAAGTCACAACACCTACGAAATGGTTTTGTTTTCTTTCTTTTCTCACTCCATACTTGCTCCTCCTTATATGGCAATAGTCAAGCTTGCTTTCCCCTATGCTACATCCCAAATCAGACCCATTCCAAGCAATTAAAATCTGATTTTGTGTTCATTCACATCCACCACAAACAAGAAGACCCAAACACCCCCCTAAGGTCTCTTCCTCCTCCATTCCACACCCTTGCCGTGAGCACCTCCTCCACTGTCCAGCCTCTGTCACCACATTTCTGAACCACCATTCCACCACCACATCGCCACCATCAGCCACCCATCCCCGTCGCCGGCCACCACCGAATCTGCAGCCCCTCCTTCCACCTCCCCTGTTTTGCCGAGGGCTCACACACACACACCCCATCTCTTCCACCTTCACTTCTTTTCGCCGGGAAGCAGTAGCAAGAGCCCACCACACCTTCTCCGACACGCCCTCGATGACAGAAGCAGCAGCAGCACCTCCCGGGGCAGCCGACGCCGCCCAGCGCCGCCTTCCTTCTCCTCTTTCCTGTTCCGGATATAAGGTTCGGTGGTGCTTCGTTTTTCCTTCTTCTGCTTCGAAACTTTGAAAGGTCTCGCCTTTTTGACCACTCCTTTCGTCCCAGGCTAGGTACGAACTGTTCCCGCCTCCGACGCAGCCGATCGAACCCCCGAGCACCTTCGACGAGCATCGAACCCTTCCCTCGGTGAGCACCTCTTTCTCCTCCTTCCTTTCCCTTTCTTTCTTATTGTGTGTATTTGTGTCGTCGGAGTCGGAATCGGCGCTGGTAGCCCTTCCCTTCTCCTCCTCCTTCCTGGATTTTTCGAACGCAGTGAGACATTGGGGGAGACGGTGAACAGTACCGATTTTGGTCCGGTTTTTCTTTTGTTTAAAAGGGATGGGTTCGGTTCGTTTTTCTTTAAATAAAAATGGAACCGGTTCATTAAAGGGAATGGGTTGGGTTGTGGATCCGAAATTTAAAAGATAAAATTTGGGCCTAATTCCAATTGGGCCTGATTTTTGATAAAATGACCCAAATAATATTATGTCTTAAGAGTTAAGATTATAAAAGGGATTTTCGGTTTAGTAAAATATATTAAATAAAATAGTTGGAATTTTAAAGGATTTAGAAATATTTTATGAAATTGTATTTGAAATATTATATAATATTATTGAAATTAAAATACAAATGTTATTTTGAGATTAAAGATATAATATTACGGTGATTAGAGGAAAATATAATATCATGAGACTTAGAGATTTAAAAGTATATTATCGGAATTAAATTAAAAAAAAAAAGGAATTTGATGAGCGTTTTCAATGATCGGAATTTCTAACTAGTTGACTCGGATTTTAAAGCGGTTTCGGGACTAACTCGGGATTTATGTGATTGGTGACTAACTAGCATGATTGATGTGAATGGTTGACTAATATCATGATTGGTGTGTACTAATGGCATGATTGATTAAATAAAGGCATGATGAAGTGTTAGACTTGTTTATCATTAATTTATGCGTTGAGATATGATGAATATGATGCACTTCAGCTATGTGATATGCGAATATATGATTATGAATATATGAATGTGGCTAAATGGAATGATGAGAACGATATGGTATTGAGGAATGTGACAATGTGATGAATGGTTGAACTTGAAGAAATGACGATTGCGATATGGGTGTTATTCTCGTTGAATGATGTATGCTTTGAGTGCTCGAATGATTAGACGTAGACTTATATATGTGTTCTGATATGTATCTAGTTGATACCTTGTGCCATGATTGATGTGTGTCAGACTTTCTATTATGCTGTTCTGCATAGCCAGGTGAGTTCCTATATGAGCTCACTCAGATTCGAAAAGAGATCTCCCTGCTTGTAGCCATGTGCATACTAGGTGCTTGCATTCATAATAAAGCATGCCATGTAGTATCCTGCTAGGATTGCACTCATGATTGAGCATTCGTTTACTCATTGCTTTTGTAAACAGAACGGCCGTTATCTTTGAAGTAACTAGAGTCATTGCTAGGGTTATAGGACGACCTAGTCTCATCGGGTCCCGTCCTGAGTCAATCGAGTCATGAGCTTCCTTATATTATGAGATGCCTGCGGGCTTTATTGTGGATACGGGTTGGGCATGCGTGCCACCCGATTATATGGAATGCATTCACGAGCTGGCCAGCACTACAAAAAAGAATTGCTTTTGCTCTACTAGTTAGAAACGGCAAGAATCTGCCGTAGCGAATGGTAGGTATTTGCAACGGTGTTTGCCCCGTTGCAAATGTTTGCGACCACAATGTATTGTTGTTTCAATATTAGTGACCCCAATTAGCCACGGCGTGATTTTGCCGTTTCAATTGGTCCATTTTTCTCCACGGTAACGCCTCGTCGTCACTAATTTTATTACGGCAACCCCCAGATTTCGCTTCTTTTTTGACGGAAATGGTAAGCCGTCTCAAATTAATGCTCTTTAATTGCTCGGGTATAAAATGAGAGAAACCCTAACACCATCTTCTTCTTTGCAACTCCAAATCCGATCTGCCAAGATTTAACCCGTTGCTCCCCAATCACTCTAAATCAGATCTGAAGGTGAACGCTCTCTCTTCCTCCCATTGAGCGATCGATCCCCCCGACTTACTCCTATCCCCTGCCACCATCGCATTCGGCACCTTCATCTCCAACAGCGACCCTAACCCTAATTTCGATCCTGATGGAGTTCGCACTGGTAAGACTGAAGTTGAAGCTTGTCTCCATTGTCAGGGAACAAGACTAATTCTCCATTGCGTTTTTGAGGAGAGGATTGAAGCCAAGAAGGAGAGTGTGCGAGCGGAGAGGAGGCCGAACAACAAGGGTTTTGGAAACTGTAGGCGTTTTCGAGGTTTAGAGGACGGGCGTTAGGAGTTTTTCGGCCTCCTCTGAACCTTATTGACATTATCAAGGCTCAATTGCAAGAGGTAACCAAAGTGTTTGAATTTGATTTTGTTTTCCATTTTCGCTCAATTGTAGAGGTAGTATTCAATTCTTCTATTCTTTCCCTTTCTAAGGTTTGTTAGGTGCTAATTTTTGTAAAAAAAAATTGTTTGATTCTCACTGCAATTTCAAGCTTCAAAGGAAGGGCATTGTGAGAGGGAATAAGCAGATCTTTGGATCCTTTTTACCGTGAAAGATCTTGTTGGCATTAAGGCTCAACTACAGGAGGTAACAAACTTGCAATCAGGGAATGAAAAGATGTCAATGAAATTATCGAGATAAAAAAAAGAATGAAAGGAAAGGGTGAATTGTTTTGTTCACGCGGTTTGTAATTTACTAATGTAAATGCTATTAGATTATTTGATTACTGATATATGTAATAAACTCCTTTACATTGACAATAGTATGTAGCATCAATGAGCTGTTGAAAGAGTTTTTTTAAGTAGGATAGATGAATCGTTATTTGTGTTATGTAGAGGCTTTGGAAATGTCTAAAAAATAGCATGTTGAATGGATGTTATTGGTGGTGTGATTCTATCATTTTTCCTTATATGTTCAAGTTCAGTTGCTCAAATTTCCTATTATTACATTGACATTATATTTCAGGTCCAGTTAATAAATACCATCACAAATGGATCTTTGTTTACATGGTTATATTCAGCTGGAATAAAATAGTAGAAAAAGGCACTTTCTCCATATATAGTTGTCATGAATTAAAAAACATGAAATTGAGCTAAACATGTCTTTTTCATGCCTCCCACATGCTTTTTTTAACCCAATTGCTCATACGAACAGTCTTGTGATGCTGTTTTCTCAAGCTAAGGTGATTTAAAGTCAGATTTGTTATGGTTCCAGCAGTTTTAAGCTTAACTTCCTCGTGCATGTAGTTCTAATTCTAAAAAGATGATGGTTCATTTTATGTTTTTTCTTGCAGAATTCAAGTAGTGAGGTTTTAATTCGAAGTTTTCAGCTGGCATTTTCTTTGAGAACAATTGCGGTTGCAAGAGGTATGTATAACATGTTTTGTCTACTGCTTTTGTGCAATATTACTTTAATTGACAATTTGAGAAGGCAGAAGTCGGACAACAACATTAATCACTCTGTATATATTTTCTGTTTGATATTCCTGAAAGTCTTTAGCTCTGATCTTAATAGAATGGATGTTTATGAATTAGGATTGTTGTCTAAAAGAATTACTTTCTCTTGACGCGGTAATGACTTTGGTAAGAGAGTACACCTTTTTAGGCTCCTAGAGCTAGAAGCTTCTGTTTTTGCCAGAAGAATGACATTCTCAGTATAAAACAAATTAAAAGATTTCTACCAAACATTACTAGCAATTGCACACAGAATAAATCTTCTTTCTTTCTTCATCTTTTGCTTCTAAAAAAGAGGGGGATGGATTAGATAGCAGATATTTATACCTTGGTTGATGATTTATTTGTAGAGGAAATCTTTCTAGAAACAATTTGAGGTTCTGATGTGGTTCTCTTAGTCATAGAAATTGTTGTCTGCAGGGCAAGAATATTGCAGTTCAGCTTCGCATACTGCCCTGATCCTTGACTCTCCATGTAGCTTTCTATGTACTACTGAGCAATGAGCACAAGACCAATAGAAATACAGCAATGCTCATAATGTTACAAAGGCATCAAAAGATTAAACTTGCCCATCATATAATCCTCCAATGTCTATGAATGCTCCTTGATACATGTAAAGTGGTCAGTTTACCAACACAGTTGCATAATTAAAATGGGCACTTTAGCACTTTCTTAGTTTAATTGCTTGTTTCATACGGTATTGTTGAATAAATAGTCTATTAAAAAAATTGGCACTTTAGCTTCACTATCTACTTTTCTTGTTTTATAGTGCTTGCTTTGCATTAACAAACACTGAGTTACCATGGATTAGAGATTTATGTAATTACTTTCAAGCATTCACTATATATTAATATAGAAATCAAACCATAAAACCTAATTATTATTCTTATGGTTGTTGCTTGATCATTTTAATATATGATCTATATTCTTCTAGTTGTCAATTTGTAAACATTCTTTTGGTTGTTACTAATTACTTTCACCACAAATGATTCAATTATATTTAATGATGCTACTTTAGAAATCAAACCCAAGATCTGGAGCATAAGCGGGTCTCATCTGCTAATGTCCTGGCTTACAACGGTAAGATATATATATCAAAGATTGCAGACAAACATGCGCTTCTGTAATGTTTCTCTTTTCTTGAGCATACCATTACTTCGATTTCAGTTTTGCTCGATGATACTAAAAAATATGTTGCTATCTGAAATCATTGCCTTTATCTTCTCAAAAATAATGTCTATATTTCTTGAAGCTCTAGAGTTTTGGAATGTTTGAGGAAAGTACTGAGTATACCACTTATGCTAGTTGTTGATTTATAATAATGTAAAATTCGATGCTTTGGAAAATGGAAACGTTTAAGGTGGTCGGTTCTCTCTGACATCTTCAAGGTTTCGTCCTTCAAACTTGCTCATAAAAATTATAATAACTAATGTACTATACTTATCAACTAGTTTAATTAAAGTTAAGTTTATTTAGTTTAAACAGGTTCTATTTTTACTATAAAAGGAAAGAATTAAGATTAATTTAATTTCTTATGTGTTGTCCATAAAGTCGTAATCTTAATTTATTTGTTAACTTTTGGCAGCTTACTCCACAGTTTTACTCCCTTCTCGTATGGTACAAGTTTTAAATCTCAACTTGCAAGCTTTGGGATTACAAGATCAGTCCAAAAACGGGTTAGGAAGATAATCATTTTAATTTTCTTGCATTTCTACCTTGATCTTATTAATTACTACTGTCAAGTTGCAATACTATTATGTGGAGGTTTGGTTGTAAGCCGTCACCAAAACCATGGTTTATAGATTATGAATATAGCATGTTCCATCCTATTTAATCATATGGCATTTGTACTCGAATTCGTATTCTTGATTGTTTTCTATGATATATAGAGCATACATCAAGTGTTCATCACAAGGACTCAATTGGAGATGTAGTACTCTCGGATGAGGAAACTGACAAAGAAACTAGTGAAGAAGAATAACTTGGACAGCTGTGGATTATGCATTTGGACAGATGTGGCTTAATCTTGGCACTTAAGTACATGCTTTTGGTAATCCGAAACATCACATGTACGTTACATAGGATTAATTGATCTTTTGGTGTATTTATAAGATGTTAATCGGTTGAATACAGTGTGGATTATGTACTTTTATATATCTTAATGTAATGACATCAAGTGATTCGATTTGGTATTCATTTAGGTTTTTTAAATGCTGTTACACCAATTTAGTGAAAACTCAGGTGCTATACAGGAGCAGATTATAACATTGTTAAACATTTTGGTTTGGCAACAGCCAAGTTACCGTCACAAAAGGATATCTAGCTATTAAAAAAAAAAGGCGGGAAAAAGAGTGGGATTAATTTACTACGGCAGTAGCCATCGCAAAAAAAGGGTGAGAAATGTTGGATTAATTTGCGACGGCATGTAGGGTCGCAAAATGCAGTTGCAAACTCAGCAGCCACATGGCCCCGGCATCCATCCGTCGCTAGCCACCATTTGCTACCCCAGGGCTAGCCACCCTCGATTTGCCGTCGCCTAGCCGTCGCCAATGTGTTTTTGCGACGGAAAACCTACTTTTTGCACCGGTAAAGAGCCGTTTCTAAAACAATTTTTTTTGTAGTGCAGTCTCCGCCCTATCGGAAGGGGGTGGAGGTAGGAGAGGGATATACCACTTGGTATTCGGTGCTAAGGTCTTATTATATTTATGCACTTGATCTTAGGACCATGCTAGTGTGTTAATATTCCGCCTTGCATCTAGAAGCATCTTTATTAGGACTAGCGTGTGTATATGTCCGCTTGTTTGGGATTATATTGCGTAGGGCTTCGATCTGACACCGCCCCGCATACATTTTTTTAGGTTTGTTTTGCAGCATGATTATTCCTTGTTTCCGTGACGTGGGAACTCTCTTGGGCGATCTCAAAGAAATGGTTTAACTCCACTAACATTGTATATTAAATTTCGGTAAATACGCTTATTGATTTGATTTTGACTCGGCTCTGCCGTGTCACCCTCTTGTATTACACCTTGATTCTACTATTTGCATGATTGTTGGTTTTCCACGCTTAGACTTATGACAGGTACAGGGGACTTCCCCGGGGATTCCAACGATCCCTTCGAATTTTGGGTATGAAATCCCACTTTAAAATGTTAGGATAGAATTTCAAACCTTCAACCTGTACTCGGGGCGCAAGATCCTAACGAGGGGTTTTATCCCTCGAAACGTAACTCGGGAATCATAATCCCGGGCCGTTACAAAGATGGTATCAGAGCCAGGTTGTGCAAACCGAGTATGATAGGTTGAAGTGGTTTTGAAAATGGCCCAAGGTTTTCAAGTGGTTTTCCAAAATGTTTTAGAAAGGGCAAAATAAATTTAATATGGCTAACTCAAATGGACTAAATACGAACTTGACTCTTTAAATCCGGTAATCAAACAAAGGGAAACGAAGGGGTAGTAAAGGCGTTAGACCATCCATATTGGATGTAGTTGGGAACGGGTAGGCAAAAATATAGCTTTTTCTTTACAGATGGGCCTACAAGACTCCAAGGCTTTGCGTCGTAGTGGCTGGAGTGGCGAGTTAGGTAGAGACCGTGAGGTTTTGCCCCTCAGGTTAGTCGCCCCTCGAAGGGCGGCCCATAGGATAGCTTGATCGTTGATTGCTTCCATGCTGAGTGCTATTGTGCTTAGGGTAGAGAACTAATCAGTATACCTTGACTTGAATCATGTATTGAATAACTGTGCAAACGGGATAGCGGGAGAATACCTTGTTCTTATGTCATTGGAACTCCTGTCTTGTCGGAATATCTCTTTCATAATTCAAACCCCTGATGATTCTGACTCCGTCAACCGTCCCACCAACACATTTAGGCATGTTAGCAAGGGTCGAAGAGCATCCGCTCTCCCCGTTTCGAGTCCTGTTTTGTATCCCACCACCAATGCTTCTATCGAGTCACGTACCTTAGGTTGGTGTCTTCCACGGGAAAATTTGGGTCGGTCAACTAGCTACTTCCGGGGGTGTGTCGGATATGGGAAATCCATGAGTGTTTTAGAGAGGGTGATCAATGAAACAATTTCGAGTTAGAAGTGATTTGTCTTATGGAGTTATCCTTCTCGATTCTTATACTGATCAACTGTGTCTTCTTACCACGAGAGTCTAAACAAAAATTATACCCTCTCATCTCGAAAACAGTGTGAATGTCCTTGTGTCATACCGAGCGAGTCATATTAGCGTCCCACGGGGAAACAGGGTGATGAGTCGGTGATTGTATGACATGGTGTGTTAGTATATTTCAGCATGACTTGTCTGATAACTTGCATGATCGCACTTATGAACGAATGTATATATCGAATCTATGAATTCCCATCATTGTTACTCTCCTTTGAATTAGGTCCACGATAGTGTGGTCAACCCTCTTTGTATGAGTGTCATGAGAAATGAATTTTTGAGCATGTTAAGTTAATCAAATTGAACCTCATTGGCTATGTATTTTCTTAATGGGTATTGGTAGTATCATGTAGGATATACATCTCCTAATTATTGACCATCATGCATCTATGTGCCATACTTGTCATACTACATGTATATGGTTGTGTTGGATGTGATAGTTGTTATGCCCAAATGACTTAACCATACCCCTTGACACGATTATTAGAGTGCATCTTAACATGCTTACCCGGAACCCACATTGTTTTGTCCTACTTATGTGTACACTAAGTGAGTAATGGATCATACATGTGATATCCTATAATGCTCGCTATGTCATATATAACTTATGCTGCATATGTCTATTGTCGGTTTGTGCATACATGATATTAATATGTCAAGCATGGTTAGTGCATGAGATGATAAGTTTTAGCCTATCCCATGTGCATGTAAAGTTGATTATGTGAAATGTTATGGATGCATAGGACGCTATTCCTTTAATAGGTACATGATAGTGTGGAATGATATGATTGAAATATTTTGGGATTGCCATGTGCACATGTAACCTTATAGAATACCCTAAGGGGATTGTTGTAACTCTCGAGTCTGTGTCTTGTCTTGAGTCTCGTCATCTCTAGTCCTGGTTTGTGTCTTAATTCTTAAGAAAGTCGTTTTGTCCTCCCTTGCCCTCCCCTATCTCCGTGACTTCTAACCCCTCGTGATCCCCTTGATGGACGTCGACATAGAAGAGAAAACGAGCGATCGAGTGGCACCAGAGTGGCGCAACGGAAGTGTGGTGGGCCCATGGTCCGTGGACCCTAGGATCGACGTCACCAAAGGAAGGACGCCTTTCGAAGATGGCGATTGCAGACGTAATCCTCCTAGACGACTCAAGGAATGACGTTCTTCGTCCGAATTGTGATCTCTCCTATGCGATCTGGAATCGGTGTCGTGCGATAGGCTTGGAACTAACTAAATTGAGGTGTGATGACTCATAAGCTGAACTGGTAGTGAATGATTGCCTGACTAACTTGTGTTTGTGATGATGTGCCTATATGCTTAAGTGTACTGACTTGCTAGTAAATCGGTTATGGGTTATATATGAGGTGGTGTATTCTTCTTGGGAATGAGTCGAGTGTTTTCTTGGTGAGATGAGTCGGAAAGTTGCAGGTAGATTATAGCCTTCGAGTTGGGTCATTGGTTGTGCGAGATGGAGTGCAAGAAGGATGTGTTAACTTGGGTAGAGTCAAGTGAGTTAGGACTTGTCGAAGATAGCGGTCAGTGTATATATTTGAGCTTCCAGGTAGGTCTTAGGTGAGGAGTGGAGTAGCATGGCGAGATTTTGAGGAAGAGGTCCTAGCTAGAAGTGTCGGTAGGTAGTGGGTGCAAGTATAGGTGGTTAGTGTAGTTCTAGAGGTGGATGAGTGAGCTAGGAATGGATCGAATGGATTCTCGAGGGGATGTGTTGATAGACGGGTTAGTGTGCCAAAAGAGTGTCTAGATAGTCTAGGAGCGAATCATGGGCGGCGTCAAGGATGATCGGTTAAGGAAGGTCTAAGGAATCATAGAATTCGGGACTAGAATATATGTGCTGTGATTGAGAGCGATTTGATAAAGGATGAGGTTGAGGAATCGCTAAGGATGAGTAGTATAAGGTTGCTTGATAAATCGTCGATCTTAAGGATTTGATTGTTCGTATCAGGACTGTATGTGCGATGAGTATTTGGGGTTGTTTAGGTAGGATTGGCAATGCTTGGCGAAGTTGTGAGTGAAGGATTTTAGATGCGTGGTTGGAGGATTTTAGCATAGGGAAAGAATCGAGATTGATGTGTGGAAATTGTTTGACTGTGGAGGTATTTGAGGATGTAAGATGAACCTTCGAGGAAAGGCTGGTAACTAGGCGAGAATGTCGTTGAGGTTGCTTGTAGGACTTATTGCTTGAGGTTCGAGGTAGAGAGATTCTGAGTATGGATTTGGGGACTAGGAAAAGCGAAAAGGTATTGGGAACGTTAGAGGATGCAAGATTTTAGGAGGTTGGCAAAATGGCGGTACTTGGGAAACTCGGATGAGGACGATTTTGGGATTCTGCGGAAATGATGATCGGTAAAAGAGGGCTTTAGATGGTAAGGTTTCATGGTTAAGAAGTAGGAGCTTGAGGCGATTTAGGAATATGAAGAGATGAGGAACAAGAGTAGGGTGACTTGAGGATTTCGAATGGTTAAGGTTTAGTAAGATTTGGAATGAGAAAATTTGGGAATATGCGGATATGAGTGGGTTCTTAGAGGTGGATGGCTAGTGAGAGTGATTATTGGTGCGGGAAGTGTGATCAGATTACCAAGGTGATTCGAGATGTCTCTTTGGAATAACGGTCAGATGAAGTCTTCATGGTCTGAGAAGAGTAACCGAGATTATTAAGGAGCATCTAGATTGATAGTGAAAGCGGCTCAGTTGAGGACTTGAGATTTCTCTTAAATGGTAAAGATGGGACTAGCAGGGAACCCCTAGGAGGAGGGTGTGCTTTATAGATAGTCTTGGTAGTTGGTTGAGTTGTTAAGCTTGTCGGAATAAGGGAATTGTGTGATTGGGAACCCCGAGATATGGTTTTAGGTGGTCGAGTAGGATTTGAGGTCAGGATGTCGAAGTAGGCTGGTTCTTAGATGGCTTGATGGCATGGGAGTTGGGATATCTAGTAGTCGGATTGGGTATTTGGCCGTGATTGCGGATAGTTATGAGGCTAGAGAGTTTGTATATAAGTGGGATGCAATGGTATTTAGAACTAGAATCGAATTTGAGTTGGTTGGCCTAGGTGAGGTTAATCTTGTCTTGAGAATTGTTGATGATGAGTGTCGATCGTGTTCTAATGTGGTTGGTAATTATAAGCATGTTTTCTCGAGGATGTAGCTTATGGTTATGCGATACTTGGGACCGAGTGATGTGAAAGTTCTATGTTATAGACGATGTTGAGTCTCTGATGTGTTCCATAGGCGATAGTGAATTGTTAGTACTAACATAGTTACCCCTGAACTCGATGAAATGCTGGTGTGCGGAGGTACTTGATGCCTCTAAATGTGATGATGATCCTTGGTAGTTAATATATGATCTGATTATCTGATGTGCAACCTCTGTGATGTGATGAACTCGAGAATTTCAATGATTTTGAGACAAATCCTTTTCGAACTGAGGACTCCTTTTGAAACTTTTCGACCCGAGTTGCATTATTACGCCCCACGAAGTAGATACAAACATTTTATAGGGGCCCTTATAAATTGTTTGCTAAGACCTAGTGGAGATGCAATGATGCTTTTCGAGTTATGATAACCGAGAAGTCGGGGTAAGGATGTGGTAAGGGCCCGTATCACACTCTCGCTACGACCTATCGGGGATATTATGATCATGACGACGATGCTGTGAGAATCTCATAGGGGCCCTTATGAGGCACTTACGGGATCGATGGAATGGTCCTTGGACTCACCTATTTCAAACTTCATCCCCTCCCTTGTTTTGGTTTTAGTCTCGAGGACGAGACTTGTTTTTAGAGGTGGATGATGTAAAGGCTCGGATTTTTAAATCCCAAGTCGTCGGAAAAAGAAAATCAAAACGAAATTTAAAGCAGAATTTAACGGAAAAAATTTCTAGCTCAAACTTTGATTTCGTAAAATGGATTTCCAACCTAATTAAAATTTTGAAAGGTAACTTAAAATGGTAAACTTGATTCCCGGATTTTAAAATTCTAACTAATCGAAAGAGCGGGTTTCGGAAACTAGCTTTTGGAAATTCAAATTCTCGATTTGTGAACTACAATTCTTGTTTCTTTCTCTCATCTTTATCCAAAGCTCAACTAGATGTGGTGGTGAAATATCCACCACCACATCGCCACCATCAGCCACCCATCCCCGTCGCCGGCCACCACCGAATCTGCAGCCCCGTCTTCCACCTCCCCTGTTTTGCCGAGGGCTCACACACACGCACACCCCATCTCTTCCACCTTCACTTCTTTTCGCCGGGAAGCAGTAGCAAGCGCCCACCACACCTTCTCCGACACGCCCTCGATGACAGAAGCAGCAGCAGCACCTCCCGGGGCAGCCGACGCCGCCCAGCGCCGCCTTCCTTCTCCTCTTTCCTGTTCCGCATATAAGGTTCGGTGGTGCTTCGTTTTTCCTTCTTCTGCTTCGAAACTTTGAAAGGTCTCGCCTTTTTGACCACCCCTTTCGTCCAAGGCCATGTACGAACTGTTCCCGCCTCCGACGCAGCCGATCGAACCCCCGAGCACCTTCTACGAGCATCGAACCCTTCCCTCGGTGAGCACCTCTTTCTCCTCCTTCCTTTCCCTTCCTTTCTTATTGTGTGTATTTGTTTCGTCGGAGTCAGAATCGGCGCTGGCAGCCCTTCCCTTCTCCTCCTCCTTCCTGGATTTTTCGAACGCAGTGAGACTTTGGGGGAGACGGTGAACAGTACCGATTTTGGTCCGGTTTTTCTTTTGTTTAAAAGGGTTGGATTCGGTTCGGTTTTCTTTAAATAAAAATGGAACCGGTTCATTAAAGGGAATGGGTTGGGTTGTGGATCCAAAATTTAAAAGATAAAATTTGGGCCTAACTCCAATTGGGCCTGATTTTTGATAAAATGACCCAAATAATATTATGTCGTAAGAGTTAAGATTATAAAAGGGATTTTCGGTTTAGTAAAATATATTAAATAAAATAGTTGGAATTTTAAAGGATTTAGAAATATTTTATAAAATAGTATTTGAAATATTATATAATATTATTGAAATTAAAATACAAATGTTATTTTGAGATTAAAGATATAATATTACGGTGATTAGAGGAAAATATAATATCATGTGACTTAGAGATTTAAAAGTATATTATCGGAATTAAATTTAAAAAAAAAGAATTTGATGAGCGTTTTCAATGATCGGAATTTCTAACTAGTTGACTCGGATTTTAAAGCGGTTTCGGGACTAACTCGGGATTTATGTGATTGGTGACTAACTAGCATGATTGATGTGAATGGTTGACTAATATCATGATTGGTGTGTACTAATGGCATGATTGATTAAATAAAGGCATGATGAAGTGTTAGACTTGTTTATCATTAATTTATGCGTTGAGATATGATGAATATGATGCACTTCAGCTATGTGATATGCGAATATATGATTATGAATATATGAATGTGGCTAAATGGAATGATGAGAACGATATGGTATTGAGGAATGTGGCAATGTGATGAATGGTTGAACTTGAAGAAATGACGATTGCGATATGGGTGTTATTCTCGTTGAATGATGTAGGCTTTGAGTGCTCGAATGATTAGACGTAGATTTATATATGTGTTCTGATATGTATCTAGGTGATACCTTGTGCCATGATTGATGTGTGTCAGATTTTCTATTATGCTGTTCTGCATAGCCAGGTGAGTTCCTATATGAGCTCACTCAGATTCGAAAAGAGATCTCCCTGCTTGTAGCCATGTGCATACTAGGTGCTTGCATTCATAATAAAGAATGCCATGTAGTATCCTGCTAGGATTGCACTCATGATTGAGCATTCGTTTACTCATTGCTTTTGTAAACAGAACGGCCGTTATCTGTGAAGTAACTAGAGTCATTGCTAGGGTTATAGGACGACCTAGTCTCATCGGGTCCCGTCCTGAGTCAATCGAGTCATGAGCTTCCTTATATTATGAGATGCCTGCGGGCTTTATTGTGGATACGGGTTGGGCATGCGTGCCACCCGATTATATGGAATGCATTCACGAGCTGGCCAGTCTCCGCCCTATCGGAAGGGGGTGGAGGTAGGAGAGGGATATACCACTTGATATTCGGTGCTAAGGCCTTATTATATTTATGCACTTGATCTTAGGACCATGCTAGTGTGTTAATATTCCGCCTTGCATCTAGAAGCATCTTTATTAGGACTAGCGTGTGTATATGTCCGCTTGTTTGGGATTATATTGCGTAGGGCTTCGATCTGACACCGCCCCGCATACATTTTTTTTAGGTTTGTTTTGCAGCATGATTATTCCTTATTTCCGTGACTTGGGAACTCTCTTGGGCGATCTCAAAGAAATGGTTTAACTCCACTAACATTGTATATTAAATTTCGGTAAATACGCTTATTGATTTGATTTTGACTCGGCTCTGCCGTGTCACCCTCTTGTATTACACCTTGATTCTACTATTTGCATGATTGTTGGTTTTCCACGCTTAGACTTATGACAGGTACAGGGGACTTCCCCGGGGATTCCAACGATCCCTTCGAATTTTGGGTATGAAATCCCACTTTAAAATGTTAGGATAGAATTTCAAACCTTCAACCTGTACTCGGGGCGCAAGATCCTAACGAGGGGTTTTATCCCTCGAAACGTAACTCGGGAATCATAATCCCGGGCCGTTACAGCATTCGCCTGTGGGTTTTAGCGAGCCATCCACGTTAATTTTGTAGATAGCCCTAGGTGGTTTAGTCCATTTAGAGTTTCTTTTCCTTCTAGCACTATGGTTGGCTTGAGGAGAGGATTGTTTATTTGCAGTTTTCCAGTCCGTACGATCGGACAAAATTCTGCTTGCTAAATGATGAGATGTGGTTGGTTTCTTGTTTCTGAAAATTAAGTCATTTCTTGATTCCCAGATTTTTTGCCATATAAAACAAAGTTCTTCAATGTCCTTCTTGTTTTGATTTATAGTTAGGAGGTCTTTTATATTGTTACAGTGGGTAGGTATTAGTGTCTTGTTTTTACCTACCAGTTGCCCGTAGGAGGCAATGATAGCCCTCGTGAAAGGAAAAGAGATAAAGAGGTGGTCACTGTCTTCGTTATTGTTATTGCAGAAGCAACAGCTTGACGGGACCCTATTGAAGTATCTATTTAGTCTATTTTTTGTGGCAAGGCTGTCGGTGATTATTTTCCAAATGAGATTCTTAACTCTAGGGGGATGTTTAATTTCCAAATCCATTTGTAATCATCCGAATGGTTGTTGCTGTTAGTCATAATTTGTCTCACCGATTTAGTTGTAAATTGACCATTGGGGTTGTATTTCCATATTAATTTATCAGGGGTATTCCAAAGTGGGACTCTGATTTTTATTATTTTTGAAACAATGTTGTTGGGGAAGATCTCATGTAATAGAGGGATATTCCACTGTTTGTTAGTTTTAAGAAGATGGGTTACCTTAAGATCGGGATCAAAGTACTGCTGGAAGTTCGCTAAATTTTGATCTGGTACCCAAGGGTCTTTCCAGACATTTATTGATTCACCGTTTCCTATTAGCCATAGTAGTCCCTGGGAGAATCTCTCTCGGAGGTTAAGAAGTCTCCCAAATTGCCAAGAAGTATTCTGCATGGATTTTTCCATTAATCCTTCTTACTGAAGATATTTTTCTTTTATGACTTTTACCCAAATGTTATCCGGTTCATGAATGATTTTCCATAAGAGTTTCATTTGAAGACTTATGTTCATTTCTTCAGCCAGTTTTAGCCCAAGACCACCTTGTTCTTTTGGTTTACAGATCTTATCCCAGCTAATGAAAGGGGTGTGCTTTTCTGAATGTAGTTTGTTCCAGAAGAAGTTCTTTTGAACTTGGTCAATTTCGTTTAAAATTCCTTTAGGGAGAAGAAAATTCTGCATCAAATAATTAGTCTTGGAGCTTAAATTTGCTTGGATTAAAATTGCACGACCAGCCTGGGTGAGAGAGGAGGCCTTCCATTTGGGTAATTGTTTTTTAAGGCCTTGAACAGCCTCATTAAAGACTTCATTTTTAACTCTTCCTCTGACTAAAGGTATACCTAGATATTTTTCTAGAGTTTTAGATATAGGAATATTCATATCTCGAGCTAAGGAGTTAGCCAGATTTGAGCTAATGTTTCCTGAGACTTGCAAAGAGCTCTTGTTGTAGTTTATGGTTAGTCCTGAGAGATTTGAGAAATTGTTGAGGATGTTTTTGATAGTGTGAAGACTTTTGTGAGAAGCTCTGGAGAAAATAATTGTGTCATCTGCAAAAGTAAGAAATGGGATGCTGGTACCATTTTTTGTGAGCTTGATTCCAATGAGAGCATCATCGTAGCTAGCTTCCTCGATTAATTCTCTGGCTAGGTTCTCCATGACTAAGATAAAGATATAGGGAGCAAGGGGGTCTCCTTGCCTAATTCCCCTTCCTGGTTTAAATGGGGTTCCGGGGCAATTGTTCACTAGGACTGAGAAGGTGGTCGTAGTGATACAGTTCATGACCCAATTGATCCATTGTGGGGCGAAGCCAAATTTGGTGAGAGTTGCTCTTATATAGTCCCAATTGATTCTATCGTAGGCCTTTTCCATGTCTAGTTTAAGAGCCATCCAACCTTTTTTTCCTTTTTGTTTGTGGAAGTTATGAAAGATTTCATGTGCTATAAGGGTGTTGTCCTGGATTGATCTTCCTTCAATAAAGGCACCTTGAAAGGGATTGATTAATTTATTTAAGATTGGTTTGAGCCGGTTAGCTATGATCTTAGTTATGATTTTATACATGGTGTTGCATAGGCTGATAGGCCTATAGTGATTGATATTCAGAGGATTCTCTACCTTGGGGATGAGGGCAATGAAGGTTTGATTGATTTGTGTTAGCATACTACCAGAATGAAAGAAAGCTTTCACTGCTTTACATAAGGAAGCTCCAATTATTTTCCAATATTTGAGATAGAATTCTGGAGGGTAGCCATCAGGTCCAGGTGTCTTGTCCTCAGCCATACTACTGATTGTATCTTTGATTTCTTTGTTAGTTGGGAGAGTTAGGAGAGATGCATTATCAGTGGATGTGATTTGTGGTTGAATGTGCTTAATTTGATCACTAGAAATGGGGGTTCTGTTTTTAGCTAAAAACCTATCAGACATTTCTTTGGTAATCTGGCATGTTATTTCTTCATTTTTTGTGAGTTGAGCTCCCTCCTTTGTGATAAAAGTAGCAGTGGAGTTTCTATAATTTTTTATTTTTACAAAGGTTTGGTAGTAATTAGTGTTTCTATCTCCTAGTTGAAGGTGTTTAATCTTTGATCTTTGTTTCCAAAATTTAAGACTATAGTCTAAGAGTGCATTTTTTTTCTTTTCCAATCTAGTTAGTTTCCTAGTATCACTAGGTGACAGGGTACCCCATGGTAGGTGAAGCTGTAGTTTCTAAATGTTGATTTCTATTTCCGAGAGTTGTTTTTGAATGTTGTTTTGGTTGTGCTTTTTACACCAACTCTTGATGTTCTTTTTAAGAATTTGTTTCTGCATGAAAGAGTACGCAAAGGAGCCTGTCAGCTTGTTGTTCCAAACCTTGATGACTATGGATTCAAAGATAAGGTTAGTAGACCAAGTCATCTCAAATCTAAAGAGGGCTCCTTTAAGACATTCAGATGTTCCCAATTGTAGTGTGATGGGACAGTGGTCAGAGGATGAGAAGGGATGGTGTTGGGTTCTAAGATTTTTAAAGTGAGACATGAGATTTTGGTGAGCAAGAGCCCTATCAAGGATTTTACCCATAAAATGCACCAAGGATGGCAAATCACAACACATTTGTGTTCACTGTTCAGCAAGTCTCTTTACACAACTCAAAATTTCATTTTCATTGGTCTACAAACCAAGTTTCTTTGGTCTCAGGTAAGTGGAAGGCCCTTTCTGAAGACCTGGCATCGAAATCTGCTGCTGCTGTTTGGCCCTCTTCTTCTTCTCCCTTTCCTGGTTCAGCCTATCCGCCTCCAACTGCTCTTTTCTCAGCAAGTCCATCTCCTCTTCCATGGCCGTTTTTTCTTCCTTCTGCCTCTTCTTATGCTCCAAGAGGGATGTATCCGAATCCTTGATCGAGAAAAACATGGGCCCCAGCTCCGCAAGCCACTGAGCTTCCACGGCTGTCACACACTGCATGTACTCCTTGCTAGTCAGAAGGAGCTCGTGGTATACAACGTAATCTGGAGTGTAGCCTAAGCCGTATAAAGCACTGCTGGCATGGAGATGGCAAGGCATTCCACTCCTGCAGTTGACATACTCTCCGATTCCTTTCAGTCGTGCTGAGTTGTGGAAGTAAGCGGAGCAGATTGCTTGTCGGACAACGTCCCAATCAGGCCCGCAAGTTGTGAGTTCAATTTTCAGCTGCTTCAGAATATCGAGGAGTTGGGACCTTACCTCCCTAGCTTTACGCAGCCCTTTGACGTGCAGGAAATGATCATTACACCAGTCTCCTCGATACTGGTTGGCTTTCCATTGCTGATACACATTGAGTAGCGTTAAGTGGTCTGATTCTGGTACAAAGAACTTCTCTCGGGCAGCATCACTCTCTTCTTCTCTGTCCTTGGGTCGAAAGAACACGGATGGGACTGAGAGCATGGACACAATGGTCAGAACCTCACTCAAGCACCCAAGCTGCTCGCCTATCAGAAGCATCTTAGCCAGTGGTGGGTCTAGTGGGAACTCGACCATTTTCCATCCGAGATCTGTGAGACCACCAACGTTGTTAAGGGCACCCAGGACCCACAGCTGGTACATCGAGTTAAGTATGTTCTCCTGTGGAGGTGGATCCATGAAATCAAAATCCAACAAGTTCTCGATTTTGAGAGATTTGAGAAGTAGAACCACGTTTCCAAGATTCGTTCTCTGAATCTCAGGAACTGGGCTGGGAAGCATTTCATTCAGGTAAGCATTCTCAGTGTAGAGTCGGTAGCAAGTACCAGGTCCAGTCCTACCAGCACGTCCAGCACGCTGGTTAGCAGCAGCTTGGCTTATAGGGAATACTTGAAGAGCATCCATACCCATCCTTGGGTTATACACCTTCATCTTCCCATAACCGGTGTCAATGACATAGAAGATCCCATCAACAGTCAGAGATGTCTCGGCAATATTGGTTGCAACAATGCATTTACGAGCCCCATCTTCAGCTTTCTGAAAGATTTTAGCTTGCAAGTCAGCAGGAAGTTGGGAGTATATGGGAAGAATTAAAAGGTTTGGAACTGATTTCTTAGATGAAGAAATCAATTGTTCCATGCGCTCAGCAAGGGCATAGCAGGCTGTCTCGATCTCATCTTGACCAGTCATGAAAATGAGGATATCGCCCGGAGGGCTAGTTATGTGTATAGTCATAGCTTGCTTCACTGCTCCTTCGACATAATCTTCACAAGGTGTTTTACTATAAAGAGTATTCACCGGAAATGTTCTTCCTGGGATGTGGAAAATTGGAACACTGAAGGAAGGAAAGCATCAATCAATATAACAACATTAAAAGGTATTCCAAACTCCAGTATAATCTCAATATGGAACATAATGCTTGAAAGATATTAGAACACCATGAAACATTACCTTCCAAAGAAGTTTGAGAACTTCTCAGCATTCAAGGTTGCGGAAGTCACAATTAGTTTAAAATCCCGACGTTGAGCAACCACCTTCTTTAATATTCCAAATAGAACATCTGTGTTCAGTGATCTTTCATGAGCTTCATCCATCACAACCACACTGAATATATTATGAAACACATATCAGCCTCATATGATCAGATTATTAGCATCCTGAGGATTCATAGCAATGTGGTACTAAGTTGCGTACGTAATTATTAGGAATGAAGATCATACCGATATTTCTCAAGTTCGGCGTCTTTGAGGGTTTCACGCAAGAGTACACCATCTGTCATATACTGCAACCAGGCAAAAAATGGACAAAGTTCATCTTAAATAAACAAACAAATGATCATCAACTCAGCTCTGCATCAAAAGACACATTGTAACATCTAATTGACTTATAAGCTTCGTTGAAACTCAGATTATGAAACAGCATAACAACCTTAATTACGGTATTGGGGCCAGTAACATCCTCAAAACGGATAGCATAGCCAACTTTATCCCCAAGCTCAGTTTCCATCTCTTCACTGACTCTTTTTGCCACACTCATGGCAGCAACACGCCTTGGCTGCGTGCACCCAACAACACCATTTGATGTATAACCATCCTCATGCAGATACTGTATGCAAGTTTCAACATTTAGGGTTAGGCAGCAAACACATTCCACAATATAAAAACTGTTCATTCTAGAAGATAGTTTCCTAATAATTTTGCATTGTAGAAAAATGTTGGTCCAACATTTTCCCTAAGAAGAGAAAATGTGGCATTGCTTCCTAGAAATGAGCCTCTAGTTCATTTGATTAAAGCAGCAATCAATGCCATGGGATTTCTTTTCGATTCTAACAACCCAACGTAATCTCGTCCAAGCCATGCAGTATATTATTTTTGCTTACTTGTGAATCATTGAACTAAAATCAAGATAATAAATTTGTAGTGAGGTGGCGCTTTATGTGTTATGCTAAATAAGGGGATTCATGAAGAATCGTAACAATATAACCTCTTTCAATGGTGAAAACAACAACCAGAATCAGTAGATACCTGAGTAAGTTGAGTTGTTTTTCCTGAACCAGTTTCTCCAACCACCACCACAACTTGATTTTCCCGAACAACCTGTCAACACAGAGATTGAATATGCATACGTTAAAAGGTAAGTCAGCAAATCAAAGATAATGTCCCCAAAAATCTCAAGCATGACTACAAAATCAAACATATAATCAAACAACACTCAACCAGGAAATGGTCAAAATGAAAAATTAACACAATGCAGAACGAGGAAAGAAAAGGATATACAAAATAGCATAATAGTGATGATAAAGAAATAGGTACCCTAAATAATATCAAACCTGTAATAACTCATCCCGTACAGAAAAGATAGGAAGATACTGCCTCTGCTGAGCTATGGTTTTGTTCTTTGCAAACTCACTGACAGCCTCATCCTTTTTCAAGTGCTGAGCAAACTTCCCTTCTTCCTTAAAATCAACTTCACCTTCTTCACCTACTGAAGCTTTATCTGCATCGATCTATAAAGTTCATAAACGAGTAAGAATACTGAAATGAGATTCAAAATACACTCATCTTCAAAATATGATGTAAGACGCAATACCTGTTCTGCTGATTTTTCAACACCAAGGATATCACCGAGTTTTGAGCCAGCAAGCTCCCAAAAGCGCTGTCGTGATTTATTCATACTTTGCTTTTCACGAACTTCTCTAACTAAATTGGATCCTTTGCGGGATATAATGGCCATATCAGATGTTGAATCTTTTACGGGCATAATTGGATCGGCTTGCTTAGTAAAAACAACACGCCCATCCAAGAAAGGTGGTTTTGTATCTGAGCAAAAAGCATAAGAAGAGATAATGTTGTAAGATACTCAAATAAGTTAATAAATAATGACTACTTTCTTGGGTGAATTATAATGAAAAGAACTATGAACTTTATTAATTTTACTCACCATGAACTAAAAGAATTACCCTATGATCCTCGTCTTCATCAAACTCAGTCTGTTGTGCCTCTTTGTTTCTAACAGCACCAGATCGTAAAAGTTGTCGATCTTCCCATTGTGCATTATCAGCACTCATTTGTGATAGCTTCTTGCTCTGAGAAAGGGACATAAGAGTTCCATCCTTCCTAACCTGCAAATGAGTAATATGGCAGGTGAAAAGAGAGCATTATGATCAAGAAATAGAGCACATGATAATATATCATAAACTTCTAACAGATTTTGTACATACCAGTCGCTTAGCTAATTGGGCTTCTTTCTTCTGGAATGAAGCCTCGTTATAAAATGAATCGTCTGCCTCAAATGCTGTACTTCCTTCCTCTCTATCATACCTTCAATTCGAAATATCATAGATGAATATAATCACTAATCAGAGCTACATGTATCAAAATAAGACTTTTAGCTCAGTGATCCTAACAAATGTAAATTAACAAATTCATCAACATAGAATAAGGTTTATATATAGAAAGAGGAATATAAAAGACCATAAATAGAACTACTTACCATGCACGATCAGAGTTGTATTCCATCTCTAGACGCATACTTTCTGTGATCTCTGGATTATGTTCTGTAGCAGTCTGATCTATATCAGCTTCCTCATCCTAATTAGGAATATAACAAGGATTATAAGAGCACTGCCTATCAGGTCAACAGTAAAGATAAAAGATGTAATCTTGAAACAAAGAAGGCATACACATTCTGTGTAACTTGAAATATTCTTGGAACATCAAAGTTACAAGCATACCTGCACCACTTGAGAATGTTCTACAGAAGACCTAAATTGGTCAGATCTTCCCCCATATCGAGAATTGGAGGACCGCATAGAGGTTCCAGATGCCCGTATTGGGACAGGAGAGGGAGCTGTTATATCCCAAGGAGAAGCATAAGGGCGGCCTATACCAATGATATTGTAAGTCATAGTACAATCAAATCAACAAATCAGAACAAAGTCGTCACTAAATTCACATACCCGTAGAACGCGGTGTCCATGGGGAAGCCAACCGAGCATCCGGTGATGCGCCAAGGAACATTGGAGAATGTGAAGGCTGATGCCGCCTACTAGAGCTAGTGTAACTTTCACGTCGTGGAGAATCTTCCCACTCCCACCTCCCATCATCCCAATCAGATCTGCCTGAAAAATTTGTACTTCACTTTTTCACTTTGACATTTACAGATGCACTAGAGCATTCTAATCCTATGATTAAATTCAGATTTTATAAATAATATTGAAAGAAACCACCTTGTCACGTTGCCCATATAGAATCACTTACCAGGTGTTCCACGCCCCTCATATCTATTTCTCTTTCTTCTGTATTCTGCATCATCTTCTCGTTCATAGTGACTGTGCTCCCTTCTGTTACGTTCTCTACTCTCATCACTGTATTGGTGCCTTGAGCTCCTGCTATCATCCCGGTAGTCCCTCCTTTGACTGTGGTGATGATCTCTATTATGTGAGATTACTTCGCTACGAACAGTTACACTTGAACGAGCCACTTTGGGCTTATCATACGAATGAGCTTCACGATTCACATTACTTACTGACGAATGGAAAACAAGTTTATTTTAGAAGATAATAACCTATATGGACACTGAAATTCATGTGCCAGGATATGACTGTGCTTGTGATTTGAGTCAAAAACGAAAGAAGTAAAGAACATCTATCTCACAAAATTCGCCATGGAAAGTATATGTAGTCTCTAGGCAAATGCATTTGTATAGTAAGAGTAGCATAAAATATAATCTATAGTGCATAAGAAGTACACTGCAAGGTGAACTTTCTACATGGATTATAATGCCTAGACATATGCAATCTGATGCAGAACCAAATGCCATAGTTTCTTGAAAAATTCCCCTAAAATATCACTTTTGAAGATTGGTACTTGTTTCTAGAATATTCTCTGTATTATCTCTTTTGTAAGACTTGTTACTAGTTTCCAGACAAGTCCCTTAAGGTCTACCTTTGATGAATCTGTTTTGTAGATTCTTTAATATTCTCACCAGTATGTCATTTGTAAGTAGGTTCTTAAATGTAAGTAACTAAGCATTGGCATATATAAATAGCTAGGAGGACCACTTTGTATGATATCGTTTGCCAATGAAGGAAAACTCCTAGAATTGAAGGATTCTTCAATTAAGTTGGGTGTGAGATTCTTGCATTTCAACTTCCTAGATCCTTCAACTCTATCATAATCACCTAGTCTCTGAATCTATAGATTAGTTATAGATTAAGCCCAAATGCACAAACGATAGAACATAAAGGGAAAAAAATGCTACAGTTAACATTAATTTTTGTCTCAGCACACATTTTATTTCATGTCAAAGCATACTTCCACTGGTATTCAAATGGCTGCTGTTAGAATGCCACATGAGATGAAAACCAAAATAAAAAGCAAGAGATGCAGTAATTACCTTCTAGTGAAGCCTCGCGAGCGCTTGCATCTCGATATCTCCTATGCTGGCTCCCTGTGCTTCTATTTGGAGTGTTTCGATCGTCATCGGCATCAATTACTGATGACTTCTCCTCCTCCTCTAGTGAAGCTGCAACAGAAGTGGCCCCCTCCCGTGGAACCCTGAATTTACCCTCACTGCTGGAGGTATTTCGTTTGGCAAGAGCAAGCGCGTCCAACCCTAATTCAGAAAAATCACAAAGGATTAATATTTATAATGCTTGATTAAAACAAACAAGAAAGGAATAAAAAGCATAGAAGAATACAGCAAAAAAATTACCAAGACGAGATTTCTCAGGGCGTCGGAAAACAACACGGCCCCCGGCAGGTACATACAAACCCCCACCCGTTGTTTGCTCGGCCTCCATGGTGTCTGTCGTCTTGTCAATGTCTACTGGACCGCTATCCTGCTTCTGAAAAACACGAGCAACAATTAATATCGCGGTGTATGATTCAATTATCGGGGAACTAAAATTACACAAAATCAGGTGCTGAAATCACTGAAAATCGCGCTATGTATTGATGTACCGCCATTATCGGCTTCGGGCTCTTCTAATTTAAATTAGTGGAGCTCGTGGAGGCGGTGGAGGTCAGAAAACGAAGCCTTAGTCGGTGGACGGGGAGCGAAACGAAGAAGACGCCAACTGCTAAAGGCCGAGGCGACGCTAGTGAGCAGAGAATGAAGCGAGGCCGGCTGGAGACACCGATCTCAGTTGGAAATCATGAAATTGAAAATAGCGGGAGGAAGAAGAGAACTCAAGATCGGATCGAGGCCGAAAGTGGGTTTACGGAGTAAGCAAACCAGATGTTGAGTTGAATCAATCGGCAAACCCTAACCCAAGGTCCTAGAAAGAACGGGTCGCCGACGCACAATAGTAAACGCATGTAAAAGTGTTCACTGTGCACACATCTTTTTCCACTAGACCCGTCAAACAGGTCGGACGGGTCCGGTTGTCTCGACTTCACGGGTTCGGTTAGAGGTGACAATCGGGCGGGTCGGGTTCGGGTTCGGTTAGTCGGATTTCGGGTAATGTCTAATGATTTGGTCATGCAGTTGGGCTGGGTTCGGGTTTCGATTGTGTTGGGTTTAGTTATTTCGGGTTTGGATTGTCTCAAATTTTCATCATTTCAATATTCATTTTAAAAAATCTACTAGAATGTATCTTAAAGTTCGGGTTATTTCGGGTTTCGGTTATAACGGGTTTGGGTCTTAATGGGTTTCGGTTGAATCGAGTTCGATTCATTCGGATTTCGAGTTCAAAATGGACGGGCTGGGTCGGTGTTCAGAACAATCGGTTCCGGGTCAACCAGGTCGGGTTCGGCTCGGGTTTTGCCAACTTTAGGTTCAGTTCAAGCCAACAGGTCATCTTCACTATTTTTAATGGTGACTTATTTAATATTACCTTATTACTCCCTTGGATCCAAAATAAAAGTTGTTTGACTTTTCTACACGTATTTTAAGGAGGTAAAAACTATATAAAATATTAATTTTTTAATGAAATTGTTTTTGTAAGTTTATAAGTATGAAATTGTTTAAAAAATTGATTTAAAAAATAATATTTTATAGTGTTTTTACCTCCTCAAAAAGCGTGTAGAAAAAGACAAACGACACTTAATTTGGAACGGATGGAATATTAGTTAAATATTCTGTAAATGGATTGAGCAATGTGTGAGAGCTGTCTCCTTTTCAATCCTAGTCAATGACGGACCCACAAAACCTTTTAACCCAGAAAGAGGTCTACGACAAGGGGATCCACTATCCCCACTCCTATTTATTTTAGGAGCAGAAATACTAGCCCAAAAATTACAAATAGAAAGCAACCAAGTAGACCAAAAAATAGGATTCAACATTATTAGACTGGGTCCTCGGATTCGATTTCTATCATTCGCGGATGACATGATGATCTTTACCAAAGCTAGTTGCTCATCTGCGATTAAAATTAGAGGAATTATTGATGAATATTGCTCGATCTCGGGTCAGCTTGTTAACTTCCACAAGTCGGCTTTTCAAACGACACGTAAGGTACCAGAATCTCTAAAACAAGAAATCCAACATCTAATAAATATTACAAACCAGAACAAATTAGACAAATATCTTGGTTGTCCAATAATAAATGGTAGAGTAAATAAAACAACCTTCGAAGAAACGATCTGCAAGACAAAATCACAACTATCAAAATGGGGAGCAAGCGCGGTATCCCAAGAAGGAAGAGCCACCCTTATCAGAACGAACCTAGCGGCAAAACCAAGTTTTGTCATGCAAAACTTCATGCTCCCAAACTCGATGCACAAAGAATTTGATCAGATAAATAGAACATTTTTCTAGAATAAAGACCTGTCATATAAACCGTTAATCGGATGGGACAAAGCCTGCAAAAGAAAAGAAAATGGTGGAGTAGGAATCCGTAAAACAAAATATATGAACTCAGCTATACAAATGAAACTGCTATGGAAAATACTTGCGGAGCCAGAAAATCTATGGGTCCAAACCATCTCACATAAGTACTTGAAAAATGAACAAATTCTAAAATACGAAAGGAAAGGAAAAACATCTTGGCAAAGGACAAAACTAATGAAGATAAAAGAGGAATTATGTAAAGGCCTTATATGGCAAATAGCTAGGAAATGGAAAAACGATCAACTTTTGGACGGATAGATGGTTGGAAGATGACACGCTAGAAAATAGATGTCTAATGCCAGGTAGAATCAATAAAAATGACAAAGTAGAAAAATACATAAACGAAAACAGAAGATGGAACACTATCGACCTCAAACACATGCTACCAACACCGATCATCGAGAAGATCAAAACAACATTCATCCCAGAAAACCAAATAGAGGACAGACTATACTGGAGAAAAGACAAGTCTGGCTGGTTTAACACAACTAGTGCACTCTAACACATCACAGAAAACAATAGAATCACACCACCCAAAACGGTATGGATTTGGGCAATAGACATTGCCCCCAAAATTAAGAATTTCCTATGGAAATTGTATAACAATGGAATCTCAACAAAGACTAGACTAATCACCAAAGGAGTGACCCTTCCATCCACATGCGAACGATGTGATGCGAGCGAAGAATTTCCAACTCATGTATTCACACAGTGCTACATTAGTAGAAACCTCATACGGAAAATTGACCCCGTGATAGAAAAACGACTAGAAGATTTAGACAGAAATGAACAAGACATAAAAAGAATTATTCAACAATATTTGAAACAATAACTCTAGAACAAAAGAAAAAATTGGCAACTACTTGGTGGTGTCTTTGGATATCTAGAAATAAAAAAGGGTGATAATATTTTCACCGCTAATTTTTACTATTTCCACGCTAATCACCGCATAGGTTTGCGGTGGCTTTAATGACAGTCAACAAGGCCACCGCATAGGTTTACGGTGGCCACCGCCATACTTTGCGGTGGGTTGAGGAGTATACAGGCTCAAAACCGTCGCCATAACGATCCAAAACCATATGTATACGGTGGGTTTGAACCGTCGCCATAACGGCCCAAAAACGTCGCCATAACGGTCCAAAACCCATTGTATACACATGCGGTGGGTTATGGCGACGGTTTTGGATAACTTCTACAAACGATTTTCAATTGTCCAAAAACCCACCGCATGTATATGGTCGTCATAACCCACCGCATAGGTATATGGTGGGTTCATATACGGGCAACGGATCCACCACATGTATATCCGGTGGGTCTGGGAAAAAGTGGATTAAGACCACCGCTTACCTATGCAGTGATTAGCGGTGGAAATAGTAAAAATTAGCGGTGAAAATATCCGCCCCGAATAAAAAAAACTTCGACAATGTAAATACCCTTACAATCCAAAGCTTTGAAAATTTGACAAGACATTGGGAAAAAAACGAAACACTTGGATGAACCAAATATTAATGCTTCCACCAAAAGAATAGAAACGAGAAAGAAACGACACCTGCGATGGAATAAACCACATGAAGGCACATTCAAAATAAATTTTGACAGTAGTTACAACTACTCTGGCTCTTTTGGTACAGGTTTAATCATCCGCGACCACACAGGCTCGCTGATTGCCTGCGGTGGTAGGCAGCTTACTCTCAAGTCGCCACTTATGACTCGGGCTATGGGACTTCTTTTGGGCATCCAAAAGTCAAAGGAGTTGGGTTTGTCCAATATTCAAATTGAAGGTGACAACCTAACGGTGATCAACGCAATCAAAGGGTGCTGGTCCTGCCCATGGGAAATTGAGATGCTCACGACAAACATGCTCATGCTTCTCCAGTCCTTCAACCGTGTTGACCTCTCGCACTGCTTCCGGGAGATTAACAGGTGCGCCGAGCACACCTCTCGCCTCTTCGAGTCTGCTGCATACCCAAATGTTCAGATAGATAGACATCTTTGTATTCTCATCCGCAATGATGCTCTTGGATGGTGATCTAGTAGGGACTAGCCCCATCCAAATCCTTACATGTATAAAAAAAAGTAATATTTATTGAAAAAAAACATTTCACTTGAGAAGCGAAACAACCCCATGTGGCTTGTGGAGAACGCGCTCCACGCGCCCCCAAAATTCCCCGTCAAAACCCTTCGGTTAACCCTAAACTCCCACCTTAATCTTTCACAATCCCCATGATACCTGCTGTATTCGGGCTTGTTTCAACCGATTTGATTATGAATCTCCCCTTAGGATACTCTTGATGGTTTATTTCGAAGCTTTAAGCTCAAGTGAGACAAAAATCGAGGTGTGTTGTGGCCAAGTGTCCTGAAAGCCTTCTGTAGGCATGAAAGTGAACGTTTTTCCATGGGTTACCTGGGCCTGTGGCCAAAACTCGAAGGAGATGGAAGTTGGTGGGAAGGTTTTCGATCTAGCCATAATAATTTTTCAGAAAGCGAAGGAAATTTTCTGATTTTCGGGGTCGGTGGTTTTAGCCTGTTCTTGCCCGGAGTGGGTGTTCTTGTCTCTGGCCGATTGTAAGGTATCAGTTTCTCATCATCCTTGAACCATGTTGGTTTAGTGAAATCGATCTCTTCCTCTGGAAGTGGATAGAACAACCCCCCCCCCCCCCTCTAAAGGGCTTGTCAAATTACCCTCCTATGGGAGGGGAGTGTCTATACTAATTGACACCAATGTTTCTGTCTTTCTCCTTTTTACTCATTGGCTTGAAAATAATCACCAGTTGGGTTTTTTTTTTTTAGTATCATGACTCTGATGATTGAGGACAAAGGTGGTCGTTCTTATCTTCGGCCGTTTGTCAAGTATCAATTTCTACTCATCCTTAAACCATGCTGGTTTAATGAAATCGATCTCTTCCTTTGGAAGTGGATAGAACAAAACCCTTCTCTAAAGGGCTTGTCAAACCACCCTTCTGTGGGAGGGGAATATGTATACTAATTGATGTCAATGTTTTTTCCTTTCTCTTGTTTCCTCCTTGGCTTGAAAATAATTACTAGTTAGTTTTGTGTATCATGGCTCTGACGGTTGAGGACAAATGAACGCAAAACGTGGGGGAGAGAGATTTCTCTTGCCAATATCCTAAATCCCGCAAGGGTGACAAAACACCGAGAAGGATCCAGGGTGATAGGAATTTGTTCCCCAATGATGTTCATGCTCAAACCACCGGTAATCCTAGGGATTGCCCTATTGTCGTTGCACTGTACCCGGGTGTGCCGGAGAAGCATGTTTCAGTGTGTATCACATTTATCCCTCATGATGCGAATATGGGCTTGCCAGTCTTAAGGTTACCTGCAGTCTCCTATCACCTACTTGATGATGATGATATATTGACATTTTATGCTTGCGAACTTCTGATTGATGAATTATTATTGTCAAGTGAATTTTGTCCCTTGGATGAGTTTGAAATAGGAACAAGATTAAAAAACTCACAATTTAATCCAAACAAAGCTTCAAATTGCAAGTAAAACGGAGAGAGTTTAGTCAACCATTGCGAACATCGCTCTCAATCTAAACTAAAATTGTGAATGATGAATGTTAATGAATGAATGTTAGATAGATAGAACTAGGGCTAATCCACTCTTATTGTACTCCCCAAAGTCGGCATAATCAATAGATGAAAATAGGGTTTAGATATAGCTGGTAAAACCCGACCCGAACCCGAAAACCCGACCCGGTCGACCCAACACCAACCCAACCCGACCCATTTTGGACCCGAAATTCGAATAACCGATAACCGAAACTCACCCAAATCCGAATGAACCAAATCTAATTCAACCGAAACCCATTAAGACCCGAACCCGTTATAACCGAAATCCGAAATAACCCGAACTTTAAGATACATTCTAGTAAATTTTTTAAAACGAATACTGAAATAACTGAAACCCGAGGCAACCGAAACCCGAATAACCTAAACCTGATACAACCGAAACCCGAATCCGACCCAACTAAATGACCAAATTATTAGACATTACCCGAAAATCGAATGACCCGAAAACCGAATGACCTGAAACTCGAATTACCCAAAACCCGAGTAACCCGAAACCCGACTAACCGAACCCGAACCCGATCGAACCCGCCTGATTGCCACTTCTAGGTTTAGAATAGATAAAACACGTCCTCCGTCGAATTCTTCAGAACGGTTGCTGTCTTCACATGTCCCGGCCACGACATTCATGCAGCGGCCGCTGCCTGGTTTTTCCTTGACGTTTCTGGCTGCAAACATGCGGTTGTTGCTGCCTGTATGCCGCAGCCGCTGCATCTATCTCCCATGGAAAATGCAGCTCGAATTTTCTCTTCTTGTCAACATGAAAGTTGTAGCTCTATGAAAGAGCTTTCCAACACATGGTCATAATAGTCAATCGGACAACCGAGGCCTCGAGAAAGTGCAAAACAAGTTCAACTTGTCTGACGATAATTTCTGCAGACTTGTTGTTCATTTAGGCGCTCTTCTTCTTCTCATGACCTCTTTAGATATTCATTTAAGCTTCTTTGATCATCTTGAATTTCTCAATCAATGTGTTATCAACACATGTCTCATCATTGGATCCACATTTACCTGAAATAATTAATAAAAGCGTGTAGATTCCAGCTCTACCAACATAGAGAACAAATATGCGAATTATACCTAAACCATGCATGATATACATCTTAACTAAGCTAAATGCAACCAATTATGACTATCTAAATACGTGCTATCAAATTCCCCCACACTTAATTAAGCTTTTGTTTGTCCTCAAGCAATGAAAAACAAATATAGAATGATCATCCCACAAATAAGATCTTCATGCTATGCTGATAATGCATATTTTATATAGGCATTATAGGTGTTTCTTATTGCTTTTAGGTATTGGTTTTGCTATGTTTTGAGTCTTGTTCCGTTTATTACTTGTGAAGTATTCGAGTTCGGAATATATCCGGTTTCAGTGTTTATTCTGCAGAATTACATTCCGATCTTAGATGGACAATGGAAAGAGCGTAAGAAGCATGTTTTGGAGCACAAGAGAGCCGAAGAAGAGCTAAGGAGGAGCAAGGAGGCATGTCATTGGAATTCGTTGAAGGAAAATGAGGAACGACGAGCACTGCAGAGACGGCGCCCGCCGCCATTTCCACGTTGCTCGCCGTTACCCCAGTTCCCGAATACGCGGTTTTGGATCCGAAGACTATTATTTAATACGGAAATTTCGCCTGGTACCCCTGTGGTATTGCGTATTTCGCACGGTGTACAAAAGTTTTGCTAAATTTGCACGGTACCCCTGAGGTTTATACTAATTTCGCCGCGTGCCCTTGTCCGGTTAATATTAACAGCACCTCCCTCTCTCCGTTAGTTTTTCCTAATTAAAAAAAAATACGAAAAGCTAAAAGAAAGGGACCAAAGGAGAAAGAAAAAGAAGAACCCGACTCTCAGGCGAGGTAGAGGAGGCGACCCAGGCGACAAAGCCAGAGAACCGCTCGAAGGGAGCAGCAAGTCGCACCGAAAGCGATCAGAAGACGCCGGAAGAGGGTGGTGGTCTGATGGAGGTGTCGGAATCCGCCGGAGGGTGGTGGTAGCTAGGTATGCTCTGAGATTTTGAGCGTCTTTCCTAACATTAGGGTTTAGTATGTAATTGGGAGTGAAATACTCGGCTTGTGATTGTGTGTAATCCGAGTTTGAGAATTTTGGCTCAATCAGACTCAATTAGGTTTTAGATGTTTCAATTTCGGGAATTCGGACAAAGATGTGTGTGTTTCTGCTTTAGGTTTATGGGTTCTAAATGGATTTAGACTTCACTTTATAGCTTTCGTTTTGCATCTTGTTGAACTGAGAATGGATAAATTATGAATCTTCAATTTGCTGTCATACATTTTCACAGATATTAGTATTCAACAATTAACCAAGTTACTGCATACTTATTTCGAATTGGGGGTTTAGGAATTGGATTTCGAATTCGGGGTTTATTGATTCGATTTCGAATTGGGGGATTAGATTCATATTAGGCCTTTAATCGTAATCCTAATTCCCATTAAATATCTTATTTTCATTTGGAAAAATGTATTTTTTTTCAGTGGCATGTGTTTATGGTCAGAAGGCCCCAACGCAAATACATAGTGATGCCATCTTTTTTTCTTGAGTTGTTTAGCACTCTATGTAGACAGTTTGTGTTTACCACTATGATATCTACTGTTGTTTCAGGGTGTGGCCATGCATGCACTGAACAACATTCTCTCCAAATGGGTCCCTGTTGCCGAAAGAAGTCGATCTTTGACATTTGTTTAAAGTAGCATGTACCTCGGATCTGTAGCCGGTCTTGCCTTTTCACCTTTCCTGATACACAAGTTCGATCGGATTCCTGTTTTCTACTTCTTTGATTCTCTATGGATATTATGGTTCACAGTTTGGCTGAATAAGGTATATTGTTATATAGTTTTCTAATTAGAAGAGCTTATTTTGTGCGTAAGCTATATTATTTCCCACTTTGTCATTGAGCTTATTTATGAGTGAGATTGATTTGTTTGAGACTAACTAATATTAAGCTTAGATTGACAAGTAGCCTATTAGCTCAATTGGTAGAGCAATGTGTTTGCGCAAAAAGATGTGGGTTCGACTCCCACATAGGCTAATATGTGCTCTTAAACAAAATGATGTTCAACTTGATGAACTTACCATACTAAATCCAATTTGGAGATGCAAATAAATTGCTCGCAATCGCATCTCTGAGTTTCATTTCCTTGACATTTGCATCAGTAGCCAAGTAGAAATGAGACCTTGTTTCATCATGTTAGTTTTGCTTGATACCTCTTGACCTTATATGGGTGTAAGCTTCTAACTTCTAAGCTATGAGATTTTATCTCATGTAATCTTGATTAATGAATCTATTGACAACTGACATCTGCACTGCCTAAAAATTCTCAATGGTGAATGAACCCCTAAGTTGGCTGGTTCTATCTTGAATGGGTTATTTAGTATTTATTAATGATGTTGCTTTCTACAGAGCAATCACCTTGGTTCACACTGGCTGAATTTAGTGTTTACCCAATTCCAGTTGCTCTTTATCTTATCAAGAACTTACTGAATGGGCTATTTAGCACAGGTGTTTTGTACAGGATCATTCCTAAGAAACAGTAATGCCCTACTCTGCTTGCTCTTGACTATTTTAGTTTGATGGCATATTATGTGGTTGAATCTCTGAAGAACCAAGAACCTTTGTACAATATATGATCTTGACAATTCCAGTTCCTCTTGATCATGAAACATAAATATGATCTTTCCATCAAGGTTGATATTAGCATATGCGGGATTTGAACCCGCATCTTTGTGCGTATGCACAACGCTCTACCATTTGAGCTAATATGCTTAGTAAGAGATAATTAAGAGTATAAAAATACTTGTAAATTGTAACCTATATCATATATGGCAATGGAAAGATAGAAACCATACCTGAACATGTAACATGTTCTTCTAGGAACCTCCTCTCAACATCAGCCATTCCATTACCTTTTTTTCTCATCAATAACATCAACAATCGTTCTCACCCTAAGATTCTTCCAAGTTCAAATTTATGTCCATGGTGCACTCAGAACTTCAAACTACTGATCCTGTTATTATCTTAAAAACTTCAAACTAAGACATTTATTACTGAAACTTGAGCTTAGAACCAAGGAAATTAAACAACTAAAACCTGCTTAATGACTAGCAACGAAGAAATGGTATCCAGCATCCATATGATCCTTGAAAGTGTAAAAAAACCCATAAACACATCTTCAATAAAAATTGAACCCTAAAATTGATTCCCTAATTCGAAATCTAATCCATAAACCCTTAATTCAAAAATAAGTGTGAAATAGCTCAACATATGACACAAATGGAATGACATTCATATAAAATTGATCCCTAAAACCCTCAATTTGAAAACCCCCAATTCGGAAAAAAAAACCTAAATACCCAATCCCTAATCAAAGTCTCTGTTGAACTTCCGCAATCCCTAATCAAAGTTTCTGTTCAATTTCAACAATCCCTAATGAAAATTGCAAACACAGATACCTAATCCTCTCACACTCGAACCATAAATTTCACAAAGAGGACAACCAAATCAAAGTTTCACACTCGAATCCCTAATCTGTAAAAATTGCAGTTTTGATTCAACAATCCCTAATGAGAAATCGCTGTCTAACTACGACTTACCTTCAGCCCTTTAGTTCGAGCGACGCCTCCTCTAGCGACGGCTCCGAAGCTGTCAGCGATTCAAGGTCGTGCCTCCTCCTCCTCCTCCAGGTCGGGCTTCATGCTATCGGGATCGACTTCTCCTTCAGGTCGAGTTCTCTTCTCCAGTTCCAAAGGGCGAGGTCGGGTTCTGATGCCAAAGGGGGAGGTGCGGTGACCTGGCTGATGTCGCCGGTGGCGGTGGTAGCCCTGCTTTCGTTGCCCTCTCCGATCCTCTTCTCTCTTCTCTTCCCTTCGGTGTCAATGTAAGCGTAGATGGCAAATGGGTTAACGGAGGTTTCAGATCCGTTAGAATTAACTCAAGAGGGGCACGCGGCGAAATTAGTATAAACCTAAGGGGTATCGTGCGAATTTAGCAAAACCTTTGTACACCATGCGAAATACGCAATACCAAAGGGGTACCAGGCGAAATTTCCGTATTTTATATTATTTCTTATTTATTCCTCTAGGGTTTTGCTGACCTTAGAAGACTCTATTTAGGATGTTTTGAGTTTATTCAGCCGTGTGGTGTGGCTATTGTGTGAAACTATGAACACTATTAGAGAGAGAGAGAGAGACAGAGAGAGAGAGAGAGAATTGGCCTATGAGTTGCTAAACTCATAGTTTCGCCTGTGATTCGAAGACATGGTTGTTTGGATTGTGAGGATTTAAGTTTATTTGATTATTCATGTTCTTAGTTATCATCTTGTGCTTAATTTATATTTGTGTTCCTTTCTATGCCTGATTAACATGTTAGGAATTGCATCTCTAGCTATGAATTCGTTGTTGTTTTCTCGATAGCAAACAAAGGTATTGATGATAGAGGTCTCTTTGTCTTTGTAGTGGATGATTTCAGTTGATCTATGTTGAGGATATTTGATTGAGATTGAGTTTGGTATGTGTTGTAGGGAAGGATCGAGTTCAAAATATAATAAAATAAATCAAACCGGATTATGCCCACGCAAATGATTACAAGACCTCCTCCTAATGTAGCAGCGGGAAGTCAGGAACGATCCTCGAGGAAGCTGGTCAGTGGATCTCAGGAAGCGGAGGAAATTTCACGGGCAGAAATCAGCTTCAGGGTGCTCGACCTCGACTAGGGTTAGTCGACAGGGGCCAGGCAAGTCGAATCCGAGCAAGCAGCAACTACTTGGTTTTTGGTCGATCTCGAGAAGATTACTCGATGTCGAGTTGTTTGGTCGTAGTCGAGGAACTCTGGTCGAAATCGAGTTAACTGCAGAGAAACAAGCAACAACGATCTGCTTGATCGAGGGTGAGTAGTTGACGTCGACCAAGCTTTGGTCGAAGTCGAGGAGAACAGAAACTTAAACGAATTAAAATAAAGAACAAAGCTTTGCGGAATTTGGAATAAACTATGTAAAAGAAAACTTCCAAGATCGGGGTTTGCAACAATGATAACCAAACATACATAAGGCAAGATAAATAACGATAATCATGTAATTCGCATCGAAGGATCAAGCTTTTGCATTTTCCAACAATTAGACAACTCTTTCAAGAAACCCTAATTGTATCTACCGATTTTATGTTTACAATCCAAGTTGTTGGCATGGATCTCCATTGAATGGGTAATAAACACATAAAAGGTAGTAGATGCTCAAAACATAACAAAGGTTGGATCTTTACCTCAAACACGCAGGGCTATCGTCGGGCTCGCCCCGCCCTAGAAGTGGGTGGACTACTCGCTCTTCGTCGCAAGCGCAGACATCATTGATTGAAAAGAAACAACTTGCATTGAACCAAACTGAAGAAAGTACAAACCGAACAAAGCCAAATCACTTTCGCTCTCCTTGCTCCACTTGGCCTCTCTCTCTTTCTCTACTCTCTACTTACTTCTCCTTATGAAATTCAATGAATATAAACTAGCCCCATGGGCTTTATTTATCGGCTTCCAATCCTTGCTAATCAAGGAAGGAATTTCTATCTATATCTCTATCTAAAATAGAAGATATAATTCTACTTAGGAAATAAATATATCTAAACTAGATAAAACTAGATCAATCCTAGGGTAATTAATTATTCAACCCTTAGGATAGATAAAAAGATAAAAATATCTAAATCTTCATGCATTGGAAATCTTCTCTCGGAAATATCTCCATCGGATTCGGGATAGAACCTTAACAAGATTCGGACTAGCTCGATTTCGGCCATTGTTGGTCAACTCGATATCGAGTAGCCTTACTCGATATCGACCAACTTTTCTCGCGTCTTCAGCTCAGCTACTCGATTCCGGCTCCAGGAGGGAAAATCGACCAACTGTTTACTCGATATCGACAAGGCTTAGTCGATATCGACTTGAATCTTCTGCTCCCAGCTTCTCTTGGTCGATTCCTGGTTCTTGCTCAATTTTCAAGCTTGGTCGACTTCGACCAATTTGGTCGACGTCGAGTAAAATTGGCTTGTCCTTGTCTTCTCGGGCAACCTCTTCGATTCTGGTCAACTTTGGTGCAAATCAAGTGACTTTAGTCGATATCGACTAACGGTCCTCGATATCGACCAAGCTGTGTTGACTCGATTTTCTTGCTTTTAGCTCGATTTGTCCTGGTTCCGCTGCTGTAGTTGACCTCAGACTTCTGTAGTTGACTTCGAGCTTTTTCCTTCTTTCTTTGAACTGCTGTAAATTGCCTCGATTTCTGCAAAATTAAACAGAAACTAGTGTAGATTCCATAATTTGGCAAATAAGCATAAGCTACATAGATTCTGTATTAATCTAGCCCAAATGTATGAAATGTATGCAGAAATCGATATAAAAGTAGATATAAAACATGACACAAAACATGGACATCAAATCACCCCATACTTAAGCTTGCTTGTCCCCAAGCAATAACTTGGATGGTCATTCAGGGGAAGAATTCAAACTGTCAACATCACAGATTCATTCTCATATAACCCTGCAATCAATTACCATCATGGAAAAGGTACTAATGCCACAAATCCATACATGTGCAATAAAAAAAAAAGCACCATCTACTCATAAAAGGAGGGTTATGCAAAAAAACAATTCATGTGACAAGGCATTAATAATCAAGAGGACTTTAATTTAAGCTCAATAAGGAGTAGATTTGGTCAAAGGCTTAAGGTGGGCAATTTTTGGCAATGTGGTGCTAATAATCCGGGGAAATGGAGTATTTCCAAACTGAATTTCCACATTCCTTCTTCATAAGATTCTTCACCTTTCATTCTTTCGCTCAATGCTTTTTTCTTATAATATGTTTTTACCTCTCTAACCTCAGCACTGCCTTCTCGCGAGTCGCAAACATGGGTGTCATGAATGGCCCCGGATACTTAGTGCTTTGGACTCCTCGCATGTGTGTCCCATCTCATTGAACCATTATCTCAGCAAGCAGGGTCGATCTACCTTTATCTCCTGAGGTGATCGGATTTTTTCTCACTCATTAAATTTTCCATATATTTCAAACGATTTCCTACCAAACTCCAATAATAATAACCACAACACAAACACCATATGATAATCTCCATAATGTAACATCATTCTCAACATAATCCCCAGATAAGGTAAAGAACATGTGGAGCAATAATTGAAATAAGGCATAATATGGCTTTTGTGATGCATAAGCATAGGTAAGGCTTGGAATACAACAATGAGTATTATATGGAAATATAAAGTCCTCCATCCTCTTATCATGCAACATGTCAAAAGCAACTTCAAAATTTACCTCCTTTTATGGTTTTCAATAAAATATGCACTTCATTGTGACTTCCTTTTACTAGGCAATTTCATGCTATATCTCTAATGAATCCAATTTTGCATCGTCGGGTTCAATATAAGCTTCCATGACACTATTTCTTTGAACAATTTACAAGCATTGGGAGATGTCTCATAGAACTTTGAGTTTAGCATTTAAGCATAAAAATTTAAAATTTTACTCAAAATTCACCATGTATTCAAGAATAATAAAATAATGAGGTCTTCCCCCACCCCATACTTAAAATATACAATGTCCCCACTGTATAAAATCAATATAAAACAAAGGTAAAGGAAGAAGCTCACCGAATAACGCGCTGAGGAGGCAAAATAGGGGCTGTCGAGTAACACAGTGTTGGTCGACGTCGGGGAATTTGGTCGATATCGACCAACTTACTCGATATCGAGTAAGGTTGGTCGAAATCGACTATCTTCTTTTCCTCCTCCCCTGGTCGATTTCTACCTCAGGAGTCGATGTCGTCTAAGGTCAATCGATATCGACTAGGTTGGTCGACTCCAGTTTCTTTCGACCTGAAAATTTGTTAGTTTTTCCTGAAGACAAGATTCCACATGAAGTATTCAAAACCAAAAACAAAAAAAAAAACAAAAACCAACAGTTTCAGAGTCCCAAAATTAAAAAATTTTTATGTACATGCTCTAGATTTTAGAGTCGCTAGGCCGACTTCTCCGTTTGTGCTCAAGGACCGTCAATGTGGGGCCCCCTTGTGCTTGGCCCTTCTCCTGGATCACCTAGGTCTTGATGGTAGTATGGAAGCTCAGCTGATAAGTTGTTGGTTGCATAGTCTCTCTTCTTTTCCTTCTTTTTCTTTCCCGCTCTCATTCTTCGCAGATTAGCTCGCCACGGGGCCTTACCTCCCCTTAAATTGTTCATATTTTTCTTAATGGACTGAGGAGGAGTAGAAATCATACCTGAACTTACCTTTTCGGGCCCAAAACAGAAATCTTCGGGCTTAGGGTTGGTTGACGTCGAGTACAAGGACCCCATACTTAGGCTCTTGGCAAGTCTGGTGCTCATCAGAGGAAGTCCACTTCGAGTAGGCTTGGTCGACTTCGAGTTGTTTGGTCAATGTCGAGTTGCCTTGCTCGATGTCGAGTAACTTTTTGGCGCGTTCCTCTGTTATTTGCTCGCCCCTGTGGTTTCTTATACTCTTCACCTCCCGCCATGGAACTTCCTCCTTTGCAGGGCCAAAAGAGAAATCTAAGATCTCGTCGCCTATCGTGAAGGTGAGCAATCGCTGCTTTACGTTGATCTTAGCATCTGTAGTAGCTAGGAATGGTCTACCAAGAATAATAGGGCTAGTAGGATCTTCAGCACAATCTATAATAAGGAAATCAGTGGGGACATAGAACTTACCAACCCGGATAGGGACATTATCAACCATACCTGTAGGGATGACCACTGTATTGTTTTCCA
The DNA here is from genome assembly GCA_963922045.1 of Persicaria maculosa. Lineage (NCBI taxonomy): Eukaryota > Viridiplantae > Streptophyta > Magnoliopsida > Caryophyllales > Polygonaceae > Persicaria > Persicaria maculosa. Next base: position 44,301,090 of record OY998255.1, read on the forward strand.
TGTATAGCTTGGCATCCACAGGCTCTATGGACCCTATCTTTACCTTTTGCCAGATCGACAAGGGCATGATGCTCACACTTGCTCCTAAATCACACAAGGCATCATAGTTAAATTTTCCAAATCCCACATTAATGGAAAACTTACCAGGGTCAGGTCTCTTCTCAAAGAAGTCCATTCTTTTGAATTCGCCGACGATCTCTGAGATGAATCGCTTTTTGCTAAGGATCTCCTTGAGGAACTTGACATAAGCAGGCATTTCTTGAAGAGCTTCTGCAAAAAGAATTAAAACATTTAGATCTTGAAGCATCTTAACAAATCGTTTAAACCTACATGCAGTGGGATCTTTTAGCGCCTTTGAAGAGAAAGGTAGTGTCTTTTTCTGTTTCAGAGCCAGAACAGATGTCGGAGGTGTTGTAACGTCCTCGACTTTGACTTGATTCTCCTCCTAGCGTTGTGGAAGAACCCTAGGCGGGGATGTAGGCCAAGTTCGTGACGAACCTCATAAACAATTCATTGCGTCCTTTACTTACTGCTTTACCATATTTCCGTACTTGTTTCGAACTGTATAACTCTGTTGTGATTCAGATTTGCTAGAAGAAAGAATTACGTCTAATCTCAAAGGGTTTTGCAAAAGCTTCAAAAGTCTTGAGATTATTTGCGAAAAACTGGCATACTCTATTCAACCCCCCTTCTAGAGTATTTCTATATTACTTTGTTATACATTATCGAACCTTCAATTGGTATCAGAGCTTTACTCACTGCTTTTGATCTAACAATCTTGTGAGTTTTGATCATGTCTGGTGAAGCTAGCGGAGGATTTGCACAAAGGAGGTCTACCAGTAGACCACCACTCTTTGTAGGAAACAACTTCGTCCACTGGAGGTCCTTAATGAAGATGTTCATTATAGATCAAGATCTGGAACTTTGGAACATTATAGAGAATGGTCCGAAGGTTCCAGAAAAGGACGGACCAAATGGAACCAAAGTTGCAAAGACTAAGGCTGAATACATCCAAGCGGATCTTGAACTTGTCTCCAAAAACTACAGGGCCATTAACTTACTATATTGTGGTCTTAGTACTGATGAGTTTAATCGTATTTCATCTTGTAGGTCAGCTAAAGAGATTTGGGACAAGTTGGTCGTCACCTACGAAGGAACCAGTCAAGTAAAGGACACCAAGATCAGTATCTTCCTTCGAAAGTATGAACTTTTCAAAATGAAGCCTGATGAGTCTATCAAGGCCATGTTCACACGGTTCACGGAAATCACCAACAACCTTGACTCTCTCGGAAAGACATTTAAGAACGTTGAGAAAGTGAGGAAGATATTGAGGTGTCTCCCAAAAGACAAATGGGGTCCTAAAGTGATAGCCATATAGGAAGCCCAAGATCTCACCACTCTACCCCTTGATGACTTGCTTGGGAAGCTGATCACACATGAGATGATTCTCAATGAAAACGATGGAGAACTTCCAGCAAGCACTAAGAACTTGGCGCTCAAGTCTAAGAAGGATGAGCCCAAAGATGTGTTTGATTCTGAAGATGAGGATGACGATGATGATGATCCTTTTGCTCTTATCACAAGAAGCCTCTCTCGAATCCTCAAAATGAAGAAGCAATTCAACAACAAGGATGGATCAGAGTCTTCTAAATTTTGAGGTAAGTCTCAATATAACAAATATGACAAGAAGACTAAACCCTTGTCTTGTTTTGAATGTGGTGAAACAGACCATCTTGTGAAAGACTGCCCTCAAAAGACGAAGAGCTAGTCCAAAAAAGGTGATAGATGGAAAAAGAAAGCCATGGTGGCAACTTGGAGCGATTCTAACTCAGACTCTGATTATGAGAAGGCCAATGTCTGTCTTATGGCCTCAGGAGATGAATCCCACGATGAGAAGCTTGAGGTAACTGTAAAAGAACTTATGGCAAGTCCAAAAGAGGTATTATCGGAATTCCTTTCTAATATGATTGCAAATGAAGAGAAACTTATTGCCCAAACTAACACTCTTATTAAGAAAACTGTGGACCAGGAAAGAACTATTGAGGATCTGTCTATGAGGGTCAAAAGTCTTGAAACTTCTTATTCAAGTCTTGACATTAAAGTCAAGACTATTGACTCAGAGAAATCTGAACTCAAGCAAGATCTCTCCTCTCTAAGAAGTGAACATCATAACTTAGAGAACGAGAAGATCTCCCTGAATAATAAGATTCAAGACCAATAGACAGCCCTCATAAGTTTTACCAAATCCAAAGGCACTCTTGATAGGATGTTGGGTGAGCAACAAAGTTCTCTAAACAAAAGTGGTATTGGTTACAATCCAAGGTTTTTAAAGAAGCAGCACATTACCACTTTTGTAAAGGCAAAAGGAAGTAGAACCTCTCCTATATGTCACCACTATGCGAGAAAGGGACATGTAAAAGAGACCTGCCCCTATAGAAGAAAGGATCCACATATCATTCGCAATACATTTCCTGTTCATTTGAGAAAAGAACGGATAACGCAAGTTTGGGTCCCCAAAGGCATTATTTTACCAAATATGGTTTATCCCAATAATGGATCTAAATTTGCTTATTGGTCTAGCCACAAAGGTTGATGTTCGTTTTGCAAGAGATCACCAAGGTGAAGGAACAAAAATGGATCATTGATAGTGGATGCTCGAGACATATGAGTGGGAAGAGTTCTCTCTTTCATGATCTAACGAAGCAATCCACTGGAACAATCACTCTTGGTGACAAAGGAAAGTGTGACATCGTTGGTATTGGTAGTGTTGGGAGTGATCCTACCCATAATATTAAAAATGTTTATCTTGTTAATGGTTTGAAGTATAACTTGCTTAGTGTTTCTCAACTATGTGATAGTGGTAATGATGTTAGATTTAACAAGAAAAGATGTCTAGTGCGCAGAGAAGATACGGGTGAAGTAGTTCTAACTGTATATCATTATAACAACATCTATGCTGTGAATGCTGAGCAAGTGGCACAAGGAAGCTTAACCTGTCTAAAGGCTTTGACGAACGATCCAAAGCTCTGGCACAGGAGACTCGGTCATGTGAGCCCACATACACTACAGAAGCTTGTGTCCAAAGGGCTTGTAAGAGGACTACCTGAGATGGACTTCAAAGGTATTGATATGTGCAAAGCATGCACACGAGGTAAACAAACATGTAGCTCTTTTAAACCCAAAAAGGTTGTAAGTTCTTCTAGACTCCTTGAACTTTTACATATGGATTTATGTGGTCCTATGCGAGTCAAATGTCCCAATGGTAAAAAGTACATGCTTGTTGTTGTTGATGATTTTTCTAGATATAATTGGGTTGCATTTTTAAAAGAAAAATCAGAGGCCTTATTTGAGTTTTCAAAACTTTGTAAGGAGTTGCAAACTTTAAGAAACGAGCCCACAGTGTCAATTCGAAGTGATCATGGTAGGGAGTTTGATCAACTTCAGTTTCATTTGTTTTGTGCTAAATATGACATCTCCCATAATTTTTCTGCTCATAGGACACCTCAACAAAATGGGGTTGTGGAACAAAAGAACCGCACCCTAGAGGACATGGCCAGTACTATGCTTTTGGAAAATGCATTACCTAAAACCTATTGGGTTGAAGTTGTTAACACAACTAACTATATTTTAAATCGTTGTCTTATTCGTTCCATCTTAAAGAAAACTCCTTATGAACTTTTCAAAGGCCGCAAACCACTTATATCATATTTTAAACCCTTTGGCTGTACTTGTTTTGTTCATAACAATGGAAAAGATAACCTTGGGAAATTTGATGCGCGTAGTGATGAAGGTATATTTCTTGGCTACTCCACAAGTAGCAAAGCTTATAGAATCTTCAATAAAAGGACCAAGTTAGTTGAGGAAAGTATACATGTTATATTTGATGAATGCAATGACGGTTCTTTGAGTGAAAGTGTTGCAGATATAGATCTTAACATCCATACAAAGAACGAGGATGGTGATGATGCCGCTATCAAGAACACAGAGAAGAGGAACATGCAGGATCAGATTCTCAACACTGAAGAATTGGCCCAAGGTGTTGAAGCTTCGTCCAATGCCCTTGGTGTCCAATCCAAAAGTGTTGAAACGTCAAAAACTGTTGTAACTGAACCTAACAGATCCACAGAGTCAGATGTACTACAAATCAATCCTGCTGATGTGACGAATCAAGGAGCTGAGACTAGCAAACGAAAATTCAAATACTCCTCATCACATTCATTAAAGGATATCATCTCTGACCCTACATCTAGTGTTCAAACTCGTTCTAAACTTAAAGATCTTTGTGCTTTTCACGCGTTTGTTTCTCTTATAGAACCAAAGAAGGTAGATGAGGCCCTTCAAGAGCCAGACCGGATCATTGCTATGCAAAGTGAGCTTAACGAATTTGAAAGGAACAAAGTCTGGACCTTGAAGCCTAGGCCAAAGCATCAATCAGTAATTGGCACACGTTGGGTATTTCGAAACAAGCTAGATGAAAATGGTAAGATCGTGAGGAACAAAGCAAGGCTTGTTGCTCAAGGCTACAATCAAGAGGAAGGTATTGACTACGAGGAGACTTTTGCTCCCGTAGCCAGGCTTGAAGCCATTCGCATATTATTAGCATTTGCATCTTTTATGAGCATAAAGTTAAATCAAATGGATGTCAAGTGTGCTTTTCTTAATGGTTTCTTAGAGGAAGAAGTCTATGTGGCTCAACCCCCAGGTTTTGAAAGTTCGGAATTTCCTAATCATGTTTACAAACTAGATAAAGCGCCAAATCTCTTTAGCTGAGGACTCGGGGTCTGAGGATGAAGAGGAAGAGGAGCCAAAACCTGTTCCCTCTCCTCCTCCTCCTCCCCCGTCTCCGAAGAAGCGCAAAGCCTCTGCAGCAAAGCCTCCATCTCCCAAGCGCACAAGGAAAGGCACTCTCAGAAGCCTTGACGTGCCTGTCAAGAGGACTGCTCCCACAAAGGCTCGCAGGAAGAACGCCGATCCGCCTGCACTTATCCAGGTAAACGAATCCTTGCCCTCCTCCTAGTTTGAAAATGCTGAGATGGCTGGAAAGTGGGTAGATGAGTTTAGAACTCGTAAGATATGTTGTTCTGATTTCATTGATCTTGAGTTTTTGGAAGCTTTGAACCTACCTTGGATCTCTCTCCTCAAACAAACCCCTGCCTGGACTCTTCTAAACCTTGAATCTACTATCCCCAACTCACCCGTCTATTTTACATAAACCTAAAAGCCAAACACAATGCTGATGGTTGGTCTTTGGAATCAGTCGTCAAGGGAGTTAGAATCACCTTCAACTCCATTGACTTTGCTGATTTCCTTGGCCTTCCTAGACCTTGTCCACCCTCTCCTGAAAACCCCACAAAAGAACAGTGCATTGCTATAGCCCGATCCAAATACTTGCTCCCCGAAGCATCCAACAACACCACAAAACAGCTTACTCACTCGTCCCTCACTCTCAAGGAAAAAATAATCTTCAACATCATTGTGAGATGCCTCTTACCCCGAATGAACTCTGGCTCCCTCCTAACTGATAACGCCATGGTCCTTCTATACCGTACTTTGAATGGCCATGATCTTGATCTGGCCAATACCATCCTAGGATCCATGGCTCACACTCGCAAAGCCAGAAAAGGAACTATCCTCCCCTTTGCCAACCTTTTGACCCATATCTTCAAAGCTTCTGAAATCGATTTAAAAAATGAAGAACAACAGCGTCATATGGGTAAATTCGACTCCAAGAGCTTTGAGAAGATTGGCATTACTCAGTCCCCCCAAGGGACTTAGAGTCTTGCCTCTCCCTCAAAAACTCTTCCCACTGCCTCTGCCATTGATGAGCGCATGGACAACCTGGAGTTGGGCTTGGAGGAAGTTCGTCTGGATATCAAGGAGCTGCATAGAGAGTTTTCGCTAGAGATGTGCGGGGTGTCTAAGCTGTTGCACGGTCTGAGTTTGCTGCTCACGGATGATGCTCCGGATGATGAATCTTAAACCCTATCCTACCCTACCCTACCCTAACCCCTGAATCTGAACACTACTGGTTTTTTGGATATTGGTTTTAAAACTTTTGGTGACTGTTTTACCTCCTCCCTTTGTTGAAAGACAAAAAGGGGGAGATGATCCGGTGTTGACTTTAAAAACTGGTGTGAACCAAAGGTCTTGGAAGACCTTGTTCTGTTTTGTTGGATGTCTTTTGTTTACTTTAAAATTATGATCCAACATTTGTCTAACACCATGCAGGTACTTAGTCCGATTTTGCTTATGATATATCTGTTTGACTAAGTTGCAGGGATGCACAGGTTTTGTCTTTCATCAAGGGGGAGATTGATAACTCCACTCCCTTGATGAAAATCGAAATTAGTTTCAAAGGCTTTGACAGACAGTTTGTGTCAAAGGTCTTGAACCTACATCTGTGTTGATGAAACACAAAACCTGTACTTTATTATATTATGTCCAAATATTATTATATGTTATTATGTGCTTCCAGATATTATTATATATGCACTAACATTTCAGGAAGCTTTTTCAATAATATCTCCTTCCTTGAGCTGAATAACGTGGAGAATAAAATCGGAGATCATGGCTTCAGAGATTCCAAGAATAGAAGATCGTGAAGAATCACTCTCAAGCCATGATCTGCTCTAGCCGTTGGTGAAGATCCTTAGGCGCCGATTTGTTCAATATAAAGAAAAGGAAGAAGGGAAGACAGATACACATTCGTTGAACACAAGCATTCATACACTCAAGCCTTCAAGTCAAAGCTGTTTTCTTCGTGTGCTCTCTGCTAAGTTCTTAAGAGTCGTTTATTTTGTTTCAAAGCATTTGAGAGTTACACAGTGAGCTTATAGGATATATTTTGAGTGAGTGTTATACTTGAGAGTTTGTAACTCAGGAAGTGGACACTAGGCGATTGATTCACTAAGTGTAAGAGGATTGTACTATATAGCTGAGAGAGCTGGGGCTCTTCTAGATTGGTTTAGGACTCCAAGGGAACGTGAGTTGACTAGATTGCAATTGTATAGGAGAGAGGCTTCTCGGTGAGCTATTAGGATCCTAAGTCTTCTGAATCAATAAAAGCCGGTTGAATCCTAGGCTTGTGGAAGAACCCTAGGCGGGCACGTAGGCCAAGTTCGTGCCGAACCTCGTAAATAATTCATTGCGTCCTTTACTTACTGCTCTACCATATTTCCGCACTTGTTTCGAACTATATAACTCTGTTGTGATTCAGGTTTGCCAGAAGAAAGAATTATGTCTAATCTCAAAGGGTTTTACAAAAGCTTCAAAAGTCTTGAGATTATTTGCGAAAAACCGGCATACTCTATTCAACCCCCCTTCTAGAGTATTTCTATATTACTTTGTAATACATTATCGAACCTTCAATTGGTATCAGAGCTTTACTCACTGCTTTTGATCTAACAATCTTGTGAGTTTTGATCATGTCTGGTGAAGCTAGCGGAGGATTTGCACAAGGGAGGTCTACCAGTAGACCACCACTCTTTGTAGGAAACAACTTCGTCCACTGGAGGTCCTTAATGAAAATGTTCATTATAGATCAAGATCTAGAACTTTGGAACATTATAGAGAATGGTCCGAAGGTTCCAGAAAAGGACGGACCAAATGGAACCAAAGTTGCAAAGACTAAGGCTGAATACATCCAAGCGGATCTTGAACTTGTCTCCAAAAACTATAGGGCCATTAACTTACTATATTGTGGTCTTAGTACTGATGAGTTTAATTGTATTTCATCTTGTAGGTCAGCTAAAGAGATTTGGGACAAGCTGGTCGTCACCTACGAAGGAACCAGTCAAGTAAAGGACGCCAAGATCAGTATCTTCCTTCGAAAGTATGAACTTTTCAAAATGAAGCCTAATGAGTCTATCAAGGCCATGTTCACACGGTTCACGGAAATCACCAACAACCCTTACTCTCTCGGAAAGACCTTTAAGAACGTTGAGAAAGTGAGGAAGATATTGAGGTGTCTCCCAAAAGACAAATGGGGTCCTAAAGTGACAGCCATAGAGGAAGCCCAAGATCCCACCACTCTACCCCTTGATGACTTGCTTGGGAAGCTGATCACACATGAGATGATTCTCAATGAAAACGATGGAGAACTTCCAGCAAGCACTAAGAACTTGGCGCTCAAGTCTAAGAAGGATGAGCCCAAAGATGTGTCTGATTCTGAAGATGAGGATGACGATGATGATGATCCTTTTGATCTTATCACAAGAGGCCTCTCTCGAATCCTCAAAATGAAGAAGCAATTCAACAACAAGGATGGATCAGAGTTTTCTAAATTTCGAGGTAAGTCTCAATATAACAAATATGACAAGAAGACTAAACCCTTGTCTTGTTTTGAATGTAGTGAAACAGGCTATCTTGTGAAAGACTGCCCTCAAAAGACAAAGAGCTAGTCCAAAAAAGGTGATAGATGGAAAAAGAAAGCCATGGTGGCAACTTGGAGCGATTCTGACTCAGACTCCGATGATGAGAAGGTCAATGTCCGTCTTATGGCCTCAAGAGATGAATCCCATGATGAGAAGCTTGAGGTAACTGTAAAAGAACTTATGGCAAGTCCAATAGAGGTATTATCAGAATTTCTTTCTAATATGATTGCCAATGAAGAGAAACTTATTGCCCAAACTAACACTCTTATTAAGAAAATTGTGGACCAGGAAAGAACTATTGAGGATCTGTCTATGAGGGTCAAAAGTCTTGAAACTTCTTATTCAGGTCTTGACATTAAAGTCAAGACTATTGACTCAGAGAAATCTGAACTCAAGCAAGATCTCTCCTCTCTAAGAAGTGAACATCATAACTTAGAGAACGAGAAGATCTCCCTGAATAATAAGATTCAAGACCAACAGACAGCCCTCATAAGTTTTACCAAATCCAAAGGCACTCTTGATAGGATGTTGGGTGAGCAACAAAGTTCTCTAAACAAAAGTGGTATTGGTTACAATCCAAGGTTTTTAAAGAAGCAGCACATTACCACTTTTGTAAAGGCAAAAGGAAGTAGAACCTCTCCTATATGTCACCACTATGCGAGAAAGGGACATGTAAAAGAGACCTGCCCCTATAGAAGAAAGGATCCACATATCATTCGCAATACATTTCCTGTTCATTTGAGAAAAGAACGGATAACGCAAGTTTGGGTCCCCAAAGGCATTATTTTACCAAATATGGTTTATCCCAATAATGGATCTAAATTTGCTTATTGGTCTAGCCACAAAGGTTGATGTTCGTTTTGCAGGAGATCACCAAGGTGAAGGAACAAAAATGGATCATTGATAGTGGATGCTCGAGACATATGAGTGGGAAGAGTTCTCTCTTTCATGATCTAACGAAGCAATCCACTGGAACAATCACTCTTGGTGACAAAGGAAAGTGTGACATCGTTGGTATTGGTAGTGTTGGGAGTGATCCTAACCATAATATTAAAAATGTTTGTCTTGTTAATGGTTTGAAGTATAATTTGCTTAGTGTTTCTCAACTATGTGATAGTGGTAATGATGTTAGATTTAACAAGAAAAGATGTCTAGTGCGCAGAGAAGATACGAGTGAAGTAGTTCTAACTGCATATCGTTATAACAACATCTATGTTGTGAATGCTGAGCAAGTGGCACAAGGAAGCTTAACCTGTCTAAAGGCTTTGACTAGCGATCCAAAGCTCTGGCACAGGAGACTCGGTCATGTGAGCCCACATACACTACAGAAGCTTGTGTCCAAAGGGCTTGTAAAAGGACTACCTGAGATGGACTTCAAAGGTATTGATATGTGCAAAGCATGCACACGAGGTAAACAAACACGTAGCTCTTTGAAACCCAAATTTGGTCGACATTATCGAACCTTCAGATGTGATTTTGGTCGACATCGACCAAATTTTGGTCGACATCGAGTTTCTGTTGGTCGTTGTCGAGTTGCTTCTCAGCTTCGTCCTGCTGCTTTCCCACCTCTTGCTCGCGTATTTGGTGCCCGCTCCTGAGCTTGATAGCTGCGATGTGTCCGGTCTTCCCCTTGGGATTTGGTTCTGTTTGCCCAGGGAGTTGCCCAGTCGGTCGTGGAATTTGTGCTGCGAATTGACCCATCTGGGTCTCTATGTTCCTCTTCCAGATATCCAGCTCTCCAAATCTTGTATTGATATTCTAGAGCTGATTGTTGATGGTCCCTTGATTCCGACGCATCTCGTCAAGGATGAGTTGTAGATCATCCTTCCTCTGGTCCCTTTCCGGATGTCCTGGAGCTCGGTATGGCGGGGGGTTCCTAGGAGCACATTGGTTCCATTGTGGTTGATAGAACCTTTGGTCCCCCATGTAGCAATTAGGACCCCCTGCGTAAGCTACTTGTTCGTGAGTTTCTACCATCCCGACTTGCTCTGTATGTGGGCACTCTGTAGTGGTGTGCCGCTGGGAGCCGCATTCAATGCATGGCTGGTTGACAGAAAGATACTTGACTTGCTTGAGGAGCTTGCGATTCTGATCTTTGTAGTATTGCTCCTTGACATCTGGGTCAATCTCCTTAGAAGGCTCATAGAAGGGCATGGATGGGGCTGGCCTGGCATAGGCATTCTCGTCATAGTTTGTCGCCACCCCATACTTATTGTCGAAGTTGGTAAGCTGGTCGAGGGTAGCCCATGCGTCAGCTGGTGGCATCGTCAGATACTCATAATGAGTATACTGGTTGACCCTATCTTTAGCGGCCAGATCAAGAGAATTGAAGAAGATCTCATGAACAACATAGGGTGGCTGCCCATGTGTAGGGCAAGATCGCAGTAGATCCTTGTATCGTTCCCATGCTTTTGCTAGCGGCTCCCCAGCCTTCTGCTTGAAAGCTGTAATCTTCTGGCGGAGGAGCGCTGTCTTGGCAGGAGGAAAGAATTTGTTGAGAAATTCCTGCTTTACCTCAGCCCATGTTGTGAGGGATCATGGAGGGAGACCTTCAAGCCACTTTAATACTGGACCAGCAAGAGACCAACGAAAAGCCTTCATCTTGATATATTCCAGGGTAGTACCTTCAGCAAGAGTATGGCACATATCAGAAAAATTGGTAATATGTTCAAGAGGGCATTCATTAAATCTTCCATATAGAAGGCATTATTTTTAAACTCAATCAGGAAAGCAGTGCGAATTTCAAAATTATTTTCAGGGATTAAAATGGCCAATTCAGGCACGACGAGAGTCGGGTGCATGTAATCCTCTGCAGTGGTAGGGTATTGGGCAAGCTCAACCTCTGCTTGCCTCCTTCGCTCAGCTTCCTGCTCAGTGCGTGCTCTCTCAGCGGCGAGAGCAGCATTGTTGGCTTCTATTTCCGCCCTAAGCCTCTGTATCAGCTGTTCTTGTGTTTCTGCGGCCGCCATGGCTCTTTTAAATTTAGCGTGGACGTGTATAAGGCGTTCCGGGTCGTCTAAGGCGTCAAACTCAGGTTGTTGACTAGAACGGCGGATACACTGCAAAATCAAAACTTAAAAGAAAACGTGAGATCTAACTACCTAAGGCGCGAATGATTGATTCCCCGGCAACGGCGCCAATTTGTTGTAGGGAAGGATCGAGTTCAAAATATAATAAAATAAATTTAACCGGATTATGCCCACGCAAATGATTACAAGACCTCCTCCTGATGTAGCAGCGGAAAGTCAAGATCGATCCTCGAGGAAGCTGGTCAGCGGATCTCAGGCAGCGGAGGAAATCTCACGGGCAGAAATCGACTTCAGGGTGCTCGACCTCGACTAGGGTTAGTCGACAAGGGCCAGGCAAGTCGAATTCGAGCAAGCAACAACTACTGGGTTTTTGGTCGATCTCGAGAAGATTACTCGATGTCGAGTTGTTGGTCGTTGTTGAGGAACTCTGGTTAAAATCGAGTTAACTACAGAGACACAAGCAACAGCGATCTGCTTGATCGAGGGTGAGTAGTCGACGTCGACCAAGCTTTGGTCGAAGTCGAGAAGAACAGAAACTTAAACGAATTAAAATAAAGAACAAGGCTTTGCGGAATTTGGAATAAACTATGTAAAAGAAAACTTCCAAGATCGGGGTTTGCAACAACGATAACCAAACATGCATAAGGCAAGATAAATAACGATAATCATACAATTCGCATCGAAGGATCAAGCTTTTGCCTTTTCCAACAATTAGACAACTCTTTCAAGAAACCCTAATTGTGTCTACCGATTTTATGTTTACAATCCAAGTTGTTGGCATGGATCTCCATTGAATGGGTAATAAACACATAAAAGGTAGTAGATGCTCAAAACATAACAAAGGTCGGATCTTTACCTCAAACACATAGGGCTATCGTCGGGCTCGCCCCGACCCTAGAAGGGGGTGGACTACTCGCTCTTCATCACAATCGTAGACATCATTGATTGAAAAGAAACAACTTGCATTAAACCAAACTGAAGAAAGTACAAACCGAACAAAGCCAGATCACTTTCGCTCTCCTTGCTCCACTCGGCCTCTCTCTCTTTCTCTACTCTCTACTTACTTCTCCTTCTGAAATTCAATGAATAAAAACTAGCCCCATGGGCTTTATTTATAGGCTTCCAATCCTTGCTAATCAAGGAAGGAATTTCTATCTATATCTCTATCTAAAATAGAAGATATAATTCTACTTAGGAAATAAATATATCTAAACTAGATAAAACTAGATCAATCCTAGGGTAATTAATTATTCAACCCTTAGGATAGATAAAAAGATAAAAAGATAAAAATATCTAAATCTTCATGCGTTGGGAATCTTCTCTCGGAAATATCTCCATTGGATTCGGGATAGAACCTTAACAAGATTCGGACTAGCTCGATTTCGACCACTATTGGTCAACTCAATATCGAGTAGCCTTACTCGATATCGACCAACTATTCTCGCGTCTTCAGCTCAGCTACTCGATTCCGGCTCCAGGAGGGAAAATCAACCAACTGTTTACTCGATATCGACAAGGCTTAGTCGATATCGACTTGAGTCTTCTGCTCCCAGCTTCTCCTGGTCGATTCCTGGTTCTTGCTCGATTTTCAGGCTTGGTCGACTTCGACCAATTTGGTCGACGTCGAGTAAAATTGGCTTGTCCTTTTCTTCTCGAGCAACCTCCTCGATTCTGGTCAACTTTGGTGCAAATCGAGTGACTTTACTCGATATCGACTAACGGTCCTCGATATCGACCAAGCTGTGTTGACTCAATTTTCTTGCTTTTAGCTCGATTTGACCTGGTTCCGCTGATGTAGTTGACCTCAGACTTTTGTAGTTGACTTCGAGCTTTTTTCTCCTTTCTTTGAACTGTTGTAAATTGCCTCGATTTCTGCAAAATTAAACAGAAACTAGTGTAGATTCCAAAATTTGGCAAATAAGCATAAGCTACATAGATTCTGTATTAATCTAGCCCAAATGTATGAAATGCATGCAGAAATCAATATAAAAGTAGATATAAAACATGGCACAAAACATGGATATCAGTATGCGCCTATTAGTCTTGATTGAATAGAGTCAATGTGCCAATTGGTCTTGATTACTTGAGCTCTTAATGCTATTCTTTAGTGATATCGAATAAGATTAGTGAATCTTTGCGGATCTCTCAACTTTAGTCAAGTAGACCTAAGAATATGAATAATTGATAAGTCAATCCGAGAACCATGAATTCCAACCATTGTCAGAGAATTACAGATGAAATGTTCTTTCTATATTGATATCAATTTGCTTTGTGATTTGCGATCTAGTTACTTTTATATTTGCTATTTGTCTAAAGGTATTTGCTTTTGCGTTAAAGAGTCTTGTCTAGAGTTATTGAGTAGGAAATCGCTTCTCCCTGTAGATTCGACACCGGACTTTCTTTCTATACTAGTAGTTATTTGTTTTGTCAATTGATTGATTGCCTAATCTATTGGTTGTGTGTTTAATTTTGGATTTTTATCACTAGTTTAGGAAGGGCGAATTTTCCAACGACATTCATCCTGCATCAACTTCTTGGCGCCGTTGCCGGGGAGAAGAAAGGAGTTTGCTTTTCTTTAACTCTATCAATTACTCTTTATTTTGAGTCTGTTTTGTCTTTGCATGGTTCAAACTAGATCTTCGAATTCATCGTCTTTGTCTTTTGATCCCGAGGTTGAAAGATCTTTCCGATTGAAGAGAAGGCTCGTGTTTGAGACAAACGAAGAGATGGCAGGCGTTGTTGTTAATCCGCCAAGAAGGACCTTGAGAAACTTAAAGGAACCTGATTTGAGTGCTCAACCACTTGCAATTAGTCTTCCTGATCTCCTTGAGGGTTCAAGATTTGAGTTCAAGTCAAATTGGTCATCTATTTTGCCTTACTTTCATGGATTGCCTGGGGAGGAGTCAAACAAGCACCTTGCTACCTTTGCAAGCGTAAGTGATAGACTGAGACCCCAAGGCTTGTCTGACGACCAATTGATGCTGAGAGTGTTTCCTTTTACTTTGAAAGATGCTGCAAGCGATTGGCTTTACTACCTACCCCCAGAAAGCATTACTACTTGGGTGCAATTGAAGAAAGCTTTCCTGCAAAAAGTACTTTCCTACGACTCACCTCAACAAACTTAAGAAGGAGCTATCCAGTATTGTTCAATCACCTACGGAGAGTCTCTATGAGTATGTTGAGCGGTTCAATAAGCTTAAAGGTAGTTGCCCGCAACACGGTATACCCAAGGATGATCTAGTGTTGTATCTCTATGAAGGCTTGCTTGACACCGACAGGAGTTTCATCAATGCTACTAGCGGAGGAGATATTTTGGATAAAACACCTCGGGAAGCAATGCAGATTTTTGAAGGGTTGGCTAATGCATCGCAACAATATGGGAGACACCAAGGAGTTAGAGGAGTTCATAAGTTGGATAGTTCGAAAGATGGACACAAGGATGATATCGATAGGCTTATGGAGATCGTGAACAAGATGGCTATACAAATGAATCAACCCCATCAGCCTAGACCTTGTGGAGTTTGTGGAGATCCAACTCATCCGAATGATAAGTGTCCCTTGATGCAGGAGGGCACCGCTGAAGTGAATGCTATGGATTATGGACCTCGCTGCAACTTTGGTAACAATTACAATCAAGGCTACAATTCAAACTACCAAAGTGGATTCTACGGGAGAGGTCAGCATCAACAATTTCCTTTTCAAAGAGGACAATATCAGAATCGTCCTAGAAACACTCAACAAGATGACAGAGATGAGACATTGAGGTTGCTATTGGACAAGATGAGTGTTCAAGAGAAGTTGCTGAGTCAAATGGATAAGGAGATTGGTGAATTGAAAGCGAAAGATTCGGGAAAGTTGCCATCACAAGTGGTAGTGAATCCAAAGGAGAATGTAAGCGCCATGATCCTTAGAGGAGGTAAAAAAGTGAATACACCCACTAGGAATGTTGAAGAAAGGCCTAGAGAGGATGTTGATTTGGGCAAAAAAGGACGAAGAGATGAAATTGGAGGCACATTGCGAAAACGGCGCCCGCCGCCTATCACCACGGCGCCCGCCGCCACCTCCTGTGACGGATCCGACTTCTGACGTTGTTCGATCCCCGAAGAAAGCTTCCAAAGAGTGCTCTTCTGAGGTTTCAAGACATGCACCACCCTTTCCTCATGCCTTAAGATCTGATCGTAAGTGGGAAGATGAACAAATTCTTTATGACACCTTTGCTCATTGTGAGGTAAATATTCCACTCTTCAATTTGATTAATACTGTGCCTCGCTATGTGAAATTCTTGAAAGAGTTATGCACGATGAAGCGCAAGCAAAGGATGAGAAAGAAGGAAAAGGTAAGTTTGAGCGAAAATGTTTCTGCTTTGCTTCTGAAACGATTGCCTGAAAAATACGGAGATCCAGGTATGTTTATTATACCATGTGCGATAGGCAATGCTAGCTTCACCAAAGCTATGTTAGACTTAGATGCTTCAATTAATGTTATGTCTTATAACTTATATATGTTTTTGGGTCTCAATTCGTTATCTGTAACTGGTGTTACTATACAACTTGCTGATTGCTGTAGTATTAAGCCTAGAGGAGTTGTGGAAGATATGTTGGTAAAGGTAAACGATTTAATTTTTCCAGCTGAGTTCTTCATTCTAGACATGGAATAAGGTACGCCTGAAACCCCAATTATCTTGGGAAGGCCATTCTTACGAACGGCTAAAACTAAGATTGATTGTTTTGAAGGTTCACCAACTATGGAATTTGATATTAGAAAGATTGAGTTTTCTATATTTGAGCCTATTGTTTCTTCTGCCAATGATTCTGTAGATGCTCTTGACTCTAATGAAATTAATAATAGGAATGAATCAAAGACTCTGTTAGATGCTTTTGCTGAAAATGAATCAATGAATCTTGAGTTTTCTAACAAAGATGAAACTGGATTAGGAAAAGAAATTGGAAAGAAAATTGAGAATTTGTTTCAGCCGCATGAAAATGTGTCTCATTCAAATGATTCTATTGCTAACCCTTGTGTAAATTCGATTCCTAATACTGCTGAGGTTTTTGCAATTACAGGACAACCTCCCGGAGTTGCTTATGCCAAGGAGGAATCGAAGGATGCTATTGATGGCTATGTAGAAAGAGTTCCTAAAGTTCCACCCCTCGTTCTGAAAAGGAAAAGTGTGGGGGATCCTGGTGGAATAACTTGATCAAGATTGCATCACATCGAGCCAAAGACGTGAAACAAAGGCGCTTCTTGGGAGGCAACCCAAGGTAGTTAGGTAATATTTCTATTTCTTTTGCATTTGTTTTTCAATTCAATAAAGTAGGATCAATCATGTCAACGGATTTTGGAAGTCACGGTAAGTGAAACCGATATTGAGTTTGAGTTTTGATTGATTTCGAAGACGGAGTTGCATTCTGTGGACACGACGCCCGCCGCCCCTACCACGGCTCCCGCCGCCTGCGTGTCCGCCTGACGAATTCGAATTTTGGTAAATTTTGTAAAGGGAAGTTCTATCTTTTTATTTTTGATTATTTTTCGAGTTATTTTATTTTTAGGACTAGATTATTTCTTATTTATTTTAGATTAGATTATTTTCTATCTATCTTAGGATTAGTATTTTATCTTCTATTTTGTTTTAGGATTATTTTTTCTTTTTAGGACTAGTTTCTTGATTTTCTAAGATTAGATTTATATCTATTTCTATTCTATTATATCTATATCTAACATTTTCCTTTTTCCTTTTGATCGATTTCTTTCCAACTTACCATATATTATCTCTCCTTATTTGTGGATCAATTAAGCTTGCTCAAAGAAATCCCAAGACTACCAAAAGCCTCCTGGAATCCAATCCGACTACATAAAGCCTTGTGTTTCAATCGATTCAATCCACCAAACCACTTTCCGCTTCTACCCTACATCCACAAACATCGATCTTTGCCATTCCATCCCCTTACCTATCACAAAAGAACCCTTTTGAAACCAAGTTGTTCGAGATATTTGAAGTTTGGAGGAGTGGACGTCGGTTTTCCAACGTTTTCACTCGGATTCGTGGTTCTGCGTATACGGCGTCCGCCGCCCCTACCACGGCGCCCGTCGCCTCTACAACGAGCCTGTCTTTTGGTCGTTTTCGATGATTTTCTTCGGTTTCTCTTCGAGTACACTATGTTGCCTGCTCCTATCAAAAACAAGGTGCCATCTTACTTTGATATTAATGATGTGCGATGCTGGAATGCACTTGGAACGCGCACCTACACGTCCACTATGTTCTTTGACGAGATTATCTTGAGACGATTGCGCCTATTTGAGTCCGTGCTCGAATTAATGGCACATGGAGGGTTGCGTGATTTCATTGGCAGAAGAGCGCCCACATACCCCTGCTTGGTGAAGGAGTTCCTCCCTATGTTGGAGGTTATATCGCCCAAGGATGTTCATTTTCGATTGCAAGGAAGAGCTTGTAATTCGTCATATGCGGCGATGGGTGTTGCTTTTGGTGTTACGAAGAAGTGCTCTAAGAAGTGGAACAATGCCATGCGAGTCCTTGATGCAGCAGAGATTTGGAGAAAACTGATGGGAATGCCTGAGAACTTCAAAGATTTCAGACTTGATGATATGGTTACCCATCCTGCACTTCGCCTCTGTCTGCTAGTTTTAGGCTCCACTTTCTATGAGTCTGGAAGCACTACTGTTGTTGAGCCTGGTGTGATTGATCTCTTATATTGCCTGATTCCTGAGTCTACAATAGTACCGGATTGGGTACTTCTATTTCTGAATATGTGCGATAGGGTTCAAGGCCATCGCAGCGAGAATTATCCTCTTGTTACACCTTTCGGAGGCATGATAACACTTTTAGCAATATTTTATGGTATTGATGTTAGCTCACTGCAGCCTGTGAGTCACTCGTATACGTGGGACATCGATGCTCTTGTGTCTGCACGAATGTTAGAAAAGCTGCAGTTACCATATGCCATTGAGAGATTTCGGTGGTTGTCCGGACCTTTACAGTCTCATCATCAGTATCTGCCTACTGTTATACCAAGGGGGTTGAAGTTAGTTGATTTCCGTCGAAGCCATGTTCCTATTGATAATCAATTGCGGAGGACTGACGACCCTGTGGCCCTTGAGAATGATATTGAAGATATGCAGATCGAGATGACGCCACTGACGGTTCGTGATGCCGCACCCACTGCCTGCCTGGAGAAGAAATTTGCTGACTTTGAGAAGCGGCACACAAATGAATTGATGAAGCTTATAAAGTCCCATGCAATCCTGGTTGGGAAGATCGAGAATTTATATGATCTCTTGTTGATGAATCTGCTCAACCAGCGGTCTGGAACCAAGACCCCGCCTTCACAGTAATTGGTCAGTCATTTGCTTCTTTGAAACCCTTTATTTTTATCTTTTCATTGTTCCTTTTTTGTGTTTTATGCATTGAGGACAATGCAACATGTAAGTGTGGGGGTGGGGGGGGGGGGGGGGGGGGGGGGAGATTGAAGTAAATTAGTTAGGTTAGTGCATGTTTGAATTTCTGTTTGTTTTGAAATTTTGTTTTTGTTTTTTAGTCTTTGTTATTTCCGTTATGTTATTTCTTTTATGTTATAGAAAATGTTGAAAAAAATAGAAAATGTCGAAATTAATGGGAAAAAAATGTGAGTTTTTATTTTGTTTGTTTTGCATATTGTGTTGTCAAGGATATCCATCTTGATTTGAGTTTGTCCTGGCATGATCTTATAAATCCCACGGAATTCTGGAATGATTTGATCTTATCTTGAAAATTGGTTTTATGTGAAATATGATTGAGCATATATAATTGAGCATGTATGATCTAATTTTGGGAGTATGCTTGGAATTCAACAAAAAATTGTCTTAGTGAGATATTTTTGGCCTTATAAGGGATACACCTTTATTCTTTTTGCTTTTCTTGTGTGATGTACTCTTCCTATGCATTTATCATTGAGTATTGCCATGGTTATCTATTTTCAAGGCCGATTATATACATGTTCAATGCTTGATAAGTTCAAATGATAGAGGCAAACTTTTAGCCATATATTTATCCATATCTACCATATGATATATCTTGCTTTGAAGCAAATTTGAGCCTTTAGCCTTTTATTGTTAGCTCCACAAAATTATTAATCCTAGCCTATGATGAGCCTTACCCTTATTCCGGGGGAATTGAGATTTTTAATGGGTTATGGAATCTATTTTGGAGATTGATGAGAATGAAGCTAAAGTGTGAGTCTATGGTTTATGGTTTTGAGAAGATGTAATGTTATGTGCTTATTTAGTCCCTCATGTTTATGCATTTGATTTTCATGTATTTTGGCTCAAGAAAAGAAAAAGAAAAAGAAAGAAAAAAAGAAAGAAAAAAAATCCGAAAAAGAAAGAAGAAAAGAAAAGAAAAAGAGTAAAGAGCCATTTATCTTATGTTTGCATAATGAGGAAGAATTGGGATTTATGTTGGTTATGAGATACATTGGTTGGGTGTTGAGATTGCACTATATGTGAAATGATTAGATTTGATATTGAGAGATGTTGTGCATTTGTGAGCTTGATGTATTTGAGTTCATTTGTGTTATGTTGGGAGTTTTGGAATCTTATTTTCCCGGAATTTATTGCACCACATGACCAAATACAATTCCTTACCCTTATGTTTCTACCAAGCCCCATTACAACCCCGCCGAATGGAATCTTCTATGAAGGTTTCCATTGAGCGAAAGTCCTCTTGATGTCCTTGTTTTGTATTGACGTATCCGATGGAGATTTTGTGATATAAATGTCAATATTCTAATTGATGCTTGTATATGGAATTGAGGTGAGTGTATGCTTAAAGCCTAAACATGAGAGTGAGAGATACACATATTATCCTTTGTGAGATTGATTTTTGAGCATGCAAGCAACTTCATCCCATATATACATGCTATGTCGTTTATATGTTTGGTTATATTTTCATTATGAATGATGTTGCTTTTGATAGGTAGAGTTATGAAAGATTTCTTGTGGGATGTGTAGATGATGTTTTTCCTTATGGTTGCTTGAGGACAAGCAAGAGTTAAGTGTGGGGGGGGATTTGATAATGCATATTTCATATAGGCATTATAGGTGTTTCTTATTGCTATTATGTATTGGTTTTGCTATGTTTTGAGTCTAGTTCCGTTTATTACTTGTGAAGTATTCGAGTTCGGAATCTATGTGTTTTCAATGTTTATTCTGCAGAATTACATTCCGACCTTGGATGGGCAATGGAAAGAGCTTAAGAAGCATGTTTTGGAGCACATGGGAGCTAAGGAAGAGCTAAGGAGGAGCAAGGAGGCACGACATTGGAATTCGTTGAAGGAAAATAAGGAACGACGAGCACTGCAGAGACGGCGCCCGTCGTTACCCCAGATCCCGAATACGCTGTTTTGGATCCGAAGACTATTATTTTATATTATTTCTTATTAATTCCTCTAGGGTTTTGCCGACCTTAGGAGACTCTATTTAGGATGTTTTGAGTTTATTCAGCCGTGTGGTGTGGCTATTGTGTGAAACTATGAACACCATTAGAGAGAGAGAGAGAGAGAGAGAGAGAGAGAGAGAGAGAGAGAGAGAGAGAGAGAGAGAGAATTGGCATATGAGTTGCTAAACTCATAGTTTCGCCTGTGATTCGAAGACATGGTTGTTTGGATTGTGAGGATTTGAGTTATTCATGTTATTAGTTATCATCTTGTGCTTAATTTATATTTGTGTTCCTTTCTATATTGGATCAACATGTTAGGAATTGCATCTCTAACTATGAATTCGTTGTTGTTTTCTCGATAGCAAACAAAGGTATTGATGATAGTGATGTTTCTTTGTCTTTGTAGTGGATGATTTCAGTTGATCTATGTTGAGGATATTTGATTGAGATTGAGTTCGGTATGCGCCTATTAGTCTTGATTGAATAGAGTCAATGTGCCAATTGGTCTTGATTACTTGAGTTCTTAATGCTATTCTTTAGTGATATCGAATAAGATGAGTGAATCTCTGCGGATCTCTCAACTTTAGTCAAGTAGACCTAAGAATATGAATAATTGATAAGTCAATCCGAGGACCATGAATTCCAACCATTGTCAGAGAATTACAGGTGAAATGTTCTTTCTATCTTGATATCAATTCGCTTTGTGATTTGCGATCTAGTTACTTTTATATTTGCTATTTGTCTAAAGGTATTTGCTTTTGCTTTAAAGAGTCTTGTCTAGAGTTATTGAGTAGGAAATCGCTTCTTCCTGTGGGTTCAACACTAGACTTTCTTGCTATACTAGTAGTTATTTGGTTTGTCAATTGATTGATTGTCTAATCTATTGGTTGTGTGTTTAAGTTTTGATTTTTATCACTAATATGGGAAGGGCGAATTTGCCAACGACATTCGTCCCGTACCATATACTTTCATCAAAAGCAACATCAAGTAATATGAGCCATGAATAAGAGAACAAACATCCTAGTAATTATATGAGCGATCCAATAGTAAAGGCAAATTTAATTCAACCTCACCGGGATAATGCGTTTCACTCATGCTCAATGTGTTTAGGCTTTAAAGTACAACTCTCAACTCAATCCAAAATGTTTTATGCACCGTGACGTCATTACTTGCAAACAACATCATGAGGACTTTTGTAGGGTTGTAATGGGACTTAGTTAGGAACATAAGGCATGGGAAATATTTATGCTTATGGTGCTTCGGATCCGGGAAAAAAGTTTAGTTATATACAACACCAAAACTTCCATACTTCGCAAACCATTCCAATGACATAAACTCCAATACATACACTCTTTCAATGATTTCAATAGCCATAAAACTCATGCATTTTTTTTTCTTTTGGATGATGAATTTTATTTCTTTTTCTTTTATGCTTACTTTTGCCCCTAGGTGAATTTTATATTCCTAGGTCCAAGCTACATGACTTTACCCCCAAGTGAATTTTACCCTCCTTCGGTTCCAGGCTTACTAGACGTTTACTCCTAATTAAATGAATTTTATCCTCCTTAGTCCCCTAGTAATATGTCATCTCTATTGTTGCAAGAAGGGTTGCCTTATTTCAGCTATGCCTCTCGATATGCACAACCATACATACATCATCCCCACTCAAAGCAACTCCAATATATAGATTTTTCACCAATTCTCCTCCTAATTCCCGGATAGGGTCAGACTAATCATTGATGAGGATATGTTTTGTGGAGCTATAAAAAAGAATAGGCTTTAAGGCTCAAATTGGCTACAAGCAAAAGATAATGCAAGATAGGGTATTCATGGCTAAAGAAAACATAATGCCTCAATCATTTGAAATTCAAAAGCAACAATATGTGCAGTATGGTTATCACAGATAACCAGGGGCGGCCCCAGGGTGGGGCGCGCGCGTAGGCGGCCGCCCAACCTTTTGACCCACGAGCCCCCGGAGTTTAGAGAAAAAAAATAATTTATTTATATATGGTATTTTTGCAATAAGTAAAATTAGAATGAATATTGAATCAATTATATCACTTAGCTCAGTTGGTAAATGGGAAGGAGAGGAAATTAAATGATACCAAAAGTCTTGGGTTCAATTCCCCACTGCTCTTCTTTTATTTCTTGTTTGAATTTATTATCCCACTTTAATTAATTATTTCTTTTTATTTAGCATATCTTGGATGTTTTAGTTTTTCCTAAAAACCCACTTTTAATTATGACGTTGATAAATAATTTATTTATATTAAAAAATTAATTATTTCTTTTTATTCAACATATCTTGGATGTTTTAGTTTTTCCTAAAAGACTCAATTATAGGATGATGACATTTCAAATTAGTAATATATAAGATTTCATAAATATTTAATACTTTCAAAAAAACAAAACATTCAAAATTTCAACATCCTATTAAACAAATTAAATTTACTTAAAATTAATTAGAACCCATAAAATAGGCGAATTAAAAAAATTATAATGAAAAGAGACTTATAATTCATTGAAACCTTTGTAGAAAAAAATAATTCGTATTGTATAATGATCTATAATATTTGTACTATATCGTATGACGTAAATATAAACTTTTATTGTAAAAAATCTCTACACTTAACTTTATAGTCGGAAATATTTTAAAGTTATGAGAATTAATTTAGTGTTGGAAAAATTCGAATATCCTTACATACATAATAATATTAATTTGTATATAAGAATTCAGTGCCCTTTTGTACATAATAATATTCATTTGTAAGAATGACTATAATATCATAGGCCTCATTTTAATAATTGTATAGGGCCTCCAAAATTGATTGAACGACCCTGCAAATCTTAAGTCTGTAATTTCGCCCCACCTTTCTTAGAGTCCTGCGGCCGCCACCGCAGATAAGCATATGGAGAGTATAATCACACAATAAAAGCAAACAGGAAATAATTATGAATAGTCCCTATAAGGCCAAATCAAACTCATAAGGGTTATGTTTTTGCTAGATTTCAATTAAACCTCAACTATGAACCATACACACTCTTTATGGGATCGACCTGTACTTATTGCTAATACTAGTTATTAGTTGAAGGTAGGTGTGGCCACAGGTCTGACCCGGCGGGTCGACGGGTTCGACCCGCCGGGTCAAGGGTCGGGAAGGGGTGACCCGAACCCCCCAACCCAACCATGCACACTCTTTATGGGATCGACATGTACTTATTGCTAATACTAGTTATTAGTTGAAGGTAGGTGTGGCCACAGGTCTGACCCGGCGGGTCGAAGGGTTCGACCCGCCGGGTCAAGGGTCGGGAAGGGGTGACCCGAACCCGCCAACCCGGGGTGGGCGGGTTCGGGTCACCCGGTGTAAAGGCCCGGATTTTAAAATAATAAATTTTAATAAATAATAAAATAAAAGGGGTTTAAGTCAAAAAAAAAAAATTCGGATATTTGAAAATCCCCATCTTCGCCTTAAAAATCGTATTTTAAAATTCTCCAAGCGGATTCCGACCTAAAATAAAATTTTGGAAATTAACTTGACTTGGCAACAACCTTTTCGGGTTTTAAAACTCAAATTCATCGAGCGAGCGGGTTTCGGGTTTTAATTCCGGGTATTCAAATCTTGCTTTTAGACCACCTCCCTTTGTCTTTTCTCCTCTCCTCATTTCCGGATTTCAATAAAACAATCAGCTTTTCCCATCCCAATTTGGTCTACAAACACCCTTCTCTTTTACCTCTACCAAAGTGTTGACCCTCCATCTTTGGCAAGCTGCCAAACAAGATCCCACATCAACCTGCTCAACCTCTCTTTTCTGTTTGATTCCCATCAGTCCCCCCCTCACAGTGAACACCCCAAAATGGACAAGCACCCTCGTTTCCCACCCTTCTCCCTACTGCAATTGCCCTTCACTATTTGGCAAAATGCCAATTGAGATTTCAGGCACCCACCACGCCAATTCAGACCAATTCACCCCCTTTCTCTGTGGCTAGTTCAAAAGAGACAGTAGCAACGTGGACTATTTGACCCCTCTTTTCAATTTGAATCCCAAAAATCCAAACTTTGCTTCAATCCCTCTTTTTCTAACTCATTCCCAAGTAGCTCTTTTCTCCACCTTGCTCTCGCCACCGCTAACCCCATCAGTCACCACCACTCGCCTCCTGTTCCTCGGCCAGCCACCACCTCTTGAGCGCCTCCGTCCTCCCCTCCTCCTCGTCGACAATCGAGCACCACCGCAGCAACACACCCGAACCTCCACCCCTCTCTGTTCTTTGAAGGAGACGCCGAGCACTTCCTCCCCTCCGAGGTCCGTCGATTAGCAGTCCTAGCAGCGCTTCCATCCACCTCCCTCCGAGTGGTAGCAGCAACACCCAGGAGCGCCACCGGAGCACCACCAGCGAGCCGCTCTTCCCCCTTCCTTTCCATGTTCTTATTCGATCGACGCGGTAAGCCTTCGATCTCCGTATTCCGACTCAAAACCTATTAAAGGCTCGCCTTTTAGCCCTTTTCGTTCGTTCCAGGCCAAGAGCGACTCGATCCGACCCCCGGCGAGCCGAATCGGACCCGACGAGCGTTCTTCCGGCGAGTCTCGAAGCCCTCTCGGTAATCTCTCTCCCCCTCACTCCTCCTTAATCGCGTTATGTTCTCTTTGGCTTGAGTGAGGTCGGAAATCTGCTTCGGTCGGGATGGGAGAGTTGGGGTCGGAGAGGAGTCACCGCCGGTAGGCCTGGGTTCCTTCTTTCCTCCGTTTCTATTCTTCCGTTTCTTTTTCATTTGAAGATCTATTGGCCTGGGGAAGGAGACAGCTTCCTATTCCTTCTTCCTTTAAATTGGGCTTGATATTGGGCCGGATCCATTTTCTTCTTCTGGGTTATATCATTTTTGAATCTGGGTTTCAGATTTTGTAGGGGATCGGGTTTGGGCTTCTTCCTTCCGGGTTGTTGATTCGGGTTTCAGACTGAGTTGTGGGCTGAGTTTGGGCCTTTGTGGGTTTAGCTGTTAGTGTGTGATTTATTACGTTTTATTTAAGTTAATATGTATTGTTATATTATTATGTTATTATATATTATGGTTATGTGATGTGATTTATAGCTTATCATTACCTTTATTAAATTATCCCGATTTTGAGATAATTAGATTTTCTGGAATTTAATATATATTATGAATTATTTTGGAAATAGATTAATTGAGATAAAAATTTTGTGAGGATTTAAATATGGAATTTTGAGGATTTCGAAATAATATATTTGATGTTGTGTTGTTATGTATTGTTGACAAATTACTTAAAAAGGTTTTCAAGTCTTTGGAATTATCTCTTTAAGGATTTGTGTTGGGAAACCAAAGTGCCGGAATTATTTCTATAATATGATTTTGAAAGATTGGTTTTAAGGTTTAACTGTTTAATGTCGGGATTCCTTGTCTTGGTTTGATGATGTTGGTTTTGAAAAGGAAATTGGGAAAATGATTTTGGTTGGTGTTGATAGTATCGGAAATGGTTGATGATAGGTGTGTATTGCGGTTGGATTGCTTTTGGGCTTGCATTTGGGCCCTTACTTGTGTTATCTTGCTGTTCTGCATCTTCAGGTAAGTTCCCTAGGGGCTTACTCAGGTTGGACATTCATGCCTGTTGTTGCATTTTATGTTAGGTGTTTCATATGCATAAAAGCATGCCATGTAGTATCCTGTTAGGTTGCACTAATTGAATGAGCATTTGCTTACTTTATGCGTTTGAAACAGAACGGCCGTTATCTGTGATAGTCCTAGAGTCTTTGCTAGGGTCATAGGGTAGCCCAGCCTTATCGGGTACCCTGAGTCAATCGAGTCATGAACTTCCTTATATTATGAGATGCCTGCGGGCTTTATTGTGGAGCGGGTTAGGCATGCGTGCCGCCCGATTATGATGGAATGCATTCACGAGCTGGCCAGTCTCCGCCCTATCGGAAGGGGGTGGAGGTAGGAGAGGGATATGCCACTTGGCATTGTCTTGGGCCCTTTACAGTATTTTTACACATTGTTATAACTAGGAGCATGCTAGTGTGTTTGACTTTCGTACTGCATTAGAGCATCTTTATTAGGTATAGCACATACTATGTGGCCTCAGCGAGGACTGCCGGTCCCGCATGAGTGGCTCGATCTGACTCCTTTCCCTGTTCTTTTTTTAAGGTATTTCTGCAGATTCTGATTGCTCGATGTCTATATGACGGGGTCCCCTTTTTTTTGCGAATCGAAGAACCTGGCTAAATCTCTAACTCATTATAAATGGTAATCATCCACTTATGTTTTGGTTTTGACCCGGCTCTGCCGTGGCGCTTTGTATCTAAATTTTGCTTCTGTCCTGCTTCCGTTTGAAATGAATTTCGCGAGTTAGTCCATAGGACAAGTTAAGGGTACCCAACGGCCCTACGATATTTTCAGGGTTCGAAATCCCTCTTTATTACTGACCATTAAAATGAGTTTGAAACCTCGACCCGTACCTGGATTGCAAGATCCGAACAAGGGGTTTCATCCCTTGAAACGTAACCCAGAATTCATAATTCTGGGCCGTTACAAAGATGGTATCAGAGCCGAGGTTGTGCAATTCGGGTACGCAAGGGTCGAGTGTATGTTTTGGAAAACCGCCCATGAATTTCAAAGGATTTGAAAGGATTTTTAGAAGGGCAAAATGAACTTAAGATTCCTAACCAAAATTGGACTAAATAATGAACTTGACTTGTAATAAAAGAGGAAAACCGACCAAAAAGGGGGCGCGAGTGGGTAGTAATGGCGCTAGACCACCCCTATTGGGTGTAGTTGGGAATGGTAGGCAAAATACCAGCTTGTCCTTACAGATGGGTTGGGAAACTCAAAGGAGATCATTATGATTGTCATTGACTGATTCTATGCTGAGTGCTTGATATGCTAAAGTCTGATTGGTATGCCTAACAATGAAATGGGTATTGATTGGTCTATGCGAATGGGATAATGGGAGTACCCTTGTTTCTGTGTGGTCAAACTCAGCTTGTGTGAAACAGCCCCTTCCTCTATGTTTGTTGACCCTTTGACGCTTCTATTGAGTCTTTCTTCCGGATGTCAGTGTCTTCCATGGGGAAACGGGTTGGTAAACACATTGTGTCGGAATCATGTATGTGTATGAAGGTTGTCTGAGTGAGTATTGGGAGGTGGTTCTTGATGACATTTTGAATCAAAAGTAAGGTGTCCTGAGGCTGTCTTTCTTGATTCTTATGATGATCAACCAGTGTCTCCTTACCATAAAGATTCGTACCGGAGTCCCACGGGAATGAGGGGTGAAGAGTCAATTGGGAAAAGTCAATGATTGCCGTTAGGAATCTCTGTCGAGTTGTTTTAATTGTTCTGTCAATGATTGTGTGATTCTATATGTACTACTTCTTGACTTACGGATCGATCCTTAATGTGAACCTGTGCTTATGTGATTTGATGCTCATGATGACCATTGTGTAGATTCGAGCTACAATTGTTATATCCATATAATCCCGACATGATCTATTTAGTATATTGCATTATCATACTAAGGCACGAATATATATGTCATATACTAGGAGGTTGTGTAATTTATGTTCTCCCTGTGAATAGGTTAATGATAGTGTGATCGTTAAATTTTGTTATCCTGACGAAGCAAGTTCCCTACTTGATACGTGTTACAACTTGATGTCAACATGCCCTATATGATACGTAATTCCCAATACATGTAATGATGATGATCTTTAATGTAAAATTCGTGGTTGTATGTCATTCTTTATCCATGTTGGTCACATTGCTTAGGTCTCATATTGCATCTCGCTTCTTGTCATGATTATGTGTCGTCTTCGCATCTTTAATTGGACTGTTGTAATGATCGTACTACTGATTGATTAGAAGCATGAATGTCATGATATGAGACTATGTGATTATTGCTTCCTCCCGGACTAGGTCCATGGTAGTGTGATGAACTGCCTTTGTATGAATGTCATAAGATGATCTCCTCAACATGAATGACTAAATTAGTAGTTTTTATTTTGATCCTTCTACTTGAAGCGATATCTGGGTAAATGCATGCCTTATCCGAGTGGTTGTTGATTTGGAGCACATGCCCCGTATGCTAGTCATATTGCTTCGTTGCGCGGGCTTGTATTATGTATCGCTAGATCCCTCCCATGCTTCTATATCGATTGACCATGTTAACGTGATTTCTTACACATCGTTGTGTTAGTTAACCAAGTGCATGTATGTATCAAATGTCATGTTATGCCATTAGCATCATGTAGGATCCTTGGTGGTGACTTGTGCGAATTCATACCTTGCTTGCATTATTGCTGATTCTCTCTTGAGCTAGGTCCCTGATAGTGTGATCCTTCCCTCTTTCTATCATCTTGAAATGTCTTACTCGTGCAAATTAGATTGATGTTGAATTCGATGATCGATTGCTTTTGGTGATGGTTTATCATAGCATGCTTACATGTTATCACTCGGTAGTGTTTCCCTATTATGTTATGAATTCCTCTTGTGCTCGCATAGATGTATGACTTGGCACCTCGCATGATTACACACCACGTTATATCATTTCGTATATGCATGACGCATGAAAGTTAGAATGAATTTAGTCGAGTTACCTTGATTGTGGTCATGATTCGATATGTGCTAGTAGTATCCTGTAGGGCTTATGATTTCCAATATGACTCGCTAAATGATTACATGTTGTACATGTTCTATGATGTGATAGCTATTGTACATTTATATGTGTCCTATGATGGTTCGTTCTTGACACGATTATAATCTATCGCCCATGATGCCCTTCTTGTTACTTTTGATGATATCTCATGTTTCGTGAATATTATGTCGAACTCCTCTTAGTGACTCTTGACCATGCTTGTATCACATCATGTATCGCTAGTACCATGTAGGACCCATGCTTTCTAAATGTATCTCGTCACATGATTACGTGCCATACTTGACCTGTTATATGATCATTGTGTCAGATGAGATAGTTACTATGTTGCTCTTATATGTCCTTGTATGATGCATACCCCAAGCTCGTGCATTGTTGATATAGGTGATAATTGTGATGCCTGTTAAATCCCGCATGTCTTGTTTTAGTTGCTAGGCATATCCGTTTTCATGGGATAATATACTACTATCTTGTCTCGCATGCATTCGGGTAGCACTCGAGTATGTCTTTCTGGAATGAATACGTATGTTGTGCTCCTCATGATAGGTACATGTTAGTGTGGATTAAATGATTGATATGCCCCATAATGAAATTGGTTCTGCTTGTCACAATTGCAACCTACTAGACCTCCATAAGGGCGTTGTTACTATTCTCGGGTCAGAGTCTTGTCTCTAGTATTGTCGTCTGTAGTTGTGGTCCGTGTTTGTCCCCGAAAGGAATTCGGGTTGTCTTTTCTTGTCACTCTCCTATCTCCCCTAACTTGGAATCTTGCGCGATACATTTGGGTGAGCGACCACATGGAAGAGAGAGCGAAAAGTTACATGGCGATAGAACATTGCAGCAGAAGTATGGGCCCATAACCCACGGGCCTCAGGATCAATGATGTCGGCGGGACAAGCAGGTATCGAGGAATGCGATTACTGAGTGCGATATGACTTGCAAGCGAGAGTGTCCTTTGTTCGAATTGCTAATTCTTCTGAATTTGTTGGTGACGATATTGCACTAACCCGACGATGAGATTTACGTGTTGATGTGCTGACTTGGTAATGATTATTGCCTGATTGTCTGTTGTATATGATGGTATGATTTTACGCCTTATAGTTCTAATGTGCCATGAACCATGATGCCTTGATGTGTTGATACTCTGAGTTGCTAAACATGATCTAAATTACTGTACCTATAAAAGTATGAACTGCAAATGCTGAAAACCTGAATTGTTTATCTTTTGAGGTTATGATGCAACTTGCTATCTTGACTTGATTATGTGCATATATGATGAGTTGTAATAATGATTGAGCATGATGGTAAATTGAGACTTGTTGACATAGTTGCAATAATTGATTATGAACCCATGATGCTATGTTTATAAATGCTGGTTGACCTGATTTAGATTTTATGTGTGATGATTCCATGATTGTTTCTCCTTTAAACCTGTGGGTGAGATCATCTGGTGGTGTGGTTGGAGAGTGGTGAATGAATTTGAGCGATTAGGATGACCGATGGTTTATTAGGCAAATCACGAGAGAGAAATGTTGGCAGGGTAGGATGCTTGTGATGTCTTGAGTAGTATGAGAAGTGTGGGGAATGACTTTTGAGAATATTGAGGAAATAGTATGAGAGGGTGCTCAGGTGTGAAGTTAGAGATAAGAGTTGGGTTCTTAGAGGTGGATGGTGTGTGGTAGTGCTTGATGGAATGAGGGGTGAGATTGGAGTATCGAAATAAATTGAGATTTCTTTGGGGGAAATTTTGTCCGAGTTGACGTTGGCGAGTCTAGAAGAGGATTAGTCTTGGCTTGAGAGTGGAGATGGGCGACTGGGGATTGTGTTTTTTTTTTTATTGGTATGATGTGAGGATTTTCTTGATTATATGATTTATTCATATCTGCTGGCATGATGTTAGATAGTGACCATGATAAAACCTGATATGGAATAATATTACCTGTTGAAACGCAATGTTAAAATCTAATTGGTAGTGACTAGTGTTATCATGATATATTGGTGTTTTGCTATCTTGTTATGTTGTTTTAGAAGCATGTTAGGATGTGTTGTGATATGATAATATATGAGATCATGATGTGTTAATATGTGGAAGCATGATGTCTTATTATGAAGTGGTAAGCATGATTATGAATATGTAAATGATGAATATGGCTTGGGGCATGAATATGATTGGTTTATATATGAAATAATGGTGTCTGATGGCTAAATAATCGTTATATGGTGTTGTGACGAGTTAAGGTGGTGTCTTTTAGGGCATATTGACATTTTCACGATTATATACTGCTTGATCTTTCTTTTTCTGAATCTTAATAGCATGCCCTTGTTGTGTTGATATGTTAACGTGACGAATATGTTCTCCTTGTGTTGCGATATCGATATGCGATTGTGAGGTTTGATGTGTACTGACGTACTAACCCCATAACACCTAACCCGTTGATTTTTTTTTTTGACATGTGTGCTTACGTGATAAGTGATGAACATTTGATTATTCACTTGTGATGCCTTCAGTATGATATAGATATACCTTATGTTTCTTAGTATGTCGAGGCTTGTTGTTTCTTTGGTACTTGTTGAGTTGTGAATGATGTTGCATGATCTGGAAACTAGGAAGAGAATATGGGATTAGCCCTTAGAGGTGGATGATTCCACCTCCGAGCTTCTGGAATTGATTGATTGTTATGCGGGAAACTGGTTTTGTTTTGGAGGATTTTGACGAAATTTGATCGAAAGGATTTTACTTGTTTTGGTGTAAAGTTGCTTGGCTAAACGTCTTATTTGAAGATTTTGAGCGGTTTGAAAAGGAATTACTTGGAATTTTCAAGAATAAACGTTACCGAGAATCTCAACGATTTTGAGGCCAATCTTTTTCAATTGCGGAATCGCCCTTGAAACTTTTCAAACCCGGGCAACTCTATGATACTTCACGAAGTGGATACATGCATTTTATGGGGGCGCCTATAGGGTGCTTGCTAAGACCTAGTGATTCTATTGTAGAACTTTTAAAGTTGTGGTACTTCCGAAAAGTCGAAGCGAGGATGTGATCGGGGCGCTTATCACATACTTGACAAGGCCAATTGGAGATGTCACGACCGTGACTAGGATGTTGTGAGAATCCCGGAAGACGCAACCGAGATGATTACAAGATCCTTGGACTCATCAATTTCAACTTCATTCCCTACTTTATTTTGGTTTTAGTCTCGGGGACGAGACTTGTTTTTAGAGGTGGATGATGTAAAGGCCCGGATTTTAAAATAATAAATTTTAATAAATAATAAAATAAAAGGGGTTTAAGTCAAAAAAAAAATTCGGATATTTGAAAATCCCCATCTTCGCCTTAAAAATCGTATTTTAAAATTCTCCAAGCGGATTCCGACCTAAAATAAAATTTTGGAAATTAACTTGACTTGGCAACAACCTTTTCGGGTTTTAAAACTCAAATTCATCGAGCGAGCGGGTTTCGGGTTTTAATTCCGGGTATTCAAATCTTGCTTTTAGACCACCTCCCTTTGTCTTTTCTCCTCTCCTCATTTCCGGATTTCAATAAAACAATCAGCTTTTCCCATCCCAATTTGGTCTACAAACACCCTTCTCTTTTACCTCTACCAAAGTGTTGACCCTCCATCTTTGGCAAGCTGCCAAACAAGATCCCACATCAACCTGCTCAACCTCTCTTTTCTGTTTGATTCCCATCAGTCCCCCCCTCACAGTGAACACCCCAAAATGGACAAGCACCCTCGTTTCCCACCCTTCTCCCTACTGCAATTGCCCTTCACTATTTGGCAAAATGCCAATTGAGATTTCAGGCACCCACCACGCCAATTCAGACCAATTCACCCCCTTTCTCTGTGGCTAGTTCAAAAGAGACAGTAGCAACGTGGACTATTTGACCCCTCTTTTCAATTTGAATCCCAAAAATCCAAACTTTGCTTCAATCCCTCTTTTTCTAACTCATTCCCAAGTAGCTCTTTTCTCCACCTTGCTCTCGCCACCGCTAACCCCATCAGTCACCACCACTCGCCTCCTGTTCCTCGGCCAGCCACCACCTCTTGAGCGCCTCCGTCCTCCCCTCCTCCTCGTCGACAATCGAGCACCACCGCAGCAACACACCCGAACCTCCACCCCTCTCTGTTCTTTGAAGGAGACGCCGAGCACTTCCTCCCCTCCGAGGTCCGTCGATTAGCAGTCCTAGCAGCGCTTCCATCCACCTCCCTCCGAGTGGTAGCAGCAACACCCAGGAGCGCCACCGGAGCACCACCAGCGAGCCGCTCTTCCCCCTTCCTTTCCATGTTCTTATTCGATCGACGCGGTAAGCCTTCGATCTCCGTATTCCGACTCAAAACCTATTAAAGGCTCGCCTTTTAGCCCTTTTCGTTCGTTCCAGGCCAAGAGCGACTCGATCCGACCCCCGGCGAGCCGAATCGGACCCGACGAGCGTTCTTCCGGCGAGTCTCGAAGCCCTCTCGGTAATCTCTCTCCCCCTCACTCCTCCTTAATCGCGTTATGTTCTCTTTGGCTTGAGTGAGGTCGGAAATCTGCTTCGGTCGGGATGGGAGAGTTGGGGTCGGAGAGGAGTCACCGCCGGTAGGCCTGGGTTCCTTCTTTCCTCCGTTTCTATTCTTCCGTTTCTTTTTCATTTGAAGATCTATTGGCCTGGGGAAGGAGACAGCTTCCTATTCCTTCTTCCTTTAAATTGGGCTTGATATTGGGCCGGATCCATTTTCTTCTTCTGGGTTATATCATTTTTGAATCTGGGTTTCAGATTTTGTAGGGGATCGGGTTTGGGCTTCTTCCTTCCGGGTTGTTGATTCGGGTTTCAGACTGAGTTGTGGGCTGAGTTTGGGCCTTTGTGGGTTTAGCTGTTAGTGTGTGATTTATTACGTTTTATTTAAGTTAATATGTATTGTTATATTATTATGTTATTATATATTATGGTTATGTGATGTGATTTATAGCTTATCATTACCTTTATTAAATTATCCCGATTTTGAGATAATTAGATTTTCTGGAATTTAATATATATTATGAATTATTTTGGAAATAGATTAATTGAGATAAAAATTTTGTGAGGATTTAAATATGGAATTTTGAGGATTTCGAAATAATATATTTGATGTTGTGTTGTTATGTATTGTTGACAAATTACTTAAAAAGGTTTTCAAGTCTTTGGAATTATCTCTTTAAGGATTTGTGTTGGGAAACCAAAGTGCCGGAATTATTTCTATAATATGATTTTGAAAGATTGGTTTTAAGGTTTAACTGTTTAATGTCGGGATTCCTTGTCTTGGTTTGATGATGTTGGTTTTGAAAAGGAAATTGGGAAAATGATTTTGGTTGGTGTTGATAGTATCGGAAATGGTTGATGATAGGTGTGTATTGCGGTTGGATTGCTTTTGGGCTTGCATTTGGGCCCTTACTTGTGTTATCTTGCTGTTCTGCATCTTCAGGTAAGTTCCCTAGGGGCTTACTCAGGTTGGACATTCATGCCTGTTGTTGCATTTTATGTTAGGTGTTTCATATGCATAAAAGCATGCCATGTAGTATCCTGTTAGGTTGCACTAATTGAATGAGCATTTGCTTACTTTATGCGTTTGAAACAGAACGGCCGTTATCTGTGATAGTCCTAGAGTCTTTGCTAGGGTCATAGGGTAGCCCAGCCTTATCGGGTACCCTGAGTCAATCGAGTCATGAACTTCCTTATATTATGAGATGCCTGCGGGCTTTATTGTGGAGCGGGTTAGGCATGCGTGCCGCCCGATTATGATGGAATGCATTCACGAGCTGGCCAGTCTCCGCCCTATCGGAAGGGGGTGGAGGTAGGAGAGGGATATGCCACTTGGCATTGTCTTGGGCCCTTTACAGTATTTTTACACATTGTTATAACTAGGAGCATGCTAGTGTGTTTGACTTTCGTACTGCATTAGAGCATCTTTATTAGGTATAGCACATACTATGTGGCCTCAGCGAGGACTGCCGGTCCCGCATGAGTGGCTCGATCTGACTCCTTTCCCTGTTCTTTTTTTAAGGTATTTCTGCAGATTCTGATTGATCGATGTCTATATGACGGGGTCCCCTTTTTTTTGCGAATCGAAGAACCTGGCTAAATCTCTAACTCATTATAAATGGTAATCATCCACTTATGTTTTGGTTTTGACCCGGCTCTGCCGTGGCGCTTTGTATCTAAATTTTGCTTCTGTCCTGCTTCCGTTTGAAATGAATTTCGCGAGTTAGTCCATAGGACAGGTTAAGGGTACCCAACGGCCCTACGATATTTCCAGGGTTCGAAATCCCTCTTTATTACTGACCATTAAAATGAGTTTGAAACCTCGACCCGTACCTGGATTGCAAGATCCGAACAAGGGGTTTCATCCCTTGAAACGTAACCCAGAATTCATAATTCTGGGCCGTTACAGCCGGCGAGTCAGAGGGTCGAAGGGTCAACCCAGCGGGTACCCGACGGGTTGACCCGACGAATATGGCCCGGGACGTTGGACGGGTTTGTACTTGTTCGGTGTTTTCGGAATTGTCGA
The DNA here is from genome assembly GCA_963922045.1 of Persicaria maculosa. Taxonomy (NCBI): domain Eukaryota; kingdom Viridiplantae; phylum Streptophyta; class Magnoliopsida; order Caryophyllales; family Polygonaceae; genus Persicaria; species Persicaria maculosa. Next base: position 44,337,106 of record OY998255.1, read on the forward strand.
GAACGGGTATTGAACGTATATATGTTTGAAAAATATCCTTTCTTGTTTGCCGTTTAGGTACAAATTACAATATTACAACTTATAATTCTCAAGACTACAACTATAAGTCTTCAAGACTACAATTGTACAATTTGTGTATGAGTGAGTGTGGGAAAAAAAAGGGAAGAAGGACTTGAATCGGTTTCCCGATTGCCTACGTATCCTCCCGGGGTTGTGGAATCAAAGCCCACGTAGTTCTTTTACCTGTGTATGTCTGAACCCCGGCCCGATTACCTATTCTTCTAGTCTTCTTGATCGTCGGACCCTCCACCTCCTGAGCCATCTATGACCGCGCCGTCAATGGAGCTCCCAACAGACTCTGTATCCACTCCGTCATCATCCTCGGAATCAGTCTCCCAAGATGTTCTTCTACATCCGCATATCCGCCTTCTTCCAATCTGCAAGGCAAACTTGGGCTTCGAGGTTCTCGGGAAGCAACCTTGATCTCTTCTCCGATAGAATCTGACCTCCGCGACTGAAATGCAGCTCGACCGCAACGATGGAGCAAGGGGCCCCAAGTATTTGTCGGGCGATTACCTGCAACGTCGGGAATCTTTGTCTTTCGAGACAGCTCCACCATTCTAGGACATCGAAATCTTCTTCCTCGTCGCTGTGAAAATCAAAGTTAGTGGACAAATATTCGTCGAGCTCCAAGTGGGGGCTCGACGAAGATCTCGACCTCTTTGACCCGAAGATATCTCGGGCAAGTGCCTTAGTTCTAGCGGTGATGCTTGTTCGTGACCCGCTTGAACTGGAAGGCACGAGAGGACGATCGGAGGAGGGCGCTTTATCGCCTGTCGAATATTGAGTATATAATTCTTCTAATAATCCTCTAACTCTAGCAACTATAATTGGAACATTGCAATCGGGATCTTCCTCAATTTCTAAAGTCGGAAAATAGTTTTCTAAAAATTTTTGAACCCCGTTTAATTTATATCTAGGGTCGAAACAACACGCTACGAGGAAAATGTCAGGTATAACTTTGTAATATGCCACCCATTTTCGCCGCATCTCCAAAACAGCGTCGGAAATGGAAGGCACGTTAATCCCGTCTTGAAGGACTATTGCTACGTTCATTGCAATAAAACATAAAAGGTTTGACGTAGGCATGTAAACGTGGTTGAAAGTCTGAGTTGCGTCGTAAAAAACTTTGAATACCTCCACAACATCTCGGGCCTGGGTCCAAACCTCCGCAAAAATGTTTGACCCTTCGATGTTTTGTGTTGCAAAACCGGAAAGAAGTTCCTTATAAGCGATGGAATCATAATCCATTTTGTAAGTCAAGTTCCACCGAGTGCAAACGTCCTTGGGGAACTGTTTTGGGCGAGTTTGGTAAGAGAGACGATAAGCGCTCCACTGTTGGCGAAGCTGTTTGCTTCGCCAAAGTGCCCGCAAAACAAATCAAATTGGTTCAACAACAGAATGTAAATAGTTTAAACTATCTTGCACACATAAGTTTAAAATATGAGGGGTGCAACGGATGTGGAAAAACTTACCGCCTATCCCGGGCTGACAGTTTTGGATTAATTCCGGAATAGATGCGGTGTTGGCAGAAGCGTTGTCAAAACCGATACTAAAAACACTTTTAGTCAATCTATATTCTTATAAAACGTTTAAAAGAATACGTGCTATGTTTCGTGCCGTGTGTGCTTCGTCGAAAACTCGAAAAGCTAAAACACGTTTGTGCAATTGAAAACGTTGATCAACCCAATGACAAGTAACACCCATGTATGAGTGATGTTGCCAATGGTCGGTCCAAATGTCACTACAAATCGAAACTTGCAAACCATGGTTTTTGTGAAAATATTCGATTACTTCATTTTTACGGGCATAATATCGTCTAAGTATTTTCCTCTTAACCATGTTTCGACTAATACCTTGCCATGCAGGTTGAACATTTTGTGTAATAAAATCATTGAAACATAAACGTTGTGAAAAACTATAAGCTAAACCCTCGGCAGCTATCATTTCCACATAGTTATCATGACAACTACGATAATCATAAGACCATAAACCAACGGGTTGAGAGGAAGAAGATGGGTACCCGGTTAGTTGAGTTTGTCCTTTGGCGAGGCCGAGCTTTTCGGGATGCTTCGACCGGATATGGCGACCGTAGTTCCCATATCCGCCTCCCTTCTTGTGCTTGTAGACCGTCCCGCAGAAGTTACACTTGGCCGAGCAACTGGCTTCCTCCCAAGCCGGATCCCTAGGCCCCTTCGTGAACCAATACTTGAAAGTAGCGACTCCAACTTCCGCCGTAGTAATAGGGTCGCCATCGGCTGGAGTTCCTTGACTCCCTTTGGCAGGGAGCCCGGACTCTTGGGTCGGGATCGTCGGAGTTCTGGCTTGGGGGGTCCCCTTGGGCTCGGCCTCCTCCTCCTCCATAATCTCGTCGATGTGGTCGTCTAAAAGAGCACCATCTCGATTATGTCGGGATCCGCTCGCCGCCGAGACTGAGGCACTTCGCCGAAGGCTTGGTCCCGCCGTCGGGTTCGAGCCGCCTCCGCCTCCAACACTCGGGGTTGATGAAGATGTGGCTCCACTAACACTCTTGCAACCCCGGGTAATTCGGTTGAAGACACCCGACATTTTGAATTTTAGAGATTTAGGAGATTTAAGAGAGAGATTAGTGAGAGATTAGGAAACCGGGACTACGAAAGACAAGATCAAGCGATTAGAGAGATGAAGATGAGATTAGAGGAGATGAGTGAGATGTGGGTTGAAAATGGGAGGGAAAAGGGGTTTATATAGGGCCAAACCAAGGCCTCTCGGCTCGAAACCGACCGTTGGACAACAGTCAACCCGGCGGGTCCAACGTTCGACCCAGCGGGTCAACCATTGTAAAGTAGTCGTTGGCCTTTTTTTTTAGGTGTTTTTTGGCTTGTTACCTACCTCTCTAAGTTGGAAATAAATTTATATGTCAAGCTTTTAATTTATTTTATTGAGTTTTTAATTTTTTTGACATTTTAAATTTGATATCTAATGTTTAGGTCATTTTTTCAAAGTTGTTAGGTAATTACTAAACAACTAATCTTATGAAACACCATTCATTCAAACACAAGTTTATTGTAAACCGACATACGATTACAAGTTCACAAATCACAACTCACATTCACATCACATTAAAAGTGAAAAACTTAAAACATAAACTTACTACATAACTACACGTACTACTCACTACTTAGGAGTACTAGACTAGTTACCACCACTCGAGCCCGATGCGCCATCGTTCTTGATCTTATCGGGGTGCTTCTTGGTGATGTGAAGCTTCAAATTTCCATATCCAACGTTATTTGTCACCTTGTACTTGTGATCGCAATGACGACAAACGGCTTCGAACTTTCCACCGGCTTGCTCCACCTTCTCGTAATGATCTCGGAACAACGCCGCCCGAAGGTTATCACCGGATCTAGTTGCATCGGACATGATTACGAGCTTATGAAAAAAAAATGATAGGTGATTGATGGATTGGATGGGAATATGGGATGTATGTGATTTGTGACATGAATGAGTCGGTTATTTATAGCCCCGAGCCTAATCTACTACTCCACTAGCCGTTACAATGGCTACATTTTTTTTTTTAAAAAAAAAATCATCCGACGGAAAATAGGCCGACCCGCCGGGTCACCGGGTTTCAAAACCTCTGACCCTAACCCTAACCCGCTACCCGTCCCCACCCGCCTACCCATCAACCCAGACACGCTGGGTCGTTGACCCCCCGAGTCGTTGACCCATAGGACCCGTCGGGTCACGGGTTGACCCGTAACCCGTACGTGGCCACGCCTAGTTGAAGGTATAGAGTTCAGATTTGGGATGTAGAACACACGACATTCTGCATGCACCAGTACCATATTCGTCGTCAAAACGTGGCGGGGATTGATTCACAATATCAATGGGACGAGCCACATCATAGATTTGTTATGTGTCGGTTGTTGTACAAACATTGTAGTTAGTATGTGTTAGTATGTTAGTAGATGTTATAAACAATGTTGTATCGCTTGCTTTTTTCTTAAAATTTCTCAAAATTATCGGTGTGTTTATTGTTTTAGTTAGGTATGAAATTAAGTTTGTATGTTTAAATTTTTATTTTTTTTTAAAATTGGTAGAAACATTAAGCAAAATATATATATTCGTCGTCAAAATGTGGCGGGGATTGATCTACAATATCAATGGGACGAGCCACATCATAGATTTGTTATGTGTCGGTTGTTGTACGAACATTGTAGTTAGTATGGGTTAGTATGTTTGTAGATGTTATGACAATGTTGTATCGCTTGCTTTTTTCTTAAAATTTGTCAAAATTATCGGTGTGTTTATTGTTTTAGTTACGTATGAAGTTAAGTTTGTATGTTTAAAATTTTAATTTTTTTTAAATTGATAGAAATATTAAGCAAAATATATATTATTTTAAAATTAAGTTGTAATTTATTTAAGGCAAAAAATATAATTTTTTTTTTAAAAAAATTAAGTTCTAATTTATTTTATTAAAAATAATGACCTGTCGAACTCGGTCCTACAGGCCAACAGGCAATTTTTTAAAAATAAAATAAAATTTTAATTTACTTTATGAAAAATAAAGACCTATCGGGCCTTAGGCTCGACGGGCAAAAATATTTTTTAATTTTTTAAAATTAGATTTTAATTATTAAAAATAAAGACGGCCTGACAGGAAAAAATATTTTTAAGAATTACATTTTAATTTAATTTATAAAAATAAAGACATGTATAGATCCGACATACAATTTTTTTAAAAAAAATTAATTTAATTTTTTCAATTGAGTTGTAATTTATTTTATGAAAATTAAACTTGTAATTTTTTTTAAATTAAGTTGTAATTGTTTTTTAAAAAGAGCAAGTTGTGATAGAAAAAACATGTTACGAATGAGTAATAGCTAGAAAAACCACTTCTATGAACGAGTTATAACTGAAAAAATAGGCATGCGATCCGACAAAGTACAAAACTACAAAGATACGAATGAGTCATAGAAAAAACATGTCTGCTGGTGAGAAAACCAGCGATGCTCATTTGGACCATAGTATTCATTTTGGGTGGCCCTCCATTCTGGGTGGACTTGTTGCAAGGCTTCCTTACTGATTAGGGTCTCAAGAAGCACACGAAATTCCTCTTTGATTGGAGCACCGTTACTGTTATACCAGTCGTATAACTCTAATGCCATGGCACTAGCATGTCGAGCGCGTTGCATCATTGACTAGAAGTGTGAAATTCTACATGTGTTGTGGACATATTTCAATAATCACCTTCAAATACAATAGTTTTGGGAATACGTACCAAGTTCACTTCAATATGCGGAGAGAGAGAACGTTGTGGACTAGGCTCACTACTATAGGATGACTGCAATAGAAAGCGGTTGCAGTTGGTCACGTACCATCTAAGATATTTTTCATATACTTCTCATAGACCCACTGTTGCAGGGCATTGCCAAACAAAATCACAGTCTGCATCCCGTCGATGATCTCAATTATCGTAGTTATCAGTCTAGTCGCATACATACTCCTTCGCAATTCCTCAGTTCTTTTCATATGGTTTGATAGGCTCAAGCGGAATACACTGGACACGGCCAAATTGTCGCACAATGCGATCGGGATGATATGCCTGAAGCCAACGAAAGCACCTAATCAATCCTCTATAGGATGAGACTACCACATCTCCCCTCCTGAATGTCAGGGGGGCTCTGTAGGGCCACCACTCCACATCGTCTACTCTCAAACCATCTATCACTTGTTGATACATATAAGGCTTGTCAACTGCTTTCAACGAAGTGCACTCAACTTCTATGTGTTGAGCAATGGGCCCACCTTCCACAACTTGTGGTGACATTTTGACATTGCCTCGAAAAGTAGGGAATGAGTGTCATATCCACATCTGAGGAAAAAACAAGTTGTCATTTAATAAGCTAACAAATAAAAAACAAATATTATCAATATCTAATATAATACTAAAACAGATGTTGAGAATGTCACATGGCGGCCCCTCCTTAAACCAGGCTTACGTGACAAGTTATCCTTTAATGTGGCCCCGCCTAAATAATTAATTCAATTTACTCAATTATTAATTAAAATAAATTTAATATCTTTTTTTCTGAATTAAAATCATTTCAAATTTTTTAAATATCAATTGTAAAATATTTCACTTAAATTAATTTAATTTAAGTGAAACGCTCGAGATTTGTAATTAATTTAGATTGGCCACATTAAAGGAGTAAAAATATATTAACGAAATCATAAATTTAAACGAAAAAAAGTACCATATCTCGACCTATATATCAATCTCCAAAACGTAATTGATCTCACCTATCTTCCCAAATAACCAATTACGCGCATGATTTTATTTCTACCTCTTCCTACATGATTTTATGTATACCTCTTCCTACTTGATTTTTGCAACTTTGTGTGTATTACTAGCTGATTGTTTTTCTTGATTACAGGAATGAATCAAACACGACCGATCATCGATCATAGTTTCAAGGTTGTATTAGGAATTAGGATCATAGACGTTGGCTTCTACACTCAAGTTAGTCGTGGTACGTAGATAGGTGTGAACAATTTTATGTATGGTTATTAATTTTAAGGTATGTTGAAGTATATAGTTTATAAGGATTAATTTTAATTCATTATATTATTTCAACCTCATTTATAACACGTGTGTGTTAAATCAATATTATTTTTCTGAAATTGAAGTTCACGCATCTATAATGTTTAAGATATTATATTTGCAAAATTGAATTTCATGAATCTCCAATTTTGAGGAGGAAATTATATATCTTTCACCTTCTTCCCTCACCTTCATGTCATTCGAGTTAGTTTTTGCTAATTTTTACATTTTTTTTAAAACAAAGGTGGCACATTTTATTATAGTAGGTTGATTTCCGAAAGCTCAATCAGACTCTGTGGAAACAACACAAGAAATACATAATCCTCACTGACCGGTGGAACAAGTCTCGCAACCATACGTAGCAGCAATAGTGTGGCATATATTTGAAGTTAAGGTTTGATATATTTGAAACTGTTTAAGATGCCATAAAAATTTATGATTTTTACAAGTTAAGGTTTGATATATTTGAAGCTGGTGTTTAATTAGCATTAAAAATCAAATCCTTAATTTATTTATGTGTTGTCTCCTCCACATTCTGAAGTCCTATACTCATTAAATTATCAGACTAACTAATAACTCATTCTTCATATACGTACATAGTTATTCATTGTTTAAAATTGGAAATTTTGATGTCTATCCATATCTTTTCTAAATCTATTATGATACTCCCTACCCACACCTTAAATAATAGGGTTATTTTGGCAACTAGCACATTATGAATATATAATTAGCTAACTAGCACCCAAACAAAATTAATTAACTAACCTAGCACCCTTCCCAAATTGACTATTAAGGTCAACGGTCAGCCTGTTTGACCGTTGACCGTTGACCGGCCTTTCGATTTTTTTATTTTTTTTTATTTTTTTTTACAATGATGCCACTTTTTTTGATGCCATTTTTTACCATGATGTCATCTTTTGCTGTTTTGATGTCATTTTATTTTCGTTTTGATGCCGCTTTTCTAATAAAATTGATTGATGACACTTTTTTAATGCCAGTTTTTTCAAAACCTTGATGACATTTTTTTGTTTACTGTGATATCACGTTGACCATTGATGTCATTTTTTTTTACTGTTGACTACTGATGACACTTTTTTCATGTCAATTTTTTGATGATATTTTTACTGTGCTGCCAATTTTTTTTTCAAAGTAGTGTTTTGATGACATTTTTTTCTTTAATGTGATGCAACTTTTTTAAAGTAGTGTTTTGATGCCATTTTTCTAATGTAATTATTTGATGCCATTTTTTAATCAAACCGTTTTGATGCCACTTTTTTTTTAATTTAATCAATTGTATATCGATATATTTTCATCGATTCTACTTTTATTCACTGATGACACGTTTGTGATTACACTTCATTGATGCAATTATTTGTGATTATACTTCATTGATGCAATACTTTGTGGTGACATTTTTTTTTACATTTTTATATAATTGATGACACAAGAGCATAAAATTTAATTAAACTTCTGATGCGGGACCATCCAAGACACCTCCGAACACGCCTATACTTGGGGATGGACCTATGATTCGAGCTCGTGAGAATGATGTCATCCTCAAGAGGGAGAAGAAGGCTCCCCCATGGGAGAAGGTCCAAAGGTGCAAGCTTGATGGTCGTTCGTATTTAGATTCGTTCAGCAGTTTGACAGCTTTTCGACGTCTCGGTCAAATGAGTCGTACGGATTCAATATTAATCGGATTGAGGCGTGCCATACCTTCTCGGAACGAGGACGAAGAGATCTACAACTTTGCTGTTGAAGGTTTTTCCAGATTCGACCTAGAGTTTGGCCGAAAATCAACTTCTTTTCAAGCTGTCACTGTTTTGACGGGAGTGCAGGCAATGTGCGCGGGCGTGCAGGGGGAGCGCGCGGGCGTGCAGGAGGAGCGCGCGGGCGTGCGCGATGCTGCTGCTGGAATGCGGAAGCTTCCCAAGTAAGTATAGGCGTGTTCGGAGGTGTCTTGGATGGTCCCGCATCACCTTCCCATAAGGTAACTTCATAAATCCTTCTATCATTTGAGTCAATGTAATTGCAAATTCTTGAGTTCAGATAGGCTGAGTATTCAACTCGTTAAATCGCATAAGGATTTGGAGCTTGAGAATACTTGGATTGATATTAAATTTTCTGAAATCTTGGTGTCTAAAGCTGCCCACCAAGTGTTTGTGGAAATGTCTAGGCAAGGATAGGTTATACTATAGATTGTGAGATTGTTGAGGATCGAGTAATCGACATGGGTTCGATTACTCGATGGGTTAGGATTTAGTGGCACCATTACTTCCTCATTTTATAGCATAATGTCACCAAATTTATTTTTGCACACAATGAATCTGCAATGTATCATTACTTCCTCATTTTTATAGCACATTGTCAATGCTGTCATTGATTGATTCCAGTGATTTTGCAACATGCTTAGTCTTAGTAAGTTTGTAATTTCAAGATTTGATCTTTTAATAGTATCTACGCTCGTATGAAATTCATCCATGGATTAGCCAAGTACTAGTTAAAAGCTAACTCAAAGGCTCTGTCAAGCCCGCTTTTAGTTGCCATTTTTGTTACTGCATTTGTTAATTTTGTTGTAGGAGTCACATGGAAACCTCCTGGTAGTGTGAGGGGGAATTACATGCACTCCACCAGTAATGAGAGTTTGGTCATCTGGGGAGCCAGAACCAAAATTAGAGTATGTGATTTTGTCTATAAAGCATGTTTTTCTTCCTCAGAGATTATGGAATTTCTTGTTTTATTGGGATACTTCTCTTTGTTGTCTAGTTCACTTAGTTGATGGTTAATTGTTAAAGTTGCTAGCGTACTCGAAGGATTCGAATTGATATCTCAAATGAAAGCAAAAGTTTGTAAGCTATGATGATGCTATAGTTTACTGTCTTATATAGATGTATACATATGAAAAACCAAAAATGTACAGAGCAACCGCTTTAATTTCTTCAAGTAGATGTTAAGCACAGAGCTGTCATTCATTTACCATATCCAATGATGAAATGACAGGTGGTACATTTACCATATCCAATGATGGTGTGTATGGAAGCTGTTGAGCACACCTATCATCAACCCTCCACATATATGACTTTAGAGTTGTCATTCATTTTTATTAAATATGTTAACACTTCCCTACATTCCCAAATCAAATTTGTGGCCTCATCTTATGGAAATCCATAGTTAGTAGGCATGTGATGATTATATAGTTACTATATTAAATATTATGAATTCATTTCTCCAGGTGAAGATTAAAGTTTATGTGGAGCTGCATGTTGGAGATGTCCTTAGTTTTGGCCTGTGAGCTATTTCCCTTTGTTTATATTCAATGCCATTTCCTTTGACTGCATTCTATGCCTCTATGGGCGGGTTGATTCAATGAGTTTATTTTTGTTCTTATGGAACACTGAACTCTTATGTCAAGTTCTGAACATAATCTTCCATTCTGAATAATTGCCTTTTTTATGTAAAAAAAAAATCATTTTCAGATCAACTCGGTTGTATATATTGCAAGGACCAACTGATACCTCCGGTATGACAATTCAAAGAATGGAGCTTCTGGCGCTACGTACACTCAAATGGTTGTTATGCTCAGTTTTGTTTTTCTTCCGAAAAAAATTGCCTTAGAGTTGTTGGTTAATTAATCTAGCTTGGACATGTTGTGTTGTCTGCTTAATAATAATGATAATTTGAGATGTATTTGTATGGCTGATTCATTCAATAAGTTGAAAGCCTACTGGAATCTCCATCTTTCTTTTCTTTTGATGTAGCTTGGTCACCTTTTTTTTTGTGCAGATCTGGTGTTGTAATTGCAAGTTTAGGTGGGTTGCTGATTTTGGAATCAAGTCAAGCTCCAATTTTGATGTTGAGTGTAGCAAAGTTGTTATATCTTAAAGCAGGGGGAAAGTTGTAACTACAGAGGACAAGAAGGAATTGCTCGTCGTTGTGCATTAGGAGTTGCCACTGGATGAAGCACACCAAAGGAAGCATGAATATTGCTGTCATCATTGTCCAAATGTTGGCTCCTGTTACTGATGCCGCTCAATTATCGATGACTCCTGGTGACATTGAGGACAACATGAAGGTTCCATTTGATGGCCCTGTCACTCGTTCAAGGGCCAAGAAGATTCAGAATGCAACTAAAGCCTTTCTTGTCCATCACCATGGAACTTTAGAGCAAGGATTCAGGCCACCCTGGATCACTTGGCTCAAGGTTACACCGCCAGCACAAGAAGTGAGCTTGCGTCCACACTCGGAGCTCATGAAGACTCGGCTACACCCGCCTTGATCAAGACATGGCCGAATGGGCCTTGGCCGAGTGGGCTTAATGGATGGGCCGAGTTCCATGTTATTCATTAGTTTGTTATTTTATGCAAATTAGATAAATAAGGTGGAAATTAATTATATCTCTTCTAGATATAATACTTGGTCACCAAGTTATTATATTTCTATCTTCTTAGGATTTATTTATCTTTAAGTTATTTCATTTATCTTAGATAGAATTAATCTATCCAAACCCCTTTCCTTTGCAAGGAAGGATTGGTTAGATATCTTATAGCTTTACTATAAATTTATGTTTCCGCACTTTGAATTAATCAGATTTAATATAGAATTGAAGAAACCCTTAACGGATCAAGGGTTCTTCGATTATCAATCCCCAAGCACTTGTGTTCTTATTATTTTCGGCAACCACAAATTATCACCATCACCTTGTTCTAATTCGGCAACCCTAAAACCAACACAGCCCTCACCTTGTCTTGTCGAGACCGAGGAAGCCAGCCGTCCCTGCTCGATACAGCCAGCGCTTCCGAGAACCCAGGCCTTGGCGTCGTCCGCGAGGAGATCCGCTCCCAGCGAGCGCGGCACCCGTGTCCTCGCTCCGCGTCTCCAGCGCCCAGATCCCAGGTGCGCTCGCTCCCGCTCGCCCTCACCTTCGCTCCCGCGTTCTCTATCACCAGCACTCCCGCTCCAGCGAGTGCTCCTGTCCCCGCGAGTCCGGTCCCGCGCACAACCTGAGGCGAGAAGCCTGTGTGCCCAGCGACGCGCGCGCTCAGTCCCTCGCTGTTCTTCGTTCTCTCTTTCTGTCGCTATTTCCCTGTTTTAAAGTTGCTGAATTTTGCTAAGTATAATTCTGTCGCTAAATCAGAATTCTAATCACTTGTTTGAATTGTTCCAAATCAGGAGATATCAAAGAGCATTGCAAGATCGAAGCAAATATACGGTGTGGTTCTTGATCTGCAGCCCACAAGCGAAGGATCGGGGATTCCAAACGTATCAGTTACAGCTTGTTGAAATTTATAGGAGTTGCTGTCAATCTGTCATAGTGTTGTGTTGTCATTTGTGGGGAGCACTTGTGCCCTTCAAATGAAGTGGTGTAAATATGACGCCAACAAGCAGTGAAAAGGAGAGCTTATTAAATTTTAACATGCTTGCTTGTAAATAATCATGAGATTGGAGGATATAATGGCTTCTAATGGTAGGGTGTGCACGTTTGCTAGCTAGCAACCATCCTCTGTGCTTTCATTGAACTTAGCCTTTCATTGAACTTAGCAAAGAAAACTTAGCATCCATAAATATATATGTGTATGTATATATAATTATATTATATAATTATTAATTACGAATATGTCAATTTTATAAAAATGTCATTAACAAAAAAATGTCATCACAAATGTCATCACAAATGATTGACATCAATGAAGTGTAATTACAAATGTCATTGATGAATAAAAGTCACCAATAAAAGATGTCATCAATGAAGTTGATACAGGGTTAGCCGTAGGGTGGCCCGATCTTCGACAATCAAACAAGAAATAACAAGAACGGAACCAAAAGACTCAAAGACTCGATGAACAATATGCAAGACTCGAAATGGATAACAAAGACACGACCGATAGTGGACTGATTCGAACTAAAATAGAACGAGGCAAAGACCCAGGCCTCCGTAAAGGGTAGGAACCAAATACCAACGACTATAAAGCCCGCCTCTACAACCTTACACAACCAAGCGGACAACTTGGAGGCACAAGGAGGGGACTTGTGATTACCTGGATCACCAAGCTCTCGCGAGGTTGACGAACTCAAAGCAAACCAAGTTAGATCTATAACCAATAGTTGCAATCGACGAGCCACGCTTCGAGTCGATTGACTTTCTCTCAATTGTGTTTCACACAAACTGAAATTTTCATAAAAGAGACGTCTGTTCTCTACAATGGAAAAGACCGGTTAATATAACCCTAACAAAGACTATTTTCTAATAAAAATAATTAAAAATAATTATTTAAAATATCCTAAAAATAACTTAATTAATTAAAGGTCTTAAAGTAACACATGGATTAAGCCAAGTTTGGCCAAGGAAAGATCGGCGCCCAGCAGCTTCCGCATTCCAGCAGCAACATCGCGCACGCCCACGCGCTCCTCCTGCACGCCCGCGCACATTGCCTGCACTCCCGTGAAAACAGTGACAGCTTGCAAAGAAGTTGATTTTCGGCCAAGCTCTAGGTTGAATCTGGAAAAACCTTCAACAGAAAAGTTGTAGATCTCTTCGTCCTCGTTCCGAGAAGGTATGGCACGCCTCAATCCGATTAATATTGAATCCGTACGACTCATTTTACCGAGACGTTGAAAAGCTGTCAAACTGCTGAACGAATCTAAAAACGAACGACCATCAAGCTTGCACCTTTGGACCTTCTCCCATGGGGGAGCCTTCTTCTTCCTCTTGAGGATGACATCATTCTCACGAGCTCGAATCATAGGTCCATCCCCAAGTATAGGCGTGTTCGGAGGTGTCTTGGATGGTCCCGCATCATTCCCCCTTTCTTGAAAAGGATTCGACCTCGAATCCAAGGTCACATAAGATTCCCCAAATGCATCCACACGAGCTCCTGGATCGAAAACCTCATGCCAATGGAAACTCCTCTCGAGGCCGATTGTTGCAGGCGTTGACCACGTCTGGATGGTTTTGATCTTGGCGTCGCCATCTTGTAGACCATTAGAGCTTTCTACAAAACCAAGAAAAGAAACTTTATTAGTGCACATTTCATATTTCATTTCATCTTCATGAGGTTCGAATTGAATATGCACTGTAGCTTGTTCATTTATCTCTAAGTTTCCATCCAATGCTAGCATGTTTTCATCCATTTTCAAGGCCAGATTTTCAATTAATTCAATGCTAGCAATAGTAGGAGAATTTTCACCATCAATGATCAAATTAGAAACATTTCCTTTTTCTAAGCATTTAGTATGACACAACTCTTCACTTTGATTATCATCACAAGGCTTAGGTTGAACACTTAAAACCTTACTATCAATCAAAGAATTATCTTGCTCAGATTCAATGCAAACATTATCATCACAGACAAGTAAATTAAGATCTTGATCATTATTAACATGCTCATCATTTTCACCACTAGAATTTTCAGATTCATTATCGCCTAGGTGATTAATCATGAGAGGCTTCTTATTTGGGCAATCCTTCATAACATGTCCTCTACCTTTGCATATAAAGCAAGGAATGTACATAGGTGTAAGAGTAGAAGAGTTAGGATTACTCCCTTTAGGGCCAGTAAATGCCCTAGACGAATTTCTTTCGTACATAGGCGTCTCGCCTTTGTCGATGGGCTCCTGAGGCATTCGGCCTTCACTCCTCCCTTGGGGTTGGCTTGCCCTCTCCCTTGAGCTGCCATCAAACCTCCCTTGGGACTGCTGCACATGGCCTTGGCGCCACCTTTGGGGTTGCCCACTCGACATTCTACCACCTTGGTTCCTGTATCTAGCATTCCTTTCTACTTTCATAGCTAAATGTAAAAGTTCAGTAGGCGTAGAATAAGCAAAGTAATCAATTTCATGAGCTAAGGCGGGGTGCAATATTCTAAGAAACCTAGCATTTGTATCTTCATAGGGTTCAACTACATTAGCCCTAGCCATGGTTTCTTGCATTGCATAAAAGGTTTCCTCAACAGTTTTGCTACCTTGCTTAAGATTTTCTAATCGTTGTCTAAGCTCGCTAGCATAATGTGGAGGAGCAAACCTACTTCTCATAAGTGCTTTTAATTGAATCCAAGAAGCGACAGGCGCATCAAGGGCTCTTCTTCTTTCTTTAACTAGATTATCCCACCAAATTAAAGCAAAACTTTGAAATTCTAGGGAAGCTAGTTGCACCTTTTTATGTTCAGAGAAGTTATGACAAATCCAGATTCGATCCATTTTAGTTTCCCAATCAATATATGCATCTGGATCGGCGGTACCATAAAATTGAGGGATCTTTACCTTTACCTTAACTATGTCATCTTGCGCAGGCTCTCTAGATGCTCGATAGTGGTATCGACCTCCTCTATCATTTCGTCTAGGACGTTGCTCCCAATAATCATCCTCTTGGAAGTCGCCGTCGTCCTCTGAAAAGTAGTACTCTTCCTGTTGCCATCGTCCTTTCCCTCGTCCCTGCATATTAGCCATCACAAAACAACAAACAAAGAAATATGTAAAGGTTAGAGAAATATAAACAACCTCACAAGTGTTTCGCTCACACTCCCTCTCTAATTGGTATGTCACGCTTGTTGGGGCAATCCGCTTTGGGCAAATCAACACTCAAGCAAGGACTTAACAATCAAAAGAGAGTAATCAAGAGAAAGAACAAAGAAACAACGAAGAAAGTGCTCGACACAAGCTGGGCAGAAGCTCGGAATCGACCAAACTGACTCGACAGACACTGTACCGAGGTTGTACCGAGGTTGTACCGAGGCTGGAGGGGGTTGGTATTGGGTCGGTATGGTCACTGCAGTACACGACACACAAAAAGAGGAAAAGAAAATGAAAGAAAAGAAAGAAAAACTTGGATTTTTACCTCTTTTTTTATTTAAACCCATAGTATGGATGTTGTAGTTGCAAGATAGGGCTTAAAAAAATATTTTATGGTTTGGGAGGTATGTGTTTGAGACTTTCGACTAGGGCTATAGGATTTCACCAAAATTGGTCCTTGAAAGTTCTTGCACTAGATCTCAACAATCCTTTTTTTTTTGAAAGCTTACTTTTGCCCCTAGTGAATTTTATCCTCTTAGGACTAAGCTTTGAATGTAATTTTTTTTTTTGAATGTGCGGACTGTTTTTTTTTTTTTGACTAATGCACGAAAACTATCTATGAAATAAAGGATTCTAAAAAATTATATGCTATGGTGAAAGAAAAATAAAATTTATCTAGCCCTAATGAAATATTTATAGGTGATGGTTTGGCTAATATGGTAAGTATATCTATCTAAGCCTTTATATAATTTATGATAGAAAATATAAAATATATCTACCACAAATTTCAACAAATTAAATAAGGCAACTAAATAGATAAACAAAGATGTAACAAGATAGCTAAAGATAGAACAACAAACTAGGGTTTGTGAAAGGTGGGAGGCCGAAATCAATTAAGGTGAATCTCCTTGGTGGCTTCGATTATGCTACTGCACAAAGGGTGCGAGCACAAGGTGATGTCAGCCTCCAATGGTCTCGGCTTAGGTTGTGTATTTAGGCTAAGGGCAACCACAACAATCACAAACAAGGATTAGTAGCAATCAAATTCAAAAATTTAAGAAGTAAAAACCAAGAACAAGAAAGACTCTATTTTTTTTGTAGTTTTTGTGTTTAGGGAAACAAAAGACACTACTTTGATGTCGGAAACCAAAGCTCTGATGCCAATTTGATACGGGGTTAGCCGTAGGGTGGCCCGATCTTCGACAATCAAACAAGAAATAACAAGAACGGAACCAAAAGACTCAAAGACTCGATGAACAATATGCAAGACTCGAAATGGATAACAAAGACACGACCGATAGTGGACTGATTCGAACTAAAATAAAACGAGGCAAAGACCCAGGCCTCCGTAAAGGGTAGGAACCAAATACCAACGACTATAAAGCCTGCCTCTACAACCTTACACAACCAAGCGGACAACTTGGAGGCACAAGGAGGGGACTTGTGATTACCTGGATCACCAAGCTCTCGCGAGGTTGACGAACTCAAAGCAAACCAAGTTAGATCTATAACCAATAGTTGCAATCGACGAGCCACGCTTCGAGTCGATTTACTTTCTCTCAATTGTGTTTCACACAAACTGAAATTTTCATAAAAGAGACGTCTGTTCTCTACAATGGAAAAGACCGGTTAATATAACCCTAACAAAGACTATTTTCTAATAAAAATAATTTAAAATAATTATTTAAAATATCGTAAAAATAACTTAATTAATTAAAGGTCTTAAAGTAACACATGGATTAAGCCAAGTTTGGCCAAAGAAAGATCGGCGCCCAGCAGCTTCCGCATTCCAGCAGCAGCATCGCGCACGCCCGCGCGCTCCTCCTGCACGCCCGCGCGCTCCCCCTGCACCCACGCGCACATTGCCTGCACTCCCGTGAAAACAGTGACAGCTTGCAAAGAAGTTGATTTTCGGCCAAGCTCTAGGTCGAATCTGGAAAATCCTTCAAAGCAAAGTTGTAGATCTCTTCGTCCTCGTTCCGAGAAGGTATGGCACGCCTCAATCCGATTAATATTGAATCCATACGACTCATTTTACCGAGACGTCGAAAAGCTGTCAAACTGCTGAACGAATCTAAAAACGAACGACCATCAAGCTTGCACCTTTGGACCTTCTCCCATGGGGGAGCCTTCTTCTTCCTCTTGAGGATGACATCATTCTCACGAGCTCGAATCATAGGTCCATTGTAAAGACCGGGAAATTTTATAATATTAAAACTATTAAAATAGTGATTTATAATTATTTCGACTTCTAAAATTCAGAAGGTTTGGAAATTCCGTCCTCGAACTATTGGCTTATTCTAAATCTTTCGAAGCAAGTTCCGGCATTATTTAATTAAGGATCTAAAATATGTTTTATTCCGCTTTCATATGCCGAGAAATTAAAAAAAATTAAATATAAAAATAAAAATAAAAAAATATATATATATGTTTGGATTTCATTATGGAATTTGGATTTAGAAATTTGAGAATTATTTTGAATTGGATCGGATAAGGTCGAGAGAGTGGGTTCGCATCTTAGTTTTCCAGTATTTGAATTTCATCCTGGGGACCACGTCTTTGTCTTCTTTCCTATGTTCCTGTCCGAAAGTAAGCAGTAGCCATGTTGTTCTTTCCCCCAAATTAAACAAACATTGACCCCCTGTACACACCTCTTGCCTTCTCCCCTTTTTAGGGGCATCTGATGACCACTCCACCCACACCAAAAGAAGACAATTGCAGAACCCCATTTCCCCTCTTTTGATGGTTTGATTCATTTCTAATCCCACACTTCACACAACACATCCATCTTCATTTCCCTTCTCCATCTCTCATCTCTTTCAGACTAACCCCAAGCTCCTCTCTCTCCCTTGTCAAAATCACAAACCAACACACAGCCCATTGCCTTGCAAATCCAAATAATGAGATTTCAGCCCTTTGGCTTGGACCAACAACAAACACCATCTCTCTGCCTCTTCCATGCCCCTCTCGGTTCTCATCAGGTCCAACCACCATCTACTCTCGGCCTCCCGACGCCACCACGCCGAACCACTGTCACCGCACCCCTGTTTCCGTCCGAACAGCTGAAGCACCCACCCTCACCTATTCTTTTTCGAAGTCAGCACCTCCGACATCCACCAGAAGGGATCCGCCGCCAGGGAACCGCCGGCGCCGAGCCACAACTCTCCCATTTCCTCTGTTCTCGCCTCCCAAGGCCGGTAAGGGCTCCTCCTTCATTTTCCCGACCGAAAGCTCCAGTAAAGTCACACCTTTGACCTCCTTGCCCCCCCTTTTAGGCCAAGCTTGATCGATTCCGACTCCGACGAAGCCGATCGTGCCTCCGACGATCCCCGGCGAAGCCGACGAAGCCTCGAAGACTCTCGGTGAGCCCTTTTCGCAACCTCATCTTATCGATTTCTTTCTTCTAGACTTAGGAACCTTGTTGCTTTTGATCCCCTTTTTCCACTTGAGTTGCCGGAGTGTGAGAGAGGAGGGTGGTCGAGATCGGAGGTCGGAGCGGAGAGGCGAGAAGGCAGGAGAGCCGAGCGAGAGCTGCGAGGATGAGGGAGAACAGGGCGAGGTGCGAGAGAGCTCGGGGAAAGGGCGTGCGTGAGAACTGGAGGGTGAGGCCGCCGGAGAGAGAGTCTGGGTTCATCGCCTTCTTCCTCCGATTTCCTTTCGTTCTCCCCGTCAGATCCGTTCTTCTGTTGGATGAGGGAGATGAGCCTCCTTCCTTCTTTCCTTTGTGTGTGGGCTGGGCCGGACCCGATCCAATCTTTCCGGGTTATATCATTTTACAAACGGGTTTCAGTTGGGAGAGGGTAAAATCCGGTTCTCCTTCTTTCTTCCTATTTTGGATCCGGGTTAGGGCATCAAATCCGGTTCCTTTTCCTTCGGGTTGGGCTTCTGCGTGGGCCGGTTTGGGCCTTATTCTATCTTTGGTGTTGCTGATTGTTGTTATTATTATTAAGTGTGGGTTCTACATCACTATATGTTATATAAATTCCGTTATATGCATTTATTTAAGGCTGAATTATTTCTGAAATATTATTAACAATATTATTTATTATATTTTGTTGTGAGTTTATGATAAATATATATATATTCTGAAATTATTATTATATTATAAAATGGGTTAAAAGTGGCATTGTTTGAAATATGTATTTTTATGATGTTTTAATATGAGATTAGGAATTTTAAAGTGATTTATTGAGGATTAATTGATAAAGTAATTTATTTAATATGTTTTATAAATGGGGATTATAAGGATGGATTTATTTTAATGTTTATTTTAGATAAACATTGTTGCTAAATTATTTAGAAAAGGTTTTAAGTCGTCCGAAAATGATTCTTAAATAATTTGATGTGTTGAAACCAAAATGCCGGAATTAATTCTATAATATGATTTTGAGGTATTGGTTTTAAAGTTTAAATGTTTAATGTCGGGATTCCTTGTTTTGGTTTGATGATGTTAGTTTTGGGAAGGAAGTTTGAAAGTTATTGTTGGAATGATTTTAACAAAGGGTTTGATTGGGAGAATGATTTTGGTTGATGTTGATCATATCGGAAAGGTTTTGGAAAATGGTTTTACCATCGATTGGTTTTGAGGATATTGAGCACTTGGATTTTGTGTGTATGAATGTTGGTCCGGTAGCTTATGACAATGGCTTGATGATAGGTGTATATTGATTTTGGATCGCTTTGGACTTGCATTTGGGCCCTTGCTTGTATTATCCTGCTGTTCTGCATCTTCAGGTAAGTTCCCTAGGGGGCTTACTCAGGTTGGACATTCATGCCTGTTGTTGCATTTTATGTTAGGTGTTGCATATGCATAAAAGCATGACATGTAGTATCCTGTTTAGGCTGCACTAATTGAATGAGCATCTGCTTACTTATTGCGTTTGAAACAGAACGACCGTTATCTATGATAGTCCTAGAGTCTTTGCTAGGGTCATAGGGTAGCCCAGCCTCATCGGGTACCCTGAGTCAATCGAGTCATGAACTTCCTTATATTATGATATGTCTGCGGGCTTTATTGTGGAGCGGGTTAGGCATGCGTGCCGCCCGATTATGATGGAATGCATTCACGAGCTGGCCAGTCTCCGCCCTATCGGAAGGGGGTGGAGGTAGGAGAGGGATATGCCACTTGGCATTGTCTTGGGCCCTTTACAGTATTTTTACACATTATTATAACTAGGAGCAGGCTAGTGTGTTTGACTTTCATACTGCATTAGAGCATCTTTATTAGGTATAGCACATACTATGTGGCCTCAGCGAGGACTGCCGGTCCCGCATGAGTGGCTCGATCTGACTCCTTTCCCCGTTCTTTTTTTTAAGGTATTTTTTTGTAGATTTTGATTGCTCGATGTCTATATGACGGGGTACCCTTTTTGCGAATCGAAGAACCTGGCTAAATCTCTAACTCATTATAAATGGTAATCATCCACTTATGTTTTGGTTTTGACCCGGCTCTGCCGTGGCGCTTTGTATCTTAATTTTGCTTCCGTCTTGCTTCCGTTTGAAATGAATTTCGTGAGTTAGTCCCTAGGACAGGTTAAGGGTACCCAACGACCCTACGATATTTTCAGGGTTCGAAATCCCTCTTTATTACTGACCATAAAAATAAGTTTGAAACCTCGACCCGTACCTGGATTGCAAGATCCGAACAAGGGGTTTCATCCCTTGAAACGTAACCCGGAAATCATAATTCCGGGCCGTTACAAAGATGGTATCAGAGCCGAGGTTGTGCAGTTCGGGTACACAAGGGTCGAGTGTATGTTTTGGGAAACCGCCCATGAATATCAAATGATTTGAAAGGATTTTAAAAAGGGCAAAATGAACTTAAGATGCCTAACTGAAATTGGACTAAGTAATGAACTTGACTTATAATAGAAGAGGAAAATCGACCAAACGGGGACGCGAGTGGGTAGTAAAGGCGCTAGACCACCCCTATTGGGTGTAGTTGGGAACGGTAGGCAAAATATCAGCTTGTTCTTTACAGATGGGTTGGGAGACTCCAAGGAGATCATTATGAGTGTTATTAACTGATTCTGTGTTGAATGCTTGCTATGCTAGAGATCTGATTTGGATACATTAACTATGAAATGTGTATTGACTGATCTGTGCAAACGGGATAGTGGGAGTACCCTTGTTTCTATGTGGTCAAACCCAGCTTGTGTGGAACGGCCCCTTCCACTATGTTAACCCCTTGACGGTTCCATCTAGTATTTTCATGGATGTCAGTGTCTTCCACGGGGAATTGGGTTGGTAAACACTGTCGGAAATTATGGTTGGATATTAAGTTTGTCTGAGTGAGTGTTGGATGTTCTTGATGTCACTTTGAGTCAGAAGTAAGGTGTTTCTGGGGCTGTCTTTCCTTATTCTTATGATGATCAACCAGTGTCTTCTTTCCATGAAGAGTCGTACCGGAGTCCTACGGGAAAGAGGGGTGATGAGTCGGTTGGGAAAAGTCAATGGTTGCCCTTAGGGATCTCTGTCCGGTTGTAATGGTGACTCTCTCTGAATTGCATGACATAATCTTGTAATCTCCCGCATGTACCTTGCAAATGATCATTAGTAAAAGCTACTCATGTTATGCCTTGCTCTCTGTCATGATTTTATTGTTTAAGCTCATAATGGGGTTAGTTACATTGCTCAAGTCTCATATTGTGTCTTGCCTTCTATCATGATTTTATGTTGTTATAGCATGTTTACTTAGCCTATTGATCGTATGATGGATTGGAAACATGAACCATATGATATGAACCTACATGATTGTTATTTCCTCCTGGATTAGGTTCATGATAGTGTGATCAACTCCCCTTTGTATGAATGCTTGTAGATGATTGCCTTAGCATGCTGGATGATGATGTGTCGATACTATTTTTTCTTTTGTGACAAGAATCTATAGCATGCTTACCTGTTATCGCTTGGTGGTATTTCCCTATTATTCTGTGCCATCTTCTCATGCTTGCATTATTGTATGACTTGACACCTCACATGATCACACACCACACTATATCATGATTTAACATACGCATGACACATGAATGTTAGAATGGACTTAGTCGAAGTATCTTGATTGTATTCCTGTTTGATATGTGTTGTTAATATCCTATAGAGCTTATGATTTCTAAAATGACCCGCTCAATGGTGACTTGTCATGCTTGTTTATTACGTGAACATTCTTGTCCGTAATGTGATAATTATTGTACTACTTTATGTGCCTCAATGACTATTCCTTCCTAGCATGCTTAGAATCTATCACGGTGATGTTCTCTTTGTTATCTTGTAAGCATGCCTCATCCTTCATGAACATTATGTTGAATTCCTTTAAATCACTCATGCCTATGTCTTATCATGTATCGCTAGTACCATGTGTTACTTATGCCTTTAAATGTATCTCGTCATATGATTACATGTCGTTCTCAACCTATTATATGATCCTTGTTGCTAGATGTGATAATTGTCATGCCGCTCGTATGTACCCTCATATGACGCTTAGTTTGATTTGTATGATGTACCTTGTCATGCTATATTTGGACTCATTTGTTGGCATGCTCGTGCATTGTTCATATACATGATGTTTGTCATCCTCGTTAAGTTATGCATGACCATTACTAGCTCCGCATATCTTACTTGAAATTTCTAGACATATCTGCTTCCCTGGAATAAAAGGCTATTAGCTTATCTCACATGCATCCATGTAGAATTCGATTATGTCTTTTGGATTGAATATGCATGTCGTTCTCCTTGAGATAGGTACATGTTAGTGTGGATTAATGTGACTGATATGCTCCATGAGGAATTCATTTCGCTCGTCACAATTGTAACCTAATATACTTTCATAAGGGCATCGTTGTATTCTCGGGTCGTAGTCTTGTCTCCAGTCTTGTCGTCTTAGCCTTGGTCCGTGTTTGATTCCAAAAGGAACAATTGGTTGTCCGCTCTTTTCACTCCCCTATCTTTGCTAACTTGGACTCCTGCGCGATACATCGGACGAGCGACCGCATGGAAAAGGGAACGGGAAGTTAGATATCGATAGAGCAGCGCATCGGAAGCGTGGGCCTCTAACCCACGGGCCTCAGGATCAATGATGTCGGCGGAACAAACATGTTTCGAGGATGGAGATTATTGAGTACGATATGACTTGCGAGCGAGTGTCCTCCGTTCGAATTGCTAATCCTTCTGAATTTATTGATGATGATATTGCACTAACCTGCCGATGAGATTTACGTGTTGATGTGCTCACTTGGTGATAACTATTGCCTGATTGTCTGTTGTTTATAATAATATGATTTGATGCCTTATAGTTCTAATGTGCCATGATACCTTGATTAGTTGTTACTCTGAGTTGCCAAGCATGATCTAAATTCCTTTGCCTATAAAATATGAACTACAAATGCTGAGAAACTTGAATTGTTTATTTGATAAGGTTTTGATGAAACTTGCTAGCCTAATTTGATGATGTTCATATATGATGTTTGCTATAGATACTGAGCATGATAGTAAATTAAGACTTCTTGATAAGATTGTAATGTTTGAGGATGTATTAACGATGCTATTATAAATGCTAGCTAAAATGATGCATGTCTTAGGTGTTATAATTTTGATAACTGCTTCCTTTTTTTTAACATGTGGGTCAGATTCTCTTGTAGAGTGGTCGGAGGGCAGAGAAAGGGTTTGAGCCATTAGGATGTTCGATGGTGGTGTTAGGTAGAGTTGATGTGAGGATTGTTGGCTTAGGTAAGACTGAGTGAGCTTTGAGATTTATGAGAGGCAATGTTGGTGGTTCTGATGAGCTTTTAGGGGATGCTTGTGATGCTCCGGGTGGTACGAGGAGTGTAATAGAGGGCTCGTGAATATTGAGGACATGGTGTTAAAGGGTACTTGGGTGTGAAGTTAGAGATAGGAGTTGGGTTCTTAGATGTTGATGGTGTGGTAGTGATTGGCAGAAGGAGGGGTAAGATTTGAGCATCGAGATGAATTGGGATTTCTTTGGAGAATTTTTGTCTGAGTTGACGTTGTTAAGTCTAGAAGAGGATTAATCTTGGCTTGCGAGTGGGGATTGTATTTTATTTTGACTGGTATGAAGTGAGAATTTTCTTGATTATGTGATTTATTTATATTTGCTGGCATGATGTTAGATAGCAACTATGATGAATCTGATACAGAATGATATTACATGTTGTTATGCAATATTGAAATCTAGTTGGTAGTGATAAATGTTATCATGATATATTGCTGCTCTACTATGTTGTTTTAGGAGCATGTTAGGATGTGTTGTGATATGATATACGAGATAATGATGTGTTATTATGTGAAAGTGTGATGTTATGTTATGGGGTGAAAGCATGATGTTATATTATGTGGTAGTAAACATGATGTTGTAGTATATGTTTAGCAAGCATGCTTATGGATATGTTACATCACGAATATGGCTTACAAAATGAATATGATTTATATATATGAGATAATGATGTCTGATTACTAAATGATCGCTACATGGCGTTGTGATGAGTTAAGATGATGTCTGGTGAGTATGCTGACATTCGCTGATTGATATGCTGCTTGATCTCCCCTTTTGCTGAATCTTAATGGCATGATTTTGTTGTGTTGATGTGTTGACAATGAGTTTTGTTTCGTTGACTCTATGATGAGGTGATACTTTTATGACTTCTGGTGTGATGTCGAGACGTTATTATGATTTTGTTATGTGGTTGAGATATGTATTATGACCCGTAGTAGGATGTAGAGATGTTGATGTGACCTTGTGGCACTGTGTTGGCATATGTTTGAGACTTTTCATATGATGTACTGATTGGAGATTGGTTGGTTATTTGGTTATGCATTTCTTATAGCTTGTGAAGCTTGATTGAATTGAGACTGATAGCTTGTTTTGATTCTGGAAACTAGGAAGAGAATATGGGATTAGCCCTTAGAGGTGGATGATTCCACCTCCGAACTTCTGAATTTGATTGATTATTATGCGGGAAACTGATTTGGTTTTGGAGGATCTTGACGAAATTTTGATCGAAAAGATTTTACTTGTTTTGGTGTAAAGTTGCTTGGTTAAACGTTTTATTTGAAGATTTTGAGCGGTTTGAAAAGGAATTACTTAGAATTTTAAAGAATAAATGTTATCGAGAGTTTCAACGATTTTGAGGCTAATCTTTTTCGATTGCGGAATCCCTTCTGAAACTTTTCGAACCCTGTTTTTTTATTATAACGACTCACGAAGTGGATACAAGCATTTTATAGGGGCGCATATAGAATGCTTGCTAAGACCTAGTAGGGGCGCTATAATTGTTTTTTGAGTTATGATGTGACCGAAAGGTCGGGGTAAGAGTGTGATAGGGGCCCATATCACATACTTACTACGACCAATTGGGAATGTTATGATCACGTCAAGGGTGTTGTGAGGATCTCATACGGCCCCCTATGAGATGCTTACAGAATCAATGGCATGATTCTCGGACTCACCAATTTAAAACTTCATCCTCATGTTTTAGAGTGATTTTAGTCTCGGGGACGAGACTTGTTTTTAGAGGTAGATGATGTAAAGACCGAGAAATTTTATAATATTAAAACTATTAAAATAGTGATTTATAATTATTTCGACTTCTAAAATTCAGAAGGTTTGGAAATTCCGTCCTCGAACTATTGGCTTATTCTAAATCTTTCGAAGCAAGTTCCGGCATTATTTAATTAAGGATCTAAAATATGTTTTATTCCGCTTTCATATGCCGAGAAATTAAAAAAAATTAAATATAAAAATAAAAATAAAAAAATATATATATGTTTGGATTTCATTATGGAATTTGGATTTAGAAATTTGAGAATTATTTTGAATTGGATCGGATAAGGTCGAGAGAGTGGGTTCGCATCTTAGTTTTCCAGTATTTGAATTTCATCCTGGGGACCACGTCTTTGTCTTCTTTCCTATGTTCCTGTCCGAAAGTAAGCAGTAGCCATGTTGTTCTTTCCCCCAAATTAAACAAACATTGACCCCCTGTACACACCTCTTGCCTTCTCCCCTTTTTAGGGGCATCTGATGACCAATCCACCCACACCAAAAGAAGACAATTGCAGAACCCCATTTCCCCTCTTTTGATGGTTTGATTCATTTCTAATCCCACACTTCACACAACACATCCATCTTCATTTCCCTTCTCCATCTCTCATCTCTTTCAGACTAACCCCAAGCTCCTCTCTCTCCCTTGTCAAAATCACAAACCAACACACAGCCCATTGCCTTGCAAATCCAAATAATGAGATTTCAGCCCTTTGGCTTGGACCAACAACAAACTCCATCTCTCTGCCTCTTCCATGCCCCTCTCGGTTCTCATCAGGTCCAACCACCATCTACTCTCGGCCTCCCGACGCCACCACGCCGAACCACTGTCACCGCACCCCTGTTTCCGTCCGAACAGCTGAGGCACCCACCCTCACCTATTCTTTTTCGAAGTCAGCACCTCCGACATCCACCAGAAGGGATCCGCCGCCAGGGAACCGCCGGCGCCGAGCCACAACTCTCCCATTTCCTCTGTTCTCGCCTCCCAAGGCCGGTAAGGGCTCCTCCTTCATTTTCCCGACTGAAAGCTCCAGTAAAGTCACACCTTTGACCTCCTTGCCCCCCTTTTAGGCCAAGCTTGATCGATTCCGACTCCGACGAAGCCGATCGTGCCTCCGACGATCCCCGGCGAAGCCGACGAAGCCTCGAAGACTCTCGGTGAGCCCTTTTCGCAACCTCCTTCCTTCTTTCCTTTGTGTGTGGGCTGGGCCGGACCCGATCCAATCTTTCCGGGTTATATCATTTTACAAACGGGTTTCAGCTGATAGAGGGTAAAATCCGGTTCTCCTTCTTTCTTCCTATTTTGGATCCGGGTTAGGGCATCAAATCCGGTTCCTTTTCCTTCGGGTTGGGCTTCTGCGTGGGCCGGTTTGGGCCTTATTCTATCTTTTGTGTTGCTGATTGTTGTTATTATTATTAAGTGTGGGTTCTACATCACTATATGTTATATAAATTCCGTTATATGCATTTATTTAAGGCTGAATTATTTCTGAAATATTATTAACAATATTATTTATTATATTTTGTTGTGAGTTTATGATAAATATATATATATTCTGAAATTATTATTATATTATAAAATGGGTTAAAAGTGGCATTGTTTGAAATATGTATTTTTATGATGTTTTAATATGAGATTAGGAATTTTAAAGTGATTTATTGAGGATTAATTGATAAAGTAATTTATTTGATATGTTTTATAAATGGGGATTATAAGGATGGATTTATTTAAATGTTTATTTTAGATAAACATTGTTGCTAAATTATTTAGAAAAGGTTTTAAGTCGTCCGAAAATGATTCTTAAATAATTTGATGTGTTGAAACCAAAATGCCGGAAGTAATTCTATAATATGATTTTGAGGTATTGGTTTTAAAGTTTAAATGTTTAATGTCGGGATTCCTTGTTTTGGTTTGATGATGTTAGTTTTGGGAAGGAAGTTTGAAAGTTATTGTTGGAATGATTTTAACAAAGGGTTTGATTGGGAGAATGATTTTGGTTGATGTTGATCATATCGGAAAGGTTTTGGAAAATGGTTTTACCATCGATTGGTTTTGAGGATATTGAGCACTTGGGTTTCGTGTGTATGAATGTTGGTCCGGTAGCTTATGACAATGGCTTGATGATAGGTGTATATTGATTTTGGATCGCTTTGGACTTGCATTTGGGCCCTTGCTTGTATTATCCTGCTGTTCTGCATCTTTAGGTAAGTTCCCTAAGGGGCTTACTCAGGTTGGACATTCATGCCTGTTGTTGCATTTTATGTTAGGTGTTGCATATGCATAAAAGCATGACATGTAGTATCCTGTTTAGGCTGTACTAATTGAATGAGCATCTGCTTACTTATTGTGTTTGAAACAGAACGACCGTTATTTGTGATAGTCCTAGAGTCTTTGTTAGGGTCATAGGTAGCCCAGCCTCATCGGGTACCCTGACTCAATCGAGTCATGAACTTCCTTATATTATGATATGCGTGCGGGCTTTATTGTGGAGCGGGTTAGGCATGCGTGCCGCCCGATTATGATGGAATGCATTCACGAGCTGGCCAGTCTCCGCCCTATCGGAAGGGGGTGAAGGTAGGAGAGGGATATGCCACTTGGCATTGTCTTGGGCCCTTTACAGTATTTTTACACATTATTATAACTAGGAGCATGCTAGTGTGTTTGACTTTCGTACTGCATTAGAGCATCTTTATTAGGTATAGCACATACTATGTGGCCTCAGCGAGGACTGCCGGTCCCGCATGAGTGGCTCGATCTGACTCCTTTCCCCGTTCTTTTTTTAAGGTATTTTTTTTGCAGATTTTGATTGCTCGATGTCTATATGACGGGGTACACTTTTTGCGAATCGAAGAACCTGGCTAAATCTCTAACTCATTATAAATGGTAATCATCCACTTATGTTTTGGTTTTGACCCGGCTCTGCCGTGGCGCTTTGTATCTTAATTTTGCTTCCGTCTTGCTTCCGTTTGAAATGAATTTCATGAGTTAGTCCCTAGGACAGGTTAAGGGTACCTAACGACCCTACGATATTTTCAGGGTTCGAAATCCCTCTTTATTACTGACCATAAAAATGAGTTTGAAACCTCGACCCGTACCTGGATTGCAAGATCCGAACAAGGGGTTTCATCCCTTGAAACGTAACCCGAAAATCATAATTCCGGGCCGTTACATCCATCCCCAAGTATTGGCGTGTTCGGAGGTGTCTTGGATGGTCCCGCATCATAAGGACTCACTCTGTCGACACCATTGTCCACACCGAGGACGTCGTAGAACGATCGGAATTCAACCTGGCGACACCAGTGTCCTCACAATAGAGAAAGACTGAACCTGGCCTTTGGAGTTGTCAACATTTCGAGCAACAAACGATCAGAATTGATCGGACGGCGATGGATGAGGCTCACCGAGGGCGTCGTAGAACGACTTCTCAGTTGTCTGGAGAGCGCCGAAATCGGGAAATTCGACAGGCGCGTCGTCTAATTCCTCCTCCTCCATGAGGACATCGTGGATGAACCTGAGACAAGCGCCGTAGAAATCGGGAGGTTCCGGGGGATCGCTGCTGGAGCTTGTTCCCGACGCCGGATCCAGATCGGGACTTAGGGTTTCCAATGGTGGAGGGAGATCTGAAATGGAGAAAGTGAAGGAGAAAGGTTTAGCGATGGTGGAGCGATCAGAGGTAGGAGAGGGTGGATCCAGATCGGGACTTAGGGTTTCCAATGGTGGAGCGATCAGAGG
The DNA here is from genome assembly GCA_963922045.1 of Persicaria maculosa. Taxonomy (NCBI): domain Eukaryota; kingdom Viridiplantae; phylum Streptophyta; class Magnoliopsida; order Caryophyllales; family Polygonaceae; genus Persicaria; species Persicaria maculosa. The sequence goes on from OY998255.1 coordinate 44,366,548, forward strand.
TAGAGCGAGAGAGCGAGGGTGCTACACGCTAAAAAAAAATTAAATGGGTGTTACAACGGCCAATAGATAAAGTGAGGATGCTATTAAGCTAATTAGATTAGGAAAAGGTGATATTTTAGCAAATTTTCTCTAAATAATACATAATTAATATATAATTAGAATATATGAATGTTTGGGTTACAAAAAATCAAGGATGTTTGCATTAGAGGTATTGATAAGAATGTGGTAATTCAACCCTTTTTATTTCATGTAATTTCAATGAACAAAATTACTCATTTCCAATAGCTACATGTATACTCCATTTTCAGCTAAGCATATATAATATATAATAGCAATTATGGGTAGAGTTAAAAAAAAAATTATAGCCGCTAAAAATAATTGAATGTTTTAGATTTTAATAGTCATTAATTTTATTTTAGTTTTTTCTAGGGTTGCTATTTTCTATTAGGGTAATAAATAAATTTTATCTACATTACTTTAATAAAGCAAGATTAACCATGTATAACATTTTTTTTAATTGTCTTCCGTATACCAATACGTTTTTTTTTGTCTATGTAACAACTCGGGAGGGATTACCTACCCGATAGCATCCTTTTGGATTTCGTATACAAATACATATTCATTGTTGATGTGAGTACATTTTTTAAAAAAATACCAATTGTATAATGTAAATAAATTATGATAATATCTTCTAAAAAATATAATATATTTTACAAATCCCGTGCGTAACGCACGGGTACTGCGCTAGTTATAATACTAAAGAAGAAGTCGCCTAAGTCATGTGGCGGCCTCTCCTTTAATGTAGGGTTTTTTTAGTTACTTAATAATTAATTAATTTATTATAATACGAATTGGTTGAGATATTATCGATAATGTAGGATTTTTTAGTTATGTAATAATTAATTAAGTTATTTTGTATAATTGGATTTTCTTGTAATTCCTTATAATACGAGTCGGTTGAGATATTCTCAATAATGTAGGATTTTTTAGTTACGTAATAATTAATTAAATTATTTTGCATAATCAGATTTTTCTTTTAATTCCTTATAATACGAATCGGTTGAGATATTCTCGATAATGTGGGATTTTTTAGTTATGTAATAATTAATTAACTTATTTTATATAATCGGATTATGTTTTAATTCCTTATAATACGAGTCGGTTGAGATATTATCGATAATGTAGGATTTTTTAGTTACGTAATAAATAATTAAGTTATTTTGTATAATTGGATTTTCTTGTAATTTCTTATAATACGAGTCGGTTGAGATATTCTCAATAATGTAAGATTTTTTAGTTGCATAATAATTAATTAAGTTATTTTATATATATAATCAGATTTTCTTTTAATTCCTTATAATACGAATCGGTTGAGATATTCTCGATATTATAGAAATTGCTTAGTTTAGATATTCATTAGATAAAATTAAAATTATATTTTTTTAATATAAATAAATAAATATGACTTTATCTGTTCGGATTTATAGGATTTTAGCTTTCTATACACGCCATCACTTTCTATATAATCTATGTTCTTCTTTTTTTCTTCTCACTTTTTTCTTTTTATGATTGATATATATCACCCATGGACAAAGTTGATGAAATTGATGGTAATGCTCTCTATTTTTTTTACGGGTTAGTAATTTTTACAATTCGAAAACACAATTGCAATCTCAAGATGGCAGTGGCCACTGCCCTTTCGAGATTTTCATTGTTTTGCCCTATTAATACTTTTATTTGCGCTGTGATCTCCTAATTATTATTCAATTAAATGTAATACGGTGGTTTAGAGCTTGGTGCAATACCACGTAGTATATACAAGCAAGTGTAAGTCACTTGATAAATCTTAGTTGAAAGGTGACAATGTAGAGGTTGATGGAGTACTTGAAATCAGAGAACATCAACAAAGAGAAAGAGTACCGGAATAGTCTATCGGTGCCGATTTATTCCCCCAACCTTCGATCTATATGCAAATATAAGCTTGAAGGCTCCATGTAGTGAAACCGGATATTCGAAGTTGACAACACCCTTTTCACTGCGAGGTAATCTATTTTTATTTGGCTTGAATTCTCTAAATTAGAGTCTCTTAATTTTTATCTCATGTTTGTTTGTCTTGATTATGGATGTGAATAATAATGTATGATTAATTGGATGCAAGGTAATCGATTTTTTTTTAGGAATCTTACTTCCCCCCACTTTCATTTTTTAATTTTAATCCGTTTTACATGATTCTCTCCTATGAAAATGATTGAACTAAGTGGTGCTTTTTTCTTCTATAACTATGTCGTTTCTATTTCAAGGTAATCTTCTTCTATGTCTACCAAATATTATACCTATTTCCCATGGTATGTCGAAACTTTTGATTTTAGGGTTCCATCTAGATTCCAAGAATGGATCTTGTAGAATTTAGAGAGGGATAAAACCCTAATAGATTGGTGGTGGAAGCCTCATATTAGAGAAGGCAAACACACGTTTATAATGTTATTATTCAACCCTTTATATAGGGATTACAATACTTGGAGAATAAGTAATATAAAGATATCGATAAACTAAACATACCAAAGATATATATATTTCTAACCTAATATAATAATATCAAAGATTATATCCTAATACAATCATATCTAATATATCATAAAGTATATCTATCCTAATATATCTCTAATAGATCTCCCCTTCACGAGTAATGTATTCAATCAAAGAGGTTAGTGAACGGATTTTGCATAGTTCTCTTTATTTGCCTAATTCAATATGTGATTTTCCCTAATCGCCTCTATTTCAACCTGACCACCATGCGAACTTGTAGGCAATTGTAGAAGTCGATGTTAGGGAGGTTCGAATTGCACTGGGCCAATGAATACACTCTTTGGAACTCATTTAACTTCTCCTATGCCGTCTCGAACTCTAGCGTCGCGCTACCCCCCGTTTGTATTTCATCAAACACCTTACAGGCATCATATGACCACCCGCATTTCGCATGCATACTCATCAATTTCATCTCCAAAAACTGTCTGCAACCTATCAACCACACTTATCCGAGCATGAAGCTCGTGCCCAACTTTAATCCAATCGGAATCAATGCAATAATTCAACAACTTTATATAAGTTTTGCCATTATCTTCAAACCATCCACACTGAGCAACCTTATCCACTGTGACAATTGTCTCACTAAAGTAACTGGATATCACATGAAAGCTCAATTGGGCATCGGTGATTCCGAAATCTGTGCACTTCCTGGTCAACCTCATCTAGTGTGACAATTTTTTTAATTTTCTTTTAAATAAATTAGTTAGGATATGATTTGTTTGTTGGTTTGAATATTCATTTGAAAAGATCAAAATAAAATAAAATCTTTTCTTAACAAATCATATCTATTTTGTTATTGAGATGCTCATCCTCATTGGATAAGAATTAAAAATATAATATTCGATTATCTATTTACAAATATTTTACGGAGATACTTTAGATGATTTGGATAAATATATCAATTCATTTGATTAAAAACTATGTCAATACGTGTTCATTCTTCTTCATTCATCTCAATGGTAGAGCACATTAATTATTAATCAAATGATTAATTAAATTAAATATCTTGATCTGGCAAAAATATTCAAACAAATCTTCAAAAAATCATAACTGGTTGTAAAATCTCGAATTTCTCCTATAAAAGTTACTCCATATTGATATTTAAGGATGAACTTCTCTCTGCATTTGATTAATCAACCACATGTCTTACTTACATATGAATAAAATTATTTTATGAAAAACATCCGCACAAACGTGCGGGCACTAAACTGGTATACTCTTAATTTAGAAGACTTCAAGTTTATGTGTCAACCCCTCCTTAATCCTCTCCTTCCCACCAATCAAGTTTTTTGCTCTTTTTTTTAATTATTTATTTCCTTTCATTTTTTTACTCTCCCCTTTATTTCTTTAAACTAATCACATTCTTTCTTTTATTTATTCAATCAATTTTTAAAAAATTCAATTAATCTATGATCTTAGCCTAAATTATAATTTTAGTAATTTTTTTAAAAAAAACAATGGGATTAATTCAAAACATAAAATTAATAATAAGGAAATATAAAATTAATATTAGGAATCTATATCTATATATATTTATATATATACTAATTTAATTGTTTTTTCAACCAATCTATATATTATTATACTCTTAATTTAGAAGACTTCAAGCTTATGTGTCAACCCCTCCTTAATCCTCTCCTTCCCACCAATCAAGTTTTTAGCTCTTTTTTTAATTATTTATTTCCTTTCATTTTTTTTTACTCTCCCCTTTATTTCTTTAAACTAATCACATTCTTTCTTTTATTTATTCAATCAATTTTTAAAAAATTCAATTAATCTATGATCTTAGCCTAAATTATAATTTTAGTAATTTTTTTTAAAAAAACAATCTATATAAACTCTTAATTTAGAAGAGTTTATGCTGAGGTGTTAACATTAGAGAGATTTTAGGGGTTTTGACCAATTATAATTTTATTTTTTTCTCTTTAATCGTTTTTTTTAATTCTCTTTTTTTCTTCTTTTTCTTTTAATTCTCTTTTTTTCTTTAATCTTACTAACTATCTATATCTATATAGACTCTTAATTTAGAAGAGTTTATGTCGAGCTGTCAACATTAGAGATATTTTAGGGGTTTTAACCAATTAAAATTTTCTTTTTTTTTTTATCTTTCATCCTTTTTTTTAATTCTCCTTTTTTTTCTTTTTCTTTTAATTCTTTTTTTTAATCTGACTAACTATCTATATAAACTCTTAATTTAGAAGAGTGTAAGATGATGTGTCAATCTTAGAGGCATTTTAGGAGTATTAACAAATTATTTTTATTTTCCTATTTTTCTTTGATTTTCTTTAATTCTCAATTTTTTTTCTTCTTTTTCCTTTAATTCTTTTTTTATCTTTAATTTTACTAACTATCTATATCTATATAAACTCTTAATTTAGAAGAGTTTAGGATGATGTGTCAATCTTAGAGGCATTTTAGGAGTCTTAACTAATTATTTTTATTTTCTCATTTTTCTTTGATTTTCTTTAATTCTCATTTTTTCTTCTTTTTCCTTTAATTCTTTTTTTTTTCTTTAATTTTACTAACTATTGGGATTAATTCAAAACATTGAATTCAATCTAATATAACTATTGGGCTTAATCAAATTTATTTACTAACTATCTATATAAACTCTTAATTTAGAAGAGTTTAGGATGATGTGTCAATCTTAGAGGCATTTTAGGAGTCTTAACTAATCTATATAAACTCTTAATTTAGAAGAGTTTAGAATGATTTGTCAATCTTAGAGACATTTTAGGAGTCTTGACCAATTTTTTTTTGTCATTTTTCTTTGATTTTCTTTAATTCTCTTTTTTTTTTCCTTTCACTCTCTTTTTTCTTTAATTTTACTAACCATCTATATCTATATAACTACTTAAAAGCAAAGAGTTTGTTCCACGTCTCACTCTTTTTTTTTTTCATTTTATTTTCTCTTCCGTCTTCACATCTTAGAACGAACAGTTATCTATATAACTACTTAAAAGCAAAGAATTTGTTCCACGTATCACTCTCTCCTTCTCTTTCACATTTTTCCTCTTTTCTTTTTTTTTTTCATTTTATTTTCTCTTCCGTCTTCACATCTTAGTACGAACAATTATTAGGGTTATATACGACCTCTTCCGCCCCCTTCCTTCTTGCCTGTACCTGTTTCATGGCAGTCATCCTCCTCCGCTAAGGTTATACGGCCTCCTCCTCATCTTCATCTCTCTGCGCCGATCTTCAATGTCCTTTATTAGTTTTCCCCCTTTTTTCCAGGTTTGGCTATGGAATTTGCCCTTCTAGAGAGCGAGGATTTCGTCGACGAGATCAAGGATAAAGGATCCCGCCTATGTCACCGATCGCTTCAACTGATGTCGTCGGTTGCTTCAAGGGTCACAAATCACGCCGAATTCATCGATTGCGTCAACCACTTTCAATTTCATCATTTTCCTCGAATGCCGTATGATTCACACTCCTATGGATTTTGCCGATCCCGCTGCCTCCGGATTGCTTCAACCGTAGCCTAGAAATTAGGTCTATTGCTAATTTCTCTATCTTTATTTACCTTTAATGTTCATTCGAATAAGTTATCGCTTTCGGTTTTATCATTTTACTTTAATGTCTTCTTATGTTCATTCGAATAGGTTAATTTCTTTTTCTTTGTTTCATCTTGAATTTTTTAGGGTTTTACATTCTATTTGCTTCCAGTTTCGCTTTGATTGAGTTTCGGTGTTTGAGTTTTTGTTTTGATAGTGTTGACAGTTGCAGAGATCGTTGCTTCGGCCTACGATGTCAACCCCAAGATACCATGGATCATGTCGAGTCTTCAGAGTTTAGTGATTCAGCTGTTGATCGGTTTGCTGATCATGAGGCCCAATTTAGGTATGTTACTTCAGAGTTTAGTGATTTAGTGACTATTTTGCTTGAATTTTAGAATTTATATGCGAATTTGAGGAGATAATTCAATTTTGGCTTTGAGGTTTATAGTGCCTGAGAATATTCAATTTGAGGAGAGAATTCAAAATTCTTCTTTGTTTCAGCCCAATTTTGTATCTCGTGTCATTCCTCTGACTCTGTCTTCCTTCATTCCTTCTGTAAAGGCCGGGAAATTTTAGAGTATTAAATTATTAAAATAGTGATTTATAATCATCCCGATTTCTAAGATTTGGGAGGTTTGGAAAAACTCGTCCTTGAGCATCAGTTCTGATTTAAAAATCCTTCCGACATCGTTTTAGAATTTTGATTTTAACGGAATTTGATTCCGGTTCTGAGTTGCAAGCCCTGATAAATTAATTTAATTACGGTAATGATTTACAAATTCGATTTTCAAATTTGTGCCATGGGACCACTCCTCTCCTATTTTCTTTTTTCTTTCCTTTTCTTCTCCTCTCTTCTCTCTCTCTCGTTCAGAACAGTTGAGGCCTCAGGCCTACTGCCTCACAATACAGACTACAATGGTTTGTTGTTTTGTGCCCAACCTTTTCATAAGATTCCCCTATGCCTCTCTCTCGCGCACTGCCTTCCTTCAAACAATCCAACACTTCAGCAGTTCAGCTTGCCCATTTTTCACAATTAGGAACCCTAAACTCCCTCCTCCTCTCTGATTTCTTTTATTCACGCAGGAGCAGCCCCAAACTGCCCAGAAAACGCCACCCCTTTGCCCTGTTCTTCAAACTTCCGAGAGCCCAGGCTAAGCAGTTCAGCTCCTACTTCGTCTCCGATTCGGCTGCCTCCGAGCCTCCGGTCCACCTTCTCTGAGCAGAATCCGAGCATTCCGACGCCCAAAGCGAAGCTGAGCCTGAACCGAGCAGGAGCCTCCAGACGCCGAACCCGAGCCCCATTCCCCTGTTCGATTCGAATCCTTCGGTAAGCCTTTCCTTTCTCTTTTCCGCTCGAAAACCAAGTAAAGCTTCCCCTTTCTCATGCCCCACCTTCAATCTAGGACCGATCTGCCTCCTTGAGTCTCCGGTGAGCCAGATCCGACTCCGACGAAGACCTTCCGACGAAGCTCGAACCCTCTCGGTGAGCGCTCGATCTCTTTCCCTTCTTCGTGGGTTCATTGTGTTCCCTTTTCTTGTTCTTGACTGCCGGGTAGAGTACGAGAGACGTCCGGAGCGAGCTGGCGCCGCCGGCAAGGCTCCTATTCCCCCTTCTTTTCTTCCCAGTTCGAACAGGGCTCTTGTTAGGGACGGTGAACAGTACCCCCCTTGGGTTCGGTTTTCTTTTGCTTAAACAAGGGTCCGGTTCAGTGATTTAAATCAAAATTAAGGGTTCGGGTCCGGTTTATTTAAAAAGAGAGACTGGGCTGAATTTTTGGATCCGTATTTCTTTTTCGGGTTCTTCTTTTCATTCAGGTTGGGCTCTCGGGTGGGCTGAGTCCGGTTTTGGAATGGGCCTTTGCATCTGTTGGGTTGTTGGGGTTATTATTGTTGTTGTTATGTTGTCACCTTAGCTTATACATATTCATTATATGATGTATGTGTTCATACGCATATGTTATGACTCGTAGTAATTTTTGACAGATTATTATTATTACATTATTATCCTAATTTTATGATAATTATATTTTTGAAAATTATTATTTATATTGAATTATTTTAAAAGTAATAGTATTTGGAATATGTATTTTGTGATGTTTTATTTTGTGATTTTGGAAATTATGATATGATTTATTGTTATTGATTTATAAACATGGTTTTGAAAATAGAATTGTTTTGGTGATTTTAATGTCAGAATTTATCTATATAATGATTTTGAAAATAAACATGCCGGGATCGTTTAAATAATGTGATTCCGGAAAGTATGGTTGGTACGATTTTATCAATGGATTTGATTGGAAATGAAATGATTTTGGTTGATGTTGATCACATCGGAAAGGTTTTGGAAAACGGTTTCACTATCGGTTAGTTTTGAGTATGTTGAGAGCTTGAGTTTCGTGCGTATGAATGTTGGTCCGGTGACTTATGGAAATGGCTTGATGATAGGTGTGTATTGCTTTTGGATTGCTTTGGACTTGCATTTGGGCCTTTACTTGTATTATCCTGCAATTCTGCATCTTCAGGTAAGTTCCCTAGGGGGCTTACTCAGGTTAGACATTCATGCCTGTTGTTGCATTTTATGTTAGGTGTTGCATATGCATAAAAGCATGTCATTTAGGTTGCACTAATTGAATGAGCATCTGCTTACTTATTGCGTTTGATACAGAACGGCCGTTATCTGTGATAGTCCTAGAGTCTTTGCTAGGGTCATAGGGTAGCCCAGCCTCATCGGGTACCCTGAGTCAATCGAGTCATGAACTTCCTTATATTATGAGATGCCTGCGGGCTTTATTGTGGAGCGGGTTAGGCATGCGTGCCGCCCGATTATGATGGAATGCATTCACGAGCTGGCCAGTCTCCGCCCTATCAGAAGGGGGTGGAGGTAGGAGAGGGATATGCCACTTGGCATTGTCTTGGACCCTTTACAGTATTTTTACACATTATTATAACTAGGAGCATGCTAGTGTGTTTGACTTTCGTACTGCATTAGAGCATCTTTATTAGGTATAGCACATACTATGTGGCCTCAGCGAGGACTGCCGGTCCCGCATGAGTGGCTCGATCTGACTCCTTTCCCCGTTCTTTTTTTTAAGGTATTTTCTACAGATTTTGATTGCTCGATGTCTATATGACGGGGTTCCCTTTCTTGCGAATCGAAGAACCTGGCTAAATCTCTAACTCATTATAAATGGTAATCATTCACCTATGTTTTGGTTTTGACCCGGCTCTGCCGTGGCGCTTTGTATCTTAATTTTGCTTCCGTCTTGCTTCCGTTTGAAATGAATTTCGCGAGTTAGTCCCTAAGACAGGTTAAGGGTACCCAACGGCCCTACGATATTTTCAGGGTTCGAAATTCCTCTTTATTACTGACCATAAAAATGAGTTTGAAACCTCGACCCGTACCTTGATTGCAAGATCCGAACAAGGGGTTTCATCCCTTGAAACGTAACCCGGAAATCATAATTCCGGGCCGTTACAAAGATGGTATCAGAGCTGAGGTTGTGCAATTCGGGTACGCAAGGGTCGAGTGTATGTTTTGGAAAACCGCCCGTGAATTTCAAAGGATTTGAAAGGATTTTAAAGGGGCAAAATGAACTTAAGATGCCTAACCGAAATTGGACTAAGTAATGAACTCGACTTGTAATAAAAGAGGAAAACCGACTAAAGAGGGACCGAATGGGTAGAAAGGCGTTAGACCATCCCTATTGGATGTAGTTGGGAATGGGTAGGCAAATATCAGCTTGTTCTTTACAGATGGGTTGGAAGACTCAAATGAGATCATTATGGGTGTTATTAACTGATTCTGTGCTGAGTGCTGGCTATGCTAGATATCTGATTGGTATGCCTAACAATTAAATGTGTATTGACTGATCTGTGAAAACGGGATAGTGGGAGTACCCTTGTTTTTGTGTGGTCAAACCCAGCTTGTGTGAAACAGCCCCTTCCACTATGTTAACCCCTTGACGGTTCTATTTAGCCTTTTTCTGGATGTCAGTGTCTTCCACGGGGAATTGGGTTGGTAACCACTTTGTGTCGGGAATCATGTATGGATATGAAGGCTGTCTGAGTGCGTATTGGAAGGTGGTTCTTGATGGCATTTTGAGTCAAAAGTAAGGTGTCATGGGGCTCTCTTTCTTCATCCTTATGATGATCAACAATGTTTTCTTACCACAAAGAGTCGTACCAAAGTCCCACGGGGAAGAGGGGTGATGAGTCAGTTGGGGAAGGTCAATGGTTGCCCTTAGGGATCTCTGTCCGGTTGTAATGGTGACCCTCTCTGAATTGAATGACATGATTTTGTAATCTCCCGCATAATCCTTGTAAATGATCATTAGTAAGAAGTTGCTCATGTTATGCCTTGCTTTCTGTCATAATTTTATTTTGTAAGATCATGTTGTGGTTAGTTACATTGCTCAAGTCTCGTGTTCTGTCTTGCCTTCTATCATGATTATATGTTGTTATAGCATGTTTACTTAGCCTATTAATCATATGATGGATTGGAAACATGAACCATATGATATGAAACTACATGATCGTTATTTCCTCATGGATTAGGTTCATGATAGTGTGATCAACTCCTCTTTATAGGAATGCTTGTAGATTATCGCCTTAGCATGTTGGATGACGACATGTCGATGCTTATTACCCTTTTTGTGACAAGAATCCAGATCATGCCCATCTATTTTGTATTTGCTAGATTAGCTATTGCTGATTATTTTGCACATAATATTGTTGTGTGTTACTTGTGTTGAATGTAGAATATGTGGTATAATTGAGTCTTGGCAAATGCATGTTTCATCCCAGTATGTGTTGATCTGCACTCATGCCCCGTATTCTAGCCATATTGCCCAATACTTGGAGTCGTATTATACATCGTTAAACCTTCCTCATGCTTCTAAATCATTGTAATGTAATGTGATTGATTTCTTACATATCGTTATGATTAAATGCATGCATGCATCGCATGTTGTTTTGAGTCATTAGTGTCATATAGGACCCTTGATTGTAACTAGTGCGTACTATATCTTGCCAACATTATCACTGAATTTCTCCTTTGAGTCAGGTCCCTGATAGTGTGATTCTTCCCTCTTCCTACCTTCTTAAGATGTTTTGCCCGTCCTGATTAGATTAATGTTGAACTTGATGATCGACTTGCTTCCCGTGATGGTTAATCCTAGCATGCTTACCTATTATCGCTTGGTGGTATCTCCCTATTATTTTGTGCCATCTTCTCATGCTTGCATTAATGTATGACTTGACACCTCGCATGATCACACACCACGCTATATCATAATTTAACATACGCATTACACATGAATGTTAGAATGGACCTAGTCGAAGTATCTTGATTGTATTCATGTTCGATATGTGCTGTTAATATCCTATAGAGCTTATGATTTCTAAAATGACCCACTCAATGGTGACTTGTCATGCTTGTTTATTACGTGAACATTCTTGTCCTGTAATGTGATAATTATTGTACTACTTTATGTGCCTCAATGACTATTCCTTCCTAGCATGCTTAGAATCTATCACGGTGATGTTCTCTTTGTTACCTTGTAAGGATGTCTCATCCTTCATGAACATTATGTTGAATTCATTTAAATCACTCTTGACTATGCCTATGTCTTATCATGTATCCCTAGTACCATGTATTACTTATGCTTTTAAATGTATCTCGTCATATGATTACATGTCGTTTTCAACCTATTATATGATCCTTGTTGCTAGATGTGATAATTGTCATGCCGCTCTTATGTACCCTCATATGACGCTTAGTTTGATTTTTATGATGTACCTCGTCATGCTATATTTGGCCTCATTTGTTGCCATGCTCGTGCATTGTTCATATACGTGATGTTTGTCATCCTCGTTAAGCTCTTCATGACCATTACTGGCTCCGCATATCTTATTTGGAATTGCTAGACATATCTGCTTCCCTGGAATAAAAGGCTATTAGCTTATCTCACATGCATCCGTGTAGAATTCGATTATGTCTTTTGGATTGAATATGCTTGTCGTTCTCCTTGAGATAGGTACATGTTAGTGTGGATTAATATGACTGATATGCTCCATGATGAATTCATTTTGCTCGTCACAATTGTAACCTAATAGACTTTCATAAAGGCGTCGATGTATTCTCGGGTCGTAGTCTTGTCTCCAGTCTTGTCGTCTTAGCCTTGGTCCGTGTTCGATTCCGAAAGAAACATTGGGTGTCCGCCATTGTCACTCCCCTATCTCCGCTAACTTGTACTCTTACACGATACATCGGACGAGCGACCGTATGGAAAAGGAAACGGTGAGTTAGATAGTGATAGAGTAGTGCAGCGGAAGCGTGGGCCCATAACCCACGGGCCTCAGGATCAACGATGTTGGCAGGACGAGCATGTTTTGTGGGTTGCGGTTACCGAGTGCGATAGGACTTGCAAGCGGGAGTGTTCTCCGTTCGAATTGCTAATCCTTCTGAATTTGTTGATGATATTGCACTGACCTGACAATGAGATTTACGTGTTGATGTGCTGACTTGGTAATGATTGTTGTCTGATTGTTTGTTGCCTATGATGATATGATTTGATGCCTTACAATTCTAATGTGACCTAAAGTCTTGATGCAACGATACTATTAGTGCTAAGCATGATCTAAATTCCTTTGTCTGTAAAATGTGAACTGCAAATGCTGAGAACCTGAATTGTTTATCTGATAAGGTTATGATGGAACTTGTTAGCTTGACTTAATTACGTGCATACATGATGATTTGCAATAACTATTGAGCATGACAGGAATCGAGGCTCATTGATGCAGTTGCAATGTTTGATGATGAACTAATGATGCTGTTGTCATAAATGCTAGTTGATATGATGTGGTCCTTATGTGTAATAATGTTCATGATTGGTTCTTCTTTGAACTTGTGGGTGAGGGTTCTCTTGTAGGGTGGTTGATGAGTGGTACAAGAATTCTAGGCGATTAGGATGATCAATGGTATTACGAGGTAAGACGCGAGAGAGTGATCCATGTGGTTAGCAGGGTATGATGCTTGTGATGTCTTGAGTAGTATATACAGTGTGGGGAATGACTTTTGAGAGTATTGAGGATATAGTATGAGAGGGTTCTCGAATGTGAAGTTAGAGATAGGAGTTGGGTTCTTAGAGGTGGATGGTGTGTGTGAGTGTTTGGTGGAATGAAGGCGAGATTTGAGCATCGGGATGAATTGGGATTTCTTTAGGGAATTCAGTCTAAGTTGATGTTGGTGAGTCTAGAAGAGGATTGGTCTTGGCTTGAGAGTGGAGATGGGCCAGTGGGGATTGTGTTTTATTTTTTTTATTGGTATGATGGGAGGATTTCCTTGATTATTTTATTTATTTATATCTGCTGACATGATGTTAGATAGCAACCCTAATGAACCTGATATGGAATGATATTACATATTGTTATACAATACTGAAATCTAATTGGTAGTGACTGGTGTTATCATGATTTATCGAAGCATTGCTATTCTGCTATGCGTTTTAGAAGCATGTTACGATGTGTTATATGAATTATGAGATAATAATGTGTTATTATGTGAAAGCATGGTGTTATATTATGTTGTAGTAATCATAATGTTGTATTATATGGTTGACAAGCATGACTATTGATATGTTAAATGATGAGTATGACTTGGAATGTGAATATGGTTTGTATATATATGAGATAATGGTGCCTGATTACTAAATGATCGTTATATGGCATTGTGATGAGTTAAGATGATTTCTAGAGAGCATGTTGACATTTTGATGGTGATATACTTCTTGATCTTCCCTTTTTATTGAATCTTAATAGCATGACCTTGACTGTATTGATGTGTTGATAAGTAGTTTTGTTCCGTTGACTTATGATGAAATTTCGCTATGGCTAACCTTGCAAGTACCAATGATTGACGTGATAAAAATGTTATGCTAATGCTGGATAGAAATTGGATAGGATGACTATCTGAATTTATCCGTTAAATGATATCCCTTGCCGTGACTGACCCTACTATGATTGCGATGCTGATATGCGATAGTGAGATATCCTTTATGACTTTTGGTGTGATATCGAGCCATGTGTTATGATTTTGGCATATTGTTGAGATGTGTATCATGGCCTTTACTATAACATGGAGATATTGATGTGACCTTGTGACACCGTGTTAGCATATGTTTGAGACTTGTCGTATGATGTACTAGTTGAAGATTGGTTGGTTATGTGGTTATGCATTTCTTATAGCTTGTGGTTCTTGCGTGAATTCAGATTGATAGATTGATTTGATTTTGGAAACTAGGGAGAGAATATGGGATTAGCCCTTAGAGGTGGATGATTCAACCTCCGAGCTTCTGAATTTGATTTATTGTTATGCGGGAAACTGATTTGGTTTTGGAGGATTTTGATGAAATTTTGATCGAAACGATTTTACTTGTTTGGGTGTAAAGTTGCTTGGTTAAACGTCTTAATTGAAGATTTTGAGCGGTTTGAAAAGGAATTACATGAAATTTTAAGGAATAAACGTTACCGAGAATTTCAACGATTTTGAGGCCAATCTTTTCCAATTGCGGAAATCCCTTTTTGAGAATTTTCACACCCGGGCTTATATTATAATGCCTCGCGAAGTGGATACAAGCATTTTATAGGGGCGCATATAGAATGCTTGCTAAGACCTAGTAGAGACGCTATGATTGCTTTTCTAGTTATGATGTGACCGAAAGGTCGGGGTAAGGGTGTGATAGGGGCCCATATCACATACCTGCTACGACCAATTGGGAATGTTATGATCACGTCAAGGGTGCTGTGGGGATCTCATACGGGCCCCTATGAGATGCTTACAGAATCAATGACATGATCCTTGGACTCACCAATTTAAAACTTCATCCCCATGTTTTAGAGTGATTTTAGTCTCGGGGACGAGACTTGTTTTTAGAGGTGGGTGATGTAAAGGCCGGGAAATTTTAGAGTATTAAATTATTAAAATAGTGATTTATAATCATCCCGATTTCTAAGATTTGGGAGGTTTGGAAAAACTCGTCCTTGAGCATCAGTTCTGATTTAAAAATCCTTCCGACATCGTTTTAGAATTTTGATTTTAACGGAATTTGATTCCGGTTCCGAGTTGCAAGCCCTGATAAATTAATTTAATTACGGTAATGATTTACAAATTCGATTTTCAAATTTGTGCCATGGGACAAATTTAACGGAATTTGAGGCCTCAGGCCTACTGCCTCACAATACAGACTACAATGGTTTGTTGTTTTGTGCCCAACCTTTTCATAAGATTCCCCTCTGCCTCTCTCTCGCGCACTGCCTTCCTTCAAACAATCCAACACTTCAGCAGTTCAGCTGGCCCATTTTTCACAATTAGGAACCCTAAACTCCCTCCTCCTCTCTGATTTCTTTTATTCACGCAGGAGCAGCCCCAAACTGCCCAGAAAACGCCACCCCTTTGCCCTGTTCTTCAAACTTCTGAGAGCCCAGGCTAAGCAGTTCAGCTCCTCCCTCGTCTCCGATTCGGCCGCCTCTGAGCCTCCGATCCACCTCCTCTGAGCAGAATCTGAGCATTCCGACGCCCAAGGCGAAGCTGAGCCTGAACCGAGCAGGAGCCCCCAGACGCCAAACCCGAGCCCCATTCCCCTGTTCGATTCGAATCCTTCGGTAAGCCTTTCCTTTCTCTTTTCCGCTCGAAAACCAAGTAAAGCTTCCCCTTTCTCATGCCCCACCTTCAATCTAGGACCGATCTGCCTCCTTGAGTATCCGGTGAGCCAGATCCGACTCCGACGAAGACCTTCCGACGAAGCTCGAACCCTCTCGGTGAGCGCTCGATCTCTTTCCCTTCTTCGTGGGTTCATTGTGTTCCCTTTTCTTGTTCTTGACTGCCGGGTAGAGTACGAGAGACGTCCGGAGCGAGCTGGCGCCGCCGGCAAGGCTCCTATTCCCCCTTCTTTTCTTCCCAGTTCGAACAGGGCTCTTGTTAGGGACGGTGAACAGTACCCCCCTTGGGTTCGGTTTTCTTTTGCTTAAACAAGGGTCCGGTTCAGTGATTTAAATCAAAATTAAGGGTTCGGGTCCGGTTTATTTAAAAAGAGAGACTGGGCTGAATTTTTGGATCCGTATTTCTTTTTCGGGTTCTTCTTTTCATTCAGGTTGGGCTCTCGGGTGGGCTGAGTCCGGTTTTGGAATGGGCCTTTGCATCTGTTGGGTTGTTGGGGTTATTATTGTTGTTGTTATGTTGTCACCTTAGCTTATACATATTCATTATATGGTGTATGTGTTCATACGCATATGTTATGACTCGTAGTAATTTTTGACAGATTATTATTATTACATTATTATCCTAATTTTATGATAATTATATTTTTGAAAATTATTATTTATATTGAATTATTTTAAAAGTAATAGTATTTGGAATATGTATTTTGTGATGTTTTATTTTGTGATTTTGGAAATTATGATATTATTTATTGTTATTGATATATAAACATGGTTGTGAAAATAGAATTGTTTTGGTGATTTTAATGTCAGAATTTATTTATATAATGATTTTGAAAATAAACATGCCGGGGTCGTTTAAATAATGTGATTCCGGAAAGTATGGTTGGTACGATTTTATCAATGGATTTGATTGGAAATGAAATGATTTTGGTTGATGTTGATCACATCGGAAAGGTTTTGGAAAACGGTTTCACTATCGGTTGGTTTTGAGTATGTTGAGAACTTGAGTTTCGTGCGTATGAATGTTGGTCCGGTGACTTATGGAAATGGCTTGATGATAGGTGTGTATTGCTTTTGGATTGCTTTGGACTTGCATTTGGGCCTTTACTTGTATTATCCTGCAATTCTGCATCTTCAGGTAAGTTCCCTAGGGGGCTTACTCAGGTTGGACATTCATGCCTGTTGTTGCATTTTATGTTAGGTGTTGCATATGCATAAAAGCATGTCATGTAGTATCCGGTTTAGGTTGCACTAATTGAATGAGCATCTGCTTACTTATTGCGTTTGAAACAGAACGGCCGTTATCTGTGATAGTCCTAGAGTCTTTGCTAGGGTCATAGGGTAGCCCAGCCTCATCATGTACCCTGAGTCAATCGAGTCATGAACTTCCTTATATTATGAGATGCCTGCGGGCTTTATTGTGGAGCGGGTTAGGCATGCGTGCCGCCCGATTATGATGGAATGCATTCACGAGCTGGCCAGTCTCCGCCCTATCAGAAGGGGGTGGAGGTAGGAGAGGGATATGCCACTTGGCATTGTCTTGGACCCTTTTACAGTATTTTTACACATTATTATAACTAGGAGCATGCTCGTGTGTTTGACTTTCGTACTGCATTAGAGCATCTTTATTAGGTATAGCACATATTATGTGGCCTCAGCGAGGACTGCCGGTCCCGCATGAGTGGCTCGATCTGACTCCTTTCCCCGTTCTTTTTTTTAAGGTATTTTCTACAGATTTTGATTGCTCGATGTCTATATGACGGGGTTCCCTTTCTTGCGAATCGAAGAACCTGGCTAAATCTCTAGCTCATTATAAATGGTAATCATTCACTTATGTTTTGGTTTTGACCCGGCTCTGCCGTGGCGCTTTGTATCTTAATTTTGCTTCCATCTTGCTTCCGTTTGAAATGAATTTCGCGAGTTAGTCCCTAAGACAGGTTAAGGGTACCCAACGGCCCTACGATATTTTCAGGGTTCGAAATTCCTCTTTATTACTGACCATAAAAATGAGTTTGAAACCTCGACCCGTACCAGGATTGCAAGATCCGAACAAGAGGTTTCATCCCTTGAAACGTAACCCGGAAATCATATTTCCGGGCCGTTACACCTTCTTGGCAGGTTTGGCCTCAAATAATCTTTCAAATATTCGAATATAAAATGGTTTGTTCATCTATTAAGATTTGTGTTTGTGTAATTCAGTTTTCCATCCGAGGACCCCTATAACTCAATCTTTCAAATATTGGAATTGGAAACCAGGTTTACGATATTTGGAGGTCCAGTTCCTTGTCGGCCTGCTGTAGACATAGCATTCGCAGTGGCTAGGTTCATCTAGAAGGGGGGATCGTTTATCAGCTATTATATGGTTAGTAAGCATTCTAGATGTGCTTACACGTGATACATATTCCACCTTGAAAAGCCTCTAATTGTATGAATTTACGAACATTTAGTATCATGGTGGGAGAAATTTTGGAAGGAGAGCCGGTGGTCATTTCATCGCAACTAGCTATGATTATGACGCTCCTCTTGATAAGTTTGGTATGTGTCTTAACCATGTCAATATTACTTTCAAATATTTTAAAATTATAAATAGTTTTTTTATGAAAACTATGATTACTAAATTTACTATGCCACTTATATACTTTAGTACTACTGATCATGGTCAAAGTTGGTATTGAACAAGATAGGGTTACAGTTCGATTTATCTATTCTTTTTGCAGGACTCTTAATACACCCAAAATGGGGCCATCTCAGGGACTTGCATCGAGCAATAAAGCTTTGTGAGCCTGCTTTAATATCCAGTGATCCTGCAGTTGTTAGGCTCGGAAATGAACAAGAGGTTAGCATTTCAGCTAAATTTCCCAAGACATTATTTACTTTTTTTTGGCAATTTCGTTGATATAATGAGTGACACTCTTTATTTCGATGTTTTATTTTTCTGTTTTGTGCATCTGTTCGAATCATTGAGTTGTTGGCATCTGTAGCTAGCAGTATCCTATATCAAGGTTTGTCCATCTATGTCTTCATCACGGGAGCAAGCTCCCTCTAATTAATTGAAGTCATTTGGTTCATTTTTTTCTTTCTTTGTCACAACCTTGCGCTACATAATTCATGCACCTTAGCCTTAAGGAATGCTGCTTATGTTGTAGTAGTATGAATATGAAAATAAAATGTTGACATATTTGTCGTCGGTTACTCTTTATATGCTCTCAATTAATTAAATGTGTTTATGCTTTATATCATATAGTTTTATAGTTTTATTATGTTGGGTTAAGTTTTTAAGTCATCAAGGAGAGTGGCCAGGACAAAAAAAAACTTCTGGTTTACATGGATGTCTCATTTGATGGAGCTCCTTTTAAGAGGATGAGGTATGAGTTTCACTTTATTTTCTGCTGCTGACCATAGTATATAAACTTCCTTTATGTTGCTTTGTGGCATTGCCACCAATTCATCATTTTCCATTTAAACCGAGTTTATCATATTTGGCTACCTTTTTTGTGTAGATCTTCTCAGATGTTGCTCCATATACCGCTGAGAATTTGCGTGCTCTGTTGACGGGTAAGTTTTCCATCGAACTTTAAATCTATATTTTGCTTCAGTTTATTCCTTTTTTCTTTGGATAATTTGTTGCTTATAACTCTCTAACATTCATAGAGGAGGCTTTTATCTGTTTGTTTATGCTGGATAGGCATAACCTGTAATTTGCATTTTATCTTCCCCTTTTATAATTTGATAATTCTAATTTCATAGTTGCAAATGAGATCGTTATTTGTTTGCATGTTTAGAGAGATATTGGAGAAACCTTATTTGATTGCTTGTGTGGTTTATCTCTTTGTGGTTAGTACTGCTGTTGGTAACTATACTTTAATCAGCTCGGGTTTTCTATATATATATATATATATATATATATATATATATATATATATAATGACATCCTGTATCTGATGAGTGTGTTATACATTTTTTTGGTTTGATTTGAATGTAGACTGCTGAGACAGATGGTGTGACATGAGAGCTCCTTTCGTCAACACATGAGGTCAGTCATTACCATCTATAATTATGTTCTTCAAATTCGTTTATGAAATTTTGCTTTAATTTTGTTATGAAATTCAACTTAGCTAAATCAATTTCCTTTTTTGTTTCTATAATACATTCTTGGTAACAATCCATGAAATTAATCCTAATTTTTTTGGTTCTGTAATTATGTTTATGAAATTATGCAGCTCTAAGTCTGTTATAAAATTCAGTTTTTTAACTCGGTTTCTACAACTCATTTCCTATAGTACAATTTATAAAATTCAGTTATGTTATTTTAGTCTACCATTTAGTTTGTATAATTCATTTCCCTTAACTTATTGTTGTAACTATATACGTGCAATTTACCTCAAATGGAGGCATTGACTGAATCTGAAGGTCTTTTATATGTGTGTATAATTTATCTCAAATCTATGATTCTTTCCTATTTTAATTAATATTTTTTGAGTGTTTTATTCATTTCTTATTACTTTCATACATTCTCTTCTCATCTTCTTTCCTAACTGGTTTGACTTCATCATATCATCATCTATATCTTGAGTTTTATACGTCTAAAGTTCTGAATTGATTTTTTCTTAGCAAACTTTGGTGTGGGATTACAATACATTTGCTTTTTAGTAATCATCTATATAATTGTTATTTGCTTATTGGATCTTATTATGTTGTGGCATAGACTTTGGATATAAAATATGGTTCCCATTCTACACATGACAGCTTAATATGTAATTACATCAATTAATATGAAATCTATGATTCTGTTTGCTTGATTCTTTCCAGCTTTAAGTAATCCTTAATTATTTCAGCAATTATATGTACCTACAATTACTATGATATTTAATCCTTATTCCAGCTTTAGCCTAGCATGTACATTTGCTTACATGTTTTTTAATATGCTTAATTTTAAATTTTATACTAATGTTGGTCTCATTACTTTCATTAATCAGGCCGATGACCTTCTCTTTCCGTTGGGGTATCATGGTGCCATCTTAAATAATAACGGATTTGTCTTTCTTATGTAAGTTACACATTTTGGTTCATTCTTCCACTTTTTATATTTACATTTTAGTTTGTATATCATTTATTATTAACCTATAGATGATATCCATCATACAAATTCATCCCTTTGTATTCACCAATATTTTTTTTCTACAGGATTTGCATGGACGAAGCCTACATCACCAACTCGATCTGTGCCTTTTCTAAACACCTATGTCGTTCAATAGCAATATTGTTGTTTTAGACTTTTCAAACATTTGTTTATATTTTATTTGGTCGTTCCTTATAATAATTATATTCTCATTTTTTCCCGGCGCAACCGCGCCATGGCGCGGGTGTATTCCACTAGTTGGGCTTAATTCAAAACATTGAATTCAATCTAATATAACTATTGGGCTTAACTCAAATTCATTTACTAACTATCTATATGTATATACTACATTAATTTATGTCACATGTCCTTTCCATGTTCAAAGTTATTTGTGAAAATATTATTTACATAATATCATTTTATTATGGTAACTATATTTTCTAATATTATTATTTTTGAAAAATATTCTAATATTAATTACCCGATATTATTCGATGTTACATTTTTTAACCAATGGGATTAATTCAAAACTTTTATATTTCACTATTTATTATTTATTTTTCTCTTTATCTCTTTAACCCAAGTGTATTTTTTTTCTATGATTTTAACACATTTAATAATAAATGGGTTTAATTAAAAATATTGAATTAAATATAATGTCTATGATTTATCTATATCTAAATATTATTTATAAAAAAAAACGCGCCATGACGCGGGGATCGTACTAGTTATTATACTCTTAATTTAGAAGACTTCAAGCTTATGTGTCAACCCCTCCTTAATCCTCTCCTTCCCACCAATCAAGTTTTTTGCTCTTTTTTAATTATTTATTTCCTTTCATTTTTTTTACTCTCCCCTTTATTTCTTTAAACTAATCACATTCTTTCTTTTATTTATTCAATGAATTTTTAAAAAATTCAATCAATCTATGATCTTAGCCTAAATTATAATTTTAGTAATTTTTTTTAAAAAAACAATGGGATTAATTCAAAACATAAAATTAATAATAAGAAAATATAAAATTAATATTAGGAATCTATATCTATATATATTTATATATATACTAATGTGATTGTTTTTTCAACCAATTATACTCTTAATTTAGAAGACTTCAAGCTTATGTGTCAACCCCTCCTTAATCCTCTCCTTCCCACCAATCAAGTTTTTTGCTCTTTTTTAATTATTTATTTCCTTTCATTTTTTTACTCTCCCCGTTATTTCTTTAAACTAATCACATTCTTTCTTTTATTTATTCAATCAATCTATGATCTTAGCCTAAATTATAATTTTAGTAATTTTTTTAAAAAAAACAATGGGATTAATTCAAAACATAAAATGAATAATAAGGAAATATAAAATTAATATTAGGAATCTATATATATATATATATATATACTAATTTAATAGTTTTTTCAACCAATGGGTTTAATTCAAAACATTTAATTATATGAACTTTTACTATTATTTTATAATATTAATTTAACATATTATTAAGATTTTATTTATAAAAAACCGCGCATGCGCGCGGGGATAATACTAGTTTTTCACAAAAATCAATATCACTTACGAATAATAGCGCATTGAGGCCACCCAAAGACTTGCAACTGGCTCGAGAAGCTTCTCCAAGTTAACGATATAGGTATGCCAAAGCACCATTACCCCATGCTAATTAAGTTACCCCAATTGTTGGGGTGGGTATCCAACACTAATGCCGCCACATGGGTCTTTATCCTGTTCCCTGTCTTATTCAAGAACAGCGTGATGCCGACAAAGAGAAACAACGAAGCACTCACTATAGCATAAGCGTTCCCATCAGCTTCAATCATGTGGGTCAATCAATCAATAAAGGCTTATGTAGTATCCCTTGGCTCCCCCACTCATCCTTCATTTCCTTTACTCCAAAGCCCCAATAATCTCCCATCCTGATTTTCAAATCGTTGTTACTTATAGCTAACTGAATGGCATCTCCGTCAACTTTGAGTCTCGTCAAGTGTAATACATCATGAAGTGTGATGGACATCTCTCCAAATGGGAAATGAAAAGTATTTTTCCCTAGCATCCAGTGCTCCACGAATGATGCCACCACCAGATGATCAATATGTTAAATCTGGCACCGAAGCAACTAGACTACTCCAGAATTCTCCACTATCTGCCTCCACTTAGCTTCCTCTGGGGCATCGTTAAGTAGCTTCGCTAGTGTAGTTATCCAAACATCATGTCTCAGCGCTGTAAAATTCTTCCTCTGTATATGTCCAAATGAATACATTATTAAACAATTATAATTGAAAATAAACAAATTATACGAAATTACTTATTAATAGAAACACAAATATAATAATGGAATTTTAATCACTTACCAGTCTAGGATCCATCCAAATCTCCTTAGCGAAGTGATACGGGGTTAGCCGCAGGATGACCCGATCTTCGACAATCAAACAAGAATAGAGTCTTTTCTTTGTTTCTTGGTCTTTACTTCTTGTTTCTTGAATTGATTATTACTAACCTTTGTTTGTGATTGTTTTTGGTTGCTCCTAGCCCTAAACACACAGCCTAGCCAAGACCAACAGCCTTGCCAACGCTACTACAGTGGTTGCACTCCCCTTTGTTGCAATCCCAAATCGGCAAGAACAAACCTTAACCCTAATTTCTATCTTTTATCTATCCTTCTATCTATCCTAAATCTATCTATTTTATTGCCTTATTTAATTTCTGATTTTTTTGTGGTAGATATAGTTCTTTTATCTATCATAGATTATAAAAGGCTTTAATAGATCTACTTACCAAAGATAGTCATACTTCATCTATATATATTTCATAAAGGGCTAAATTTTATTTTCTTTCACCATTAACCTATAGTTTTCGAGAGTCCTTTGTTGCATTGTTAGTTTTCTTGCATTAGGTGAAGAGAGAGAGAGAGAGAGAGAGAGAGAGAGAGAGAGAGGGAGAGAGAGAGAGAGAGAGAGAGAGAAATCAGTTCGAAAATTCCAAAAGAAAGAAAAAGAAATTCAAAGGCTTAGACCTAGAGAGGATAAAATTCACCTAGGGGAAAAAGTAAGTCAAAAAAAAAAGTTGTTTGAATTGTTCTAGTGCAAGAAAGCTTCAAGGGATCATCTTGGTGAATTCCAACAGCCCTAGATCACATACAATACCTCCTAAACACAACCTTGAAATCCTACCCTTGCAACTACAACATCCTTACTAAGGGTTCAAATCAAAAAGAGGTAAATTTCCAAGTTGTTTCTTTTGTTTCTTTTCTTTTACACAAAAACAGTCCTTTGTTTGTTTATTTTTTATTTGTGTCAAGTACTACCTCCATTGTTGAGTACTGTTGTGTTTGAGTCTAGTGCTCTTGTCAATTGTCGAGTGCTCAAAATCTGCGTCGAGTGTTTCTTTGGCCTTGTGTCGAGTAGTGCAGTCCTTGTTTCATTCATTCTCTTGATCTCTTACCTTGTATTGCTAGGTTTTAGCTTGAGTGTTGATTTTCCCAAGGCGGATTGAAACAACAAGCGTGACATACCAATTAGAGAGGGAATGTGAACGAAACACTAGTGAGTTTGTTTATATTTTTACTAACTTTCACATAGTTCTTTGTTTGGTTATTTGTGATGTCTAACCAGGGCCACTAAACGATTACTGAAGCTGAGGTATTAAACTGGTACAATACCTTCATGGAGACCTTGGCTAAGATAGATGAAAGATTGAGGGCACAAGAGCTAAGGTTCGGCTTACCGGTACAAAGTATTGATTGTTCTTACCCCGTGATTAGTTCTTGTTTTCCCGGACAAGGAGTACCACCTAAAGATTGTTCTTAATGTTTCTCCTAGCATAGATATTCAGCTTGTTGATGAAATTAAAGAGCATGTTAATAATGATCAAGATGTTAATTTATTTGCCTATGATCATGAAGACTGCATTGAATATGAGCATGATGATTCTTTGATTGTTAGTAAAGTGTTAAGTGTTCAACCTACACCTTCTGATGATAATCAAAGCGAAAACTTGTCTCATACTAAATGCTTAGAAAAAGGCAAAATTTGTAATATGATCATTGATGGTGAAAATAGGTGTAATATTGCTAGCCTTGAAATAATTGAAAATTCAGTCTTGAAAATGGAAGAAAACTTGCTAGCCTTTGAGAGACACTTAAAGATAAATGAACAAGCTAAAGTGCATATTAAGTTAGAACATCATGAAGTTGATATGAAGTATGAATTATGCACTAATAAAGTTTTTATTCTTGGTTTTGTAGTAAGCTCTGATGGTCTACAAGTTGACGTAGCCAAGATAAAGGTATTCGATCCAGGAGCTCGTGTGGATGCATTTGCGGAATCTTGTGCGACCTTGGATTCGAGGTCGAATCCTTTTCAAGAAATGGAGATTGATGCAGGATCATCAAAGATACCTCCGGAACCTCCGGACACACCTATTCTCATATGCGGTTCAACTCCAAGAGAAGCCTTGAAGACTTATCTATGTTCTTCTCTTGCTGTTGCCCTCGGCGCCGACACCAGGAGCATCGACGTCGAGACCTAAAGATGATATTTGCTTACTATTGGTATCGACGCCGACACCAGACCCTCGGCGCCAAGACCCTGGAGCCTAGTTTCACATATGGGCCGAAATTCTTCCAAGTGGGCCGAAATTGATTAAGTGATGGAACCCTAGTTTTCATTGTTATTTTTAGAGACCTTATTTAATTATGTTATTTTAGGAATATTTTAATTAATTCCTTTTATTAATTATTTTTATTAAATTAGCCGAAAATCAGCTTTGATTAGGTTAAATAGTCGGCTATCTCCATTGCAGAACACTGGTTGAATATTATTGAAAGTTTTCTCTTCTGTGAAACACAATGAGCGTTCTAAGTCAATCGATTCGAAGCGTTGCTCATCGATTGCACATTTGGTATAAATCTAGCTTGGTTTGCCTTGTGTTCATCAACTTCGCAAGACTTGTTGATCCTGGTATTGACAAGTCCCCTCCTTGTGCCTCCAAGTTGTCCGCTTGGTTGTGTAAGGTTGTAGAGGCGAGCTTGATAGTCGTTGGTATTTGGTTCCTACCCTCTAAGAAGGCCTGGGGTCTTTATCTCGTTCTATTTTAATTTGAATCATCCAATCTATCGGTCTCTTTATTGTTTATTTCGATTCTGCATTGTTTCTTTCCATTCGAGTCTTGTTCATCTTGTCGATATCGAGTTCAGTTTGTCGAGTCAAGGTTGTTGCGTCTTTCTTTCGTTCTTCTTGGTCGACATCGAGAAGGATCTTGGTGTTCTTGAGTCTTTTGCTTCCGTTCTTGTTATTTCTTGTTTGATTGTCGAAGAGTGGGTCATCCTACGGCTAACCCCGTATCACGAAGTGAGTGTCGTGATCATTGAGTAAATTGCCCTGAATAGGACCCCCGGTTGACATATTCTCAACCTACCCATATAGAGGGAGTGCAGCTACAAGAGCGAGTGGCGGCGTCAAATTAGTCTGAGTGAACTGTGGACCGGGGGGGCTGACATAATCTGGGGCCTATATTGTTGCTCTTTATGTATAGGTGGTGGTGTAAACGATTGGATGGGGTTGATATAATTTGAGGACTCCACCACTGTTGAATGTTGATCATGTGTAGGCGTTTGGGTAATGATGTACCTAGGTGACGCCTAAGACCATCCCAATCTCAAATAGTCGGGCTCTACTTGGCCTACACTGAAATGCCGCCACTAGATGGTCTAACACCAAATGGGCCACACCATTCCATTTCTCTCATTGGATGTGTCATCTCATGTTGCCTGTAACTCTATATTTGGCTTCCCGAACTTCCTAAATCTGGTGTCAAAAAGAATTCACATTGGGACTAAGAGACGTCTTGATCCTTCAAATGTCCCCATAGAGCATGTGGATCGAAACTATATCTCAGGTGACTTTTGATAAGGGGCTTGTTTATCCATATTTAATATCTAAAAATTAAAAATGTAAAGAGAGAAGGAATGGGGTTTTGAAGAAATGGAAGATTGTAAAAATGGATGATTTAGGGAGGAAGGAGATGGAGAAATGAAGTGAATAGGTAGTCTGTCAAAAGAATGGAAGCAAATGAAATGAAGGTAATGAGATGGAGAACATGCAAAACAACAACAACAAGCCCAGTATGTCCCGCTCAGAGCAGGGTCTGGGGGGGTCGAATTGTACGCACCCTTGCCCCGACTAGGTCGAGAGGGTGTTTCCTAGTGACCCAAATAACAAGACAACAAGGAAATATGATAACACGCCTCCAACAAACCATAAATCAAAAAATAAAAGAAAGAAAACGATGAGAAGAATGTGCATAAGAAAGTTGTGTTAGAAGGGAAAGGAGGCATGATGCAATAAACATTGCACTCGACTAGTGTTCGTCAACCCGGATAGCACTCTTCCACTGCATCCTATCACATGTCATCTCCTTATTAAGTCCCAGCGCGGTCAGGTCATGTCTAATCATTTCACCCCAATTCTTCTTTGGACGCCCTCTGCCCCGACGAATGTCTTCGATAGCCAAGTTATCACATCTTCGCACCGGCGCACTTGGATCTCTCCTCTGCACATGTCCATACCATCGTAGTCTCGATTCCCATAGCTTAGCCTGAATACTAGCCACTCCCATCCTTTCTCGGATAGTCTCGTTTCTGATTCTGTCGTGCAAGGACAAACCACACATCCACCTGAGCATCCTCATCTCAGCCACCGCGAGTTTCTTTTCCTGTGCCTTAGTTGTCGCCCAACACTCTGCCTCATATAATAAAGCCGGTCTCACCACCACTCTATAGAACTTACCCTTGAGCTTGAGTGGAACTTTTCTGTCACACAAGACTCCTGACGCAGCCCTCTATTTCTGCCAGCCTACTTGAATCCGATGCTTGACATCCATGTCTACACCTCCATCGCTCTGTATCACAGATCCCAGATACTTGAAACTATATTTCTTCGGTACAAGGTCCCCACCCATGCTGACATCCCCGTCTTCTTCTTCCTCTCCGCCCGATCTAAACACCACGTACTCTGTCTTCGTCCTGCTCAATCGGAAACCTTTCTGCTCAAGCTTATCTCTCCATAGATCCAGCTTGCTGCTAACCCCAACTCTCGTCTCATTCACCAGAACAACATCATCCGCAAGTCCGGCCAAATTTATGGAGGTAGGAGAAGTCTGTTTTTGCGCCGCATTACCACAATAAATTCAGTCAACACCTGGGGAACATGGAAAATCAGCTTCTTTTTTTAATGCATGTAGGCATGTCGTGTCGGATCCTAGACCCGATGTGCAACCTTTTAAAAAAATTTCTTCACAATTGTCGGGCGTAAGACAGTGTAACGTTAAAAAAAAAACACTGAAGAGGTCCGACAGTATAATGTTAAAAAAAATATTTCCTTACTTTTACTCTTAAAAGGTTTTTTTTAAAAAAAAAATAAGTGTCGGATCATAGATCCGACAGGTGCATTTCTTTTGGGTGCCCATAGTAAAATTTTTTGGGTGGAATGAGGGAGACCGCTATAATATATGGATACTTATATTTCATTAACTCACCTAAATTAATAAATGTTTGAGTACATACTAAATGGTACTAAATACCACAATTCCAAAAAACTTTGCAAAAATGCCAGCAATTTGGAAAGTTGTGCAAGAATGCCATTTTTGGCGCAAATTTGCAAAAATACCATGGTCAACCCACAACATAAACCGGCTATCATATGTAAAGTTGGCCAAAAAAAAAAAGAAAATTAAATTAGAGGCATCATTGCCTAGTGAAGAGAGAGAGGGCGGGAAGGAGAAATAGGGGGAGGGTTAGTAAATGCCCATCCAATCACAAATCTCTCTCCCGTTTGAAAACACACTGATAGCAAAGAGAGAGAGGCTTCTTCATCTTCATCGGCAGTTGCAGCGAGGCATAGAAAGGGAGAGAGAGAGGGCGGTTTCTTCTTCGGTAGTTGTAGAGACGCCGGTTCGAGAGAGGAACAACACAGGAGAGAGAGCGGACAGGTACCACCGTCGCCGGAAAGTACACCAGACACGACATAAATCAGGTACGCCCTTTTACTCTTCTCCCTTTGGTGGTATTGTGCGCGGGTGTGGGTCGGGGAAGCAGTGGGTGAAGGGGTTAGGGCAATGGCGGCCTGAATGGTGGGTCGGGGTGGTGGTTTTCTTGTTTGGATAATGGTGGGTGGTGGTGGCGTGGGTGGTTTTCGGGTATGGAAAGGGGAAATCGGTGGTTAGGGTTTCCAATTGGGTGACAGTGGTTTTCGGAATGGGTTAGGGCAACGGTCGGGGAACTATGGATAGGGGAAATTGGTGGTTTGAGGTTGGAATTGGGTGATAGGGGTTTGACATTGGGTGACATGGGTTTCCAATTTGGAGAGAAGGGTTTCTAAATTTGTTGTGGTAGGCGGAATAGGGGAATTGACGAGGTGTGGAAATTGGGATATGTGGATGTCGTAGGTGTCCTATTGAAGAAGGTCTGAGGTATTGGTTATAGGCTTCCGATTCATAATGGGTGACATGGGTTTCACACTGAGTGACAAGGGTAGAGTGACATGGGTTAGTTTGTTAGGTGACAAATGGAGACGAATATAATTGGTAGAAGCTGACTTTGTTCGTGTGATGGAAATTGCAGGAGAGAAATGATGAGGACGAAGAATGTGAGCTCGAAGAACAAAGAGCCTGAATACGTAGTCCCCGAAGCTAGGCACTTCTGGGCCCGCGTCAACCAGGGCTCAAGACTGTCAATGCTGAACAACATCGATGATTATGTTGACGCTAGCGACTGGCAGAAGCTGCTTGACTCCCAGCTTGGTGGGGTTGTGCAGCTGGCGCACAGTGTGAAATTTTCTTCACAAATGGTGCATTATGCACTCCAACGATAGCTTGCGAGCGATAAGGAGTGGGAGACGTGGTACCGGATTAAGGGGAAGCTCCGGAGGTTCTCCCTCAAGGAGTTTGCCTAGTAACCGGGTTGTGGTGCAGTCAACCAACAGCTAGTGACATGGAGGACGACAAGAAAGCTATCAAGGAGTTTTTTGGAAACGAGAAGATGACGGTCGGTGACCTGGAGACCGAGCTGAAGAACTCAATAATGGTGGTGCGGAGCCCGCGAAGACGATTCCAACTAGTGCTTCTGTACATTGTGGAGGGCGTTTTGTTAAGGGAGGAGCAGAGGAAGGGGCTGCGGAGCTGGATCGTCCGGTTGGTGGAGAATGTCGATCGGTTTTTGGCATTCCCATGGGGGAGGGTCATCTATGCTGCAACACACGTGTCGCTGAACGGCGCCGTAAAGCGCTGGAGCCTGAGATAAAGGCAGAAGATCGAAAGAAGCGCAATGGTTTGGCCTGATGGGTTATCCGCTATCCTTTCAGGTAACCTTCTCGACCACACCCATGATCATTTTGTAATTCATATGCTGAAAATGTATTAATTTGAGTGGGGATGCGGTGCAGATTTGGTTGTTGGAATCCATGCCGAAATGGGGGGTCCGATTTGCGACGAAGGTGTCGACGACGGAATTCCCTCGTTGCATGAGATGGGCCCTCAAGGACGAGAACCTCGCTTATAAGGATATAGCCAGCCGCACCGAAGCTGAGGGAGAGGAGGCCATAGAGATTGATGATAACCCAATACTCATACCAGAGGAGGCTGAGCTGGAGCTGATGGATGGCTGTGTCTACGATGATGAGAAGTCCGACCCCTTCTTCGACGACCTAGTTGCACCCTTCGTGACATATTTCGAAGCCTCTGGTGGGAGTTCCCCAAGGACGGGAAGAGGAGGCAATGAGAAGGATGGCTGGGTGGGGGACGTGGCCAAGACTTTGGAACAAGTTATGGACAAGCTTCAGACAATGTCAACAGGGATGGAGAAGATGGATGAAAAGGTACGCAATAACTTCCCAATTATTCGTTTTGTGGAGACTCTGGATAACTGTGAACTAGGGTAAATGGACTCCTGACACGTGAAATTGGACAAGTGACACGTAGTGTAGATAATGAACGAATGTGGTATGAAATTGAGGGGGGCCTAGTCTGATAAGTGTTTGTTTAGAACTGAATTAGGTGACCTTAGTCTGATATAAAGTGTGAATCAGGAATTGTTTGGTGTTCATTACTCATGGTGATATGAAGGGTGAATTGTGTTGAATTTTGTCACCTTATGGTGATATGAAGTAATAATTTAATCACCTGCAGCTGAAATTATTGGAGGTGGCCGTGACTGAACTGCGGGATGGTCAATGTAAGGGGACGGCCTGGCAAGAAGCAACCGATAAAGAACAAGCTGAAGATGAGAAAAAACGGGATGAGTTTGTAAGTTTGTTTTTACGTGACATGCGTTTCTATGTTTAGTCCTGCTTGAAATCGGGGATTCAATATCAAATGTTAATATGTATTTTACAGGTCGAACTTGATGAGTTGATAGAGTCAATTGCGGCTGAAGCCGGTGAAGGTGGACAAGGTGGTAAGGTAATTTGTTGGTAAACATCACAAGATTTGTTATGTTCAGCGACACTGGAAGAATGTGACAGGAAGATTGTAGCTGTGTCACATGATTTGTTCTGTTAAGTGACACTGGAAAATTTGAGGCATAATTGAATGTTGATTTCATTTGCAGTTAGGAGGTGCTGTTGAGAAGGGAAGTGAAGTGGATGATGGCGGGGATAAGCACACAGAAGTTGAAACTGTGAAGGCAAGGGATGAGATATCAGGAGAGAGCAAGCTAGCTGGTGATGCGGTCGGGGAAAAGCATGATGAAGCTGAATCTGTCAAGGCTGGGGATGGGGGGGAAGGAAAGACCAACGAGGTCAGGTTTATTTATGAAAAAAAGGTGATTATATGTGACATGAAAGTTTATGGCAAGTGACATGAAATTTTTTCAGACCAAGGCGGGGGACAAGCAATTGGATGTCGGGGACAAGGTAGCTGAAGGTGAACCCGTCAAGGCAGGGGATGGGACGGCAAGAGAGAGCAAGGATGTAAGTTTTTTCTATCAGTTATTGGTGATAGGGACATTGTAGTTGCACGACATGAGTATATCTGTTATGTGACAAGGGATAGTGTCAATCCTAGCTGAAGTTTGATATGTTTGCAGTTGGGAGAGGTTGGTTTAAAGGGGTCTGGTCCTGAGGAAAGGGGAAAGAAAATTGAAGGTGATGAGAGGCCGAAGCCCCGGGTAGCTCAGGTTTATGCATCTAAGGGGGCGAAGAAGACGAGGAAGGCTGTTGGAGAAGAGCTGGCTCCCCCGGCCAAGAAACCGCGAGCCCAGAAGGCAGCCACTGTTCCCGCCGATGCTGTTAAGCTAGGAATGGTGTCAGCGATGGACAACGACGCCATGACAAGTTGGGTGGCAAGGTACGTAGCTTATGTCTCTTACTCTCGAATAGACGACGAAGGTAGATAGTTGAACGTCCACAATACCTGACAGAAACTTACCGTGCAGTGGGGACGCGGAGGTGTGCACGTCACCCTGCGGTGTGGATATGACGAAGGAGTTACTCAACCGCCTGAAGAAACCCCAAGATTGGTTTGGAACTGTGGTATGAACACTTGTCACCTCTAAAATTTCCCGTGTCAGGATTTTGGATTGTAATTGCGGTTCACTTCATGCAGAAGATGGAGGAGTGTTGCTACCTTCTGCGCAAAGCCGTCGCAGACAGAGCGGGTGACATGGCCAGTGGAGCCATCGTAGTCGATACGTGCTTTGCGGGAATTTATCTACCTCGGGAATGGAAGGAGTACAGCGCCACCCCCGAAGCGTACGAGCCTAGTGATGCATTGATGGCGTACTTAAATGGGGGGTCGCCGAAGCCGTTGGGACGAGCGTGGTCAGGTGCGGACCTCATCCTCCTCCCCTTCAACGTTAGGAACAAACACTGGGTTGCCTTTGCCATCGATCTTAAGGAGTGGGAGGTAAGGGTGTATGACTGCGACGTCCACATGGTGACGGAACGCCAGCTCCAGCCCCTGTTAATGCCTGTGACGAGCCTGATCCCTGTCGTCATGCGTGCACACCCCGATTTGAAGGTCAAGTATGCCGATAAGGTCCCCACGCCGTTTTCCATTCGCCGGGACAAGAGCCTTCCACAGAACAAGCAAAGGTAAGTTGGATGACATGGTTCAATTTCATTTGATTGGATGTGGAATCGGTGTCCACGTTCTGACCGATTGTTCTCCATTGCAGCGGTGATTGTGGCCCGTACACCATTAGATTCATGCACCTCCTGCTGGAGACCGCCCCGAACTTCGATGGATTGGACGACACGTGCATTGAGGCATACCGCCAGATGCTAGCTGTTGGGGTATTCCATGGTCGACTCGGATGCTAGACTTTGGAGTTGAACATTGGCTTCCAATCATAACACCCTCCTGTAATAGTTGAAGTAAAACATTTGGATATTTTGCAAAACTTGGTAGTTGTCGAATGGGAACATTTGTATATGTTAGTAGGTATGCGGACATGTTAAACTTGCCAGTGTAGCTACATGTATCTATCCAATTTGGTGACAAGGTATATGTCGTTAGATGACACGAGGATTAAAAGGGGTGACATGGGTCATTTAGACTATACGTAGGAATATGAGACAGTCAATACTGACACGAAAAAACCTGTCAGGTGACACGTGCATGGAAAGACGGGACCCGATGCTGGGACAAAAGAACAAAACGACAATAGAAAAGGAATCTATCAGGGTGGCAGTTGGTTGCACAGTTCCTTTGACTTACTTACAAAAATATAAAAAAAGAAAAAGAAAATACTGTGTTCCTCGAAAATAAAAGGTAAAGAAAACAAATGCAAAAGTAAATTGCATTCATTGCAGTTGGGGAATTAACCACCACCTATCCCTGGGAAGGAGAGAGAGAGAGAGAGAGAGAGAGAGAGAGAGAGACCGAATATTAATAGGAGTAAAGGGAGGCGGTTGTGAAGTGAAGGGAAAGAGGAGAGCCCGTACCGGAGAGGGAGAAAGACGTCGGAGAAGGGAGGAAGACGCCGGAGAAGCCCGTACTGGAGAGGAAGGCGCAGGAAAACAGGTACAACTCAATTGGTTTTTGAAATCCGTCCTCACCCATCTCTACTAGTCTGAATCTTCACTTAATTTACAATCTTCCCCACTTCATTTGCATTCTTCCATTGTTTCGTTCAAAGGCATGCAATTTGGGATTGGACAAAAATCTGAAATTGGGGAATTGGAATAACGGTCATGTGGGGAATTGGGGATACGGGGAAATACAGATCTGGGGTAAAAGGGGTATGGGGAACTGAGGAATTGACAGACAAGAGCGAGGGAGGTTGAAGATAAGCGTGGGAGGCTTGCGGGTCCTTTAACCCAGATTGTGAGAGTGGAGAATAACCCCTATCATAAACAGGTACTGCAGGATAATTGGGAGAAGACAATTGACATTCATGACATGAGCTATTCTGTTGGGTGACAAGGGTTACTTCAGTAGGTGACATGGGCCTTTTCTGGTGAAACAGTCGCAGACAGATTTATTAAGTAGGGGGGTGACTTTGTGTGGATATTGATTATGTTCATGTCCACGTAATTGCAGGAAGAACATGGTTCGGTCCCAGAATTTGAGGAGGAAAGGTGTCCGGCCACCGAAGAAGGTGGAGCCCCGACTCGCAATGCCGGAGGAGTAGCATTTCCGAGGGCGGGTCAACCAGTCTTCCAAAGTGTCTCTGCTCGTCAACATGGACGACTAGGTCGACCCCGTCGATTGGGAGAAGCTGCTGCGAAGCCAATTTGGGGGTATTGTGCAAATGGCAAACCGGGTTCAATTCTCGTCGCAACTATTGCATTACGTGTTACAAAGGCAGCTTGTGACAGAAAAGAAGTGGGAGACTTGGTACATGCTTCAAGGCAAGCTGCGGCGATTCTCTATCAAGGAGTTTGCGCTCGTGACTGGGCTGCGGTGTGGTCGAGTTCGGGGGGAAGACACAGAGACGGAGGATGACAAGAAGACAAAGAAGGCTCTCAAGGACTTATTCGGAACGGACAACATGAAGGTGGGTGAGCTGGAGAACGCCTTCAAGAACTCCATCTTGAAGGAGCCGAGTGCGAGAAGGCGTTTTAAGATTGCTCTCCTCCTCATCGTCGAAGGAGTTCTGCTGGGGGGAGAACCCAGGAAAGCCATACGAGGGTGGATTGTGAAGCTTGTGGAGAACGTTGATCGATTTCTGGATTGCCCCTGGGGCAGGATTGTGTACGAGGCCACCCACGAGTCCCTGTTGGGCGTCATAGAACGACGTGTCGCTGACTTGAAGCCGAAGGCGAACGACAAGGACGATCGATATGGATATGGGCTTATGGGTTTTCCGTATGCGTTCCAGGTAAGCTACTTGACCGAAGTTATGCTTGAACTATTACGCGCAATTGATGCACTCACTCAAGTGACATGTGTGGTTGTTTTAGATTTGGCTGTACGAAGCTATCCCGGGGATTGGGGAGGCATTTGCGAACCGGGTGTCGAACACGGCGTTGCCTCGCATGCTGAGGTGGACAGCCGATGACGACAATCTAATGTATGAGATGATCCAGTCCCGCATGGACCCTGAAAAATCAGATAGAATTAAGGTCGAAGACAACCCGATACTAGTACCGAAGGCCGGCGAGTATGAATTGATGCTCGGGTGCTTCTACCAGCATGAGGAGCCTGACCTCTACTTTGATGACATTGAGGCTGCGTTGGCACCGAGTTATTACGGTGAAGGCTCTGGCATGTCCGGCCCGAGTTCGGAGCAACGAGATGGGACAAGGGAATCCTGGGAGGATAAGTTGGGGAAGT
Organism: Persicaria maculosa; assembly: GCA_963922045.1. Classification (NCBI taxonomy): domain Eukaryota; kingdom Viridiplantae; phylum Streptophyta; class Magnoliopsida; order Caryophyllales; family Polygonaceae; genus Persicaria; species Persicaria maculosa. Next base: position 44,402,242 of record OY998255.1, read on the forward strand.
CAGTAGAACTGATCTTGGAGAGGCTGGGAACCATGTCAACATGGATGCGGAGCATGGATGACAAGGTACGTGTAACGTTTCTGGCATTTGTTACACGGGTATATTTTATATGTGACACGGGTAATTTTCAAAGGTGACACGAGTTACTTATCTCCCAATTCCGAATAACATTCGCTAACCACCCCTCATTTATGTACTTTGTGTATCAGATGAAGGTGTTGGAAGGTGTTGTGAATGGGATGCGAGATGGCCAGTCGAATGCAGGAGGTGAGCAGAAACCAATGGGCGATGTCCGTGGAGAGGATAACGACCAAAAGAACGGGGGGATAGAGGGACAAACTAAGGTGGAAGACCAGCCACCAGAAGGACAAGAGGAGGTAAATTGGTTGTTACTTGACATGGTATTTTCTGAATCCACGGTGAAGGGGTAATAGAATCAACAATTTATAATATGTCAATATTTTGTACACAACTCACACGGTTGTTAAAGTGAAGCGACACGTATTAATATGTAAAGTGACAAGGGAACAAATATATTATCTGAATCACAGTTGAAATAACCGTAACCAATTGCCAGATCTCAGAGGCGGTCAAAGACGAGACCGTTGGAGGAACTGGGGGAGATGTCAGTGGAGAGAAAGTCGGGAAACATAGGGATGCTGAGGACAAAAGCGGTAAAGCCGGTTCAACGGAGGTACCACCTACAGTGAACGACCAAGCAACGCCGGAAGGACAGGATGAGAAGAAGGTAAAATGCATGTTACTTCACATTGTCATTTTAATCTATAGTAGTACGTAAGTGACAAGTGTATCAGTGTTAGCCGACATGAGTACAGATTGGAGTGACACGGGGGTCAAAACATTTTTGCCTTCACCGTTGAAACTGTCTAACCAATTGGCAGATCCCAGAGGCTGCAAGAGCGGAGCCCGTTCGAGGCAGGAAGAGTAAGAGAGGTCCAGGAGGTGAAGGAGAAGTGAAGTCCCCACCTCAGAAGAAAACGCGGGGCCGAAAAGGGAAGAACGTTGTCGAAGGCGCGGCCGCGATTAAGCTGGGTCTTGTTTCCGTGTCAGACAACGATGGGTTCCTCCGCTGGATGGATAGGTGACACTCATCAGCAGACGTACCCAAGCTATTGCATAGATGACTCCAATCCCCTAACATTGTGGTTGTGGTTGTGCAGCGGGGATGAGGACAGCTGGAAGACTGCATACGGCACGGCGCTGAGTAAGGAGTTCTTCACCGCACTAAAAACGCCCACAGTTTGGCTAAACTCTGAGGTACGAAACCCGCCTAAGTGACTATCTTTGTCTAGTGAATGACACGGTATGTACTGTAAAAGGTAGTGGAATAGTTTTGGATTTTGACTAGGGTTGTAATCGATGCAGCACATGGAACAAGCATGCTATCTTCTTCGGAAAGGGGTAACGGAGAGGGCCGGCGACATTGGCGGTCGAGTTGTCGTTGTGGACACATATTTCGGTCGCTATCTGCAGACCGAGTGGGGCAAATACAAGAGCGATGCGGATAGCTACCAAGCCGACGAGAAGCTGCTTGCCTACTTCGACGGGCGGTCCCCGGCGACGATAGGCCGGGCGTGGGAAGGGGCGGAACTCATCCTCCTACCGTTGAACGTGGACAATGTTCACTGGATCGCCGTAGCGATAGATCTGGTCGGGTGGCAGGTAAGGGTTTATGATTCGGACGTCTACATCGTGAGGGATCGCCATCTGCCGGCACACTTAAGCTGCATCACCCACCTTATCCCGGTACTGATGAATGCCCACCCCGCGTTGATGGCCACCTACGTCGACAAGTTGCCAAAGTCATTCGCCCTTAGTCGCGAGAAAAGGATTCTGCAAAACAAGCAGAGGTAATTTTTGTCCAACACTTAAATATCTCTTCGTCTCATAGTTGCATCCGGCTGTAATGAATATGACTCCAGCGATTCTCTATTGCCGTGGAGACTGCGGTCCTTACACGATCAGGTTCATGCAACTCCTCACGAAGGACGCCCCCACCTACGACGGTCTTGACGACGTATTCATCGGGGCGTACAGGCACATGCTCGCTGTTCGCATCTTCAATGGTACACGGTTATGATCTCAGTTGTGATCACCATTGCCCAGTGTTATGAAATTTTATGTTATGGTATAAGCTTCTTATGAACATCGTTTTTATTGTGTTGGATATTTATGAACATGGTTGCTGGTTCTCACATTTAGTTGTGGACGGTAGTTCACTAGGTTGGTATTTTAGTACGTTGGTATGAACTATTTCGCATTCTTTATCTTCGGTGAGTGGTTATGTGTTGTGGACTGTTACATTATTTGTATGATAATTTTTAAGCAGTGAGTGACCATGTTGGCATGGTGCAAACATTGGTTATAATTAGTTCAGAATTCACCCGTGTCACCAAACTTGGAATCCCGTGTCAACTGACGTGATTATCCGTGTCACTGATGGTGAGTAGGGTGATTTTCTAACCTTGTTTATGTATTGATAGGTTGATATACGAATTGTTACACGTCCCTATCATAGGAACCACATAAGTTTAAATTTTGTCATGGATGATTGAATGTCATGTGGCAAGAAACTTACTCGGTTGAAAGGCATATTATAAGTTGTAAGGAAATCTCCCGTGTCACCAAACTTGGAATCACGTGTCACCTGACGTGATTATCCGTGTCACTGATGGTGAGTAGGGTGATTTTCTAACCTTGTTTATGTGTTGATAGGTTCATATACGAATTGTTACAAGACTCTATCATAGGAACCACATAATTTTACATTTTGTCATGGATGATTGAATGTCATGTGGCAAGAAACTTACTCTGTTGAAAGGCATATTATAAGTTGTAAGGAAATCTCCCGTGTCACAAAACTTGGAATCCCGTGTCACCTGACGTGATTATCCGTGTCACTGATGGCGAGTAGGGTGGTTTTCTAACCGTGTTTATCTGTTGATAGGTTCATATACGAATTGTTACATGACCCTATCATAGGAACCACATAATTTTACATTTTGTTATGGATGATTGAATGTAATACACATGCATAACACCAACAAGTGGAAATGTAATAGACATGCATAATATAGGAGGGACATTGCCCTATACATACCATATCCGATCATACAGGCACCATTCATAACGGTGCAACCACACTCGACTTTCCAAAAAACGACAACTAACCGAGCGTGGGTGAGACATTGTTTCTAACTACCCTTACATAGGCCCCTAATTGTAAGAAATGGGGGCCATCTGCCACATACGGAGTTGTTCCAAGTCCAAAAAACCACATCTGTTTGGGATCACATCAGTATTTGGCAACTACTACAACAACATCACAAGTTTTGGCAAAAAACAAAGAGAACTAGCTTCGAAGCTCCTAAGCCCTGGTGACCAGACGCACCATAACTCCCATCATCAGCATGAGAATCCACCCCATGAGCCTGTTCCAGCGGGTGAGTTGTCGGGTGCGGAGCTGCTCGCTAGCGTGCCCGACCCACTGCCCACAGAGGAAGGAGCCCACCTCGGCCACCCGCTGCGCCAGGTGCTTGTTGCTAGCCTCGCTCCTCACCAACTTGTTGGCGAGGACCATGTTCTCTTCCATTGTGGCCTGCAGCGAGCTCTGGGTAACCTCCAACTCAGTAGTTGTGGCCTCTAGGGTGGACTGGGTGGCCTGCAGCTGAAGAGTGGTTGTCTGGACCTGCGTGTGGGCGGCCTCAAGTTGAGTGCGCTGTGCGGCCATAACTCCCTCCCGGGCAGCATCCCGGTTGAGCAGCGACTGAACTCGCTGGCGAAGGTCGGTTGAGCAGCGACTGAACTCCCATAGCGCGTTGTCCTCAGCCACCTGCTCAGGGTCTCTTTTGTCTGACTGATCATCATCCTCGTCCTCATCACGACGGTCCCGACGGCTCCGCCCATAGTCGTAGTCTGTACGCAGCCAGAAGTACCTCCGGTCGTCACCGCTCTGGTAGCTCCGATCGCTATCGGAGTCTGTGTCAATGTCGCTGTCTGAGTACCGCCACATGATTCCTACAAGTACAAGGGAAAATAAATGTCAGATGGTAGAAGAAAACCAAACACAAGAACATACGTACATATGAAAAATATGTAAGCATGTTTATAATGGAGACAAGTACATATATGTGAAAAAGATGAATGTGAGAGTGAGATGATATGTCACCAAACAACTAAAGGAGAATGTAAAATATAAGGTAAAATAATGTCCGGACCTTAGAATGTTGAGAAGGAGAGATTTATGTGCAAGCAAAGTTGGAAATGGTAAATACAAGTGTGAATATGAAACTCATATCAATGAATTAAAGTTTTGAAAAAGTTATATAACAAATGGGAAGAAATCACCCGTGTCACCAAATTTGGAATCCCGTGTCACCAACTATGTATACTTGACAGACTTCCTACTAACAACCTTCACAGACAAAGAGAAAGGTTGCAACTTTCATAGGCGTAATCATATTTATGCTTTAGATTCACACAGAAAGGATCCTAAATGTTCTATTTCTTTTTCAAGCCTAACAAGTACATATATATGAAGAAGACGAATGGGAGAGGGAGATGATATGTCACCAAACGAGTAAAGGAGAATGTAATATATAAGCTAAAATAATGTCTGGACCTTATATGTTGAGAAGGAGAGATTTATGTGCAAGCAAAGTTGGAAATGGTAAATACAAGTGTGAATATGAAACTCATATCAAAGAAATTTGTGGAAGATGCCATTTGTAAGATGCATGTGGCCAAGGAGTCCACAATTCTGATAACAAACTCATATCAATGAATTAAAGTTTTCACAAAGTTATATAACAAATGGGAAGAAATCACCCGTGTCACCAATTTTGGAATCCCGTGTCACCAAATTTGGAATCCCGTGTCACCAATTATATATACTTGACAGACATCCTACTAAGAACCTTCACAGACAAAGAGAAAGGTTGCAACTTTCATAGGCTTAATCATATTTATGCTTTAGATTCACACAGAAAGGATCCAAAATGTTCTATTTCTTTTTCAAGCCTAACAAGTACATATATATGAAGAAGATGAATGGGAGAGGGAGATGATATGTCAACAAACAACTAAAGGACAATGTAATATATAAGCTAAATTACTGTAAGCACCTTATAATTTTGATAAGGAGAGAATTATGTGCAAGCAAAGACCAATTACAAAAAGGTGGTTAGAAATCACCCGTGTCACCAAAGTTGTAATCCCGTGTCACCAAGTATATATACTTGACTGGCTGGATTCTCACCCCCAATTCAGCAAATTCCACAAACTAATTGCATATATGAAGCGTAAACCAATAAACACATATACTAACTCCAAGCAACTACTTAACATAAGTATGTAATAAGCACATGCAAGATAAGAGACAAATGGACATATTCACTACACAAGGCACAAACCATAAAACAGTGAGCCATGGACATATTCACCCAAAATCTGCAGCATACACAGGCATAAACCATAGCCCCTAATCGGAAAGCTTTCGATGTCGTCAATTAGTACTCTAGGTCGAAAACCCTAGTAACAACACAGATTTCATTCAAAACAAACTTCTAATCGACGAAAACCCTAAAATACAAACAGTTTTTTTCAACACATATGCCAATCGGGGTTGTACTTACTTGGAATTGAAAGCTTTTCGATGAGGATGAGCACCACTGGTGAACCAAACACGATGGCGTCGCTTCTTCTTCCCGAATTTTTTTGTGGCTTGCAAGAGAAGAGTGGAAGTGAAAGGACCGATGGAGTGGTATTTATGAAGAGAGAGGGGCTCCATCGGGGGGGGGGGGGTTTGGTGAGGGTCACCAAATTTCGAATCCCATGTCAACTAACATAATAACCCCTTCAACATTAAATATAGGTCAATTTGCACAAATATACATTTGAATATGGTCACAATGTTGGTATTTTTGTACGTTGCTATGAAGTACTACCTCCGTTCCGAAAAACTTGTCAGTTGACTATTCACGCACGCTTATTTTAAGAGAAAAAACTATATAAAATATCTACTTTCGTATTTATTTTTAAAAACAATTTCGTAGCTATTATTAGCAAGTACAAACTTGTTACAAAAATTTTATGAAAAAGTATATTTTATATATTTTTTTAATTATAAATAAGGGTGCGTGAATAGTCAACGACAATTTTTGCCGAACGACAACTAAGTGTTTCGATTTCTTTATCTTCATTCGGTGGTTATGTGTTGTAGACTTTGTAGCACGGAAACGGAAACGGACACAGGACACGGACACGGGAAGACTCGCGAAAATGACATTTTCAACAAAACATATGACACGGACACGCCATATATATCATTTTAAAGGTCTTGCAAAGATGTATACATTTATACTAATAAGAGCCACGTAGATATTAAGACCAATGACATGAAAATAAAAAATTATTATTCGTCATTAATTTATACGTCATTTTACATATATGGATTTTAACATTTAATTTGCAAATCCGTCATTAATTTCTACGTGCATAAATTTAACCCTTTTTATACTCTCTATATGCGGTAATTTTTTACTCTTTATATTGCACTCACATAAATTGATTTTATGGTTGTAAAATTTATTTTTAAAAGTTATAAAATTTAATACACCATATTTTAACATTTTACAAACCCTAACTACTTTCCCATGCAATATGCATGCAAATTACATATATGGATTTAACTTATGTACTTAATTTCATGCGGTAATGTTTTACTCTCTATATGTGTTATAAAATTTATTTTAAAGCGTTATAAAATTTTATCAAATAATAAATTGATACAAAACCCTGAATACTTAATCCGTTATTTTTTTGAATAAAGGGTTAAATTTTATACTTTCATCCGTTATTTTTTTAAAACAAGGGTTAGTAAGTGTTGTATAGGGTTAATCCGTTGTACATATAATATTTTTGTTAAGAATATCACATAGCAAGATTCTAACCGATAATAAATTGAAGAAATAGATAATTTAAGAAATAGATTAATTAATAGATTGAGATTAAAACCACGGCAGTTAATTACGATTGAAAATCTCTTCCTCTTCCTCTTCCACTTCCACATCCACATCCATTGCGTTTCAAGTACATTGCACTTGCACACGTCTCTTCCTCTGAATTACATTGCACACGTCTCGTCTCTTCCTCTTCCGGTGGCAGTTACGTTCTCCATTGCATTGTTATAGCCAACCCATTCTCCCTTGAATTGCATCATCCTCCCTTACCAACTAGAACCGAAATTAAGATAGTTGCAATGGATCAAGGAAGGAACGTTAGGGCAAGGAAATCAGAGGCATTGACGCTTCTAACACTACCATTCGATCTCCTATTGGAGATTGTCGGTCGATTAGCAATTGAATCTATAGAAGATGTCTTCAGATTACGGTTAAGGTATTGCCTCCACTTTTTATTTCGTTAATTTATGTATTCGCAAAAAATTTGATTTACTTAATTGTGATGCAGTTGCAAAACTTTTGATTTGGTTGGAAAACACAATTATGTGCTTGCGAAGATGGCAATTGAGTACCAGGATGACTGGGGAATTTCGGTTGTAGTCGCATCGAGAAACGATAGTCATGCCAGAAGCTTTTTAAATCAATGCGTCAACGCGGGAAACCCGGAGGCAATCTTTCAGCAAGGAATGGTAAGATGTTGATTGTGGATCATTGGTTCGGTGTATGCTTTATCATAGTTCCTCATAGCTTCATTTCAAAATGCAGGTTAAATTCTTCACAAATTGCGATCACGATGTAGGCATTCAAGATCTTCTAAAGGCGTCGGAGTTGGGACACGACGTGGCAAGCTATGTTTGTAGCATAGCTATGTATTGTTGCGGATCTGAAGAGCTCAAACCCAAAGGCTTTGCATTACTTAATAGTGTGAAACATAAGTTGGGCTATAAAATAATTTCGTGTCGCCGGAGAGTTGCTGATCTATTTTATGATATTCTCGTAATTGCTCGAAGACCTTCCTTCAACTGGAAGCGGAACACATGTACAAATATCACCAATGGAACAGCAATTCGGAGTTGTCGAAGATCAAACCCCTGGAAAAATTTTCAGCTCCTTGCTGAAGATAAAGATGATGCTCTTTCTTGTGAGGAATGCACGTGCACAATTGAGTGTGGGTTAGTCGAGGGTATGCTTCAGTGGATTACAAGAAATATGGTGGAATAAAAAATTGCCTCAGTTTGGTCTATTAAGTTTGGTTAATTTTGATACCATATCTAATGTGTTATTATAACATATAAAGATATTATTGTTACTGTATCCAAATATGATCAATTGGGAGCTCAAAAAAAAATGATCAATTGAGAAACTATATCTTTTTTGGTAGAATTGAGAAACTATATCGTTTTTGGAAGAATTGAGAAACTATATCGTTTTTGGTAGAATTGAGCTCAAAATATAGGTCAATTTGCACAAATATACATTTCAATATGGTCACAAGGTTGGTATTTTTGTACGTTGCTATGAAGTACTACCTTCGTTCCGAAAAACTTGTCACTTGACTATTCACGCATGCTTATTTTAGGAGATAAAACAATATAAAATAAAATATCTAGTTTTCTATTTATTTTTAAAAACAATTTCGTAGCTATGATTAGCAAGTACAAACTTGTTACAAAAATTTTACGAAAAATTATATTTATATAGTTTTTTTCATTATAAAAAAGCGTGCGTGAATAGTCAACCACAAGTGTTGCCGAACGACAACTAAGTGTTTCGATTTCTGTATCTTCATTCGGTGGTTATGTGTCGTAGACTTTGGTTATAAGTTGTTTCGTAATCACCCGTGTCAGCAAAGTTGGAATCACGTGTCAACTTACATAATTCTCGTGTCACTGAGGAGAATAAGGTGACAAAATATACACGAGTAGGACAAACACTCAGGAATTTAAACATGACCTGAAACTAGTGCCAGTGCATGGGTGATTTCATTATGAAAGTGTCACCTCCGGATTGATAAACATGAAATTAAAACCAGTGACATGATAACCCCTTCAACCTGACACGGTAATACAAAGAGGGTGACAGGGGTTATTTACAGAATCCATCCCCAAAAGTACTGCGATGTTCTTTACCACTTACCACTAGAGTGTAACCCGTTTCCAAAAGTAAATGTATCCAAACAACCAAAGGACAAGACTAAAACCAACGTTGTTCACAACAAAAGACAACAAATCACTTCCATAACTACACCCAAATGACGATCAGATTATGCGTCCACCGAGCCGACCATTGAAGATGGCAGCCGCTAGCATCTGTCTGTACGGCCCAATAAACGTGTCGTCCAGCCCATCGAAGGGGGGATCGGTCTCCATGAGGAGCTCCATGAATCTGATCGTGTAAGGGCCACAGTCACCACTGCAATGACGGAGATTTTGTCAAAACAGAGGCGGAGATATCATCAAGTTAAATGAAATACAGGGGTCGCACCAATCATACCTGAGCTTGTTTTGCGGAACGCGCTTGTCGCGGATTATGCGAAACGGGCCTGGCAGCTTCGATGCATACTTCACCTTCAACTCGGCGTGTGCATCCATGATGATGGGGAGGAGGTGGGTAACGTGCATCAGCAGGGGTGGGAGTTCGGCGTCTATCACGAAGTGCACATCGCAGTCATACAGCTTCAACTGCCACTCATTCAGATCAAGAGCAACGGCAACCCAATGTCTTCCCCTCAGGTTGAGGGGTAGGAGGACGGGGCCCGCCCGTCGAAATATGAGAGGAGTATACCACTCGCATCATACCCCCCGACGTCTGAGTTGTACTCCTTCCACTCCCTCTCCAGAAAGCTGGAGAAGTAGGAGTCCAACACAATGACTCGACGCCCATTGTCGTAACCCCTCTCCGCGCTTTGTTTCCGTAGCAGGAAGCATGACTGCTCGAAGTGCTGCGACAAGTTAACCTCCATGACAACCCACAACATAGTCCAACACCAACCCAATTGCGTATACAAGGCCAATCATAATAAAATGTGAGAAATACAATATACCTCTGAGTTGATCCAATAGCGGGGCGTCTGGAGGGTGGTAAAAAACTCCTTCGACAGGTCCTTGCCGCAATCCGTTGACCGGTTCTCACCGTCGGCACTGGACCGTACAATGGAGTGGAATCAATGAAAGGGTGACTGTGTCGTTTAATGAAGACTGAAATGAGACGATGGGTTACCTTGCGAGCCACCCCTGTAGGGCCTCATAGTCGGACGCAGAAACTAGTCCCATGGCAACGGCTTCACCGTGAACTACGGCGTCCTTCCCTTTAGAGGCTCGCGGTTTCGTAATCTTCCACGCCTTGCTCTCACATTCCTGGTCGACGAACAACCTCTGAATTCAAAAAAACATTTCCCATGTCACATAACACAATGACCCCTGTCGCCTTGCTTACATCCCCATGCCACTATTGAAAACATAAAGGATGAATGGCATGGGCCATAAGGAGCGTACCTTAGCAACTTGTCGGGGCTTCTCCACAGCTTCAGTACGAGTCCCCTTTGGGACATCAACATCAACAACCTGCAAAACCGATCTACAACTTACATGGAATCCAACATGTACAAACTCGTTTTCACTATCCCTTACTCTTTGTTCCTTGCCTCTTCCAACCAAGTTTCCATCCCGCATTTCATGGACCTCCTCCTCTAACACTTTTATCTGCACACAAGAAGTTGTTACAATAAATCCACCATCTCCTACAACAGTTTTATATCCCGTGTCACATACTGTATGTCCCATGTCATTACTCTATTTACCCTAGTCACTGAACTTAATAAGAATATGAGAGTGAATAATGCAAAAGACTGAAGTACCCTATCATCCATCTTCTCCAAGGTATCAATAATCTTCTCGAGTCTCTTCACCACGATATCCCTAGCGGCGTCCGTCTCCTCGACGTAGTGCGCGATGTTGGCAAGCATCGCCACCCTCGACCCTTCGTTTACCTGTGCGCGGAAGCGCTCGTTGTGTGGTTGTGTAAATTTTGTCCGAACCATTTGTTTCCTGCAGTTTAAGAGCAACAATACGTTATCGAGAAATTTTATATTCAATGTCACTACCTTTGTAAACCCATGTCACTCAATTTGTAAACCCATTTCATAAATGTCAGAACGTTCCTAAACCACTGACGACATACATTCCACATGAACTCCCCAAATCTGAATTTCAAATTAATGGAACCCCAAATCTTGCCCATTCCCAATCAAACCCCTAATCTACCCCATTCCCTATTTCGACCCCCACCGTAGCCATCCTCTTCGGGCGTACTAAACCCTAAGCGCGGGTTTTCCCTATCCAATCCCCAAAACCCGACTCCTTGTCCTTCATCTGCAACCACCTCCACAATCCCCAAAACCGCGCTCCTTAACGTTCAATCCCTTACCACCATAGTAGGTTGTTCCATCCACCCACCCCGAACCCCAGATTCGAAGATAACGGACAACAAAGAGAGGGGGCGTACCTTCTGAGTTTCCTCCCGGCATTGTTCTCTTATCCGACAGTTCCCGGCAGTCTCTTCTTCGACCCGTTGTTCCTCGTCGCCGGCGTCTCTTCTTCCTCCCCCTTTCGAACGGTTTTGAGTTATGGAAATTTAGAGATGGAGTCCCGATGAATACAGAAAGAGAGTGTGGGGTGATATCCGGGACGCGTGTCAACTTATTCTTTGTTGTTTTCTTTTTGTTTTATTTTTGTTTTGAGTTACGGGCAACTTTTTCGACATAAATGGGAAAGGGTCAATTTTTCCAAATTATCCCCCATTGTGCTATTTATGCAAGTTTGGCCAAAAGTTGGTCTATCTTTGACCACTGGTTGACTAAGTTATTATTGTCGAAACTTTGGTTATAAGTTGTCAGGAAATCACCCGTGTCACCTAACTTACAATCCCGTGTCACCTTACATAATAACCCCTTCAACATTGTCATGAAGGTGATTTCAATCTGTTCACAAGGGTGAATTCCTAACACCACTTCCACAACCACTTAGGAATGTAAACATATTGTCAAATAAGTGCCAATGCATTGGTGAATTCATTATCATAGCTTCAACCACCGAAATGTCTACCATGAAATTGAAAGCTGTGACATGATAACCCGTTCTACCTGACACGGGAATACAAATAGGGTGACAGGGTTTTTTTCTGAAACCATCCCCAAAAGTACTACGAAGTTCTTCACCACTTAACTGTAGTGTGGAAACCCTTCCCAAAAGTACAGCAGCCTACTTACAGTTTGTCATATGCACAACCAGCCTAATTACACTACCAAATACGTAGCCTGTTCAAAAAATAACATAGACGGAGAATGGTCCAACCACTGACCCGATACGGCAAATGCAAAAGACTACCCAGCTGCTGAGGTAAGGCGTTGGACCACCAATGGCGGAACACATCTAAGAACGACGGCGCTTGGAACGGCTAAATTCTCCCCGAGATGGGTATCGACAAGTCTTAGGACGACCAGGGCGTCGCTTCACGTCCGGGGGGAGACACACCGCGCTGGACATGGCTGGGGGGATTCGCCAATCTTCTCTTGGAGGAACCGGATATAGCACATTCTCGTAACACGCCTTCCATGCTGTGACTTTGTAGAAGTCATTCACGAGAGAGAAGAAATTGCTACCTCGATACCTTGCAGCCACTATGGCGTGCTGGCACGGAAACTGGTCAATGTCGAACCGCTTGCATGTGCAAGTCCGGGCACACAGGTTCACAACCCAGGTGGCGGACCCTCTGCGGACAGTGTACTCGTGTGCGCTGAGGGCTCTGACATCCATGAATGTTGCCAACGAATAGCTCGTTTGCAGCTCACCTTGAACGTAATCGCTGACCGTCGACGCCGATTTGGTGCTTTTTGCCCGTCGCTCGTAAAACCACTTGGATATTGTTTCGATGACAGCATCAATCAGGGCTGTGATGGGTAGGTCGCGGGGCTCCTTGAACAACGAATTCAGACACTCGGAGTTGTTCGTCGTCAATATGTTGTAGCGCATCCCCAAGAAGTATGCTCGGGCCCAGTTCTGGAATCCAGCCTCTTTTAGGTATTGGCCCGCAGCGGGTGCCTGAACGCAAAAATCAGCAAAGTGCTTCTCGAACTCTGCCCTCGTGTACGCCTTTGCCACCTTTAAGTACAATGTGTGCAGGCCTGTCACCCCCCTGTACTTAACCCTGGCATTCTGAAATAGATGCCATTGGCAGGCCCCTTGCTTGGCAAACACATAGTTGTCCCTCAAACCTTTGACGATACTAAGATGCCGATCAGAGACAAACATTAAGTCTGGTGTATCCTCGACGACATGTAGCATGTTCTTGAAGAAGAAGCCCCATGACCCGTGATTCTCACCATCGACAATCGCAAAAGCGATCGGGTATAAACTGTGGTCTGCATCTTGGGCTGTGGCAAATAGAAGCGTGTCCCTGAACTTCCCTTTCAGGAAACTCCCATCAACTGAAATCACCTGGACATGGATATCGACACTAGCTGGTTAGGTGACATGGTTATGTATGTTAGGTGACATGCAATATTATAGTACCGACATGGGGTAGTACCGACACTAGCTGGTTAGGTGACATGCAATATTAAAGGCGTACTTGAATCTTCGGGATGCGTCCAGCTCTAACTTAGTATATGTCCCGGGGTTAGTCTGCTCCAACATGTGCAAGTATGGAATAATATCTCGGTAGCTGTCTTCGTCGGTCCCATGCTTCACCTCCCTCGCTGTCAGTCGTGCCTTTCGTGCCTTCCAGTAGCTACACGATACTCCATACTCGGACTTCGTCATTTTCTGGACTTGCTCGGGAACTAGGTCCTTTCGAGTCTTGGTGAACCTGCATATAATGGTGTCATGGTTAGTTACGTGATGTGACATGGGGAATAATGTTGTGTGACAGAAATAGCTGTTCGCAACTAAATTAACACTTACGTGGTCACGAGGTTGCGTCCAATCATGTTCGACGTAGCATGCCGGCTATGGTTGTGCATCATGCTCAGGTCACATGTATGCTCCTGGACATACTGTCGGATGGACCACATAGTCGTGCGTCGGTAAGTCGACGCCCTTAACATCCACGTGCACTTGCTGTCCAAACAACCAACTAAATAGGTTTTGTTACACGACCTCTTCACTACAAACTCGAAGCACTTCTGCACTGCAATCCACTTCAGGCAAGTCTGCAATTCTACCTTCGAGGCGAACATTTGTCCCTCCGAAATTTCTGTCAGCTTCCGTCGTGGTTCCTGGGTCCGAGGCGTTGCTTTGTCCAACATAGCTTCTACGTTCTCCATCGACGGTGGGGATGTGCTGGACCTAGGAACCCGATATTCAAGTTCCCTAATCACCTCCTCCTCAACTTCGTCCTCCTCCGTCGACACCCTCATACCCGGGTCTTCCTCATAATCCTCCCAGTCATAATAATATGAACAATCTTCTTCCCTGTTCACTCCGGAATCGAAGTCCTCCTCCTCACTGCTAATGGCTATGAGATCCACCCCTTTATACTTGTCACCTTCACATTTTTCCGTGTCATCTGGAGAGGAGTCCGTGTCACCCAAGTGGATAACATCTAGACCATCACACCTGTCACCCTCAAGAATATCCATGTCACCAGTTCCAGACCCTATGTCACCTGCGTGCTCTTGGCTCTTCCCTATCACCCCACCCAACTGGATCATTTCCGGACCTTTACCATTGTCACCTACACTCTTAAGCTTTTCACCAGTTCCAAACCCGCTCTCAGTAGCGTCCTCCTGTCTCTTCCCTATCACCTCATTCATGTCGTTCGACTCTGGACATTTACCCTTGTCACCTTCAAAAATACGTCTGTCACCAGTTCCAAAACCCATTTCAGTAACGTCATCCTGCCTCTTCCCTATGACCTCAGCCAAGAGGATCACCTCCGGACCCTTACCTTTGTCACCCTCACATATATCTTTGTCACCCCTTCCAAACCCCGTTTCCACATTGTTTTTCACCCTTATATCGTTGCTCATCCCTATTGACTGGCTAACCTCTCCTCCACCATATAACCCCACATCTACAACCATAGGGTTTGGTTGTGGCTTACCTTCTGCCTCCAGCTCGTCCACCTTTTGAGAGTTACGAGGCCCACTCAAGCATTCTTCTCCGACGCCGGGTTGTGGCACTTGAAGGCTCTCTTTCACCACTGGACCAACATATATCGCCATGGGCCATGGATGTTCCCCAGACTTCGAGTTGAGAAACTTAAAAGCCTCAAGGTCGTCATCATAACCTATCGTTATCAGATGACCCGCTTCTTCCCCCTTTGGCATGTAAGACAACCGCCAATCTTCACATGAACAATCATGGCCGACCTTGACCCTCAACAGTTGAGTCAGAGAGGCGAAGTCGATGCCCTCTTCAATTATCACATTCTTCCGCTCTGTTTCACCATAATACACCCACCCCGCACCATCGAACAACCAACGCCCGTTGAAGTTGAGAGTGACACAAACTTTGGCGTTTTGCCCTGCAATTGAAAACTCGGATCAGCACCATTGTTAATGGGTATCTACTCTTCACGAAACATGAGGAGAAATAGAAGAGAAACCTACCCATTGCAACTGAGAATTAGGGTTTCTCAGATATCTCTGTGACACGGACGTTTACAAACACTGACACGAACGAATAAAGAGCCCGACACGTGCTCACCAACTGGACTTTAATGCGGATGGGTTCTTCTCCAATGGTGGCCTTCTTCTCCAGCTCTCTTTTCCACGGGAAGACCGAAAATGATGGCATCTCTCCTCCTCTCTTATTAGACTTTAAAAATGGAGGGAAAGCCTTTCCCATCACCTCACCTCCTCTCTCTCCAATTTTGGCGTCAAATCCCCCACCCAATCCGATGTCCCATCTCTCTCTCTCTCTCTCTCTCTCTCTCTCTCTCCCCTTGGGACAACCTGCAACCGGCTAAGCAATTTCCCCATCCTATTTGCACTAATACCACATATGGTATTTTTGCAAATTTTCTAAAAAAGTGGTATTTTTGCAAACCCGGCAAAAAAAGTGTATATTTGTGCAAATATCCCACATACTAATTACACAAATGCGCATGAGTGGAGTTTAAAGGATCAAATGGTTACTGGAAGATTATTATAGTTGATGCCCCTCTTTTACTTTGACATCTTTTGATACGAGTTATTTGGGTCCCAATTCCAATTGCCGACTAAAATTAACAAAAGTGGAATCAAGATTTGTCCCTTTCAAGTTTTAGCTTTTTTTTTCACTCACTAAATATATTTGACTTTGATGATACAATATGTATAATGTGGTCATTTATTTGCCTTTTCTTTTTTCTTTTGGCTTCACTTTCAAGACCCTAACACTTTTTTTCTCCATCTCATAGTGGAGTTGCACTTTTCCTCCTCCTATAGCATTTTTCCCTTGCTTTTTTGTTTGTTTTATTTTGTTTTGTATTGGGCACTGATTTATTTTTATTCCTTTTTAGCTACTTTACTCTTTGTTTGGATCTCCCTCCCATGCACTGATACTAATAATCTAAATGGAGCTCATAATTGTGAAACTAAGCTTCCAGATCAGAGGATGAAAAGGGTTCTTTTCTATTTGGGGAAGGGTTCAAGTACTTCCAAGCAAACAAGCCCTGATTCAGATTCAGATTCAGCTTCCAAGATGAGATGGCCGGTTTTTTCTGGCAAGAAAATAGTTGCAGGGCCACATCCAGATGATGCAACAACAGGTAACTGCCTCAATCCATATACGATTTGTTAAATCTCTGGACTACTTCAAACATGTCTTTGATATCCATGTATGTTTCTCAACCAGGTAGCAAAGATGAAGCGTTTTTCGACTCTCAAGCATGGCTGGAATCGGACAATGAAGACTTCTACAGCATCCAAGGGGGTAAGACATACTACATAACAGTGAGAAGAAGAGCTTAGTTTGTTACAGATACCATACCACGATTTTGAGCATCTGATCATATGAATTTTTCTGACCATATGTATCCAGAGACCAGTCCGTCCTTGAAGGAAAGTCCGGTGCACCAAAAGAAGAGCCTAAGCGAGCTCTTCTGCGAGAGCTTTGAAAGGACACGACACATCGATCAAAATGTCTTCTTGGATCAGAAACATGGGAGCCCGAATGAGGACACCCCGGATGCAGCTGCAGGGCTGCAAAGGAGGAAATCGCCGCCTGGGTCTGCCAGGTATTGTTTCCCAGGTTTGATGAGGAGCCTGAGCTGTAAAGAGTGGAAGAAGAAGAGGTTGAGCCCTGTGCACGTTGCTTAGTATTGGATGTGTGTGTGTGTGTTTTTTTTTTGGCTACTTTTGCTCTGCTTGCCTTTGTAATTGCATACATATATACCCTTTTAAACTGGGGTTCATGACTTGTTGTAAAGCAATAAGACCACACATCAATGAGATTTGGTCATTCACCCTCACATCCCAAAATGCATCCCTTTTTGTACCACATGTAACATTTGGTAAGAAATATCAACATGAAGGTGGTGGCCTTTGGATATGTGAGCTGCTTCTGCTTCTGGCAGTGTTATACCAATTGTGTGGCACAATCTACTGCAAACTCGTATAAAATTCAAGTGCGTTTGTATCGCAAATCCACCACTTGTAGATTGACCCACGCTTGTTTGCTGACAAAAATGGTGAACCCATAATGTGTTGGAAGCTGGAACGTTTCGAAGCTTATCGCCCCTAAGCCTGTGGTCCGCATCATCTCTTAGATAAGATTAATCTGAATTATTCAGACCTGGAATTAGTTGTGCTATCATTATCTCTTAGTTGTGCTTTCTCACAATTGGGTGTACACAGATTTTATACTTCTTTCAGTTTTTTCAAGTGTTTTCAGCAAATCAAAGACGCTTGTGTCAAACTTGTTAACCCCTTGCTTAATTCACCTGCTAGAATATCTCAACAGCATCTTTCATTCTCTCTATTTACAACAGAAGGAAAGCAGTTTGGAAGACTACCTACAAGTTTTTACTGCTTTATTTATTTCCCTAAAAGCATCTAACAAAAGTAAATCTTTCATCATCATACCTGCATGGATGCCTGGAATATATCCAATCTTGAATTTGGACATCAACCTCTACTGGCTGTCTTGCTCCGCTGCTCGCAAAATTGGATTCTCAGTGTCCAAATAATCATCGTTGTCATCATCCAGCTCACTTAGTTCATCCTGTACTGACTGATTGATTCGCTTTCTTGATTGTCGTCTGTGCTTCTTTGGCTGAAGCCGTGGCTCGGCTTGCATAACCCCCATATCACCAGCTTTCAGCCTGAAATTGCAGGACGGTAATACTTGTTGAATCACCAAACGTATATAGTACACAAGAGTAAAAGCTTGTGACATTTACCTTACATCACTCTCTCGCTTTGTGCCCCATGTCCTCAGCTGGAATTCCTCTCTGACTCTGATTTCATCAAGGAGCTGAAAGTAGAAAGGATACCTTTCCCAGTCCCCTCCCACAACACATCCGGGTTCACCAATATGCAAGCAATCATTGAACGCACACTTCTTGGTTTCACCGTCTTTAAGCATCTTCCGTATCTATAGATTGATGGAAGAAAGACATCTTAGTAACAGATTAGAACTCAAAAATATTGATTGGGGCAAACAACACGAACCTCAGGGAAAGCTTTTGCTAGAGACTGCTTTGTCACTTTTAATAAGCTAGGCTGATTAAACCCTGGAGTATCGGCCATATATCCTCCTCCAGGCAATGGAAGCAATGAAACATGACGAGTGGTGTGTTTTCCCTTGCCACTTCTAGCAGAAACTTCTCCAACTCTCTGTTCTTCGAACCACTTACTGCTCAAAATCTTAAGACAAGGGTAAAGTGTAAGAAGTTGCATCAACAAGCAAGGGAATACATCATGAACAATAGAACCTAGTTTTCTAACTAGTTCTTTTAAGCAAGTAACTGAGCAAAAGAGATAAAGATGAAATAGGGTAGGGAAAAACCCACAGGATCAAAGAAGTTATCCTCTTTGGTTATAGCAAATGGATCATCCTTACTTCTCAAAGCGTTAATCAAGCTGGACTTCCCAACTCCACTAGGACCCACAATAACAGTCGTTCGATCTATCAAGGTGAAGGTAAGAGTATCAAGTCCCTGTCTTGTTCCAACACTACACAAAATTGGTTCATAACCCCAGGTACGAATCCTTGCTCTCCAACCAAACATGACCTACACACGTTTCATTGGCAGAAGCAAAATCTCAGTTGTAATAATAACTTATGATTTGCAATATTTAAAATTGATTGCAAGAGCATGCACTCTATAGTAAAACATGCGCAATTGAGCTAGTCCAACAAGCAAACTGCCACTATCGTACTGTATAAATGCAAACCAAGCCACCTTTTCACTCTCCATCCACTCGATGAAAACTTGTATAACCAACACAGCTCTTCAACAGTGTCATAAAGTTGCATCAGCCAACAAAATTCTACACCAATACACCATTGCCAAGTACTACAATATATATCTTGATGACAACAAATGGAGTAGATTGTCAAAGAGTACAAACATTGGAATATGACTCACAAAATCATAGAATATAGCAGGTCTAATAGTTCAAGTCTTCACCAACTTGTGTTAGTCAAACAACCGATCAGCCCTTCCACACGGCTATTTGGATGTGTTACAACTTACAACGGGAATTACAGTTATGATCCATCATAAATCTCAGCCACATGCCCAAGAGTGAACACACTAAAAACATGCAAAAAAATGTCTAGTTCAAAAAGGAATTTAACTGCAATGTTCAACCTAAATAGAAGACAATGATGGAAAAATTACAACAGTTGATGATGTGCATGTAGTTCCTACAGCTTGCTGATTAAGAAAGCCACAAGAACTCAAGAGGATCTCTAAAATGATTGCTTAACTACTAAACCTCTTTTAGCTACAAAACCATAGATCTCAATTCTAGTTTCTAACTATCAGCCTCATTTCAGCTCTCTTTCACAAATTATCCACTGATCGTCCAACAAAAATTAGGAATGCATACCAAACCTAAGCTCTATTTAGCTGCCAAATTAATGATCTCAATTCAAGATTTTCAACCACCAGTCTCATTTCAGCTTTCGCTCTACCTCTAACAAATTACCCACTAATCTTGCAATGAAAATTGAAAATGCATCAACATGAGCTAAACAAGAAGTACAAGCTGAAGTGGATTCCAAGAGAACACAATTAGCAACATCAGATTTATTACGATTGAATAAACATCAGCAAGAGCACATAAATCAAACCTCCTCATCAACCAGCTCAGTTTTATTCAGAGCAAGGGAAAGCGGAATCTCCGCAGATTCGGCCTCAATCAGGAACCTGGTGAGCATAAACGGCTCTATTTTCGGCTGATCGAGGGAGAAAAGCACCAACAAATGATCAACATTCGCAACGGGAGGGTCCATAAACTCGGAACTCCTATCAAACACGTTCTCGATCCAGCCTCGACGATCCACCCAATCAATGGAACTCACAAGCACCTTATCCCCTACCAGAACCTTCCTCTTTATCTTCTTCAGCACCGCTTTCACAACACACAGCAGCTCAACACCGACTCTCTCAACGGAAGCTCCGGAAACTTCCGGAGGCGGCGGGGAAGACTGTACGATAACGCGCATGAAATTCGCCTGAGCGGAGGCCACTCTTCCGACGGCCTGATCAGGAGAGAGTGCGGGGCAATCTTTGGGGGACATAGAAGCGAGAGACGAGAACTGCTTGATTGCGGCATCGCGTGCCCTAAGCTCGTTCTTGCTCGGCTGGTTGAGCCTCCTGGAGACGCTCTGGGGGTTCTGCTTGGCGATGAACGGGAGGAGGAGGCGGCGGCTGGAGGAGGAGAAGGAGAGGCGGAGGAGAGTGGAAGTGGCGGAGAATGCCGGAGAGTGGTGGCGGAGAAGAGAGAGGGAGGGTAACGGCATCTCGAAGGTGATACTGCTAATCTACAGTGGAGGTGAAGCGTGGAGTTTCAGTTGACGGAGGAGAGTGTAGACTCAAATCAATTGACTGCAGTAGTGTAGTAGTTAAATAGTGTAGAGTCTATCCATTTTCTCTCGTTCTCTCTGCTCCATTCTCGATTTCAATTTTCAATGGCGACATGCCAAAGCCAAAGTTGTTTCAGGATTTTGGGTGACTTGTGGGCCTACTGGGCTCAGCCTTTTTTTTAGCTCTATAAGATGTTAATCTTTTTTTTTTAATCAAGGTAATGATTTGAGATACCCGATGATGTCGGGTGAATTGAGAGGCCGAAATAATTGAAAGACGGATAATCAGGCAAATTACAAGCGAGTAAAAATAAAAAGATCTGAGTCCTAATTGAACACAGCAACGACAAGCATGACATAAGGAAGTCAAGGAAGACTCTGAGATGAGACTGTGAATAGAGAGAACATGGGAAAGCCGAAAAACTTCCACGACGTCTCGCCGCCGAAGAGATTGGAGCAAAAACATGAGAAAGTGACGTCTCCTAGGGAAGTGTGAACCAATGACGTTCCCCCCACCTAGATGAAAGATCTTCGGTAGCCACGAACACTGTCACGATCCTCATGATCAACAGGGCGCACGAGACCGCAATTTTGTAAAGGTTCGGGTTTTCAAATCTTGATTTCGGAAAAAGAAAATTAAAGACGGATTTAAATCGGATATTTCAAGAAAAACTCGTCCTCAACCTAACAAATCGAATTTAACACTTATGGAACGGATTTCCGACCTAAAATCAAATTTTAGAAACTAACTTGACATGGCGACATCCTTCCTCGGATTTTCGAAAATCTAATTGATCGAGAGAGCGGAAAGTGACACTACTAGAATACTGCAATTAGACATCACATGATTTAAGTCTGTCAAAAAATTAACATATGTTAAATTAATTTATCACATCAATATTTTTTTATGAGGTTTAATACAGTTTATACAATGGTCAAATATATGGACAGATGTGAAATTGTTAATTCAAAAAAAAAAAGCAAAAACGCGCGTTCAAGGAAAAATGTGGGATTAAAACCTTTAGAAAAAAAAACATTTGTAGCCCGGGCTTCCAAATTTGGAGGTACACTTAAAAAAAAAATTGGAGCTTTCTCTCTATCCATCACTCCCTCTAACCTTGTTCTACTCTCTCCAGACCCGAGCCCCCAAATCCCCAACTCCATGATGTGCGCCTATTTTACCATGTTGTATGCACTTTTATTCCGATTCTTGTTTATATTTTATGTTTTTGGGTTGGGAAAATATGGAAATGGTCTAGTTTATGTTTATTTGCAAGATTTAGAGGTCTACACAAGTTTTGGTTTGATTTCGTAGGAATTGGAGACATTTCGGAGCAATCTAGAGAAGCACTCGATGTCTAGTGAGAGCCACTCGATATCGATTGAAGAAGAAGCTGAATTTGGCTAAGTGTTGGATGAAGCAAGCTACTGAGATTCCACTCGACGTCTACTGAAGTCACTCGACATCGAGTACAAACATCCACACTTAGATGCTGAGAAGAGGAAAGCACTCGAGACACACAAGAGCACCCGAGATCGAGTAGAGTCACTCGATATCGATGGGACCTTAGTCGATGTCGAGTGAAACCCTAGTAGGCCAAGACGCGTTTGAGAAGATCTGACTTGAAGGAGATTGCGTAAACACGAAGACAAGATCTTTTGTTATCCTAAGATACTTCTATCCTTATGGGTTAAAGTCCTTTTACCCTAGGGAATTTTCTATTAGTTTGTTTTATTTTATTTAGAAAGTTTTATCTTTAGTAATTGGATAGATTTTATTTCCTTAGAAAATAATTTATGTTTACTTTAAATAAAGCCCTTGGGGCTATTGTTTGGATCATCCATCACCACTTGAGCAATCAAGTTATAGAGTAGAGGTAGAGAGAAAGAGAGGGCCAAGAGTGGAGAGAGAGATTGAAGGTTTTGGTTGTATTCTTTCGCCTAGTTTCAATTCAAATTTTGTTTATTTATGTCTATGATGACGTTTTCTATAATGAGGCGTGAGTAGTCGTCTCACTTCTAGGGTCGGAGTGAGCCCGATGATAGCCATATAAGTATGCTTGAATTTATGATTCTTATGAGATTTTCATCTTATATTCCGTACTTAAATCTGCTGCGAGAGTAGTGGACGATTCCTTGTTTATGATTGTGAAGCGAAAATGGATCTATTATGAATTTGGATAGTAATTAGGTTTTGCTTACGAGAGTCGGATAACCCTAATTATGAAAAGGATAGAAACAATTAGGATTTTATGCGAGAGCCTCTATATTCCTATTTGTTGATAACGAGAGTTGTCTATTTCTATAAAAAGCATATATCTTTCATGAGTTGAGTTTGTCGCTTGCATGATTATTGTCGTGGTAATTCCCTTGCCTTGGAAGCCTTTTATATATTGATAACATATATCTTCCATTGCTTCGCATCCATTCTATATTCTTCGACAATTCTTTGCCGATGACTTTAGTTTCTGTTTTTCTGCATTTTGACTCGAGATCGACTGGATTTTCAGTCGACATCGAGTGGATCTGACCCGACACCGACTAGCCTTTAGTCGACGTCGATTGTTTGCTTTTGTTTTACAGGAGTGCACTAGAAATCGACAGCCACATCCGACATCAACTAGATCTCAGTCTATATCGAGTGACTTTTGGTCAACATAGAGTGCTGATTTCGAGACTAATTAGTTGAGCGCTAACACGCTTCCTCGTGGATCGATCCTGATTCCATACTACTACATCGAGAGGGAATCTTGTATTTTATTTGCGTGGACAAGGGTTTATATCTTTTATTTATTCGACGATTCTCCCCCCCCCCCCCCCAAAAAAAAAAATTTTTGGCACCGTTGCCGGGAAAGCCATCAATTGCGTCCTTTTTAGTCTTTTTGACGTTCTCTTTTATTGCTGTCTTAGAGGTGTATACGACGCGCTGATCGCACACCGGAGTTTCAGAGATTAGACGAACCGAAATGCTTCCTTTATCTACAGGAAAGGTTGAAAAGACTCATGTCTAATCGACAGAAAATGAATCTGACAACTGAGCAGGAGCTTGAGAAGCTCCGCAAGCAGGTGGAGGAGCTCACCACCAGACAGACTGAGTGCAATCAGAAGGAGGTTGAATACACTAGGAATCGGCAAAGGTGGGAAGTAAGGGCAGATCGCGATGCCCAAGTCAAAAGGGAACTTGAGGAACGACTCCAAATCGACGAGAAGATGAAAGATCGAGCCTAGGAAAGGTAGAGGATGAGTAAAAGAGCTCCTTTATGAAGTTTGAGACCAAAACAAGCAAAAACGAGAGAGATCTAGCTCACATTTGAATAACAGGGGAAACGAGAAAGAAGGGCTCGATTTCACGTTTTTCAGAGGTTAATCTGCTCCGATTCAACCTTATAAGGAAGGAAATTTAGTAAAGGTACACCTTTGAAAATATTTGGAAGGAAAAGGAAGCAAGAGGAGGGAGAACGAGCTGGATTACCGTGAGAAACCAATGAACAGAGGCTGTTGGGCTCGATTTCACGGCAGCGAGTTAGAACTCGCGGAGGCAAAAAGGGTTCTTGGCTCCAACTCGCGGTGGCGACTCGGAACTCACGGCAATGAAATCTTCCAGAAGTTTCTGTTTTGCTTGAATTGACATTCAGCCTTCGTCTTCTTGGCTAGATCTTTGAAAAGGGAAGAGAGAAGGTATATTTGAGGGTTTTATGGTTGGGAGAAACACAAAAGATGGGATTTCAAAGAGGGTTTGGAAGATTGAAGAGGAGAGAGGGAGGGTGAGTGACTAAGGGTTTTCTTTGAATCTCAAATAGAGAGAGAGAGAGAGAGAGAGAGAGAGAGAGAGAGCTAGAGTTTGAGGTGGCTCATATTTTAAGGTGGATATGGTCTCCTTGGGATTGCAACTTCCCTTATACAGTGGAGGCAATGGGAGCTCCTAGGGATTTAAGGGGAAAAAGAAGAAAACCATAAAGAGAGTGTGAGAAGGAGAGGGGAGAGAGAGAGAGAGAGAGAGAGAGAGAGAGAGAGATTCCACTAAGTCTGACTCCAAATCCCGACAACCTGCCGACTCCCGGAAATCCGAATCGAAATTTCAAATTATTTCAAAACGACTCACGAGTGACGCGGGACCATCTTCTACAGCTCCATACACGCCTATCATCTTAGGAGAAGGACCTATGACTCGAGCTCGAGCTAAGAAGCTTCAGAGAGACTTATTCCTGTTTGTGAGTCATGCATTGTTCTCGAGCATGGTTCAACTCCCAGAGCCTACATTGAAGACTTACATGTGCATTGGGATCCAAGAGGTCGAACCTCCTTAACCATTAGGATTGCCGATTTGTTAAGTCTTGGAACAACTATGTTTATTTCCGTTTTTAGTAACTTTTCTTACTTAAGTTATTTTAGGAAACTTTAGAGGTTATTTTATTAATTTCTTTAAGTAGTTCTTTTATCTTCTTTCATCATTAGAATCGGCCCAACAACCTTGTATGGCCTATATATTGCCGATTCATCCATGTAGAACAATTGGAACTTAATGAATAGAAAACTCTCAGATTTGTGTGAAACACATCGAGTGCAAGTCGATCGATTAGAAGCGAAGCTCATCGATTGCAAATTGGTATTGATCTCAGCTTGATTTGCTTTGTGTTCATCAACTTCGCAAGACTTGGTGATCCTGGTATCCACGAGCCCCCTCCTTGTGCCTCCAAGTTATCCGCTTGGTTGTGTAGGGTTGTAGAGGCGGGTCATATAGTCATTGGTGTTGGTTCCTACCCTCCACGGAGGCCTGGGGTCTTTATCTTGTTCTATATAGATCGACTCAATCCTTATCGGTCGTGTCTTTCAATTCTTGCATCAAATTTCGAATCTTTATTAGTCTTTTCGGAGTCTTGTTTATTTCTTTTAGTCGACATCAAGTCCGGCATTGGTTATTGGTGTTTCTTGCGTGAGTCTTGGTCGATCTTGAACTGTTCTTGGTCGATTCTTGAGTGTCTTGTTGTGTCCTTATTCGTTCTTGCTTCCGTTCTTTAGTTTCTTGTTTGATTGTCGAAGATCGGGCCATCCTACGGCTAACCCCGTATCAAATTGGTATCAGAACTTTGGTTTCCGACATCAAAGTTGTGTCTTTTCTTTCATAAACACGAAAACCACAAAAGAGTCTTTTTCTTGTTTTGGTCTTTTACTTCTTGTTCTTTAATTGATTATTGCACTAATCTTTCTTGTTTGTGATTGCTGTGGTTGCTTAGCCCAAACACAAAGCCTAGCCGAGACCGTGGAGTCGACCAATGTGGTGCGCACATCCCCTTGTGTAAACCCATAGCCGACGACATTCTTGTCCCCATAGTCCTTGCTTGGCCGATTCCACCACAAACACAAAGGAAACCCTAGTTTGTTATTTTCTATCTTTGGCTTATTTGTTATATCTTAATCCATCTATTTTATTGCCTTATTAAAATATGATTTTGTGGTAGAATAATTCATTTTATCTATCATATATATCATAAAGGCTTAGATAGATATACCTATCAAAATTAGCCAAACATTATCTATATATATTGCATTAGGGCTACAAATTTTATCTTTTATCACCTATCTCTAAGATTTTCGAGTCCTTTACTTTGTTTTTGAGTCTTTCTTGCATTAGTTAAAAAAAACAGTCCGAAATTTTATTCAAAAAAAAAGGATTGAACTTGGACCTAGGAGGATAAAATTCACTAGGGGCAAAAGTAAGTCAAAAAAAAAAGAGTTTGTTGATCTAGTGCAAGAAAGCTTCCAAAGGACATATTTTGGTGATTTCTCTTTAGCCCTAGTCGACATACCCTTCCTACATACACATACCTCCACAAAACTTGAAACCCTACCTTGCAACTACAACATCCTAACTAAAGGTTTCAAATCAAAAGAGGTAAATTTCCAAGCTTTCCTTTATTTTCTTTTAATTTTCAGTTTTGACGAGAACTTCTATGAGAGAGAAAGAATCATTTGAAGCAGGTAAGCATGTCGAGTTCGTTAAGGAGCTACATGAACGGACGCATCAGAAGCTTATGCAAAAGGCTGAATACAACGCCAATAAGGCCAACAAGGGGCGCTGTTTGGTCGTGTTCTAGCCTGGGGATCTTGTGTGGGTGCACCTACGGAGGAGAGGTTTCCAAATGAGTGGAAGAGCAAGCTTGCACCACGAGAAGATGGACATTTCAAGGTTCTGCAACGATTTGGTGAGAATGCCTACAAGCTGGAGCTTCTACGAACTTATGGCGTGAGCGCAACCTTCAACGTCGCGGATCTCATTCCTTACTTGCTGTGGACGAGGACTTGGATTAGTGGTCGAATCCTTTCCAAGAAGGGGAGGTTGATGCGGGACCATCTTCTACAGCTTCAGACACGCCTATCATCTTAGGAGAAGGACCTATGACTCGAGCTCGAGCTAAGAAGCTTCAGAGAGACTCATTCCTGTTTGTGAGTCATGCATTATTCTTGAGCACGGTTCAGCTCCCATAGCCTACATTGAAGACTTTCATGTGCACTGGGATCCAAGAGGTCGAACCTCCTTAACCATTAGGATTGCCGATTTGTTAAGTCTTGGAACAACTATGTTTATTTCCGTTTTTAGTAACTTTTCTTACAAGTTATTTTAGGAAACTTTAGAGGCTATTTTATTAATTTCTTTAAGTAGTTCTTTTATCTTCTTTCATCATTAGAATCGGCCCAATAGACTTGTATGGCCTATATATTGCCGATTCATCCATGTAGAACAATTGGAACTTAATGAATAGAAAACTCTCAAATTTGTGTGAAACACATCGAGTGCAAGTCGATCAATTAGAAGCGGAGCTCATCAATTGCAAATTGGTATTCATCTCATCTTGGTTTGCTTTGTGTTCATCAACTTCGCAAGACTTGGTGATCCTGGTATCCAGGAGCCCCCTCCTTGTGCCTCCAAGTTGTCCGCTTGGTTGTGTAGGGTTGTAGAGGCGAGTTATATAGTCATTGGTGTTGGTTCCTACCCTCCCCGGAGGCCTGGGGTCTTCATCTTATTCTATATAGATCGACTCAGTCCTTATCGGTCGTGTCTTTCAATTCTTGCATCAAATTTCGAATCTTTATTAGTCTTTTTCGATCTTGTTTATTTCTTTTAGTCAACATCGAGTCCGGCATTGGTTCTTGGTGTTTCTTGCGTGAGTCTTGGTCGATCTTGAACTGTTCTTGGTCGATTCTTGAGTGTCTTGTTGAGTCTTTATTCGTTCTTGCTTCCGTTCTTTAGTTTCTTGTTTGATTGTCGAAGATCGAGCCATCCTGCGGCTAACCCCGTATCAACGAGACTCTTAGTTTTTCAAATCCGAACTCAATAGCGGAATAAGACTCGTCAAGCTCATTTTCAAAGGATATGGGGATTAATTCAAAGGATTTCCGAAAATTCAAAGGATATCCGAAAATTCAAAGATATGGGGATTAATTCAATAGCGGAATAAGACTTGTCCAACGGATGTGGAAATGCTTATCTTGGACACTTTATTGTCTCTGCATTGTTTCCCCCGCTTTCAGATTGGTCATGTTTATAGGAAAACCAACCGAGTAGCTAATTGTCTTTCCCATATCGATATTGACTTATATGGTTCGTCTGTCCCTGAAAATTCTACGCTGACGGAATTCATCCGTCAGGATGCCCTTGACTTGGCTAGATTGGTTCGCCTTTCTTAGCCAAAAATTTTCCGGTTCAATATATTAGAACACAACACATCATGCAGTTGAGTATTACACTCACCTTTTATAAGATGGGATTCACAACCTTATATCTTTTTTTTTAATGAAAAGTAGCTTAGCATTTGCGGTTATTCCTACCTTCCTCATTCTTACAACACTAAATTAGCATACCTTCTATTCAAAAGCAACATCAAAGAGAGATTTGATCAATTTTGGCAATACTCAAACCGAACGACAAGATAAAAAATACTTTGATACTCACAAGTCATTGTACACAATTGAACAATGTGTAAAAATTATCACATAAGCTATTTGGGTAAGATCAATTTTAACAACGAAACTCTTCCTAGAGACTTGTGCCTACTAAGTTGAAAATTTCTAACTTTTGCTTTATTTAATTTTTCAAGACAAATTAAGAGATTTTTCTTTCTATTTTTTTTTATTGGGTAAGAAATCCGGGTGCGTGGAGCTACCCGATAGCATCCTTG
This sequence comes from Persicaria maculosa, assembly GCA_963922045.1. NCBI lineage: Eukaryota > Viridiplantae > Streptophyta > Magnoliopsida > Caryophyllales > Polygonaceae > Persicaria > Persicaria maculosa. Next base: position 44,431,417 of record OY998255.1, read on the forward strand.
CGGATGAGGTCTGCAAGACCTAGATCAATTTGAAATGTGGTGGTGGTGGCAACAAGATCAAGGTGTGCAACCTTATCCGCTACAGCGTTGCCGCTATGAGGTACGTGAGAGAACGAGACCTCGCAGAAACCCGAAATGAGAGAGTTAATATCTGACATAATTAACTCTATTTCCCACGGACATTTTGTTTTGCACCTCAGATGATCTATAATAGTCAACAAGTCGCCTTCAATGATGAGCTTGGGAATTCTCAATTCACGGGCTTTCAGGATTCCTTCTCTCAAAGCTAGTGTTTCTGACAGTAGAGGTTTTTGTAGCCCGATTGTTCTTCTACCTAATGCCGTAATTTCACCGCTATTGTCACGAATAATATAACCTACTACACTTTTTGTATTCCCACCTGCTGAACCATCGAAATTTAGTTTCCATTTACCCGGTGATGGCTTTTTCCATTTGCTATTTTGCTTTGGCCTATTGTGTGTGATGGCCCGATGTCCGTTATTACTGATATTGGTTTTGCTCTCTTCTAAAAATCTGCCCACATTCTCCCAATCTCTTAAGGCCGAATCAACCATTTTTAGGAATCCTTCTATATTCGGGAGTTTTTGTTGCTAGAAGATCAGTTTATTGCGACATGACCAAGCAGTCCACCAAAGAAATGCCATTCGTGATCTTTGTTTGTCATCAAGGAGTCCCGCCGTGAAAGCCATTAATGATTCAATATTCCTTGAGTCTTTGATTTTTTTCACATATTTTTTATTTCCCTATTGAGGGGATACTTAGACAGCATAGCGAGAACTTGCATTCGAACAACAGATCGGTCGTATCTTCTTCATGATGGTTGCAAACTGCACAATACGGCGGGATGGCAACTCCTCTTCTAGCGAGTCGTGCGGTTGTTGGTAGTCCATTGTGGCAGACTTTCCGCATAAAGTTTTTTTTATCTTTGGTGGTATATTGAGTTTCCAGATCCAGTCATTGATGTCATTTGTCAAGTCTATGGATTTTGTGCTCAGTTTATACGCACTTGACGTTGTGAACCATCCTTTCTTGTCCGGCCACCAATACATTCTATCTCGAAATTTATTTACTAGAGGAGGGATGTCTGCAATCTGGTTTGCCACTTCGTATTTCAGGGTTGATTCTAACTTTGTCATGTTCCACGTGCCATTTATAATATATTGCTCCACATTTTCATTTTTATTGATATTTGTCGGGTCCATGCTTGCCGTAGTCATATCCTTAATGGGCGCCCATTTATCCTGCCAAAATTTAATCGTTTTTCCATCCCCTACTGACCATGCTAACCCCTCCTTGAATGTCTCAATTATTTTCCTTAGTTGAGACCATTGCCAAGAAGCGTTACCCTTCTTCTCATAGTTTAGAATGAACACGGATTTTAGATATTTATAATTGATGATTTTTACCCAAATGTTATCTCGTTCTGCAATAATCTTCCAGATAAGTTTCATTTGAAGGGCCTCATTCATTTCTTTTGACTTTCGTAACCCCATCCCTCCCTTTGCTTTAGGTCTGCAGACCCTGTCCCATCCTATTAGTTGCTTGTACTGTAGGTCTTTATTCCAGAAAAAAAGTTCTGTTAACCTTATCTAGTGCTGAGTGTATGGACGCAGGCAGCATGAAACTTTGCATTGAAAAGTGCGGCTTAGCTGCTAGGTTTGAGTTTATTAGCACTGATATACCATGCTGTGAAAGTGAGTCGGCCTTCCATTTTGATAATTGCGCTGTTGCTTTACCAATTAAGCCATCAAAGGTGTCCTTATTCATTCTGCCATTAACAATTGGGCACCCCAGATAGGTATCTAGTTTCATTTGGCGTGCAATGTTGAGAGAGCCTTCAATGGTGGTAATCCGTGATGACGGAATCCCTGGGGATGCTTGGAAATTAGATTTATTGTAGTTCACTTTTTGCCCAGAAAGCCTACAGTAATCATCAATGATTCTTGTTACCCTTTCACAAGCCATTTGACTTCCTTTGGCGAAAATAATCATATCGTCTGTGAAAGCAAGGAAGGGGATTTTGGGACCTGAGTGGCCAAATCGGAATCCAATCCCAGAGTGAGTGAGATTGGATTCCGAGTTAAGTTTCCTAGCCAGGATTTCTGCGCCAATGATGAACAGAAATGGGGACATAGGGTCACCTTGTCTCAATCCGCGGGAGGGTTTGAACACTTGTGTAGGTCCATTGTTGACGAGTACTGAGAATGACACTGTAGTTACACATTCCATTATCAACTTAATGAATTGATCGTTAAAACCGAACTTTCTCATAATCGCCTCCGTGAACGTCCAATCAACCCTATCGTAAGCCTTTTCCATATCAAGTTTAATTGCTAACCAGCCCTCCGTCCCTTTCCTTGTTTTGAAAGAACGGAAAATTTCATGCGCAATCAGAATGTTATCCTGAATCGCTCTGTCAGACACAAAGGCCCCTTGAAACGGATGAATAAGCTTTCCTACTACTCTTTTAAGTCTCTCTGTTAGAATTCTAGAGATGATCTTATATATTGTAGAACACAGACTAATAGGTCTATAACCTGTAGTCTTAGAGGGATTGTCACACTTAGGTAATAGCGTTATGAAAGTGTGGTTGATCTGCTTGAGTAGTTTCCCAGAATGAAAAAACGCCTTGACTGCTTTGGTCACGTCACTTCCAACTATGTCCCAGTAAGATTTGTAGAATTCTGTTGTCATGCCATCCGGACCAGGGGATTTGTTTTTACCCAGCGGCGACGTTCTTAACTTCACAATTACTAGGTTGCTGACAGAGACGACTATTTTCTTCTTCTGTTATAGCTGTCGGAATTAGTTCAAGGTGACAGAGACCCCAGTAAGTTTGTATTAATATGCTCTTTGGAAAACCGCCTATTAAAGTCGTTCTTCACTTCTTCCTTAATGTTTTCTTCACCTATAACCTATGTCCCTGCATTCGAGGTGATACTCCAGATTATCTTCCTATTTCGTCTTCCAGATGCTACTCTATGGAAATAGGCCGTGTTAGAATCTATCATCTTGATATGCTTTGATTTTTCCCTTTGGCCCCAGTATACTTTTTGAAATTTCAATAACTGTTCTTTTTTCTTAATTAATTGTTTCTCTATATTGCACTCCTTCCACGATCTGGGAGTTATTTTCGATTGTAGGTTAATCAGCTCGTGTTCAACTTGTTGTATTTGACGGAAAATATTCCCAAAGGAGGCTTTGTTCCAAGTTTTGATTTTATTTTTCAACACTATAGTTTTGTAAATGAGTCTATACATTGCTGAACCAGAGCATCGAATTCTCCAGGTTTGCTTAACGATGTTCCTCAAATACATCCTCTGTAACCACATGTTCTCATATTTGAAAGGTGGTGGGGTAAATTCTCGTCCTGAGTTTAAACTAATTGATATCGGGCAGTGGTCTGAGCTCGAAAAAGCCCCATTGAAGGTAACTAAATCGGGAAATGTGGTAAGAAACTCATGCTGAACCAGTACTCTATCAAGTTTTTCCCATATATTGTTTTCCCCTTCTCTTTTTTTCCGCCAACTGAATTGGTTCCCTGAAGAAGGAATCTCCGATAAATCACACTGGTTTTTGAAATGGTTTAATCTCGAGTATTGATGTCCATGTTTTGTGCCATGTTTTATATCTACTTTTATATCGATTTCTGCATGCATTTCATGCATTTGGGTTAGATTAATACAGAATCTATGTAGTTTACACTTATTTTCCAAATTATGGAGTCTGTTTAATTTCGCAGAAATCGGACGCACTTTGGAGCTTAAAGGAAACTCATGAAGAAGCTAAGGATGGTGCAGCTGGAGAAAAGGCCATTTTTCTCCATTCATCATTCTGATTCAAGTTCTGATGTCTTCATGAGAGTTGTAGCCCTCGAAAAGATCTTTCCAATGGATGGTCATATGCGTCAATCCGACGAACGAGGACTCGGGAAAGTGCGTTTCAAGAACAGAGAAGAAAGATGAGAGCAGTCACATTTGCTCGACATCGACCAAATTGGTCGAAGTCGACCAAGCCCAAATCGAGCTGGAGTCCCAGAAATCGACAAGGATGCTGAGCCAAGAAGAATTCAAGTCGATATCGAGCAGTACAAGTCGATATCGAGTAAAAGTTGGTCGATGTTCACTCTGGAGGCCGGAATCGAGTAGCTGAGCTGAAGACGCGAGAAAAGTTGGTCGATATCGAGGAATCTACTCGATATCGAGTTGACCAACAGTGGCCGACTTCGAGCTAGTCCGATTCTTGTTAAGGTTCTATCCCGAATCCGATGGAGATATTTTCGAGACGAGATTTCCAACACATGAAGATTTAGATATTTTTATCTTTTTTATCTTTCTATTTATCTTATGGGTTGAACAATTAATTACCCTAGGATTTATCCAGTTTTACTTATTTAGATTTATTTGTTTCCTAAGTAGAATTATATCTTCTATTTTAGACAGAGATATAGATAGAATTTCCTTCCTTGATTAGCAAGGATTGGAAGCATATAAATAAAGTCTATGTGGCTAGTTTTTATTCATTCAATTTTAGAAGGAGAAGTAAGTAGAAAGTAGAGAGTAGAGAGAGAGAGAGGCCGAGTGGAGCAAGGGAGCGAAAGTGATCTGGCTTTGTGATTTCTCTAAAATAGCCATGTTTTTATGCATATTTTAGTTCCATAATCTATACACTTTGCATATTTCGGGTTGAGAATATATCGAATTTATGTAGTATATGCTTATTTGTCAGAAATGGAGATCTACATAAGTTTCTGTTTAATATTGCAGAATATGGAGCCATTTCGGGAGAAAAACCAAGAAGCAAAGACCGGAGCTCAAAGCTACTCAACATCGACAAGCCTTAGTCGATATCGACAAATCATGCCCAGACACACCCTAGTCGAAGAGCACATGTCGAGGAGCTGAAGACGAGCCAAGCTGACTCCAGGAGGTTCCTCAAGATCGAGTTATTAACTCGAGATCGACAAGAGCGAAGACCATGCCCGGAGTCGAGGACAACCTACCCGAGGAGACCAAGGAAGCACTACCCGACATGGCTAGACATACCCGGACACCACAACTCTAGATCGAGGACTTTCCTTGATGTCGACAACTCCAGGAGACCATGTCCGAGCATGTCGAGAAGAACTGCCCGACCAGCCCAAGCCACACTAGTCGATGAGCCATCTTTACTCGATGTCGAGGAAGGTCCTCGAGATCGAGGAGATTTATAAGCCAATATCCGAACCCTGTCAAGGAAGATCAACCCGAGACACCGAGCCACTGAAGTCGACGACGCCGTTTTACTCGAGATCGAGGAAACCTACTCGAGATCGAGGAAATCTTCCAGAAGACGCGTAACGCGGTTTGAGCAATTCTACTCGGATTGGGATTACTTGGGGCCGAAGATTGCCGAGTCTATCCGAGATCTATCAACATCTATCCACATGAAGATACTTTAGTCTTTTGATATAATTTCCTTTTTTTAGATTTAATTATGTTGTTCCATTTATTTATCTTTAATGTTTTTAGATATAGATAGAAATAGTCTATCCTTGATTATCAAGGTTTAGAAGCCTATAAATAAAGCCCATGGGGCTGATTTCTATTCATTCAATTCAATCACACAACAATTAGTAGGAGGGAGAGAGAGAGAGAGAGAGAGAGAGAGAGAGAGAGAGAGAGAGTGAGTGGCCAAGAGGAGTTGGTGAAGCGAGAGCGAAATTGGCTTCCTTTGGTTGTAAGCTCTATTTTATTTTATTAATGCAAGTTTATTTCCTTTTATTATTGATGTCTTTAGTTATGATGAAGCGCGAGTAGTCCACCCACTTCTACGGTTGGGGCGAGCCCGACGTTAGCCATACATGTTTGAGGTAAAGATCCGACTTTTATCATGTTTTGAGCATCTACTACTTGTTATGTGTTTATTACCCATCTAATGGAGGTCCATGCTAACAACTTGGATTGAAAACATAAAATCAGTAGATACAATTAGGGTTTCTTGAAAGAGTTGTCTAATTGTTGGAAAAGGCGAAAGCTTGTCCTTTGATGCAATTTACATGATTATCTGTTTTATTTCTGCCCTATGCATGCTTGGTTATCGTTGTTGCAAACCCCGATCTTGGAAGTCCTTTACAGTTTATTTCGAAATCCCAAAGCACTTGTTTTTATTTTCTTTCGTTTTAGTTTCTGCCCTTACTCGATCTCGAATTGCACTACTCAACCTCGAGTTACTGATTCTCGATCCAGCATCGCCGTAGCTTCTGTGTGCAGGTGATCGACAAGAGCCAACCCGACGTCGACAAGCTTACATGATCTCGAGTAGAGCTTTGTCGAGATCGACCAGAATTGCCGAGAGCTGCTGCTTTGTGTTCGACTGTCCGATCTTCTGTCGAGTAACTATACTCGAGATCTAGGAACCCTGTTGTCGACTTCTGTCCGTGAGATTTCTCCACTGCCTAGGATCCACTGACACGCTTCCTCGTGGATCGATCCTGACTTCCCACTACTGCATCGGGAGGAAGTCTTGTAATTATTTGCAAGGGACGGAATCTGGTTTGCTGTGATTTATTTATATTTTAATTTGCATACTCGATTTCCTCCTACAACACTTTGTTCGGTTTGTATTTTCTTCAGTTTGGTTTAATGCAAATAGTTTCTTTTCAATCAACAATGTCTGCGATTGCAATGAAAAGCGAGTAGTCCACCTACTTCTAGGGTTGGGGCGAGCCCGACGATAGCCATGCGCGTTTGAGGTAAAGATCCGACCTTTATCATGTTTTGAGCATCTACTACCTGTTATGTGTTTATTACCTATTTAATAGAGATCCATGCTAACAACTTGGATTGTAAACATAAAATCGGTAGATATAATTAGGGTTTCTTGAAAGAGTTTCTTAATTGTTGGAAAAGGCGAAAGCTTGATCCTTCGATGCGAATTGAATGATTATTCTTCTTTATCTTGCCTTATGCATGTTTGGTTATTGTTGTTGCAAACCCCGATCTTGGAAGTCTTTTTCATATATTGTTTAAAGTTCAAAGTTCTGCATTCATTTAAGTTTCTGTTCTCCTCGATTTCGACCAAATCTGGTCGACGTCGACTATTGATCTTCGATCGAGCAAAGATCGTTGTTGCTTGTGTCTCTACAGGTTCTTCGATTTCGACCAGTTTCCTCGACTACGAGCAACCTTCTCGAGATCGACCAAAAGCAGTGACGTTTACCTTGCTCGAATTCGACTGTGCTTGACCCCTGTCGACTAACCCTTAGTCAAGGTCGAGTACACTGTGGTCGACAACCATCCGTGAGATTTGCCGCTGCCTGAGATCCGATGACTCGCTTCCTCGAGGATCGATCCTGACTTCCTGTTGCTACATCGGGAGGAAGTCTTGTATTTATTTGCGTGGGCACGAATCTAGTTTGATCTATTTTTATTATATTTTGAACTCGATTTCCTCCTACAACTAGTATCTAAGTATGTTATTTGCCACACCTCCCACTTTCTCGCTGCTGTCACTTATTTCGTTCAAATCCCCTATTACTAGACATGGTAGCGGTTCATTTTATAATTATATCAGAAAATTCTGACCAGAATGCGTCTTTGTCACTTTCATGCGGAGGGGCATAGACAAAGAAAATCACACCAATGAAGTTTTTATCGTGGCACATATATTTAACTCGAATTATTCTAGGACCCGACACCTCCGCTTCAATTGTTTCATTAGAAAGGGCGTTGTCATTCCATAGTAAGCCAATTCCACCCGATCTATCTTCCCCAATTGACCAGATAGCGTTATAGAAACCTGTTGCTTTCCACGCTTTTTCATGGGGAATTTTACTTGTTCTAGTTTCTGCAATTGCAATAAGATTAATGTGTTCATTTATTCTCATCGCTTTTAAATCTGTCCAGATATCTCCTCTACCTAACCCTCTGATATTCCAGAATCCAATTTTCATTTAATAACTACTTGGACTATTAGAATCCGGTGGTATGGAACTTCTAATAGAGATAATTTCTGTGCACATATAAATATTGCTATTTGTATGACCTTTCCAATTTCACCAAACCATTTCTCTTGACCCTGGTAGACATTGGCATGAGCTAAGTATGCGTATGTTATAATGTAATTACCATTCTCGATTATTAACCGAGGCCTAGGGCCCTATGGATTCCACCTTAGACCGGTTGCACCCTGATTCCAATCACCCAGTGATATACACATCTCATAGTAATAATTATAATTATTGATTAACATTCTCCAAAAGTCCAAATACAAGCATTCATAAACCTGAATTTTTAGCAGATAATTGTTCCCTTCACATCTTCCCTTACAACTAAAACTAGAAGTTTCCATACATAGGATGAGGTAGACTGTCAGTACTTCACACCACAATACTTGAAATAAGCAAACTACAAACTTAGAATTTAGACACCTAAATATCTTACCAAGCAATGGCCTTATTCGCATCATGGCAGGGAGAAACTCGGAGCCATCACCGAGGACTCCCAAGTGCCTGTTCTTGAGCAACCTACACATGCTTCCCCTTTTTGGAGCTGTCACCCATCAGAGTCATGGTAGATGACGAGAGGGTTTCTCGACCAAATAAATTTATAGTCAAGACCCCGCTATAGGATAGTTGAGTCAGGTTCGTCCTCAGGAGAGAAGTCAGCGGCTCTAGGTTTAGTGTGTTTTGGGGTTCAGGGGTAGCGGGAAAAGGTGGCGAGGTTGCTGTCGACGTCGGCTAAGAGTTGGTCGATGTCGAGGGATGGAGAGAGAATAGTGGTTTGATATCTAGTAGAATATGTGCCAAATAAAAATAATAAAATAAAACAAATAAAGATGCAAACTTCCAAGGTTAGGGATCACCACAGTAATAAACATATGTGTAGATTATAAAGCACATAAAAATGCATGCTTTATATCAAAGAATCGACTTTCGCAAATTCCAAAAATTTAGGTGATAGAGGCTCTCGCATAAAAACCTAATTTGTTTCTACCTTTTCTTATTTAGGATTAGTCGGCTCTCGTAAATAAACCCTAATTACTATCCAAATTCATAATAAGATCACTTTCGCTTCAATATCATGAATAATGAATTTTCTCAACTTTCACAAAGGATTAAGCACATAGGTAGATGATGATAAAGACATATAAATTCATAAATTCATAAATTTAAACACACATACCTATTGTTGGGATCACCCCAACCCAACCCTAGAAGAAGGAAATTAGAAACAAACCATAATGAAATAAATTAACTTTAACATAAAATAAACTAAAACTTACAAAACCTTCCAATCTCTCATCTCTCTTCTCTCTCGCCTCCTCTCTCCTTGCGTCCTAAGACGACTTGGCTTGAATGAATGAAAATCAGCCCCCTAGGGCTTTATTTATAGTGCTCCATCTAGCTATTCTAGGATGGAACAACTATATCTAAATCTATCTACTAACATAAGATAAAACAATGTGATAAAATAAATCAACAAGGAATTATATCTAATGTAGGTAAATATCTCTTCCATCTTATAGAATTTGATCTTGTGGATATCTCCATTGGACTTTGGATAGAACTTTGATTAGAACTCGGACAAGCTCGAAATCGGCCATTGTTGGTCAAGTCGATATCGACCTGGGTCACTCGATATCGACCTGCAATTTTCCGTCTTCACTTCAGCAACTCAATTTCGGCTCCAGGGGATGAAAATCGACTGGCTTCAACTCGATATCGACTAGCTTAAGTGGATATCGGCCTGCAATTTTCCTGGACAGCTTCCTTGGTTGATTCCTGGGTTTCTGCTCGATTTTGGCCAACTCGATATCGACCATTCTAGGTAGATATCGACCACCTCTTTCCTCCTTCGGCTTCCTGGGTCGATTTCTGGGCTCCAGGAGAAAAATCAACCAAAATTAGGTCGATATTGACCAAGTCTGGTCGAAATCGACCTCCTCTGTATTTTCCAGCATTCTGCTCTGTTCTTGAAACGCACTTTCCCGAGTCCTCGTTCGTCGGATTGACGCATATGAGCATGCGTTGAAAATCTCTTTTCGAGGGCTACAACTCTCATGAAGACTTCAAAGCTTGATTCGAAATGATGAATGGTGAAAAATAGTGTTTTCTCCTGCTGCACCATCCTTAGCTTCTTCATGACTTTCCTTTAAGCTCCAAAGTGCGTCCGATTTCTGCGAAATATAACAAAAACTTGTGTAGACCTCCATATATTGCAAATAAACATAAACTACACAAATTATGTATTATTCTAACCCAAATGTATGAAATGCATGCAGAAAACGATATAAAAGTAGGTATAAAACATGGCAAATTAGGCTCACAACAAACACCCCATACTTAAGCTTGCTTGTCCTCAAGCAATACTTTTAATTGTCATTCAGGGGAAGAAATCAAACTCTCAACATCTTAGATTAATTCTCATATGTCCCTGCAATCAATTACCATCCTCGAAAAGGTACTTGTGTCACAAATCCATGCACGTGCAATTAAAAAGCAACATCTACTCACAAAAGGAGGGTTATGCAAAACGATTCATAAATGACAAAGCATTAATAATCAAGAGGACTTTAATTTAAGCTCAAATAAGGAGTAGATTGGTAAAAGGCTAAAGGTGAGCAATTTTTGGCCATGTGGTGCTAATGATCCGGGGAAATGGAGTACTTTCTAAATTTTCATACCACATTCTTTCTTCATTTGATTTCTCACCTTTCTCTCATCGCTCATTGCTTTTTTCAATATTATGCTTTTACCTCTCTAACCTCAGCACTGCCTTGTCGCGAGTCGCAAACTTGGGTATCATGAATGGCCCCGGATACTTAGTGCTTCGGACTTCTCACCTTGTGTCCCATCTCGCCGAACTATTATCTCAGCGAGCAGGGTCGATCTACCTTTATCTCCTGAGGTGATCGGATTTTCTTTCACTCATTAAATTTTCCATATTTTTTTTCAATTTCCTGCCAAACTCCAATAATGATATATAACAACACAAACACCATATAATATCTCCATAATGTAGCTTTCATTCTCAACATAATCCCCGGATGGAAATAAGGTAAATAATGGGCAATATTTAGATCATGTGGAGCAATATATAAAATAAGGCATAATATGGCTTTTGTGATGCATAAGCATAGGTAAGGCTAAGGAATATAAACATATGAGCATTATATTGAAATATAAAGTCCTTCATCCTCTTATTATGCAACATGTCAAAAGCAACATCAAATTTTACCTTCTTTCATGGTTTTCAATAAAAATATGCACTTCATTGTGACTTCCCTTTACTAGGCAATTTCATGTTATATCTCTAATGAATCCAATTTTGCATCGTCGAGTTCAATAAAGCTTCCATGACACTTATCAAAATTTTTAATTGGGGTCATTTTTTTTCAAACTTTGGAAAACATGCATGTAAGCACATAAATATATAATGAATTCCAAAATAGCCATGTATAAGCAATTCAAGAATTAAGCTTTAAATATGCACACATAATGTCAAATAAAATCAAATATGCACAAAGTAAGCCCTTCCCCCACCCCATAATTAAACATTACAATGTCCTCACTGTATAAAAAAATAAGGGTAAAGAAAGAAACTCACTAGACAGATGTGCAGAGCTTCAAAATCGAGTGTAAATGCCCTTCCTTGTCCCTGAAAAAATTAGAAGAGAAATACCCACAATAGAAAATAATGTCCAAAACCAAAAACAAAAGCAAAAATGTTCAAAAATCCCAAAAAATAAATGTCTATTTACATTCTCTAGACTTTATAGTCGCTAGGCCGACTTCTCCATTAAACATTAGCCTGGCTCATCTTTGTCCGGAGGTATAGGTGGATCTGGTGGTTCCTCCGGTGGTGGGAAGCATGGGATGTCATCCGGGGGCATCATGTGAAGAAGCTTAAACCTCCCCGAGTAAATGCTCCATGGCTTCACCCATTCATCTTCCTGGGCTCCAGCTAGCATGTATTAGGGAAGATATAAAGAAAATATACATACCTCATCATCATACCTCTTCCGCTTCATATGTTGATTTGTTTGCGCATCTCCACCACAGCAAAACAGTGGAGTGGGAAGAGATATTTCTACCTCATCATGCAGAGCTTTATGCCACTTTGCTAGGACCCCATACTTAAACACAAACATCGGTTGCTCAAAATCGTCTGGGATGGCCTTCACCCTATAGGGCAAAAGTGATCTTGAAACGTCATGTGCAACTATGTCTGGCTTCTCCTTTTCCAGCGCTTGGGTCCCTTCAATTTGGTTATAAAAAAAAGGTATGTAGATGAAAAAGAAGTCGGGGAAAGAATTACCTTGGATTCTGCAGAGCACTCGATATCGATTGAGAACCAGTCGATGTCGAGTAGTGATCAGTCGATATCGAGTGGTGTTGACTCGACATCAAGTGACTTCTCTGGATCAGTTCCTCCATTTTGGCCCATGGGGTCGAAATCGAGTGGAGCACAGGTTGATGTCGAGTGAGCTCGATCGATGTCGAGTGGAATGCAGTCGACGTTGATTGGTTCACAGGAGGAGGCATTGTCTTTCTCGGCGCGAAGAATAGCCTCAAGCTCTTCGATTCTGGCTTTTATCCGGGCTATTTCCTTTTGTCGTGCCTCCTCTATGTCGATCCTCTTTCTCCTTCTCAAATCCTCGACCCATCTTTCCCATTCAGGATTTCCTTCGACCCAATCTTCCATCCTTATGCCTAAACTTTGAGAACAAAATTAACAGAGCAAAGATCAGTAGAACAAGCTCGGTACCTTGCGGGTACCAATGAGATATATAATAAAGAAAGAAAAAGATATGGACTACTCCGAAACACAAAAAGATACTAAACCAGGCGCGATTGATATCTCGCCGGCAACGGCACCAATTTTGACGAGAGGGTTTCTCGACCAAATAAATTTATAGTCAAGACCCCGCTATAGGATAGTGGAGTCAGGTTCGTCCTCATGAGAGAATTCAGCGGTTCTAGGTTTAGTGTATTTTGGGGTTCAGGGGTAGCGGGAAAAGGTGGCGAGGTTGTTGTCGACGTCGGCTAAGAGTTGGTCGATGTCGAGGGATGGAGAGAGAATGGTGGTTTGATATCGAGTAGAATATGTGCCAAATAAAAATAATAAAATAAAACAAATAAAGATGCAAACTTCCAAGGTTAGGGATCACCACAGTAATAAACATATGTGTAGATTATAAATCACATAAAAATGCATGCTTTATATCAAAGAATCGACTTTCGCAAATTCCAACAATTTAGGTGATAGAGGCTCTCGCATAAAAACCTAATTTGTTTCTACCTTTTCTTAATTAGGATTAGTCGGCTCTCGCAAATAAACCCTAATTACTATCCAAATTCATAATAAGATCACTTTCGCTTCAATATCATGAATAAGGAATTTTCTCAACTTTCGCAAAGGATTAAGCACATAGGTAGATGATGATAAAGACATATAAATTCATAAATTCATAAATTTAAACACACATACCTATCTTTGGGATCACCCCAACCCTAGAAGAAGAAAATTAGAAACAAACCATAATGAAAGATATTAACTTTAACATAAAATAAACTAAAACTTACGAAATCTTCCAATCTCTCATCTCTCTTCTCTCTCGCCTCTTCTCTCCTTGCGTCCTAAGACGGCTTGGCTTGAATGAAGGAAAATCAGCCCCCTAGGGCTTTATTTATAGTGCTCCATCTAGCTATTCTAGGATGGAACAACTATATCTAAATCTATCTACTAACATAAGATAAAACAATGTGATAAAAGAAATAAATCAACAAGGAATTATATCTAATGTACGTAAATATCTCTTCCATCTTGATAGATCTTGATAGAATTTGATCTTGTGGATATCTCCATTGGACTTTGGATAGAACTTTGATTAGAACTCGGACAAGCTCGAAATCGGCCACTGTTGGTCAAGTTGATATCGACCCAGGTCACTCGATATCGACCTGCAATTTTCCGTCTTCACTTCAGCAACTCGATTTCGGCTCCAGGGGATGAAAATCGACTGGCTTCAACTCGATATCGACTAGCTTAAGTCGATATCGACCTGCAATTTTCCTCTTCAGCTTCCTTGGTCGATTCCTAGGTTTCTGCTCGATTTTGGCCAACTCGATATCGACCATTCCAGGTAGATATCGACCACCTCTTTCCTCCTTTGGCTTCCTGGGTCGATTCCTGGGCTCCAGGAGAAAAATCGACCAAAATTAGGTCGATATCGACCAAGTCTGGTCGATATTTTCTAGCATTCTGCTCTGTTCTTGAAACGCACTTTCCCGACTCCTCGTTCGTCGGATTGATGCATATGAGCAGGCGTTGCAAATCTCTTTTCGAGGGCTACAGCTCTCATGAAGACTTCAAAGCTTGATTCGAAATGATGAATGGTGAAAAATGGTGTTTTCTCCAGCTGCACCATCCTTAGCTTCTTCATGACTTTCCTTTAAGCTCCAAAGTGCGTCCGATTTCTGCGAAATATAACAAAAACTTGTGTAGACCTTCATATATTGCAAATAAACATAAAATACACAAATTATGTATTATTCTAACCCAAATGTATGAAATGCATGCAGAAAACGATATAAAAGTAGTTATAAAACATGGCAGATTAGGCTCACAACAGTGGAGCATGATGAATCGCCTTCCTCGATCTTCATCTTCCGCTTGCCGGACTTAGTACCTGAAGCTTTAGCAGGGGAGTGTTTGTTGGCCGGAGCAGGTGAACCAGAAGGAGACACAGAAGCCCCCAGGAGGGACTGCTCAAGGCGCTCAGGCAGATCAAGGTTGGGCAAGTTGAACTCAATGGATGGTGGCACATCTCTAAAAATCACCTCATAATCGGCCTGAGTGAGACCAAGGTCAGCAAGCCCCTCCTCGACCAAACACTCTTTCATGAACTCGTCTTCGTCGAACTCCAAATAATCATCATCGTCAACAGCGTGAGGATGAAAATCGGGTTGCAATTCAAGCTCGTAGTTCAGTTTCTCATCACTTGGGGGAGCCTCGGACAGGGGAAGCACAGTAGACTCATTCACAGCAGGGAGTGTGGGCACCATTATAGTAATTGGTTCTGGGGCGAGCACCATATCGACAACAGTCAACATACACATGGGTGGCAGAAGAAGCATTGCCTGCCGATCCACTAGGGGTTTTGGAGGAGGAGGAATCTGAAGATATAGTAACATTCTTACCGAAACATTTTAGAAGCTCATCCTTAGAGTGTCCAAACATCGGGGGGGGGGGGGGGGGGGGGGGGGGGGGAGGGCGCACAATGGGTCTCCGAGCAGCTACACGCACCCACTCCCCATCTCCTAGATCTTGTGCAGGCTCCTCAGTAGGTGCTGTAGGCATCACAGGAGGCTGCAGACCATAGCCAGCAGCCAGATTGCAAGAGTTTCTTCTCGGACATTCATCAAACAAGTGATCACTGTCACCACAGTCACCACAGCCCTGTGGGAAGTCATCAAACCATATAGGTGTTGTGAGCTGAATATGCCATGTTTTACAGTATCTTTCATATCGATTTCTGCATGCATTTCATGCATATTGGGTTAGAATAACACAGAATCTATGTAGTTTACACTTATTTGCAATATATGGAGGTCTACACAAGTTTTTGTCATATTTCGCTGAAATCGGACACACTTTAGAGCTTCAAGGAAACTCATGGAGAAGCTAAGAATGGTGCAGCTGGAGAAAAGGCCATTTTTCACCATTCTTCGTTCTGAATCAAGATTTGATATCTTCATAAGAGTTGTAGCCCTCGAAAAGAGCTTTCCAACGCATGGTCATATGCATCAATCCGACGAACGAGGACTCGGGAAAGTGCGTTTCAAAAACAGAGCAGAAAGTTGAGGCCAAGTGTTACTCGATCTCGAGTTACCTTACTCGATCTCGACAAAGATGTCCGAGCTGAGCCTGGTCGAGTAAGCACTGATCGAGGAAACTGAGTCAGAGACAACCCGACTCCGGAAGCCTTACTCGATCTAGAGTAAACTAGTCGAGATCGACCAACCCCTGATGACATGTCCGGAGTCGAGGAGCTGTGCCAATTCGAGAAGCCGAGGACTGAAGACACCGAGCACCCAAGTTACTCGATCTCGAGGAAATTACCCAATCTCGAGGACCCAGAAGCACCTGTCCGAGCTTGATCGAGCACCAGCTACCCGAGACGGCCAGCCGAGCCAAAGTCGACGTCACTCCTACTCGATCTCGAGTAAACTTGTCGAGATCGAGGAAACCGTGTCCGAAGCCGCGTTACGCGGTTTGTTGTCCTACACGGTTTGGGAGTCCTTGGAGCCGAAGGAATCCGAGTTTGGCCGAGATCTATCAACATCTATCTATGGAGAGAAGACCTATCAACACATGGAAGATTTACCTACTTTAGATATAATTTTCACTTATAGATTTAATTCCCTTATTCAATTTATTTATCTTTAAAGCTTTTAGATATAGATTTAGATATAGAACGAGATATTCTATCCTTGAATAGCAAGGAGTAGAAGGCTATAAATAAAGCACATGGGGCTGATTTTAGGAATCATTCAATTCACAAGCTAGATAAGTAGTTCACAGAGACGGTTTAGGAGTTCAAAGGTTTTAGGGTTTTGGCGTTCAACGAAAGTTGGAGTGCCGGGATTGTAAAGGCTTTGAAGTTAGTTTAATGCAAGTTATTTCTTTCAAATCAATGTCTGAGATTGCGATGAGGAGCGAGTAGTCCACCCACTTCTGGGGCTGGGGTGAGCTCGACGGTGGCCATGTAAGGTGACGCGGTAAAGGTACGATCTTTTTATGCAATTCATCTTCTATCCCTATGAGCATGATTCTTTTGCGAAAGTTGAAGGTGATCCTTGTTTGTGTTATTGAAGCGAAAGTGATCTTAATACAACTTGTATTAATTATGTGAAAAGGGTTAGTAACAATTAGGGTTTATGCGAAAGCCTCTATATTTCTATTTGTTAGTAACGAAAGTTATTTTGATGGAAAGCATGATCTTTTATGCCTTTATGTGTTACTTTGCATGGTTATCGTTGTGGTGTTGATACCCTGGCTTTGGAAGTTCTTTAATATATTGAGTTTATTTCTTCCGAAATCTGCGATTCTGTGTTCGAAGTTTGCATCTTTAAATTTCTGTCTTTTTACTCGATCTAGAGCAGATTTTGTCGATCTCGAGTTCACTTTAGTCGATCTAGAGTAGGCTTTGTCGAGATCGAGTACAGTGTCTGAGTTTCTGCTTCTGTTGATCGATTCTGAGTTCTGTCGTCGCTGTCTGTTGTCGATCTCGAGTACTGTTTGTTGAGATCGAGTAAGTCTGTGTCTTTGCTTTTGTTTCTGCTTTCGATTGTTATTTTTGTCTTTGTTTCTTTGTTTCTGTCTTTTGTTTGCTTTTCTGTGAGACTTACGGCTACCTGAGATCCGCTGACACGCTTCCTCGTGGATCGATCCTGACTTTCCACTGCTACATAGGGAGGAAGTCTTGTAATCATTTGCGTGGGCATAATCTGGTTTAATTTATATTTTATATTTTGAACTCAATTTCCTCCTCACAACAAATTGACGCCGTTGCCGGAGAAGCTATCATTCGCGCCTTAGGTAGTCAGATCTCACTTTTCTTTTGAGTTACTTTACAGGTGTATGCGCCATTCTGGTCAACCACCTGAGTTTGACGGCTTTGACGATCCGGAACGCCTCTTACACATCCAAGCTAAGCTAAAAAGAGCCATGGCGGCCGCAAAAACACAGGAACCGCTGATTGCGAGGCTAACCAGGGAACTAGCCGCTAAAGATGCTGCTATCGCCGATGAGAAAGCAGGAAAGGAACAAGCAGAAGCTGAGCTTGCCCAATACCCAACCACGGCAGAGGACTATATGCACCCGACACTCGTCGTGCCTGAATCGGCTATTCTTATCCCTCAAAATAACTATGAAATTCGCACTTCTTTCTTAATAGAGATTAAACATAATGCGTTTCATGGTAGATTTAATGAATGCCCTCTTCAGCACATTACCAATTTTACTGACATGTGTCGTACTCTTGCTAAAGGTACCACCTTGGAGTACATCCTGATGAAAGCTTTCCGCTCTTCTCTCGCTGGTCCTGCACTGAAATGGCTGGAAGGGCTGAAACCACGATCTCTCACGACATGGGCTCAAGTGAAGCAGGAATTTCTGAACAAATTCTTTCCTCCTGCCAAGACTGCGCTCCTTCGCCAAAATATCACATCTTTCAAACAGCAGCCTGGAGAGACGCTAGCAAAGGCATGGGAACGCTATAAGGATCTACTGCGATCCTGCCCTACACATGGACAACAACCCTGCGTAGTTCAAGAGATCTTCTTTAATTCTCTGGACTTGGCTGCAAAGGACGGAATCAACACATACACCCACTATGAGTATCTGACAATGCCGCCTGCTGACGCATGGGCTGCTCTCGACAAGCTGACCAACTATGACAACAAGTATGGGACTCCAGTCAACTATGAGGAGAACCCCTACGCCAGGCCAGCACCATCCATGCCCCTATATGAGCCCCCTAAGGAGATTGATCCAGAAGTTAGGGAGCAGTACTACAGAGATCAGAATAGGAAGCTCCTCAAGGAAGTAAAATACCTTTCTGTCAACCAACCTTGCATCGAATGCGGATCACAGCGGCACACCACTACTGAGTGCCCACACACAGAGCAAGTCAGGCTAGCAGAATACCACGAAGAGGCAGCTTATGCAGGGGGTCCCAATCGCTACATGGGGGACCAAAGGTTTCAACAACCACAATGGAACCAAGGTGCCCCTAGGAACCCCCCGCCCTACAGAGCTCCAGGACATCCGGAAAGGGACCAGAAAAGGGATGATCTGCAAATAATCCTTGATGAGATGCAGAAGAACCATTCAGACACCAGGCAGTCCTTCAACTCAGTCTACACTCAGATTCAAGGTGTCAACTCTAGGCTTGGGGAAATCGATGTCTGGAGAAAGTCGATGGAAACACAGATGGGCCAGCTAGCAGCAGGAATCCCCCGACAGTCAGGAACCCTCCCTGGATCTTCAGAACCAAATCCCAAGGGAAAGACCGAACACATCGCTGCTGTAAAACTCAGAAGCGACCATCAACTGCAAGAGCCAGAGGTCGGAAAGCAGCAGGACGAAGGAGAACAGCAACTCGATATCGAGGAAGGTCTCCTCGATATCGATGACAGAATAGGCGAGCCTTCGTCTACACAGCACAGCAACTCGACACCGCAGAAACTGGTCGAGATCGAGAAGGATTTGGTCGAGATCGAGGAAACCCAAGCCGAGATCGAGAAGGCTGCTATACCTCCAACATCTGTTCTGGCTCCGAATCAGAAAAAGAAGCAGCCCTTCCCAACAAAATCTCCAAAGGACCCAGCAGAGAAGAAATTTCAGCGCTTCATCAAGATGCTTCAAAAGCTCAATGTCACCATTCCCTTCACAGAAGCTCTCAATGAAATGCCATCCTATGTCAAGTTCCTGAAGGAGATTCTGAGCAAAAAGAGATCAATGGCTGAGATTACAGAGGAGTGCAGCCATTTGGACATACTTGAGAAGAGGCCAGATCCAGGTAAGTTTGCTATAACCATTGGATTTGGTCAATATAAATTTAATGCTTTATGTGATCTTGGAGCCAGTGTGAGTATAATGCCTTTAACAATTTGGTCCAAGATTAAGATAGGTGCCATAAAGCCTGTGGATGCTAAGCTGTATATGGTCAACAACACTGTGGTCATTCCAACAGGCATGGTGGACAATGTACCAGTGCAAGTGGGTAAGTTTTTCGTCCCTACTGATTTCTTAGTTATTGATATGGCAGAAGACCCTGCTTGTCCAATTATTCTAGGAAGACCCTTCTTGGCGACGGTGGATGCCAACATAAGCGTGAGGAAAGGAGTGCTCACTTTCAACATCAGCGATGAGGTAATTGAGTATTCCTTTAATAAAACTGAAAGGCATACAGGTCCAATGGAAGAGGTCAAATCTATATCAGCTGGTTACATTACTTGTGGGGAGCCTAAGGTAAGAAATATGACTCCCAAAGAGCTGGAAAGGAGGGATATGGAGGCACAGGTGGAGAAGATAATGGTCATCCTGAACGAGGAAACAGAGAATCCACTCGACACGGACCAAGGTACATCGTTATGGACTGTTGTGAGCTGAATCTGCCATGTTTTACAGTAACTTTTATATCGTTTTCTGCATACATTTCATGCATTTGGGCTAAAATAGTACAGAATCTATGTAGTTTATGTTTATTTGCCAAATTATGGAATCTACACCAGTTTCTGTTTAATTTTGCAGAATTCGAGGCAAATTACAGCAATTCTGAGAAAGGTCGGAAAAGCTCAGAAATCAACTACAGAAGTCCAAGGTCAAGAAACAGCGTAACCAGTCGAATCAAGCTAGGAGCTCAGCTTTACTCGATCTAGAGTAATCTAACTCGATCTAGACGAGAGTTGTCCAAGCACAGGCCTTGTCGACTAAGCACTGATCGAGAAACTGAGTCAAAGACAACCCGACTCCCGGAAGCCAATTCGATCTCGAGAACCAGAAGCACACACCCGAGCCATGTCGAGGTCCTGCTACCCAAGACATCCAGCGAAGCGAAGTCGACGACTAATTCTACTCGATCTCGAGGAGGCTTGATCGAGATCGAGGAACGCCATGTCTGAGCCGCGTTACGCGATTAGCTTTCCTACTCGGTTTGGGAATCCTTGGGTCCGATTCTATCCAAATTTGGCCGAGATCTATCCTACATCTATCAAGTTCTATCTATGGAGAAGATTTACCACACAAGAAGATATCTTACCTATTTTAGATTTAATTCCTTAATTGCATTTTATTTATCTTAAAGTCTTTAGATATAGATTTAGATAAAGATAGATATATTCTTACCTTGAATAGCAAGGAATAGAAGGCTATAAATAAAGCCTTAGGGGCTGAGCATTAGGCATCTTATTCCAATTCAATTTCAGAGCGAAGTAGTAGTTAGAGAGAGAGAGAGTTTGTGGCAAGCAAGGTGGAAAGGCGAAAGCGGAATTGTTTTGTTGGTTGTAAGCTTTCTTTATTTAATTCAATGCAAGTTAGTTTCTTTTGTTATTTAATGTCTTTCTTGATGATGAAGAGCGAGTAGTCCACCCACTTCTAGGGCTAGGGTGAGCCCGACGGTGGCCATGTAAGGTGATGCGGTAAAGGTACAATCTTGTGATGCAATTCATCTTCTATCCCTATGAGCATGATTCTTTTGCGAGAGTTGAAGGTGATCCTTGTTTGTGTTATTGAAGCGAAAGTGATCTTAATGCAACTTGGATTAATTATGTGAAAAAGGGTTAGTAACAATTAGGGTTTATGCGAAAGCCTCTATATGCCTATTTGTTGATAACGAAAGTTATTTTGATGGAAAGCATGATCTTTTATGCCTTTATGTGTTACTTTGCATGGTTATCGTTGTGGTGTTGATACCCTGGCTTTGGAAGTTCTTTATATATTGAGTTTATTTCTGTCGAAATCTGCGATTCTGTGTTCGAAGTTTGCATTTTTAATTTTCTGTATTTTTACTCGATCTAGAGTTGCTGTTGTCGATCTAGAGGAAGGTTTAGTTGATCTTGAGTAGGCTTTGTCGAGATCGAGTACAGTGTCTGAGTTTCTGCTTCTGTTGTCGATTCTGAAATTTCTGTTTCTGCTGTTTTTACTCTAGATCGAGTTACTGTTGGTCTAGATCGAGTTGTGTTTCTGAGAATCTGAGTTTTCTGTCGTCGCTGTTTTTAGTCTATCTCGAGTTAGCTTTGTCGAGATCGACAAGTCTGTGTCTTTGCTTTTATTTCTTGCTTTCGTTTGTCTTTCTTTCTTTGTTTCTTTGTTTCTGTCTTCTGTTTGCTTTTCTGTGAGATTTACAGCTGCCTAGGATCCGCTGACACGCTTCCTCGTGGATCGATCCTGACTTTCTCTTACTACATTGGAGGGAGTCTTGTAATTATTTGCTGGGGCACGAATCTAGTTTGAATTATTTTATTATATTTCATACTCGATTTCCTCCTTACAACATGGACTAACTATTTTTCAGATGCCTTGACAGGATGCAAGTATGGGGTCGTAGTCGACCAAAATTCCTCGATATCGAAGACTGTGGTCGATCTCGACCAAAACCAGAAGCCTCCACCAGCACCAGCGTCGTCGAGCAGCCAACCTGAAGACCAGAACTCCTCGAGATCGAGTAAGTTACTCGAGATCGACCAAGAATCCGCTGCATCGACTTCTCCTTCCTCGACGCTGATTCCACCAGAAGGGCCAGACTCCTCGAGATCGACTAACCTTGTCGAGATCGACCAAGCCTCACCCTCCCCAGCTCCTGCATCCTCGAGCAGTCCACCACCAGAAGCTGAAAATTTGTCGAGATCGAGTACAGCAACTCGAGATCGACCAAACACCGTGGTCCCCGATTCCGTCTCTGCGAAGGTAAGCCAAGGTATGGATCTTTCTTCGCCTATTTCCATTAAAGATTTATCTATACATGGGAGAGGTTTGCCTTGGTATGTGCGCTTATGTAGGATATCCAATGATGAACCTAAGGAGTATGAAGTTGGAGACAAGCTCTATGTCTCTAAATCAAAAGATCATTGGTTCCCTAACAAATTCAGCAAGAAGAGGATGGGACCTTTCGTGGTGAACAAGATCCATTCTGGAGGACTACAGCTGATGGACAAGAATGGAGTCCTATTTGAAGCCCAAGCTACATGGGCCCTGCAAATGCCACCTTGAGCTAAAGAGAAAGTCGGCCTAGCGACTATAAAATCTAGAGCTTGTACATAGACATTTACTTTTTTGGGACTTTTTGAACATTGTTGCTTTTTTGTTTTGTTTTTGAACATTTTTAGTTTTTCTATTGTGGGTATATGTCTTCTACACTTTTCAGGTCCATGGATAGAAGCAAGCTATATTCAGACTCGGCCCAAGCGATTCTTTCATTCGAAATTGAGAGGCCCTGCACGCCTGTCTAGTGAGTTTCTTTCTTTACCCTTATTTTTTTATACAGTGAGGACACTGTAATGTTTAAGTATGGGGTGGGGGAAGGGCTTACTTTATGCATATTTGATATATTTGACATTATGTGTGCATTTTTTATTTCTTGAATTGCTTATACATGGCTATTTTGGAATTCATTATTGATTTATGTGCTTATATGCATGTTTTCCAAAAATTTATAAAAATGACCCCCATTGAAAATTTATGATTAATGTCATGGAAGCTTATATTGAACTCGACGATGCAAAATTGGATTCATTAGAGATATAGCATGAAATTGCCTAGTGAAGGGAAGTCACAATGAAGTGCATTATTTTATTGAAAACCATAAAAGGAGGTAAAATTTGAAGTTGCTTTTGACATGTTGCATGATAAGAGGATGGAGGACTTTATATTTCCATATAATGCTCATATGTTGATATTACTAGCCTTACCTATGCTTATGCATCACAAAAGCCATACTATGCCTTATTTCATATTTGCTCCACATGTTCTAAAAATTGCCATTCTGTACCTTATCCAGGGATTATGTTGAGAATGATGTTACATTATGGAGATGTTATATGGTGTTTGTGTTATTGTTGTTATCATTATTGGAGTTTGGAAGGATTATTTGAAATATATGGAAAATTTAATGAGTGAAAGAAAATCCGATCAAAGATCGACCCTGCTCGCTGAGATAATAGTTTGGCGAGATGGGACACCAGGTGAGGAGTCCGACGCACTAAGTATCCGGGGCCATTCATGAAACCCATGTTTGCGACTCGCGAGAAGGCAGTGCTGAGGTTAGAGAGGTAAAAGCATTATTATTGATAAAAGCAATATGAAAGGTGATGAATCTTATGGAGAAGGAATGTGGAAATTCAGTTTGGAAATACTCCATTTCCCCGGATCAATAGCACCACATTGCCAAAAATTGTCCACCTTTAGCCTTTTACCGATCTACTCCATATTTGAGCTTAAATTAAAGTCCTCTTGATTATTAATGCTTTGTCACATGAATAGTTTTTTTGCATAACCCTCCTTTTGTGAGTAGATGTTGCTTTTAAATTTGCACATGCATGGATTTGTCGCACTAGTACCTTTTCGAGGATGGTAATTGATTGCAGGGACATATGAGAATGAATCTAATATGTTGAGAGCTAGTTTTAATTTCTTCCCCTGAATGACAAATAAAAGCATTGCTTGAGGACAAGCAAGCTTAAATATGGGGTGTTTGTTGTGAGCTGAATCTGCCATGTTTTACAGTATCTTTTATATCGATTTCTGCATGCATTTCATGCATATTGGGTTAGAATAATACAGAATCTATGTAGTTTACACTTATTTGCAATATATGGAGGTCTACACAAGTTTTTGTTATATTTCGCAGAAATCGGACGCACTTTGGAGCTTAAAGGAAACTCATGGAGAAGCTAAGAATGGTCCAGCTGGAGAAAAGGCCATTTTTCACCATTCTTCGTTCTGAATCAAGATTTGATGTCTGCATAAGAGTTGTAGCCCTCAAAAAGAGCTTTCCAACGCATGGTCATATGCGTCAATCCGATGAACGAGGACTCGGGAAAGTGCGTTTGAAAAACAGAGCAGAAAGCTGAGGCCAAGTGTTACTCGATCTCGAGTTACCTTACTCGATCTCGACAAAGGTGTCCAAGCTGAGCCTGGTCGAGTAAGTACTGATCGAGGAAACCGAGTCAGAGACAACCCGACTCCGGAAGCCTTACTTGATCTAGAGTAAACTAGTCGAGATCGACCAACCCCTGATGCAATGTCCGGAGTCGAGGAGCTGTGCCAAGTCGAGAAGCCTAGGACTGAAGACACCGAGCACCCAAGTTACTCGATCTCGAGAACCCAGAAGCACCTGTCCGAGCTTGATCGAGCACCAGCTACCCGAGACGGCCAGCCGAGCCAAAGTCGACGTCACTCCTACTCGATCCCGAGTAAACTTGTCGAGATTGAGGAAACCGTGTCCGAAGCCGCGTTACGCGGTTTGCTGTCCTAAGCGGGTTGGGAGTCCTTGGAGCCGAAGGAATCTGAGTTTGGCCGAGATCTATCAACATCTATCTATGGAGAGAAGACCTATCAATACATGGAAGATTTACCTACTTTAGATATAATTTCCCCTTATAGATTTAATTCCCTTATTCAATTTATTTATCTTTAAAGCTTTTAGATATAGATTTAGATATAGATAGAGATATTCTATCCTTGAATAGCAAGGAGTAGAAGTCTATAAATAAAGCCCATGGGGCTGATTTTAGGAATCATTCAATTCACAAGCTAGAGAAGTAGTTCACAGAGACGGTTTAGGAGTTCAAAGGTTTTAGGGTTTTGGCGTTCAACGAAAGTTGGAGTGTTGGGATTGTAAAGGCTTTGAATTTAGTTTAATGCAAGTTATTTCTTTCAAATCAATGTCTGAGATTGCGATGAGGAGCGAGTAGTCCACCCACTTCTGGGGCTGGGGTGAGCCCGACGGTGGCCATGTAAGGTGATGCGGTAAAGGTACGATCTTTTTATGCAATTCGTCTTCTATCCCTATGAGCATGATTCTTTTGCGAAAGTTGAAGGTGATCCTTGTTTGTGTTATTGAAGCGAAAGTGATCTTAATACAACTTGGATTAATTATGTGAAAAGGGTTAGTAACAATTAGGGTTTATGCAAAAGCCTCTATATTCCTATTTGTTAGTAACGAAAGTTATTTTGATGGAAAGCATGATCTTTTATGCCTTTATGTGTTACTTTGCATGGTTATCGTTGTGGCGTTGATACCCTGGCTTTGGAAGTTCTTTAATATATTGAGTTTATTTCTTCCGAAATCTGCGATTTTGTGTTCGAAGTTTGCATCTTTAAATTTCTGTCTTTTTACTCGATCTAGAGCAGATTTTGTCGATCTCGAGTTCACTTTAGTCGATCTAGAGTAGGCTTTGTCGAGATCGAGTACAGTGTCTGAGTTTCTGTTTCTGTTGATCGATTCTGAGTTTCTGTCGTTGCTGTCTGTTGTCGATCTCGAGTACTGTTTGTCGAGATCGAGTAAGTCTGTGTCTTTGCTTTTGTTTCTGCTTTCGATTGTTATTTCTGTCTTTGTTCCTTTGTTTCTGTCTTTTGTTTGCTTTTCTGTGAGACTTATAGCTACCTGAGATCCGCTGACACGCTTCCTCGTGGATCGATCCTGACTTCCCACTGCTACATAGGGAGGAAGTCTTGTAATCATTTGCGTGGGCATAATCTGGTTTAATTTATATTTTATATTTTGAACTCGATTTCCTCCTCACAACAATAGGAAAGGACTCCACCTCCCCATGCTCGTTCACCACGAAAATCTCCCTTCCTGCAATCTTGGTGACGTCCACTGAGACACATACTCTTGGATACCTGAAACGAGCTCCTTTGGCATTGAAAGCCGACACCTTAATAATCTCACCCAGATGGTTAGTTTTCACAATATCCCTTAAAAGCTCCTCATGCACATACTTAGCCGGCAGGCTAGGGAATCTAATCCACATATCAATTGCCCAGCAATATGGAAGGGGCGATTATCCCATACCCAAGCCCGATCCTCAGATAAATCAAATCTAAGCTCAAACCAATTATTAGTAATTGGGATGAGCTGAAACCCACCAGAGAGGGATTTCCAAACATACCTCATGCGCTTCCTGACTTCCCTTGCCTCCATAGGTTCCCCGATGATGGTGGCGAAGATGGATGATTGGTGGAGCATAGTGATATTCTCCTGCACTTTGACTTGTAGAGCCAACGGCTTTTCCCTGTTCATTGTCGACTTCTTGAACTTCTTCTTGGCCTTCAAAGCAAGCTCGTCACCACCATCATTGGAGATGGGAGTCTCCTCAGCAAGTTTATAGCCCTTCATCTTGCTTTTTGACTTTGCATATTTGGACATTTTTGGAGCAGGATCTTCTGCAACCATAGGGCTCTTGCCCTTATCAGCCGATGTTGGTGCCATCTCCAGAAAAACAAAAAAGCTTTTTATTAGAACCAATTCTCTGTAATAGAAAGGATGAGAGGGATAGAAAGATGAGATGTGCAGGACAAGCACACCCAATGGTTGGAATTTATAGCAGAAATTTTGAGGAAAGAGAGGAAGGAAATCAATAGAACACTGACACATCCACCTCCGCACACGCTTGCAGGAAAAGAAACCATCCCAATTGTAGAGCCCCCTTTCGATTTCTTCATCGGCCAATCGCAAGCTCTCTGGAAAGTCCCAAATTGCAATCCGTACAAGAGAAACGAGGCCAAGGAGGTGGCCGAATAGACTTCTCAGCATAAATCATCGCCCCTCGGATCATCCACAAGCAATCCCAGGAACTCAGAAGTAAGAGAAGAGGATTAAGCCTAATTCCTCACGAAATACCTCTTTTCGATTCCGTACAGTAAGCCAATTGCAACTCGCCATCACAGACCCATTGGAGGTGCCCGGTTGCGAGATTAGGGATGGTAATAGGGCTATCATTGTTATCCCATGACAGCGGAGGTTGGAATTTGGGATTATAGAAGGATAGGCCATAGATTAGGGGCTCAGAAGCATCGATCACCATTAGGGTTTCTTCGCCTTCTAAAGAACACAAAGGTTTTTTCACCAAGCGTGTGAGGCGCGTTCTCCGAAAAGTTCTAATAAGTTTATTTTTCTTTCTATTTAATAAGAGAAAGCCCTAACCCACCACTACAAGAATAAAAAAATAAATAAAGCAATGTCCTTAATAACAATAATACATGAAGTACCATCATTAAAGATGCTCTTTGGACTCTCGACCATACGGACATCATTGGACGTAGGTCAGACGTCCGCCCAATTTCCTTTGCTTAAAAAAAAAAAAAAAAAAATCCCTCCGCCAAATGTGCAATTTTGACGTGAGGTGACTTTCCTAATCGGCGAAAACCCTCCCCCTCAAAACCTCCCATCCCTTCCCCCTTCCTTAGTTCTCTCCAATCTCCTCGCACACCGGCGACGATGTTTGGAGCTTCCTCGCCGTTCGGCACGCCGTCGTCTACCCCTACGTTCGGTACGCCGTCGTCTACCCCTGCATTCGGCACTCCGGCTTCTACTCCAACCTTCGGCACGCCATCGTCTACCCCCGCCTTCGGGGCGACGCCGTCTTCCGCGTCCCCCTTCGGCGCAACGACTTCGTCTGCTTCGTTGTTCGGCACGCCAGCTACTGGCTCTACTCCAGCGTTTGGAGCTTCTACGACGCCGGCATTTGCGACAGGATCTTCTATCTTCTCTACTCCGTTCTCTCAACCGCAGCAGCAAACGTCGCCGTTTCAACAGCCCAACACTGGCGGCTTCGGATTCCAGACTCCGGCGCCTTCGTTCTCGATGCCACAGCAACAAGCCACCCCGTTTCAGAATTTTCAGCTGACCACTCAGATGGCACCGGTGGCTCCTTTGCCTTTCTCTCTCGCCGAACGCGATATTCAGGTGCGCATTTCTCAACCTGTGAACCCTAAAATTGTCGGTTTTCTGGTTGTGTATTGTTTCTCAGCTTTGTTCAATGCGTATCTTTAATGCTGCCAGGCGATTGTTGATGCTTACAAGGATGAGCCTGGAAACCCTAAGTATGCGTTCAAGGTGAAATTACTTGAATCCTTGTTCGGTGTTTGGAAACTTCTTTTCGATAATTTCCATGTAGAATGCGTTTTGTTTGTAGCTTGTTACAGACTTACAGTTCGTTGATTCCTTTGTGCTCTAGCGGAAAATGAATCTTGGACTGGTTTATAATTTAATTAACCCTATGTTAGTGCTACACTGTGGCTCTGTATTTTTGTACATATTGTGGTGAAGGGGGATCAGCATATACATAGGGAATGCAGTGTGTCTTCCATGGTGCATCTGTGCCATAGAGGCGTTGTACGCGTACTGAAATTGCGTTCTTTGTTGCAGCATTTGTTGTTTAGTGTGACAGAACCTCAGTTACGTGTAAAGCCAGCTGGTGTCTCAGATGTGAGTTCCTGGCGTCGTTCCTTTATCTCCTTTGAATTCCACACTATATAGTTATATTAGTTCCCCTGCTGAGTTATTTAATTAGTCCGTGGCTGCCAGGTTATGTGGGCAGAGGCTTTAGGTAAGCTTGAGGGAATGGACAGCTCCAATCGTGAGAGGTTATGGCCACAACTTGTCCAAGGTTTCAAGGATCTTTCACAACGGCTGAAGGTGCTTATTCTGACTACAAACTGTGATGCATTGTTTTTTTTACATCTTAAAAACATACTGCATTTTCTGCCTTTAGAAGAATGTTGCTTCACAAGGGGCTCGTATCTTTGAGGATGACTGAACTTTGGGTGCAACTGAACATGCTTACACAAGGCTTACAAGCGGATGTGATCAATGGTCACGGCAAAATTTGGTCTTCTGTGACATCTCACATCTGTCTTTTCAATGTTTTGCTATCACTTTAGATGCCCTCTTTTGCTATGCAACTAGAATGATGAATAATCCAGCTCTGCACCTACGCTGTTGTCTGTTTGATGTTTTAAGTTCTTTTGAAACTTTTTCTTGCACTATCCCAAAACACTCATCCCATTGCCCAACCCTCAAAGTCTCAAACATCAAATTTTCTGTGTGCTATGTCATAAGATTTGAGATTGTCATTTTCTCTTTAATACTAACGTGTCACTTCTTACCAATGTCATACTCTTCCATCCTTCAATCCTAATACTACAACTATTTGCTGGCTCTACAGAGCTGAAGCTTTCAAGGAGAAGCTTTTAGCAGTTTGAGTTGTGTCAATACATCTTGGAAAGACATTAATTTGCATTACTAATATAGAACCTTGGGCCTAGAATTTATCTTGATTCTATGTTCTGGTCTGCTAGTCTTCTAAAGCCAGCTCAGAGGGTGATGTATGAAGATATCTTTGGCCTTAGACTTAGAGAAAGCAAAATGATGTCTAGTTTTGCATAATCCTTTTTGTTATGCAACTATTTTACTTACAACGGCTTCTTGTGATGTAGTGTACAATCTGAATTTTCTCATATGTCTATTTGATGCCAGCTTCAAGATGAAGTAATTGTTTCTGACAGTGAGAGGCTAAGGATGACTCAGAGTAATGTTAAGACGGTATCCCCCCCCTCACTTTTTTTTTAAATCTGCTTCTAGGCTCAGATTAGGACGTGTTTTATTGTGTGTTGCATATGTAGTTTCTTTTGGTTTAATTAGAACATCTTGCTTTGCTGCCAGCTTCAAAGCCACTTCCAGGCTGACACTTTACCTCGTATTGAAAGATTAAGGCAAAAGGAGCAGGGGCTTCAAAGGCGCTTGTTAAGGGTATGCTTCACTATATGTTTGTTTGTTACTTTTTTCTTCTGCTTCCTGAGGTTTCCTTGCTTTGTACTCTATTTGTTACTTATGATAAGGAGCTTGTTGGAGTTTGACTTCCCAACTGATTGATTAAGGTTGATTTATAAATATGTATTTGTTAATCCAATTTTGCTGGTCATGGAAAACAAAATAGGTGGTGAGAATAGTGGAGGCTCTGGAAGGAAAGGGTTGCAGGTTGCCCCTTACAAAGGGTGAGGTTGAGCTGGCCGAGAAGTTGGCTGCAGTTACTCAACAGGTTTATTACGAGTTTCTTTCTTTGACTTCGAGTTGTTTTTTGTTGTTTTTTTTTAAAATTATATTTCTAGACTCTGACAAAATTGATGCATCTGCAGCTGAAAGGCTCTGGAACGGAGCTTTCAAGGAGAGTTCAAAACCTACTTAATGTATCACGTATGCAGTCAAATGAAAATGGTTTTAGCTTGTCCTTTTGTCTCCCGGGTTCTACTAAAATACATGAGCGAAGTCTCACAGACATGCATGAGGTAAGAGTTGAGGCCTGGAAACCCAAACATCTTTTGTAATGTCATTTGCATAATGCTTTCCATTGACATTTTTCACTGCCTCGTTTCACCTGGCAGGTGTTGCAACATCAAACAGGGGCCATTGCAAAGCTCGGAAATGTTTTGAAACGAGATATTAGAGATATGGAGATCATAATGGCCGAGGACACTGAAATGATTGACGGTCTTGTGGAATAATAAGATCTGTTCTCATTAACTAGTCAGATATTGTTGTTGAAAATTTTCCGTTCAGCTTTTTAACAGAAAAGGAGGGAAAACAAAGAAAAAAAATGGGTGTTGTTTGAACTTTTTTTTAAAAAAAAAAAAAACTTTAAAAGCAAATACAAAGCTGATTCTGATTTCTGAGTTTCAATCATATAAGAGAATATTAGGAGGTAACTCGATCTCCCATTCTGTAGACTGGAGGCGTATCATTAATCCATGGTTGCTACAATGCTATTATGAAATTCTTTTCCTATCCAAAACGAAATCCTGTGCTTCATATTGAAACTTTCTACAAAATTTGTTCCTCAACAGCGGTTGTAATAGTAGCATGTGTGGTGGCTGATGAGTCGGTTTCTCTTGATCTTGGAATGTCAAAGAAGTGATCTACCCCAAGTGTTGCTATAATTTTCACCCATGATTAATACCACAAGCGATGTCCAACCTGTAAACGGCCACGTCCCCTTACCTTTGCCCGTCTTCTGATCATACTGTTCCCAAAGATACCCGGTGCTCTGATAGTTGTTGACAATGTTTCTGTGATATACAAAGGATGGTGCTTCAGATTGACTGCGCCAAATTAAATGGATGGTGCTGAAATTGCTGAAGATAATACCGGCGAATACCTTATAAGGTTGCTTCTCAATTTGTGGTAAATGACTCCTGCTTTCTCTTTGTATGGACCATCAACTACAGAATGACGAGAGGAAATGTAAATTTTAGTTCAAACGAGTATGGTAGATAAAGACTTAATGCGTGTTTTTGTTAGGGTGGATGTACCTCTAGAGTAATGATGAAGAGCAGAGAGGATCATGTAATTCATGTGAACCCATATTGGGCCTCTCCAGTACGGCGGATCATGCTCTGTGTTTCGCTTCATGTATATTGAACTGCACAACACCAGAAACGAACTGTCAAAGCAGAGGCAAACTAAAAACTAGAAAATTACCCCCTCACAAAACAGTTGAAAAATCACAAAAGTAAATAGGTCATATCATTAGGATCAAGTTTAAATCTGTGACGAGGAGCTATAAATCAATAGGTCTATTATTGTGCCGCAAGACCATATAGTTCATACCAATACTCCAATAGTCCAACATCATTTGCAGCTACAAGCATCGGCGTTCCATCCGCAGATCAGAATAAAATACTAGTCCAGAAAATGCGACAAGCAGAGGATAAAGACAGAATGAGCAACCTTACCTTGTCCTGGCAAGGGAGCGAATCCCAGAATCGGTCCATAGGAGGCTCTTGTTTGAAATAAGGCCAAGTTGTTTTTCCAGAATCCATGAATCCTACCATATTCAGTTCATATATACAGAATAAATCAATTTCAGGATCGTGCATAAGCAAGAAAATGAATGTATATGATTTCCCTAGTATAACTTACAGCAGGAATGATTCTTCCCATAAACGGGAAAAGGCTGACATAACCAATTTGAGGAACCAGTTGCAGCGTGGGCTTCTCTTGAACTTCTCGTACAAACTCCTTAGTGGCATGGTTTCCATTCATCTTCACCCGCCAATGCAAGCGAACCTGCAGGCAGATGTAGTTTCAACGTTCAATAATTGTTACCTACTACATATTTAATGACATGATAAAGAGTATTTTATAATAGACATCCCACTGGAAGCTTTACCAAAGGAGTAAGCAGTAACTAGCATAATTCAAACACACATCAACTGCACTAGTAGGATCCTCAACTTTCTGTACCAAGTACAGAAGATATGTACCTTCTCTGTGTGATTCCCAAAATCGAAGTATGCTCCAGAATCTTCATCAAAATGCATCTAGGATAATCCAAAATATTTGGAAATGTCAAAAACACTTGCAGAATATGCCACAGGTACAAACAAGAAAAATACAACTAACGCGGTTCAATGTTTTGTAATGAGGTGAAATGCAAAGATGGTGAGGGACCAAGCAAGCAAGAAACACAGGCCAATTGGATATAATATATATCATATATGAAGAGAATATGAAGGCGAACCCGGTTGAGAATATCAAAATCAGCTAGCAGCTTGGCAGTAACAACATATTCCTGCATAATTCATACAACACGTTTCATTAATCAACAAAATGACTTGTGAATTGTGATATTTGCATTCTTTACTTTGCACCTACTTCATCTTTGAAAGCTTTTTGTTGTCAGACAAAACCTCGCCTATGCTATGCATACAGTGTGCTGCAAGAAGCATCCAACACCTAAGGTCCAAGTGGCGCTCATCTTCATTAGGGTGTGAAGCACGTGGATAGTCGTCCAATCCAGAGGAGAGTGTCTACGGAGACCAGAAAAGAGATCAGTAAAATAACTAAATGGAAATTCTTCCATAATAGACATGGAAAGCATAATGCAATAGTACGTAGGTCCTCAGATTAACCTTTCAAGTATATACAAAGATTTTCAAGCTTACCGAACTTGGCAATCTATAATTCTATATCAGGTCCAAATGAAGATCGAAGAGGACAATTCAAAGTCAAAATCTATCCTCTGACCAGAAAGTCCTATAATATCTCTCAATGATTATCACAGAAGAATCATCAATCTACTTTCTAATAGCAATCTCTTCTCCGAATGGTTCATCTTTTACATTGACCCGCCACTGAGAACTCTACTTACCAACTATGATTACTACACAAAGGGTCCCCATTTCAAGGACTCTCCAGCAGAGTAGCATATGCATGCATGTATCTAATGCAAATCCTAAATACACGTATTTGAAGGAATTTAAATAGATAAGTATAATAGAGTTGATGTCAAGCATAGCTGTCTTAGATGCTTCACCTTTGGATTTAGCTCACGGATTGTCGTGTTGTCTCTCCCATGCCAATAGTAGCTGCTTGCATCTTTTCCTGTATACCAAGGTGGACAGATAACAAGTGAAATTGCCACATCAATACACAGAAACAACAATTCTAGTGACCAAACTGAACACTAATGTAACCATATCAGCCAATAGATTCATTTCAGCATCTTTTACAATCTGCTAGCACTAAACCACATTAATTGCATTGTGAATATCGTAATATCATCTATCGTTATATGGTTATTAGAAGTAATATAAGAGGGATGAGTGGTACAAAATGCAGGTTGAACTCATATAATGAACTAAGAAATCTCCTTTAGAAGATGTAAAGATCATTCAGGTTATCAGAGTTTAAAGATTTATCAATGCAGATGCTAGACACCAGTTTACAAGTATGAGCATGGAACATTGGAACATAACTTTGAAATAGCATATGCAAATTAATATATCATATATCCTGTGACACTGCTGATGAGGAGCCTGACTTCCACCAAGAAGGCTTATATCTCTTATGAAATAATGTAAGTTTGTAAATTTGTCACTTTACTAACTTGAGGACCCACATGTACACTTATGGACAACAAGAATGTCACTGAAAGTTGATCTAGCATTGCACTCGAAGCAGTATCATTCCTGGACAACTATTTGACAAAAGAAAGAAAGAAAAAAGATTTCCCATACCCGATTGTGAACTATTGAACCATTTGAACCATGCATCGAGGCGAACAGAGGCACGTTGTAGAAAGGCAGAAATCTCCGAGTTATCTTTGACCGTAAACTTGTCACTCTTTATGCCAGACAGTAGATCTGAATGACAGAATTGATGCTCTATTAAACATTTTTAACACAGGATTGCACCAAAGCAATTTTGATTAAATGATACCGGAGAAAGGCATTGTATTCCATAACTTAAGATTATACCTCCTAATAGGAGAACTAGTGAACTACTGTTAGCTTAGTTTCCATTTTACATGAAGACAATGGAGATGCACTGAATACTCAAATACATCGAGTTTCCATAAATAAGGCTAAGAAAAGATAATAATTGCCTATCATTAGATTTATGATGCTAAATAAAATCCATCATATCATGATAAACAAAATGTTTTCCACGTATCTATTGTTTTTAGATAAAATCATGTGTGTAGCAAGAGAACTAAATTTGTATAGATAATCTCAATAAAACAAGACTAACGTGAAAGGACTTAAATCCTGACAAAAGGCCAGGAAATAATTATAGATGGCAGGACCGTGATATTAAGATTAATAATCCAAATAATTATTTCCACAAAAAGTTAATGTAAAAGAGATCATTTTTACCATGTAAAACAAGAAATAAAGTAGGTGGATTTCCATTTGTTGGATATTGGACAACAAACTCCTCAGGTACCTTGCTGGAAATCATGATATCTTAGTAAGTAGAGGTACAAAGGGGGTAAATGGAAAGTAAAAAAAAGAAAAGAAAAAGAAAAGCAAAAGAGTATAGCCTCAGAGCTTCAGCGCCCAAAATTTGCTCACGGGGAATCCACCCATCAATGTTCATTAGATCTAACCAGTGTCCAAGAATGTCCAAACAGATATGAATATCCCAACGCCTATTTTTTCCCAATAAAACTCATGTCAGAATGATGCTGTATAAGACCACCTGTTGCACAATTATGAGCAACTAACAGTAGATCAAAGTCTTAAGAAAATATGTGGGTTGAAGCTAACCAAATGAGAAGCTGATGAAAACCTTCATCCCACAAAAAGCCTCTTGGGAAATAGGATCGGCTAGGAACAGCTGAGTAAAGCTCAGCAGGCCAATAGAAAGTATAATCTTGACCTTGAAACTGCAAGAAAGGAAAGTCCTTATGAAAGAAAGCATGACAAAGGACAGAAAAGATGCTAAATAGTTTCACTCAAGTTCACACTCCAGTTTCCCAGGGTTGTAAAACCTTTTCAGGCTCATGTTTGCAAGTCCTGGAACAGACTTCTGCTAAGTTACATCTTCACTTTTTTGGTCTTCAGCCACTGATTTGTAAAGCAAAAGAAAATAAAAATAAAAATCATCGTTCTGTAGTAATGCATCTGAAGGCATGTTTCTTCTCCCTAATTTAGCATCACTCTAGAAAGGAAAATATAAACAGAAGTTTGGTGAAGTAGCATGTTTTCCACAAGAAAACATGGTTGACAAAACATAGCAAATTTGTAATAGCTACCTTCTTCTTTACTCACGTGAAACAACCACAATGTCACAAATTATTTAAATAGGACATAGAAGTTAGTAATGGAACTACTGACAATATTCAAAGATGTATGGAAACTTACATTAGGCATTCCACGAAGAGAAATCTTTGACTGTCCATAAAAGTAGCCAATACCACCAAGCAAATTCCCGAAGGCAGCCTTACCAACTAGCATGGCCTCAGAGTCAACCTGAAATTAAAAATTCAAAAACATAAATAACTAGTCTCTTAAGGGTGATGGAGAGAAAAGGAATCTAATAATCACCAAGTTGAGATTTGTAATTTATACCACAAGTATATACATCCTGAAATCTGAATCAAACCTTTCCTCATTACCTTGTAATCAAGCTTTGGTTCACTAGCTTTTCTGATTCAGATATCAGAAGGCTATAAAGACCATTCTTACAGTACTTCAAAAAGCATTTCAAAGAGAAAAATAGAAGAAAGCAAAAAATCGCTACAGTTTAGAAAACAACAAACTCTTCTGTGGAACACAAGGATGACAGCTGATGGCAAGTCTAGAAGTAACATCATGATCACATCATTCAGAAACCAAACAATAATATTAGAAGAATGTGCAAGTAAAAGAAGCATCTTCAGCAAATCTAGAAATTGCACAAGGAAATCATAAGAGTTCTCATAACTGATTACCTTGCCATTCAGATTGAAACATCTTTCAAATTTGTCATCAAACTCATTCTGCTTCTCTACAAGTCGAGCGGTGAGAGATTGTCCTGAATGATACAATAAATCATAGTTAAGCTTTTAATGCCATACAAAAACATACTTGTGAGATTGTATATGGTACCACAAGAGAAGTGCAATGAACTAAGAAAAATACAATCTTAATTCTACGAATGTAGATTCGATTTATAAGATCTATTATTCATGCAAATCAATGGAACATAAGTTCATATATGATGCAAACAAAACTATCAGAACTCCAGCGTAACAGCAGAGGAAAACCTGTGAGACTGCTAACACGCTCTTTAACCCGTGAGCTCTTCAAATTGGTTCCTGATAAAAAAGCCACATCTGCCTTTAGAGGAATCTTCCCTACAATCTGGATAAAGACGGAGTCAACGGTGAGGCAACAAAAATAACTCAAGCAATCTCGCAGTCAGATGAAAAACAATTGAAGTTTTAAAGTTAGTAATTAGTATCCATGAGCACATACCTGGAAAACCAAGACATTTGGAGAATAAGTAGAACTGTCAGGTAGCTCTAGATGACTAAACCTCCTTATCTGGATAAATATGAACAGGCATATTCAGAAACACGATGTTAATGATTGGGAGATGTGCATAATGTCACCTAAAACCGGAGTAAGAACACTTTAACGTTACTAACACAGCATTCTCAAAAAAAGAACACTATATTTTAATAATCACAAACGATATATTCCCGAAAAATTGTGCAGTTTTAAAAAACAGGATTTTGCAGGAAAGATTTACTCCACCCGTTGAGGGTATAAATCAGGATATAAGCATTTCATGACACCAGAATGTGAAGAACAGATAAAAACACACGTAACCTTACTTATAAATAACAAATAATAATCAGATGACAAAATATATTCTCATATCAGATCCTCTAACACCGTGGTAACAGAAGTGTATCTGACACTTCCAATGGCCAAACATATATGAACATGACCATTCAACTGTAGTCGAAAAAAAGTATCGCATATATGGGGAAAAATATAACTGTATCAAATACCTCATTCTACCTAACAAGTCGAACATATCAATTAATAAAACTGCTTGATACATTAAATCCAAGAACCAGAGCCTCAATATGCATCCTCGTTGCAAAAACTTATGACAAACCTTTGAACTATAAAATGAACAAATGCAAACATACCTGATCAGCTAGAGTTGCCTGGACTAGATCAGAAATATTGTGAAAATGTGGTGTCCTAAAACCAGCATAGTGAACTTCAAGATTGTCCTGTAATGTTAAAAAGAACTTACAATTAGATGGGCAAATTCATAGATTGTATACAAGATGATGAGATGATTGTAATGTAGCATAGAGTTGCTAAGTTGCAAACAAAAGGTATTCAACCTGTATCTAATACAAGGGACCACAGTATACACATCAAGGCCCAATACCAAAAGAATGAAAATAACATTAAAAGCTACATAATAATAACTTGAATCACTAAAATATGTAATAAGAGAAGCTAAAATTTGCAACTATCACAATATGAGTCTCAGTCTTGTGCCAGATATCCAGAAAATTAGGCGGTGCTGAGAAGATACCGCTACCCAAAATACAAAAAAAAAATATCTGTGGCTTCATCAATATATATATATATATATCAGCAGATGATGAACATTCCTAATTATTTAATGTCCTGACCAACTCATACACGCTGTTGACATACCGGTGACTCTAAATGCAACTGCCAGTCTCCAACATCACTTCGTGATCCAAATGCCAGTCCAGACTTCTTGTGAACGTTCATATCTTCAGCACTTGAGTGGATGGCATTGCCTTCTTCATCGCCCACATAAAAGAACAGGTGTGCATTCCCCCATATTCCAACATCTCTGCTTAAGCTGCGAATCAATCATGGAAAACACACATACACACACATATACCGCATAAATTCAGTTATCCAGAATCCTTAACTAGATAGTTCCATATGCAATTGAATCTAGCATGAAATTCAAACAAAACATAGGAGGGGCACAACTGCAAATGTAAATACATCAAATCAATTAAATGTTTTATATAACTAGAATTAGTTTTAAGGAAAATTGGGATGCACTGGGTCCGGAAAGTATAGGGAACCAGATGAACATGGACTTCTAAAGAGCATATGATAAAAGTTCAGATATTTACTTCTGGCTTTGTACATCAACTCGTACAGCCCAGTCACCTCCATATCCACTATCCCAGTCCTTGGATTTTATAAAACTGGTCTCCAACATAATATCATTGTCGACAATCCTCTGATGACCATAATCCCTACCATTATGATGGGTCCAACCATATGTTGTAAGCCCATCACTGTCTTGACATACATGTCGGACAAAAAATTGTCCATCCTTGACAGCAATCCACATCAACCCAGCAATTAGAGAACGTGGCGTCCTGCCAATAGAAATTATAAGCAACCATAGTAATATATTGTTATACAGCAAGATGCATCGACGAGAAAACATATGATTGACGAAGCAATTACCCTTTCCAGTAATCTACAATCAAATTCACATTCCGTACCCATCATTTTCTTAATTGAGATATATTTGGGGTAAAATATGGTTCCCCAATGAGAACAAAGAGGATAAACAAGAGAAGTTAAGTGTTTCATCCCACAAAACCATTTTAGTCCTCCCAATTGATCTTGTAAAGTAAACCAGAAACATCTACAAGGATTAAACAACAATTACATTTTCCAAAAACAGTATGATATTATCTTTAGTTATCAACACAACAATTTAGATTGCTTTATACAGAAATTCATTTCTTATTAGAAGATAAGCTGTTTGATGAGATTTCCAGAAAATAGAGACTCAAAATGCTACCATAAGAAAACATATTTCAGCTTCACGTAACCATAAATCGTATTTGGACAAGTTACGGAGCTTAAATACATCAAATTAATGGCGGGCTGAAGATAAATGAACCTCGAGCGAAGTCCGAGGTACACTTGAGGCCTGTATGTTCCCCAATACAAGCTCTCCTTATGCTCACCTTGAAACTAGAACAAGCAAAAACACAGTCAAATCACTAGTACAAGCAGATGAATAGATCGATTGAAATGCCAATTCCAAAACGGGAAAGAAAAACAGTAATTACAACCTGAGGAAGATCCATTAGCTTCGGTGCCGGAAATGGAGTCACAGCCCTAGGTTTTCGGTCGGCATCGACTGATTTCATCATGTGCTTGTACGCAAACACCGAAGAAAACACGAAAACGAAAATGCCAAATCCGTAGAGAGCTTTGACTCCCGTGGGACCGAGAGTTCTGCTAGTTTCTCTTCGTGATTGGAGATCCCGCTTCTTTCTGATATCATCGTGATCATCCTCGTCGCCATTGTTGGAAGTTTTAGGTCTACTTCGAGTGTTTCTCCTCGAAGTACCTGCCATTTTTGCTATCAAACAAAGAGCTTCGATATTCGGAGAGAACACCCCGGTAGAGCTTGAACAGAAACGCCTCAAATTTGATTGGGGCGATTCACAGTTCACAATTGGGGCGATTATCCAGATTGGCCCATCAGCTATTTATTACTATATCGGCTATATTCGGACAATTGGAGCTTCGAGTTTACTACGTACTTTTTTTTTTGGTCCGAAATGAGGGCTATATGCCTTTAGTTGTTACTGAGTATTACTGTATCGACAGAGATGGTTACTTTGTTATCTACACCTCCTTCCCACAATGGTTGTCTTTGGATTATTGATGTGCGCTTTTTAAGATGTTAAAAACTACTCCCTCCGTATCGCAATACTTGTTGTTTTAGCTCTATGCACACTTATTAATAAAACCTATCTTTACTTTACTTTTATAGCTTAAAATACCTAAAAGGACTAATTATTACCTATAAAAAGAACAATCATTACCTATAAAGACAATAATTATAGCTAAAACAACAAGTTTTTTGATACAACTTTAACACTCTAAAACAACAAGTATTGCGATACGGATGGAGTACATCAAATATCTATTTTTAATTAATTTTTTAAAATAATTCTATATTTATTAGTCATATGTATGATATTA
Organism: Persicaria maculosa; assembly: GCA_963922045.1. Lineage (NCBI taxonomy): Eukaryota > Viridiplantae > Streptophyta > Magnoliopsida > Caryophyllales > Polygonaceae > Persicaria > Persicaria maculosa. The sequence continues at coordinate 44,472,288 of OY998255.1, forward strand.
TTTAACAATATTTAATAAAATGTTAATATTTTATATAGTTTTTAGCATTTTAAGAAAACGTACATAAATAGTTAAAGACAATCATTGTGGGACGGAGGGAGTATCATTTTATCCTTATAGTGTCACCTTAATCCTAGTTCTAGGTTTTAAAGGAGTCTAGGTCGGTAGGTCCAGTGTTTACTATGGTTTTATACGCATATAAATGCACACTATTACTCTTGTGTCTATATATATAAATTAGCATTGCAAGTGTACACTTATGATCATGTATATATACTATACATTTATTTCTCTTCTTCAAATAAACCATACATTTATTTCTCTTCTACCAAAATGTGATAACTCATCTATGACTACACATTACAGACCAATCAGCCTATGCTCCACAATTTATAAAATTATTTCCAAAATTCTTACGGAGAGATTGAAAAAGGTAATAGAAAAACTTATCCACCATTTGCAAGGAGCATTTGTGTCCGACCGGGCTATTCAAGACAATATTTTGATAGCCCATGAGGTTTTTCATTCATTTCGTAGCAGAAAAGGTAAAGAAGGGTGGATTACAATTAAACTAGATATGGAAAAAGCTTATGATAGAGTAGATTGGAGTGGTTAGTCAAAATATTCACAAAAAAAAAATATTTACCAAAATATTTATGGTTTAAAAGTATTTACTAAAATATTCACTAGGGTCCCACTTGTCTTTTATAATTTTCCACAAAAACCAAAAATCATATATAATCTCCATATCTTTTTATAATTTGCACTAATATCCTTGTATGTTACTTGTTTAGTTTATATTCTGCATTAAAATTTTATAATTAGAACCTTGATCTTGCAATTTGGTAACAGAGCCAAGTTAATTAAAAATAATCTGTATTTATCTATAAGATAATCTGGATGTGTCTACTAATTGCCCTCATAAGACTTATCCTCATGCTTTACATTTAAATATAAGTGATAAGCATTTTAGAGCAATTTTAAATGTCATTTCAGACCAACTTATAGATCTAAAACTTGAAGTTAGAAAATTAGAACAGTTATATATTGATATTAGCAGTAAAATCTTTAAGATTGTAAGAGAAACAGGTGAAGTGTATTACTCAACCAATCTAAAAGCCATTAACGAAATTAGTCATCAGATAAGCCTTACATCAGGTGGTAAAATCAAGAAAGGAGATCCTTTTAAATACAGTTATCCATTTAAAAAATCCAAAAAGAAGTTTTCTACTAAATTAGATAACACTATAAAGAAAAAAGCAATTGTCGAAGAAGAAAATCAAATCCTTAAAAATGAATCAACATCCATAATTTATTACCTATTCAATCAAGATGTATGATATTGTCACAATCAAATATTTGGGAGCGTCCAAACACGTCGTACATACGAGACAATAATCATCTAATTAGCTTATATCAAATAATTTATTCACAGAAAATTCTGCAGAGTCTCCACTTAAAAAGAATCCTTAATTGATCTGATATAACTTATACTCTTCATTTCATGATAATCATTTGTCTAACACCATCTTTTGAGTGCTCAGGCAATACTAGGTCTTGCAAAATCAATTTAGGATTTCATTTTCTAAATTTAGTTTACGAAACCTTTATCTAACCTACTTATAAAGGATGTTAAATTTGAGTTTTCTTTAGAATGTCTTGAAGCTTTCAATAGGCTGAAGGAAGCTCTAGTGTCCGCCCCCATCATTCAATTGCCGGATTGGTCGTTACCCTTTGAGATCATGTGTGACACTAGCGATTACGCCGTAGAAGAGATCCTAGATCAGCGAAGTGACAAGAAACTTCATGGCATCTATTATGCAAGCAAGACTCTTGACGTGGTCCATGTGAAGTACACCACAACGGAGAAAAAGTTCTTGGCCGTTGTCTTTGCATTTGAGAAGTTTCGTTCATACTTAGTGGGCTCTAAGATAATTATTCATACTGACCATGCAGCTTTAAGGTATTTGATGGTGAAGAAGGATGCCAAACTTGGGCTCCTACGGTGAGGCTCCTACTCTAAGAGTTCAACGTAGAGCTCAAGGACAAGAAGGACGCAGAGAACTCGGTGGCCGATATGACCATCTATCTAGGCTACCAAAGAAACTGCTTGAGTAGTCTAAGGATAATTTACCCGTCAATGACTCCCACCTGGACGAACACCTCATAAGACATGAAGCTAGACGAGCAGAAAGAGTGCTCGACATCGACCACACCTACTCGACGTCGACCAGCTCCAAGGTATGTACAAGTAAGTATTAATCAATGTCGACTACTACTAACCCAATTTCGACCAGAATTCCACTAATCTACATGCAGAGAGAGGTCAATGCGGACCACCTTTGGTTGACTCTAAAGGACACATCGACCACGAAGATGGAGAAGTCTGATATTCAGGTCGATGTTGACTATACTAGGTCGACCTTGATGGGTACATCGACCACACAAAGAGAAGAAGATAGGAAGATGGTCGATGTCGACCACACCTGCTTGACATCAACCATAGAGAGTACAAAGAATGAAGAAATTGATGTCCAGCAGTCGATGTCGACCCCTTTCCAGCGATAGTAAGGGTAAGTGTCTGGACAAGGTGAATTCCGGTGAGGACGTTTTCTTTACCCATCCCTCTAGTCCTATTCATGATTTATATGCTGTTAGATGGGGCGAAGGTTCCTTGGTATGCGGATTTTGCTAACTATCTTGTAGGAGGCGAAATACCATCAGGGCTAACTTCGCAGGCAAAGAAGAAGTTCTTACTTGACGTCAAGCAATATTCCTGGGACGAACCCTACTTGTTCAAGCAGGGGAAGGACCATATCTTTCAACGTTGTATCCCAGAAGAAGATGTTAAGAGTGTCATTCGCCACTACCATACTCTCCCTACAGGAGGACATGCTAAAGACTTTAAGACTGCATCGAATGTACTTCAAGGTGGGTTTTATGAAATACCCTCGTATTTCCGTTTATTTAATTTTAGAATTTAATTAAATAAAAGTCGGAATTACTTCTTATTTCTATTATTTTAATGTGTACGGTTCGTAAAATAGTTACTTCACATTTTATAATGTGAAATGTGGGCAATTAATTTATTTAAATAAATTAAAGTTTTACAAATAATATTTATATATTATTTATGGGTAAATTAGTGGATAACTAGTTATATATTTAGGTATAAATATACGTGCTAAGTATATTTATAGGTATAATATACACATATACGGGTATATATAAATATATATTAAGTATATAAGTAGGTGTGTCGTGTGTGTCAAGTGGGCCGGCCTCACAACAGCAAGTCGGCAGCCGAGCCAGCCCAGCAACTTCTCACGCACACGGAAGGAAGGTCAGATTTTTGTTTTTAAACAAAATTCTATCTTTAACTAACTGATAACTAGTAATCTTTGGCCAGATTTTTCAACCTCAAATTCCTATTTTTAGGGGATTCGAATTAGGTCAAATTGAAGAGAATGCTGTATACTTTTATTCCAGTTAACCCTCTCGCCATCAACCTTTCTTATTCATTCCCTACAAACCCACAAACAGCGACCGAAGAGCACAGAACACCAACTACCTCCGATCACCCTCGACCGCGATTCCGGCGACACCAGGGCTGAAGGCCACCACCACTAGTCTTCTCCAACACCCAGGAAACCACCGTGAAAGCCCCGACGCAGCAGCTCACCGGAAAGACGTCCAAATCGGCGTCGGAAGTTGCTGCAGAACAGTGTTCGACAAGCCTACTTTCGGGCTTTGCCACCACCAGCACCGTGGTCCAAAGCCAGCGACGCCGACTGCATCAGAAAGCTTGCAACACCCTCTGTCGAACCCATCTATTCTTTCCTTCATACCTGCTGTGAGGCGATCACACCACAGCCTCGAACTTGACTGGTGAGCAGTGTTTCTGTAATTCAGAAAAACGTGATTTATGTTCATTTTTCTTTCCTTCCTTCAATTCAAAGGCTGTTATCTGACCAAAATTATTCCTTTCAGATTCATACCATATCCAAGGGTTCATAAGCTCGAAACTTGGACGTTTTCGAGTTCCGTTTGGGTAAGATCCGCTCTATTCATCGCAATTTGTCGAGTTTCGAATAAGTATGCGATGTTTAACCTAACCTACCTACTGTTTTGGAACAGTTTACAGCCTGTTTTGCCCCTGAGATTTTGTGAGTACAGAATCGAGTTGGCTTTTGGAAAAGCAAGGGTAAGTTTTGTACTTTTTAAAAGTTACGGTGCCGTTTCCGTAATTTCTGAAAAGTTACTAATACCCTATTTAATTCTGTAAAATCTCAGGTCTGTTATCAAATTATTTTTCTCAACCACGAATAAGCATTTCGTCGGATTAAGGCAAGTAGTTTGGTTCAATCAGTGCATTTCTGCAACTTTCGTGCCTTTTACGCAATTATTGCTTTTTGTGTCCTTTATAAGTCCCATGCTATGAGTTTGTGGTAAATATGCAAGTTAGTTCAGTTTGTTGCTATTTATCAATTCCTTAATCTCACATAGCATGTCAACTCGGGTAATTATAATTTGATCATATGGTTTGAGAAAATTACATTAAATGCCCGAACTTCCTAAAAAGCATGATTTGTCCATTTTGTTCCTTCATGCTAGTTAAGTATGGTATATTATTGGTTTTGAATATCCATGCTTGTCAGTTATATTATTTCGTGCACTTTATAGATCTAAAGTGTACATTATGCCTTTTGTGGTCACCTAGGATGTATTTGTGGATTAGTACTTATACGAGTTGTGTTATTATTATTGTTGTTGTTGTTGTTGTTATTGTTATTATGATGTGTCTTAAATAATGGAAAATGGGTAAAGTCAGGTCATGGTCCGGTTATACCTTGCTCTATAAACGTCTCATGAGATGCCCCTTCGAAATTGCAAATCTCTCGAATGGGTACATCTACCTAATGGTAGTAGGTCATCCGTCCAGTATATGCGGCCGAGGCCGGTATCACTTGTCCTAAATAAACGATAATGTTGTGTGTATATTGTGTTATTACTATTATTGCGTTGTACATTATTTACTAATAGGTGACCCACTTTCAGTGACGTTATATCATATTCTTTCCGTACTCGAAATATGATTCCCTAGGATCTCCGGATCCGCATCCCATTCAAACACTCGGTCCTTTTTGGGTCATCCTTTTATTTTATTCTATATTAATCAAACGAGTCAGGTTCCACATAAATATTAACTCCTAATTCATATTTTAGTCTACAATCACCAATACCCTTTTATGGTCAATGGGTGGTAGACGGAGTCTTGAACATTTTTACTTTCTGCTACTTGCTAGTCGTAAAAAGACTAACCGTCCTATTTTTCTCCTTTGGACGGTTGGGGTCCCTGGTCTGCATACTACACCTCAGCCGTCGATCCACAGGTTTAAGTAAACGGTCTTGAGGCGCTGAAGAATAAAGGATTTCATTGTTTTCAGTTTTATTGTGTTTTGAATTAAGGTACAAACTTTTAGAATTTATAGGATTTATTTTATTCATTCCGCTGCTACTATTTGAATATTATTTCCGCTGTTGTTATTTCATTATTTCAGTTATTGTATTTGGACCCTTTGTTTTGGGTAACTTATTTTATTTTAGAATATTACTTTCTATTTAAGTCTTCCGCTTATTTAATATTTGTATTTTATCATCTTGTTTATGGGAGCATGGTTGCATGTCCCTATAAGCCTAAGGCGGTTACAAAGACATTAAAGTCTGCGTAATTGCTGGCGCTGCAACATCTCTTCAGTGTATTAAGAAGGGGTGTTACAGAAGGTGGTATCAGAGCTTTTGGTTTTATAAAATGAAAATGTAGGTTTTTGATACTTCAAAATGAATTTAAAAGTCCTTTTCAAAGGTTTTAAAATAAAATGAATTTAAATTTTTTTTAAGAAAATGTACTTTATAGTCCTAGTGTAAAAAGATGTTTGAATTTTAAAATAGTCAAGTCCTCAAGTACCTAACCTGTAACTGTAGAGTCATTAGTATTCCATTCTTTAAGTGCAAGTCAACTTGGGTATTGGCACACTATTACTCTTCCTCTTAGATGTCTGCGATTTCTATGGGGGCTAGTGCGGTGACGGGGAATAGAGTCGCTCCGAACGAGAATGAAGAAGATGAAGTGAATGGGCCCATATGGGTGGACTCTGGAAGTGACTCTGGCGATGATTCAGACTACAACCCTACAATTGGAGATCTTAGGAAGAATGTCATTCGTGTCCTCCGTTTAGGAAAGGACCATCCACCGCCAAGCTATGGAGGCGAAGATGGTATGATTGTCCGAGAAGTAGGGGTTACTCCATGGGTTCCTACCTATGACCAGTTCTGCTATGATGAGATCACTTGGAGGTTGGCTAGATTCTCACAAGTTCATGGTCAAGGTACTCTGGAACATATCGAGGAGGTTGGGAAGCTCATGGAGGAGATCATTGAGCTTCGAGAAAAGCGACTCCAAGGAACCCCTGAAGGACAAGAGCACGAAGAGCGACGGGCTAAGATGCTTGAGTCATTAAGGACCCGTGATGACTATGAGAATCAAAAGCTAGAAAGATTTAAGAAAGCAGGAGTGCACTTTGTCTACCGGCTCTCTAGTGAGAAAGGGATAGAAGGATGGTACTCTGTCAAGGGTAATGGGAACCTTAAGAACAAGAAGCCAAGAAACACCTAAGTTTTCGATCACCTGTTCTAAGCCTTCACACTTCTTGTAATAATGGGCAAAAGACCTACGTGTCCCTACATGCCCCTAGCAACTCTGTCGTATTACTTCCCGCATTTGGTAGTTTTAAACTCTCTTTAACGTTGATTCAGTGACATGATACTATATAATGCAATTCGATATATATCATGGTATTGTGAGTGATTATGATCTTGTTAAACCATTGGTACTATGCGAATAAATGGAGAATTAATGGCATTGATTTTTGGACGTATAGATCATGAACACTCGAGCTGTTCGTCGCCGCCCTGGGACACCGTCAGAGAGGACTGTGAGCCAGAGGAATGTAGACCAGGTGGATGAGGATTCTGTTCCACCCACCGGTGATGCGACTAGGGAACAATCACTGGTTGATCGTGCTGCTTCAGCACAACTGAGGGCTGGGAATCGTGCTGCAGTTGCTCGCCGCAGGGCCGCTAGACAGGAGAGAAACTCAAGGAGGGCCCAACGTGAGCACAGCCAACGTGAGCCTAGCCATCAAGAGTCTGGTCATCATGGGACCAGCCATCATGGTGACAGCCATAGGGTTGAGCGCAGCCCTGTTGCAAGCCAGAGCGTGGGTAGCCGTCCAGTGAGTCATAGGAGCAGGTCCACCAGAACTGCAGGGGAAAGCTGGCGTGATGAAATGGTACAGATGATGCGGCAGATTGCTCGTGAGGCTGTGACAGAGGCCATAGCCGGAGTGAACCCACAACCGCCACCAAATGTACAGACTCCGCGGCAAGCACCACACGTCGTTGAGACTCCTGCTCCAAGCAGAGTGACAGACCTAGGGGACTCTTACTTCAGGGCACTCAAGGCGGTCAATGCTATGAAGCCAGATGACTTTAATGGGTCAGGGGAGCCATATGTTGTAGTTGAGTGGCTGAACCATATGGAGAAGTTGTTCAGAGGTATCGTGTGCACCGACCAGGACAAGGTGCATATTACTGTTGTTCGTCTGAAGGGCGAAGCTGGATTATGGTGGGAGGCTGCTAGATTGGGATGGGAGGCAAACCCGACCTGGGAGGCCTTCAAGCAGTCCCTCACAGATCATTACTTTGCTCCTTCGCTGAGGATTGAGAAGAGGAGGGAATTCTTGACTCCTGCTCCTCTAGGAATGAGGATGGTTGCACTGGTGACTCGATATTATGGGTTACTGCCTTATGTTGGAGATTTGGTCAGGACTGAGGCAGACAGGATTCATTACTTCCATGAGTCCTTACCTGGCGGTATGAAGCTACAGATGTTGCACAGAGACTACCCTACCTTGGAGGCTTACATTGATGCTGGGTACGTATAGGGTGGAGGCAACGATGGATGAGACTCGGCGGAACCAGGAGTTCGCCAACAGGAAGAAGGGGTGTTACATTTTATTGGCCTAACCTTTTTAGAGATGTGCATGCATATGTGACGACTTGTGATGAGTGTCAAGGAGCTGGAACATCACTTGGAGGAATGAGACACCGCTCGCAGGAATTCTAGAGGTTGAACTTTTTGACGTATGGGGTCACTACAAAAAAAAATGAAATTTGCTTCGTCAAAAAGCCGTGGGGAAAAAGCCTATCCTGGGGTGGCAAAAGGCATCTAGCTTCGGCTAAGCTACGGCAAATAGGGGGGTGGCGAATTTTGGGGTGGCAAAATTTGGTAGCTTCAGCAAATAGCCGTAGCAAGAAAATTTGCGACGGCTAAGCGACGGCTTTGCAACGCCTATGAAAGACACGACATATTTGCCACAACATGGTGCCGTAGCTAAAGTTTGGGTGGAAATTTAAAAAAAAGCCTGCTTTTTAGCCCAGATTCTACAGAGCCGGGCTAAAAAGTCCAATATTTTTAGAAAAAAAAAATACACACAATTGACCGATATAATAAAATTTCAGAAACTTTTAGGTTATTACAAAAAAAAAGAGCAATTAACAGATCAAAATAATACACAATTTACTGCTATACTTTTAGAAACTTTTAAGGTTATTAAAAAAAAAATTAACAAGCAATGGATCAACAAAGAGCACTGCGGTGAGCACATACCCTTCATACTTAAAAGTTTCTTCTCCTTCCGCCACCTTGATGAAGTATGTGAGAAAAATGGGGCATGTCGAAGTCGAAGGATCTTGGCAAGTGCAAAGAATCCTACAACCAAGATCGGTCTCCACTTCCACAGGAAAAGTGTGGAAAGGATTGGAGGAGAATGGGAATTAGAAGAACCTTTAGCCTTGGTTTTTCGAAGCAGCAGCTCCATGAACATCGAATAGCAACTGTGTGCTCGATCTGCCAACCTTAACTATGGAATATCACTGTCTTCTAGAGCTTTCTCTTTTCCCTTCCTCATCAGTGGATTGAGCCACCAAAATGTCAGCGTGCTGAGCAGCCCTGCTTGGGCAAAAGGAGTCATATTCTTCTCATCATCAGCTTCACCTTCAATTGTGTTCTGATCTTCCACTTGCAATGGCTCATAGAGTTAACCATTAGTATCTGCTGCTGCAATCAAAATCAACCATAAAATCAACAATTTGAATAAATAAAGAAATCTACCACTCAAATCGATTTCCCTCTAGAAAATGGAAGACCTAGAAATAATTTTTCCTCTATTTCCTCCTCTAATGGATCATAAGGAGTCAAACACCAACCAGTTGTCAACTTAGAGACTTGTAGTATCCCACTAAAATCATCAATAACCAAAAACAAACCATCAAATACAAAAACTAGGTTTCCTCTACCTTTTTATGTGGCCTGTGACCGAGGAGAATCTGGGATCTCCTTCCACATCACCACCAATCTCTTTTGCTGGGTGTTTCGACAGATGAGCTGGTTGAGGAGGCAGATACTTCTTTAGCACTCGTTCTTTGTTACACTTCCACCATTCCTCTACTTGCTTCTCCTCGAACTTCCTTTTACTGCAAGTTTACAAAAGCAGCCAGACATAATCAGGAGAGACGTAACATGAATAAGGCTTGTTGGACAAAAATGCGTGAATAATCGTACAACACATTTTATTTGATTTTTTTAATATTTGAGTTCGACCCCTTTTGGTTATCCTCTTGATTCGAAGTCGTATTGATACCAAGATTTTGATGGTTTTGGTGATTTGGGCTGCACCCGAATTTAGCAGGTTGCCTACGTATCTCTTGGAAGAGAATCAAGCCTTACGTAGTTCTTAACGAGAGGAATTTAATTTGTTTGATTTTGACCTCATATTCATTTAAAGGGAATTTAGAGGTTAACGACTGTACCCGATATATTTTTAGAATTTAATATCGGGTTACCTACGTAGCCGATAGGAGGCGTCAAGTCTTTACATAGTTCTAAACGAACCGATTTGATATTTTTGGATTGACGATTGTACTCGACGAGCATAAGCTTTATGTCGAGCTACCTACGGACCCGTTAGGACGGGATCAAATCATCCGTAGTTCTTTATAACCGATTTAATTTTTATTTCGGTTTGGTGATTGAACTCGACGAGCTTTTAGCTTTATGTCGAGCTTCCTACGTACTCGATTGAACGAGATCAAATCAGTCGTAGTTCATTACGAACCAATTTAATTTGTTTGGTTTTGACCCCATATTCATTTAAAAGTGAATTTAGAGACGGAGGACTGAATCCGATAAATGTTGAATTTGATACCGGATTTCCTACGTAACTCGTAAAAGAGTATCAAGTCTTTACGTAGTTCTGCCCGAACTGATTTTAATTTAGGAAAATTCGGTTTAGGCTTTTGACTCCGTTTTTGTTTAGGAGCCGGTTTGAGATTGATCCACTCGAATTAATCGGCAAAGAATTTTTGACGAGTTTAATTTTATGTTTTGATCAAACTCTAATTCTTAATTTGTGCCAAATATAATTCTTATATTTTAGTGGGTGGGTTTTGCAATTAAATAAAATTTCTTTCAAATGTCTCGTACATATATGTGGGCATGTAGCTGGCCTTGAATCATTCCCCTCTCTCTCTTTTTTATTTTTTTATTTTTTTATTTTTATGGGCAGAATTAAGTGAAGGGCTGAATTAAGCCCATTTCTTCAAATTGATTAATTCAGCCCAAGTATTACGTATGTCTGGCTTGTTTACACAGACAGGTACACAAGACACTAGGTTTGAAGAAATATGAGACGACGACCATTCAGAGACAACGCTCCAGATTGGCGTCGCGGTGACAGCTCAAAGTCACCATCTCGGCTCCTCCGGTCTGTGAAGAGAGAAAGGAGAACCAGCGGCTTCAGCAGGAGACTCAAGGACTAGCGTCTTGAGCGACTCAAGGACAGAGGGTCAGGCACCCAACGACTGTGAAGAAAGAGCAGACCTAGGTAGCTTCTGCAAACTAAAGAAAAGGAGCAGGTTTGTTCTCCTTCTTCTCTTGCAATTTGATATGAACTTAGGCTAATTTTGCTCATTCGGTTTCCCAAAATTGACTTAGGCTAATTTAATTGGGACTTTTATGTTTGGGGCGATTGAAAGAGGAGCCAATCCAGAGTCGGGAGAGCCTGAAAAGAAGCCGAGGGAAGAACAAAACGGGCTTCCGTAAACAGGAACTCCGGGAGATTCTGCAACCCGAGGAACAATTAGGTTTGCCCTTTCTCTTCCTCTCTCTACTATTTGCCTTTAATTTAATCCGAATTGGGATTTGGAAAACAACAAATAGGGCTCAGCATGCTCAGCTTAATTTGACAGACCCTTTGGTTTTGAGATTCAATTTTGATTTAGGTTTGAATCTACTGATTTTGGCCTGAAAATTCACCGTTTCACTTTGTGTGAATTAATTGGGCTCATTTGTTAAAACTTCATTTTATTTGTATGGAATTCTGCAGAACTTCACCCTTGATTAGGACAGTTTTTGTTCAAGGTCCCATGTTCAGTTTATTTGTATGGAATTCTGTAGAGTTCGGCATTTTATTGCTTGTGAACTCTGGGCAAAATCCGACAGCCTTTCGGCACTATGAGCCGATCCACGCCGGGATCGAATGTAGTGGCGAAAGAATATACTTTCAAGCCAACTACGAGAGTAGATGCTCTCAACCTATGACGTGATGGCCTCTAGGCGAAAGAAAATACTTTCAAGCCTATGACGAGCCCAAACACTAGGTGAGAGCATGTGAACCCGATCCCGGGTCTTCTCTATTGCAATGCTTATTTGTACCTGCAAACAAAAAGAGAGAAGTGAGGATATATACCCTCTGTTTTGGTGTTTAGACAGCAGCACTGATGGAGTCCTTCTCCTTTGTTGATTTTTTGTCTGGTTTGTGTGTGTTACAGGTGGTGCACCCGAGAGGAGAAGAAATCAGGAGGAAGAAGGCTATTTTTGTTCCTTCTGTTTTGCAAACGGAAGTGCCAGGAGGAGGGGAAGACAGCTGCTTTCTTTTCTTTGGTTTTGCAGTTGAATAGCTTGAAGGGGGGATAAAACCAGACCCAGGACCTCACTTTTGCAGGCTGCAGTAGCTTTTCAAAGGGAAGAATAGGGGAAGTTACTTTGAGTAACCTCCCATGTTCCCACGTCCAGCAGTTCAGCCCTTTCAAATTATTTTTTCTATGTATTTTTTTTCTCTTTCTTTTCAACTGCAAAGATTAAAGAAAGCCTGCAGTTAGCTTCAAATTCAGCCTTTAGTGTTGGGCTTATTGGATGTGGGCTTGGCTTGATTTCTTGGGCCTTTGAAAGAAAACTTGCACCTTTTTGTCAAATTTTAATCCAATTAATTTGTAGCCCATTCTTCCATTTTAATAATGGATATCAATTAAATTGATCACAATCTGATATTTTCATATATGATTAATTTAATAGGGAAATTTTAATATTTCAAATTTGTGAAAATTAACCCTCCAACAAGGCTTAACATGATGCAGGGGTCATGAACTTCAATAATTTGAAATGATTAATTCAGTAAGGTAAAGAATATCTTGCTTGATGGTCAGTTTGTTTTTGCACCTGAATTTCTTGAAGAACTTGGAACCATTACGGAGTTTAAAGACAGTAACATAAACACCAGGTTCAAATCGCTCGATAATAGAAAATCCCTGGATGTGTGAGCGAGCAAATTTGAATAACTTCAAAACCAATAAAAGTAAAACTACATAACACCTTCATTGATCGAATTTGCTCCAAGCAAAGTGATCAAATGGATTATACCATTTAAGTAAATTATCTGCATTCAGGGTGTGTTTGGGTGTAGTGTTTAGGGGGTTTGGAAGATGGGTTTTTCGCCTCGGGTTTCCCGCCTCCATGTTTGGGTGTATGTGTTTAAGGGGTTTGGAGGGTGCGAAATCGGGGCTTTGCTGGATGGAATGGGATGGGTTTTTGCACCTCCTCCACCAAGGTTTGGTGGATGGGAAATCCGAAATCCCCGATTTTGCCCTTCGTCTTCCACGCCCTTTGTGAATACTATCGTGCGATTCTGGAGAGAGAGAGAGAGAGAGGATAGGGGCGCCGGAGGGGGAGGTGCTCAGGGTTGTGAGGAAGAGGAGGAAGAGGCAGACGACGGAGCCGATTGCGAGAGGAAAGATCCACCGCCTCTCCATGCCGGAATTGGGGTTCAAGAGACGGAGTGTCCGATTTGCCTGGCGGAGTTCGCCGACGGGGAGAAGGTTAGGGTTCTGCCCAAGTGTAGTCACAGATTCCACATGAGGTGTATCGACACTTGGCTGATTTCGCGCTCCTCTTGCCCCACCTGTCGCCGGTCGCTGCTCGAATGCGGTGCCGGCGCCATCGCAGGTAGACGGGCGGATACTCTGGTGATTGCGGTCGGGTAATTCGGGAGTTCGAGGGAGATCCGGCGAACTTTGCACGGCGGTGGACAATGCGAGGGGTGAAAGATCCACCGCTTCAATCAGTCCCTGTAAACTCTCTTCTTTCAACCAATTGCTCAATTCTTCGTCTCCGTCTTCGTTTAATCATCGGATTTCACTTAATTGCCCTAAAAATGGCAAAAAGACGCCGACTTTGATCACCTGTGCCCTTCAATCGCCTGCTCTGTCACTCCCCAAAACACACCTCCCGCCGGCCGCCGCACCCCCCGCCGCCGCTCCCAGGTGGAATCCCTTTCAGAAAGCGGCTGCCACCGTCCTCGATGCCGCCGAATCAGCTCTAGTCTCCCACTAGCGCGACCACCATTCCCTCCCCAAAACGGCTGATCCTGAAATCCAAATCTCCGACAACTTCGCTCCGGTGCCGGAACGCCCTGTTACTCACAACCTCCCCGTCGCTGGCAAATCCCCGATTCGCCGACACCGTTATAAAGTTGGGGCCAAGACATACTCAAGAAGAGGGTATGAAGATGGGGGCAATTTGGTCATTTCATGTAGATAAGTAGGGGTAGTTCGGACTTTGTCCGTCACTACATCTACCAAAAAATCAAAATACAACCAAACACAAAACCCAAAAAATTGGGTGTTGAGTTTTCATCTTTTACATCCCAAAAATCCATTCTCATCTACAACATCCCCTCAAATCCACCAAATCCCCAAAAATCCATCCCGTTCCCAAACACGCCCTCAATCTATCTTTATATGTATATTATAAGATCGAGGAGCACATTCTGATCCAATTAAATTTATAATTTAACAATTATTCTGGTTGAATAAATTTCTCAATTCACAATATAACTAATTTTGTACAAGTTATAGAAGTTTTAAACAATTTTAATAAAAACAAATAAATATTTTATATAGTTTTTATTTTTAAAGAAAAAATATGTATGTATAATAAATGACATGTTTCCGTTGAACAAAACAGAGATAAAAATTAAGGGTATGTATAATTATGTATACATTAAGTAATGCGCGCATACAAAAATCAACAATAGCAAAATACTTTCACTTTGCAGTGGATTTTCTATTATCTGCAAAATTGTGTACAGTATATAACAATAAGTAAAGCTTTTCGTTGTACCTTTCTCTTCTTCATAAACACATCCAGGGAGAGATTTAATAATTCAATAATATCTTGCATGCGTTCAGACATTCACTGAAATTTCATTTCTTCAAAAGAATAAAACACAAACAAGCCAAACTCTGACCACATTCTCAAAGTACTACTACATCACTCATGATCAAACATGAAAAGAAAGATGGAACAAGTGAAACAAAAGACATAGTTTTCTTAGTCCATGGTTTGATATCAGCACCTTTAAAATCATTCTGCACAAATGACATGGCTCGACCCTTGCATATAACAAAAATATTAAGCAAATTGCATCCTCCCGTTTATTTCTCCCCCCTCCTTTTCTATATATTCCTCTTCCTAAAATCCACTAATTCTCTCTTTTCCTTATATTCTTCTAGAGTTCATCAATTTTTCATGGCTTAAATCGATCGAGGGGTTTCACTGACTTTGAACTGGCACACTTGACTGAACAGATAAATCAAATTTCTTACTCTTTTTTCCCTATTGGTAAGTAACACATTAAAATCCCTGCATTTGGGTCTGATTGATACACACAAAATTGATATTTTCTTTTCTCTTTGACAATCCAATGCAAGTTTAAACATTAGATTAGAAATGGTAAAACACTAGAGCTATTGAACACTAATCTCTCAATTAAAAGTAACAGAAGATAGCACTAAAAAAGGGAAGAAAAATAATCACCTCTTTCCCTAATTTATGAGAAGAAAAACAAACACCACAACTTTCTGTAATTTCTAATCGGGATCACCTGTTTCTGCAGCTGCATCAAATAAGCTATTAGGATGAATTGTGAGAACTAAATAAGAGCTAAATCAGTTCAGAAGAACGCTATAGAGTTATATACTGCTAATCACTAAAGCACTTAACCTCGTCCACCATAAACCATGGTTGATACAATTTTAAAACATAGAAATGTGGATCTTTTTCTAACCTCCCACTGGCAGATCATAAAATCCAATTCCATACAATAAAAACTATAATCATTACATAGTTCCCAAGAATCTCAGATTTTGCAAAGTGAAACCGTGCTTATTGTGAAAAAGGCCGAATTTATTCAATTTCATTAAAAGCTTGGAATTTGACAGACTACCCTATGTACTGAACCAGAAACAGTTGAAACACCGATCTCCGACGAATCAATGACTACTCAAAATCAACAATAAAAAACTTAAATATTAAACAGAAAAAAAAAATCGTACATAAAAAAATCGATGAATTGAGCTTGGAAAAGAGAAACAAAGGTCGTGACTAGTACCTTCGGGTAACTCGGACTTAGCATCTCCAGATTTGGCGGATGTGTCCATGGGAGCTGCTCCCATATTCTTCTTGTTGTTCCTGCTCCAGAAAATTGCAGCAAGACCCCGAAATCGCAGGGAAACCCTAGATCTACAAGCTGCCGTAATCCTAAAATCGAAATATCTCAGCGCTAGATCTACACAAATCACCTGAAGAGAAGAGTAGAAGCCACGGATTACACACAAACCAAAGAAGAAGAGGAGAGTAGAAGAGAGGAGCGAACCTGCAAAATAGTAGATCTGAACAAATCATATCAGATCTGTTTATTGCAATCGATGTCAGACATGAGACGAGGAGGTGATGTTGTCTACAACTGCCTCCGGTAGACAAAGTACAAATTCGAGAAAGAGCTCGTAAAATTTAGGGCTTTGTGAAGGTTAGGTGTTAGAGATGAGAGAGACAAGTTCGAGATCTGAGAGCTATAGTAGAGATGCAGGACGAAGTGAAGAACTAGAGATTGAGGTGTGATGGAGATTTGCGACTTTCGTTATTTTTTGTAGTGGGTATAGACTTCATGGGACCCTTCCCTACTTCAGGCCCCTACAAATACATATTAGTGGCGGTGGATTATGTCTCTAAGTGGGTGAAGGTGGTGGATACTAGGAACAACGGCGCGAAGGTAGTTGCAAAGTTTATGAAAACTAGCATTTTTCCTCGCTTTTGTGTTCCTAGATTTCTTATTTCAAATGGCAGTTCACACTTTATTGAGAGGGGCTTTGAAACCCTTTTGGCTAAGTATGGTGTGACGCACAGGGTGGCGACACCTCATCATCCCCAAACTAGCGGCCAAGTGGAGGTCTCTAACCGTCAAATCAATGCCATCTTGGAGAAGACAATCTCTCGCTCGAGGAAGGATTGGTCGTCTAAGCTTGACGATGCGCCTTGGGCCTATCGAACAGCCTACAAGACACCACTACGCACAACTCCTTTATAACATGGTGTATGGCAAGTCATGTCATTTGCCTATCGAACTAGAGCACAAGGCAATGTGGGCTCTCAAGGAGCTCAACATAGAATTCGACGAGGCCGGTAAGAGAAGATTTCTTGACTTGCAGGAACTCGAGGAGTTGTGGCTCATGACATATGAGAATGCCAAGATCTACAAGGAGAGCACGAAGAAATGACATGATAAGAAGTTGGTGCGCCAGAGCTATGAGGTAGCTGACAAGGTATTGTTATTTAACTCTAGACTTCACTTGTTTCCAGGGAAGTTGAGAACAAGATGGAGTGGACCCTTCAAGGTCCACCATATTTTGCCTCATGGAGCAGTGGAGTTACTTTGTGACGATGGCACCACCTTCAAAGTCAGTGGGCATAGGGTCAAGAAGTACTATGACAGAGAAGATCCAGAGGAAGAGATTCGCGCCACCTTGACATTGAACTAAAACACTTAAGGGAAGTATGTTTAGCTAGCGACGTAAACTCTAGCACTTGCGGGAGGCAACTCGTTATTTTATTCCTTTTTATTATTTCATATAGTTAGTTAATTAGGATTTATTCTTTAGATTGCAATTTCGTGGCATAGTTTTTCTTTTTATCTTTTAGGAACAGGAAGAACCGAAGCCTAAAGGAGTGCTCGACGTAGACCAACCCGGTTGATGTCGGCTAGAGTTACACAAACATAAGGAGGATCTAGATATCGATTGAAAGGGGTCGATGAACTCTGGCCGACATGGACTACTCTGGTCGATGTCGACCACCTGAAGGAGAAACATAGGAGCTAAGGAAGAGGAGAACCAAGCTGCTCGACGTCGACCATGGGAGAACAGATGAGTAGATCAGCTCGACATCGACCACTTTGGTCGACATCAACTACATCACCAGAACAGTAAGTTTAAAAAAAGAACAGTTATGTTTTTATACTTTTTAAAACTCGACTCTCTCTCTCTCTCTCTCTCTCTCCTCGTTCTCCATCCATCTTCCCCGACATCGACAAGCCCTAGCTACCTCCTCCACACAGCCTCCACCTCCGGCTTCCCGTTTTCGGTGCCGCCCAACACAGTTTGCCCACCGCCAATGACTTCAGCCCTCTGGCGGTCCCTATGCAGTAGCGTCTTGCCCCGTTCGCACCCGCAGATGGTTTTTACAGCCCCCATTCCAAAAACCGCCCCTATCTCTCTCTCTCTCTCTCTCTCTAATTCTCACTTTTTGCAACTCTTCTGGTATGAATCTTAATCCTTTGCTATTATTTATTGATTTTGAAGCATATTTGATAATTTAGGGTTGGATTTTGTACTGAGTTGAAATTTGATTAGATTCAGGGCTTGAGATTGAGCGGGAATTTGAAATTGATGATTTTAGGCGGTTATGACCGTTATTTGGGTTACTTGAACTACATATGGCATATTTGTATTGTTTTGAGGAGATTTATACATGCTTAGTTTAGATTTATCGCTAAATACTAAGGGAATTCAGATTTATGGGATTTTGATAGAGGTTTTCAATTGAGAACTTGATTTCGATGTTTAGGGATTGATTTTTGGTCTTTCTTTTAAGCATTATGATTGATTTTATGCGTGTTTTGGCAATAAGGATCAGCCTATATTTGTTTGCTATTAATTAAGGCTAGTCTCTTTAACTAAGTATGGGGTTCTTTTGATATTGTTTGGATTTGTTTGGGTTAAAATTACCTTTGAGTTATGTTCTTTACAGATGATGGTTCACTCAAAGAATGCCAACTTGGACCGTGTGGAGATCTACGACCCTGAGCAGTGTTAGGGGAGTAAAGTATATCAAAATATATAATCTTAAAGCAAACCAACTCCTAGTCCTAGAAAATATAAATTACAAGACTCCCTCGCTGCAGTAGAAGAGAATCAAGATCGATCCTCGAGGAAGCGTGTCAGTGCTCACCTAGAGTTACTCGACGTTGAATAAAGACAAGAGGAATTTCGACTAAGGAAGAAGACTACGAGCTACTGTAAAGCCAGCTGAATTACTCGAGCTCGACCAAGTTACTCGACGTCGACCAGAAATGAAGACCATGCTCGAGTCCGACTAGAAGAATTGAAGTACTCGAGATGCACCAAAGATAGCCGAGACCGAGTAAGAGCTACTCAACGTCGACCACTGTACTCGACGTCGACTACAATTCTGCTGGGCCGAGAAAAAATTGGGCCGATTCGAGGATGAGAAGAATACTTGGCCACGAAGCAATGACGGTTCTATCGTCTATCTATCAACATCTATCATCATGGAGGAAGGCTTGTTTTACCATGAGAAGAATTATTATTTACCTTTTAGGATTTATATCTTTATCAAAGTTTTATATCTTTAGGATTAGATAGAAGTTGCTTTCCTCGGATAGCAAGGATCAAGCCCTACAAATAAAGCCTTAGGGGCTAGTTTTTATTCATTCAATTCTAGAGCAAGTTATTCACATACAATTTAGGTTTTCAAGGGTTTTAGGGTTTTGGCGCTTTGGCGAAAGTTGGAGTGCCGGAATTGTAAAGACTTTGATTTAGTTAATGCAAGTTTCTTTTCTATCAATTATGTTGGTTGCTATGATGAGGCCTGAGTAGTCCACCTACTTCTAGGGTCGGGGTGAGCCCCACGATATCCATGCTGGTGGATTGATGAGTCGCAAAAGAAGGTACTTTATCTCGCTCTATCTTGTGCTTAACCCTTGAATTATAATTTGAGGAACTCATGTTGTGAAACTTGGGTAGTAATTAGGGTTTCTATTCGGAAGTTTATGAATCATTTTTATGAAAAAGATAGACACAATTAGGTTTATGAGTCAGAGTATTTATATGCCTATTTGCTGGATTTTGGTGAAAGCCTAGTCCTAAATTGATAAAGTTTCCGCCTTTTTTGATTTATGATTCTACTTGCATGGTTATTGTCGTTCCAAACTCCGGTCTTGGAAGTTTTGGTTTAATTTGTTTACAACCTACAATCTGTCGTTTGTTGGGTCCCCGAAAAACTCAACACTTGGTTTATTTCTGTTCACAATTCTTTGTCATCCTCACACTCTTCGACCACCTTTGCCGACGTTACTAACGTTTCTGCAGGTTACTCGACATCGACTACTCTAATCGACATCGAGTACAATCTGATCGACTGGCATTCTTCTAAGCCAGTCGACATCGACTGGCTCAGAAGGGTTCTTTTGTGATAGGTAAGAGGATGGAATGGCAAATTTTGATGTTTGTGGGATGTACGGTAGTAGCTGAAAGTGGTTTGGTGGATTGAATCGATTGAAACACAAGGCTTTATTTAGGTAGTCGGATTGGATTCCAGTAGGCTTTTGGTAGTCTTGGGATTTCTTTGAGCAAGCTTAATTGATCCACAAATAAGGAGAGATAATATATGGTAAGTAGGGATGGCAATGGGTCGGGTGGTGGGTGGATGGTCCAAATTTTCACCCGACCCACCATCCCGAAACCACCACCCAATCCGACCTGCCACCCGCCAAACCCATCACCCGCCCCGTTTCACCCGTCACCCACCGAATTATCGGGTGGTTCGGGTGAAAAGTATAATCGTCTAAATTCAAAAAAAAAGAAACTGTAAAGTAAAAATACAACCCTTCATTTAACAAAAAAAAGCCCTACATTGAACCAAAACAGCCCTTCATTGAACCAAAAACAACCTTCATTTAACAATAAACAACCTGCTAAACTGTAACTACCATACAAAATAATGTCTTAGAAGCTTACCATCATAATATCATTCCAACAATCACAAATACTACTAGTCTTGAAAATAAAATAAATCATAAGATTAGGGTGGCTGAAACGGGCCAAACCGGCCCGAACCGAACCGAGCCAAGCGGTTCAGGCCGGAACCGATGGCCCGATTTTTTAAGGAGGTCGAACCGAAGCCCGAACCGAAAAAAAAAAAAAACCGACCTCTTACAATTTGGGTTGAATCTTATTTTTTTAATATAAATTACACACTAGATATAATATATATATATATATATATATATATATATATATATATATATATATATGTAGTAATATATACATATATAGAGTATTCCACTGTATTATCTATATATTAATATATATATATATATATATATATATATATTAATATATATATATATATTAATATCTATCTGTATATGTATATTAAATATTAATATATATATATATATACACTAATATATTATGTATATACGTACATTTATCTCCATTGTATTATCTATATAGATCTATAACACTAATATTCTATATACACATTATAGGTATATACACAGTACGTAATATATATACACATATATAACACATTTCAAGTCACTGTACGTTTCCTCACGGTTCATGCGGGCCGAAATCGAATTTTTCGGTTCGGTTCCGGTTTTCGGCCCGAAACCGAAATTACATTTTTTGTGAACCAAAGCCCGAACCGAAATATTTTCGGGCTAGACCGAAACCGAAATTTCGGGTCGGTTTGGGTTCGGTTTTCGGACCGGTTCACTTTTTGAGCAACCCTACATAAGATAATAGTCTTTGAGAAATGAGAAACAAAATAACGTCCAAGCAAAAGAGGTCCTCCCAAGTAAGCATGTTGTTTTCAAAGCATACCAATAGCAGATCCTCCCATGCAAGCATCCTATAAAAGAGCCATATTTTCAACATATAATAAATATGTAGCTTGTCTAGTATAAAAGCAAAAAGAAATTATACTTACATCAAAAACTTCATTGTTGACGATTTACTCTCCCAAATGTTGATCATCCTTACAAGTACCACATGCTTGAGGATTTTCAACCGAACATCCTAATTACATTCATCATATGAATTATAAATATACAAAACCAAGTAGTTCATGCTAAATCAACCAACAAAACACCAATTTCAACAACTTATAACAAAAAACAGCAACTCACAGCAACTAATTTAGCAAAAAAACAGCAACTACCCATTATTTCAGCAACTAACAACACCTAATTTAGCAAAAAAAAATAGCAAATTTAGCTAAAAAATAGCAACTTTAGCTAAAAAAACAACAACTAAACATCAATTTCAACAACGTACAGTAACCACTTTAGCAAAAAAAAAAAACAACTTAAGCAAAAAAAATAGCAATTGTAGCTTGACCAAACAGCAAGACTTTGATTAAAAAGTCAACAACTATGAACAAAATAAATTCAAAAACTACAAATAAGAAGTGGTTAGAAATGTTACCTCAATGTTTTATTATGCAAAACCCATTGATGATCAATAAAATAGGCGTATGAGGGCAAGAAGATCGATCTTCCAATTTGGCTCGGGTGAAGCGGGTACCCGTCGGGTGCGGGTGAGATTGCCACCCCTAATGATAAGTTGGAAGGAAATCTATCAAAAAGAAAAAGAAAAATATTAGATATAGATATAATAGAATAGAAATAGATATAAATCTAATCCTAGAAAATCAAGAAACTAGTCCTAAAAAGAAAAAAAGCTAATCCTAAAACAAAATAGAAGACAAAATACTAATCCTAAGATAGATAGAAAATAATCTAACCTAAAATAAATAAGAAATAATCTAGTCCTAAAAATAAAATGACTCAGAAAATAATTAAAAAATAAAAGATAGAACTTCCCTTTCCAAAATTTACCAAAATTCGAATTCGTCAGGCGGACACGCAGGCGGCGAGCGCTGTGGTAGGGGCGGCGGGCGCCGTGTCCATAGAATGCAACTCCGTCTTTGCAATCAATCAAAACACAAACCCAACATCGGTTTCACTTACCGTAACTTCCAAGATCCGTTGACACGATTGACCCTACTTTATTGAATTGAAAAACAAATGCAAAAGAAATAGAAATACTACCTAACTACCTTGGGTTGCCTCCCAAGAAGTGCCTTTGTTTCACGTCTTTGGCTCGACGTGATGCAATCTTGATCAAGTTTTTCCACCAAGATCCACCACACTTGTCCTTTTCAGAACGAGGGGTGGAACTTTAGAAACACTTTCGACATAGCCATCAATAGCATCCTTCGATTCCTCCTTGGCATAAGCAACTCCGGGAGGTTGTCCTGCAATTGCAAAAACCTCAGCAGTATTAGGAATCGAATTTACACAGGGAATAGCAATAGAGTCATTTGGATGAGACACATTTTCATGCGACTTAAACAAAATTTCAATTTTCTTTTCAATTTCTTTCCCTAATCTAGTTTCATCTTTGTTAGAAAACTCAAGATTCATTGACTCATTTTCAGCAGAAGCATCTAACAAAGTCTTTGATTCATTCATGTGATTAGTTTCATTAGAGTCAAGAACATTTACAGAATCATTGGCAGAAGAAACAATAGGCTCAAATATAGAAAACTCAATCTTTCTACCCTCAAATTCCATAGTTAGTGAACCCTCAAATTCCATCGCAAGAATGGCCTTCCCAATATAATTGGGGTTTCAGGCATACCTTGTTCCATGTCTAGAATGAAGAAATCAGCTGGAAAAATCAAATCGTTTACCTTTACCAACGTATCTTCAACAACTCCTCTAGGCTCAATACTAGAGCGATCAGTGAGTTGTATAGTAACACCAGTTTCAGATAATGAATTTAGGCCCAAAAACATATATAAGTTATAAGACATAACATTAATTGAAGCACCTCGGTCTAACATAGCTTTAGTGAAGCTAGCATTGCCTATCGCACATGGTATAGTAAACATACCTGGATCTCCGCATTTTTCAGGCAATCGTTTATGAAGTAAAGCATAAACATTTTTGCTTAAACTTACCTTTTCCTTCTTTCTCATCCTTTGCTTGTGCTTATCATGCATAACTCTTTCAAGAATTTCGTATAGCGAGGCATAGTCTTAATCAAATTGAAGAGTGGAATATTTACCTCACAATGAGCAAAGGTGTCGTAAAGAATTTGTTCATCTTCCCACTTACGATAAGATCTTAAGGCTTGAGGAAAGGGTGGTGCAGGTATTGAAACCTCAGAAGACCACTCTTTGGAAGCTTTCTTCGGGGATGGAACAATCTTAGAAGTCAGATCCGTCAAAGAAGGTGGCGGCAGGCACCGTTTTTGCAGCGTGCCTCCAATTCCGTCTCTTCGTCCTTATTGCCCAAATCAACTTCCTCTCTAGGCCTTTCTTCAACATTTCTAGTGGGTGTATTCACTTGTTTACCTCCTCTAAGGATCATGGCGCTTACATTTTCCTTCGGATTCACTACCACTTGTTATGGCAACTTTCTCGAATCTTTCGCTTTCAATTCACCAATCTCCTTAGCCATTTGACTCAGCAACTTCTCTTGAACACTCATCTTGTCCAATAGCAACCTCAACGTCTCATCTCTGTCATCTTGTTGAGTGTTTCTAGGACGATTCTCATATTGTCCTCTTTGAAAAGGAACTTGTTGCTGCTGGCCTCTCCCGTAGAATCCACTTTGGTAGTTTGAATTGTAGCCTTGATTGTAATTGTTACCAAAGTTGCGGCGAAGTCCATAATCCATAGCATTCACTTCAGCGGTGCCCTCTTGAATCAAGGGACACTTATCATTCGGATGAGTTGGATTTCCACAAACTCCACAAGGACTAGGCTGATGGGGTTGATTCATTTGCATAGCCATCTTGTTCACGATTTCCATAAGCCTATCGATATCATCCTCGTGTCCATATTTCGAACTATCCAACTTATGAACTCCTCTAACTCCTTGGTGTCTCCCATATTATTGCGATGTATTAGCCAACCCTTCAAAAATCTGCATTGCTTCCTGAGGTGTTTTATCCAAAATATCTCCTTCGCTAGTAGCATTGATGAAACTCCTGTCGGTGTCAAGCAAGCCTTCATAGAGATATAGCAGTAGATCATCCTCGGGTATACCGTGTTGTGGGCAACTACCCTTAAGCTTCTTGAACCGCTCAACATACTCATAAAGACTCTCCGTAGGTGATTGCCCAATATTGGATAGCTCCTTCTTAAGTTTGTTGAGGCGAGTCGCAGGAAAGTACTTTTGCAGGAAAGCTTTCTTCAATTGCACCCAAGTAGTAATGCTTTCTGGGGGTAGGTAGTAAAGCCAATCGCTTGCAGCTTATTTCAAAGTAAAAGAAAACACTCTCAGCATCAACTGATCGTCAGACAAGCCTTGGGGTCTCAATCTATCACACACGCTTGCAAAGGTAGCAAGGTGTTTGTTTGGCTCATCCCTAGGCAATCCATGAAAGTAAGGCAAAATAGATAACCAATTCGACTTGAACTCAAATCTTGAACCCTCAGGGAGATCAGGAAGACTAATTGCAAGTGGTTGAGCACTCAAATCAGGTTCCTTTAAGTTTCTCAGGGTCCTTCTTGGCGGATTAACAACAACGCCTGCCATCTCTTTGTTTGTCTCAAACACGAGCCTCCTCTTCAATCGGAAAGATCTTTCAACCTCGGGATCAAAAGACAAAGACGATGAATTAGAAGATCTAGTTTGAACCATGTAAAGACAAAACAGATTTGAAATAAAGAGTAATTGATAGAGCTAAAGAAAAACAAACTCCTTTCTTCTCCCCGGCAACGGCGCCAAGATGTTTGATGCAGGACGAATGTCGTTGGCAAATTTGCCCTTCCTAAACTAGTGATAAAAATCCAAACTTAAACATACTACCAATAGATTAGGCAATCAATCAATTGACAAACCAAATAACTACTAGTATAGCAAGAAAGTCCGGTGTCGAACACACAGGGAGAAGCGATTTCCTACTCAATAACTCTTGACCAGACTCTTTAAAGCAAAAGCAATAACCTTTAGACAAATAGCAAATATAAAAGTAACTAGATCACAAATCACAAAGCAAATTGATATCAAGATAAAAAGAACATTTCATCTATAATTCTCTGACAATGGTTGGAATTCATGTTCCTCGGATTGACTTATCAATTATTCATATTCTTAGGTCTACTTGACTAAAGTTGAGAGATCCGCAGAGATTCACTCATCGTATTCGATATCACAAAAGAATAGCATTCAGAACTCAAGTAATCAAGACCAATTGGCACATTGACTCTATTCAATCAAGACTAATATGCGCATACCGAACTCAATCTCAATCAAATATCCTCAACATAGATCAACTGAAATCATCCACTACAAAGAAAAAGAGACATCACTATCATCAATACCTTTGTTTGCTATCGAGAAAACAACAAGGAATTCATAGTTAGAGATGCAATTCCTAACATGTTGATCAGGCATAGAAAGGAACACAAATATAAATTAAGCACAAGATGATAACTAAGAACATGAATAATCAAATAAACTCAAATCTTCACAATCCAAACAACAATGTCTTCGAATCACAGGCAAAACTATGAGTTTAGCAACTCATAGGCCAAATCTCTCTCTCTCTCTCTAATGGTGTTCATAGTTTCACACAATAGCCACACACCACACGGCCGAATAAACTCAAAACATTCTAAATAGAGTCTCCTAAGGTCGGCAAAACCCTAGAGGAATTAATAAGAAATAATATAAAATAATAGTCTTCGGATCCAAAACCGCGTATTTGGGATCTAGGGTAACGGCGGGCGCCGTGGAAATGGCGGCGGGCGCCGTCTCTGCAGTGCTCGTCGTTCCTCATTTTCCTTCAACGAATTCCAGTGTCGTGCTTCCTTACTCCTCCTTAGCTCTTCCTCAGCTCCCATGTGATCCAAAACATGCTTCTTAAGCTCTTTCCATTGTCCATCCAAGGTCGGAATATAATTCTGCAGAATAAACACTGAAAACACATAGATTCCGAACTCGAATACTTCACAAGTAACAAACGGAACTAGACTCAAAACATAGCAAAACCAATACCTAAAAGCAATAAAAAACACCTATAATGCCTATATGAAATATGCATTATCACTCGACATCGAGTACATCTGGTCGACGTCGACTAAAACTGGTACTTGATGTTGCTGTATTTGCTCGAGATCGACTGCACTCCTCTAAATCGACTACAATCTAGTCGAGGTCGAGTTCTTCTCAGTCGACTTCTGAACATGTTGTGCCTGCTATCTAAGATCTGCTGACCCGCATCCTCATGGATCGAATCTGACTTCTTCTACTACAACGGGAGGGAGTCTTGAACGTTATTTGCACGGATAGGAATCGGTTTGCTTATTTTATTTATATTTTATTTGCAATTTTTCGATTTCCTCCTTCAACAGCGCTTCTGCGTGCAAGCGCTGCCAAAATGAACAACAAAGATGTCGGAAAGTTGGGCGAAACTGCTTATAGTCTTATAGACGATCGGGGCAAGTTGGTGAACCATGTCAAGGCCACCCCATTTAGGGTGGATGGAAATGATTGATAAAACATATATAGCATCGTTGTTTCCGTTCATCCCCATTGATGTTGTGAAATGGTTCATGTGGTCGATGGGATCAGAATTCCTAGTGTATTTCACGATCGATGCGTCCCTCCATCTCTTTGGGACGAGTGTCTCGCGTATTGTTTTGTAGAAAGAAGAGGGGAATGCGGGCTCGGCTTTGTGAAACGGATCCGGACCTCTTGAAGAATTAGACAGTAAAGAAATGTCCACGGCGTGTTGTGAACATATTTTGCCATGTTTTACACACACTTTTATATTGATTTTTGTATGCATTTCATACATTTGGGTTAGAATAATGCAGAATTTGTGTAGTTTATGTTCATTTGCCAATTATGGAGGTCTACACTAGTTTTTGTTTTATTTCGCAGAAATCAGACGCACTTTGGAGCTTAAAGGAAAGTCATGAAGAAGCTAAGGATGGTACAGCTGAAGAAAGGCCCACTTTTCACCATTCATCGTTCTGAATCAAGTTTTGAAGTCTTCATGAAAGTTGTAGCCCTCGGAAAGAGCTTTCCAACACATACTCATATGCGTCATTCGGACGAACGAGGACTCGGGAAAGTGCGTTTTAAAGACGGAGCAGAATGCTGAAAACTGACAGAGGTACTCGACGTTGACTAAGTCTACTCGACGTCGACCACCTTTTACTCGACATTCACTCCAGAGGACGAGATCGAGCACGAGCTGAGCATAGGATCACTCGAGACAACGAATTCTACTCGACGTCAAGTACTTTACTCGATGTCGAGTACCATCCAGTGACGAATCCGAGTCCGAATCAAGTGGAATCCGAGGATAAGGAGTTACTTGCAAGCCAAGGCACGTGAATTCTATCAACACCAAGTGAAGATCTATCAAGATGGAAGGAATCTATCCACAATAGTTCTATTTCCTTATAGATTTATTTCCTTTATCAATTATGTTTTATCTTAATGCTTTAGATAGAAAGTTTAGATATAGATAGATTGTTCTTTCCTAGATTAGTTAGGGAATGAACACTATAAATAAAGCCCTAGGGGCTGAGTTTTAGAACATCTTTCAACACATATTCATATCGAGTAGGAGTTAGGAGAGAGACTTGGAGCCGAGTGGAGTTTGTGAAGCGAGAGCGGAATTGGCTTTATTCGGTTGTAAGTTTTGTTTGAGTTTATGAATGCAATTTATTTTCTTGAAATTATTAAGGAGTTTCTTCATGATGAGAAGCGAGTAGTCACCCAACTTCTAGGGTTGGGGTGAGCCCAACGGTAGCCATGTAAGGTAAAGTGCAACAAAGGTACAATCTTTTAATGCGATTTCATCTTCTATCCCTAATTGCATGATTCTTTTGCGAAAGTTGAAGGTGATCCTTGTTTGTATTATTGAAGCGAAAGTGATCTTAATATAAACTTGGATTAATTATGTGAAAAGGGTTAGTAACAAGGGAAAATTAATTAAAATACCCCCACCTTTGGAGATATAGTAAAAATATATCCTCAACTTTCAAATGTAATTAAAATATCCCGACCTTTGAGGGCAGTGGTAATATATTACCACAAGTTTTTTCACGAGTCAAAAATGCTAAAAAGGCAGCCTGCGTGGATTTTTTTACAAGGGTATTCTTGAATAATGTCCTTAGGAAAAAAAATTAAGAGCTGGATCGGGTTCTTACCTAACGCCTTTTCCTCCCTCATATCTTATTATGTGGCCGCCTCTTGAATTATCTTTCAGGTCTTCCAGGTATCGTTCCTCTTCAATGCCAGTCTTCCTCCCTCGTGGTCGACTATCTTGAGTTGTCTCTCTCACATCTTCTTCCCCTTTGATTCGTTCACGGACTTGGCTGGATAAGTTTTATTTTTCCCATCTTCGTTGCTGTTATTGTTGTTGGTTTAGTTTTGTTGTCAGTTTGATGTTAGGAATAGTCGTGTTATGTTAATTTGAGGCAATTTTGACCGGATTAGTTGCTTGGTTGAATAAATTTCGTTTTTCGGGTTTGATTTGTTATCGTTTTATTTTTTTCCCTAAGGAAATCGTTCAAGAAAACCCAATTTTAGTGTTAATTTGTAAAAAAGGCTTCCACGTATACTGTCTCGTAAAAAAAAATCCACGTATGCTGCATTAATGTCAGCATTTTTGACCCGTGAGAAAACACAGGGTAATATATTACCACCACCCTCAAAGGTCGGGATATTTTTATTACATCTGAAAGTTGAGGATATATTTTTACCATGCCTCCAAAGGTGGGGGTATTTTAATTAGTTTTCCCTAGTAACAATTAGGGTTTATGCGAAAGCCTCTATATTCCTACTTGTTAATAACGAAAGATGTTTGATAAAAAGCATGATCTTTTATACCTTTATGTGTTATTTTGCATGGTTATCGTTGTGGTGTTGAAACCCTGATCTTGGAAGTATTTTAATTTGTTGATTTTATTCCCAATTTCGTGTTTGCTTTCAGTTTATTGCAATTTAAAGTTACGAATTTTGCATCTGCGTTACTCGAAATCGACAACATCTAGTCGACGTCGAGTGCTACAGTGGTCGACATCGAGTAAGTCCCAGTCGATATCGAGTACTTTTCTTTCGGTTTTGTGTTCTGTTCGCTTCTGTTTGCAGTTTCTGTTCGACTGAGTAGTCGACGTCGAGTAGTTCTACTCGAAGTCGAGTGCTTCCTGAGTCAATTTTGAGAGTTTCTGAACCACGCTTCCTCGTGGATACGATCCTGACTACTTTCTACTACAACGGGAGGAAGTCTTGTATTTATTTGCTGAGACAGAGAGTTAGTTTGAATTTATATTTATTTATATTTACATACTAGACACATCCTCCTGCAATAACATGGTGCTGTTGTCACGAGCCCTTTTATCATCATCGTTGTTGTCACGATCTAGATCGGGATTCGCAGACTATCAACCGGATTGGGAAGATGATTGAATGTGGTGCGAGTTAGGCCTTGTTGCTGGTAATAGCCATAGGGATCATATTGAGGGGCACCATATTTGCGGGCTGGCCGTAAAAAGGATTCTGATGGTAGTTGCCTGCAAAGTATTGATAGAGGGGAAAACTTCTCCATGTTCCATATTGATTAGGCGGAGGTGCTGGAATGGCATTCCAGAACGGTTGCCGAGGAATGTCCTCGCTTTGCTGGGGGTGAGCTTCTTCGTTGGGAGGTTTATTGAGGTTTAGTCCGTTATTCCATTCTTCATAGTGATGTTGGTTTCCAAATTCCTCGCCGATATGTGTGAAGTTCATGTATGTAGAGGTTAATGCAAAAAGTAAAACGGGTCTATTCGTGAAAAATAGCAAATTATAGAATTCAAGATTGAAAATTGCGAAATTTAAAAAGTAATGCTTATTTCTACAAGGAACCTCTCGTCATGAAAGATTCCCATAGACGGCGACAATGAAGCGTTTCTAGAATTTCACCTTCACTTATTACCTCAAGGTGATGACAAGCATTCTTAATTACCTGTAGAGCCAACCAAGAAACGTATTCGCGTGTGATTAGGTTCCTTGTTATGAATTGGATTGGGTGGCAATATGTTCTTCACGACGAGCTTTAATCACGTCTTATATTCACTATTCAATCGTCGTCTTCAAAGAGTATCCAGAAATGATGTTATAACTCTAGAAGCGTCCTTCTCCGATCATGGAATTCAGGAACTCAGTTCCGAGGACTTTAACTCAGGGAAGGTTGCAGAGCCCTTGCGTTCTTTCCAAAATCGGACCCCCTCGCTTTGGAAGGAGAGGGGGTATTTATAGGGTGGTTAAGCAAGTAGCTAGTTGGCGACCTCGTGGGTCAGTTGGGAACACGTGTAGTTTATGCCCTCATGCCTAAGGTTTCGACTTTTGAGAGGGTGCCAGCGAGGTAACCCTTGGCCAGCGAGCTGTTTGATGACGTGGGCAACGCTACAATCGCGATGTATGATGTTCGATCGCGATTGTTGCTTTGTGCCGTTGAGGTTTTCGGGGAGGGTTTGGTCAGGCCCTTTGTGTCCTTTTTTATGGTGGGTGACCTATTTGTGACGTCATAAGTCATATTTTGCGAGGAGTCTGTTTTTCTCGACATCGTCAATATCGATTTAGCTTGGGTGTGGGGCACTAAATGTTGAAACGAAATGAGCAATAGACAGACATACAGAAAAACAAAAAACAACATCACACATTAAGAATACAGCTGGAGCGAAATAACACTTTTATCCTTCAAATCTAATCGCCTTCTCATTTTTTCAATTTTATTTATTTGTACATTTTCTATTAATTTTCTTTATTTCCATGTGTTGTTCTTCATGTTACGATTAGCATGCCGTTTTGTTTGTTGTTTTGTTCAAGTTGTTTGATTTTCAATGTTCGAGGGTGTCCACAAATGATTTTGCAAAATACTATTTTTCTCATCTCCTACAATTTCTTCTCCCTTCATACATTTTTTTCCTTTTTGAGTCTGTTCATCGCCACTCTTTCTGCTTTTCCATTTTCACCTGTTCAAATTTTTTCTTTTGAATTTTAAAGTGGTTCAGTTTGAGACGTAAAACAAAAATATACTAGTGTGAGTCCCGTATCTAAGACACGGGTATTTGTTTAAAAATTTTAAGTTTACATTCTAATGTAATAAATTTTGGAAGTCTGGTGGAAGTATGATGTACAAAATGCACAAAAGAATTAAATAATGTATGAAAATGATGGAATAATAATACTAAAAATAATGGTTTGTTAGAAGTTTTATTTATACTTCTTTATTCGAATAATTTCTTAATAATAATAGTAAAGAGAAGTGCTAACCCAATGTAATTAAGATGACAATTGATTGTTTTTATGTGCGCCTATAAACATACGATTAGAAGATAAAAACTATTTTCGTATCGTGTACAAAGTCTTTATTATGGCGGATGCTTCTTACCTATATATCTGAATGGTTTGATTAAAAAAAAAGAACATAAGAACTAAGAAGGAAGGAAAATCATAGGATTATATGCATAAATATCATAGGCCAATGCATTAAAAATATTCAAAAAATTTTCTATTATAGTCATAAGATTTTGAATACCGAAAGTACCAATTTTTCTTATTTTCAAAAATATTTTTTATTTATATTTTGATAACTTGGAAATGAATTGTAAAAAAGATATCATAAAGTTTTATTCGTTAAGTATACCATTCACGTTACTTTTATTAATTGAATAAATGGTATGTTAGTATGGAATTGGTTGAATTTCAATGGTTAATTTAGGCAAACCATTTTAAAATTTTGAAATGTCTTGGTGGAGTTAGTGGGGTGGTTAGTAGAGGAACCATTCCGGAATGGCTCACCGGAAAGGACTATGGGTACCAATAGGTCCCCGGTTCGAACCCCGAAATGACCGCTCTTTATTTACCTATTCAAGGGGTGGTTAATGGAGGTGGTGAATCTGGTGATTACTAAGATATGGTAAGATGTGGTTAATTTGTAGAGGTGGTGGTTACTAAGACGTGACAAAAACTAATGATGTGGATGTGTATTAGTGGTCCACATGTCGATGTAAAAGGAAGCAGGGGACGTGGGTTTGTTGAGAGTAGGGCTGGGCTTCTGGTCTGGACCGGATCGGATCAGACCGGACATTCTGGCCCCGGTCCAATTTTGTGGACCGGAATTTTTGAGAACTTGGACCGCAGATCGAACCGGGACCGAGAAATATGATCCCAGATTTTCCGGTCCGTGGACCGGAAAGACCGGTTATGCATGCATCCCTTTTTTTTAAGACACATCAGCCCCGTTCATTTGTTAAAATGCGCCTTTCAATGTGATCGCCGCCCCGTGCCAAAATTTCAGCAAAGATGAATATTTGATAATAGAGAGAGTAGAGAGGAGAGGTAGAGAATGAATTGATGTGTTATTGGGGGTCTGCATGACCCTTTATATAGGAGTTTACATAGAGAACTAGGGTTTACTAGTGTTTATCCATACCTAATATAATAATAAAAGATAATCTCATAACACTCCCCCTTGGATAAACATCCTTACAAACTACCTCATTAAAAACCTTATCTTGGAAAAACCCAGTGGGACCAAAAACCAAGATTAAGGGAAAAAGAGTGCAGTCGTTATTCTCCCCCTCAACTTAGCTTACATCCTTCAAGCGCCGCATACCAATATTGCGTATAAGCTGTGTAAATGTTGTAGTAGGTAAGGCCTTGGTAAATACGTCTGCTAAGTTCTCACTCGATCGAACTCGTTGCACGTCGATCTTGCCTTCTTCTTGGAGCTCGTGGGTGGAGAAAAACTTGGGGAAAATGTGCTTGGTCTTGTCGCCTTTGATATATCCTTCCTTGATCTGGGCGATGCAAGCTGCATTATCTTCGTATATCACCGTTGGCTTTTGCACACTTGATTCCAATCCACATGATGCTTGAACATGGTGTATGAATGATCTGAGCCATACACATTCTCTTCCGGTTTCATATAATGCGATAAGCTCTGCATGGTTTGATGATGTAGCAACCAGAGTCTAGAGTCTGCTTTGTTGAACGCCATGAAATAGTCGTTCCACCATACATGAACACATACCCTGTTTGTGACTTGGCTTTATGTGGATCGGACAGGTAACCTGCATCAGAATAACCAACCAATTCTGCATTGTGTACTCCCTCGGATCTTTTGAAATATAGTCCCATGTCACTTGTTCCACGTAGATAACGTAGAACGTGTTTGACACCATTCCAATGACGTTTTGTTGGTGTTGAGCTATACCTTGCTAACAAGTTAACTGCAAAAGCTATGTCTGGTCGAGTATTGTTAGAGAGATACATAAGTGCACCAATTACACTAAGATATGGTACTTCAGGACCTAATATCTCTTCATTATTAGCTCGAGGACGAAAATGGTCCTTTTTCACATCAAGCGATCTAACAACCATTGGTGTAGTAATTGGATATGCCTTGTCCATACTAAATCGCTTTAGGACCTTTTCAATGTAGTTTGATTGATGGATGAAGATTCCGTTCTCTTTATGTTCGAACTGCAGGCCGAGACAATACTTGGTTGTTCCAAGATCTTTCATCTCAAACTCCTTTTTAAGATAATCAGCTGTTTGTTGGATCTCTTCTGGAGTCCCGATGATATTCAAGTCATCAACATAAACAGCGATGATCACATAACCCGACTTTGTCTTCTTTATAAACACACATGGACTTATTTCATTGTTTATAAAATCTTGTCTCAGTAGATATTCACTAAGACGATTATACCACATACGTCCCGATTGTTTTAATCCATAAAGGGATCTCTTTAGTTGAATGGAGTACATATGACGGGGTTCCGATTTGAATACTTCAGGTATTTGGAATCCTTCAGGGATTCTCATGTGTATGTTGGTATCTAGAGATCCATAGAGGTATGCAGTTACCACATCCATTAGTTGCATTTTAAGTCGTTCAACGACTGTCAGAGCCACTAGGAATCTAAGTGTTGTCGCATCCACTACAGGTGAATACGTCTCCATATAGTCAATTCCAGGCTTTTGAGTAAAACCTTGTGCAACTAGTTTGGCTTTGTATCTTACGACTTCATTTTTCTCATTTCTCTTTCGTACGAACACCCACTTATAGCCGACTGGTTTTACACCTTCGGGTGTTGGAGCTACTGATCCAAATACACCACGTTTGTTTAGAGAGTCTAGCTCTGCCTGGATTGCTTCTTTCCAGCTCTCCCAATCATTTTGATGTTGACATTCTTCCATTGTTTGGGGATCATTATCATCCTCATCCATGACTTCTAATGCAACCGCGTATGCAAATATATCATTTAGGACCACATCATTTCGATGCCACACTAACCCAGTGTTTGCATAATTGATAGACATTTCAACATTATCCTCAATGTGATTGTCATTATCTTTAAAGTCCTTAGATAAGTTCTCTTCGAGAGTTTTATCTTCATGGATGTTATTAGTCAACATTTCAATTCCTGCTTGATTTAGGATTGATTCTTTCCTTTTCCGGGGAATAGCATCTTTAGAGCCTAGTGGTCTCCCACGCTTCCGGCGTATCTGAGAGTCACTAGCTATTTGTTGGTCAGGAGTTACTGCAGGAATCTCCAAACGGGCTGGAGCATTTTCAGCTGGTATATGTGACTTGGTCACTCTCTTGGCATCTGTGAGCGCATCTGGTAATCTATTTGCTATGTTTTGCAAATGTATGATCCGTCGAACTTCAAGTTCGCTTTCATTTGTTCTCGGATCCAAATGAGATAATGATGGTGTGTTCCATTCAATCTCCCTTTTAATTATCTCTTTTCCTTCTCCCCCTAGAATCGGAAATTTTGATTCATCAAAATGACAATCTAAATACCGAGCTACAAATGAATCACCTGTCATAGGCTCTAGGTACTTAATGATCGATGGGGACTCAAACCCCACATATATTCCCAATCTTCTTTGTGGTCCCATTTTTGTTCGTTGTGGGGGAGAGATAGGGACATACACCGCGCATCCAAAAATCTTCAAGTAGGAAAGATTTGGCTCTCTTCCGGAGATAAGTTGCAATGGGGAGAATTGGTTATAAGCAGTTGGTCTTAGGCGAATTAAAGCCTCGGCGTGCAAAATTGCATATCCCCAAGCCGAGGGAGGTAACTTGGACCTCATTAGCATCGGCCTTGCTATCATTTGTAACCGCTTAATTAACGACTCTGCCAGTCCGTTTTGTGTATGTTGGTGAGCTACCGGATGCTCAACCACAATGCCAATCGATTGGCAGTAATCATAAAATGACTTTGAAGTGAATTCTCCCGCATTATCTAACCTGATTCTTTTTATAGAGTAATCAGGAAAGTGGGCCCTTAATTTGATAATTTGGGCTAAAAGTCTTGCAAATGCAACATTCCGTGTTGATAACAAGCTTACATGGGACCATCTTGTTGATGCTTCAATCAACACCATAAAATATCGAAATGGTCCACAAGGCGGTGTAATAGGTCCACATATGTCGCCTTGAATTCGGTCAAGGAACATTGGAGATTCTGCGTTCACCTTTGTTATTGACGGTCTTGTTATGAATTTGCCAAGTGAACAAGCCGTGCATGTCAAGTCACCCTTTGATAGGATCTTTAGGTCCTTAAATGGGTGTCCGTGTGAATTTGCAATGATCCTGCGCATCATTGTTTCACCTGGGTGACCGAGTCTATCATGCCACAAAGAAAATTTGGCGTGTTAGCTAACTTCTGGTTAGAAACATTATATGATTCAATGGGGCAAATTATTGTGCCATATAAACCAGATGTATGCATTCTCATCTTTTCTATGACTTGCTTTTGGTCAGTCTGATGAGACGAAAAACACAAGTATTTGATTCCATGTTCATTGTTGGTTTCTATATGATAACCATTTTCTCGACTATCTTTGAAACTTAATAAATTTCTCTGTGATTTGCTTGAGTATAGAGCATTCTTGATTTGTATCATTGTTCCTTCAGGTAACAAGATAGAGGCTCTTCCGGAGCCTTCTATGAGGTTGCTCGTTCCAGAGATAGTATTCACACTGGTTTTTGTCATTTGCAGGCTTGAGAAAAACTTCGGGTTTTTCAAAATAGTGTGAGTAGTGGCACTGTCAATGAGGCATAGTTCTCCACCATTGAAGATTCCATTTGATTGAGCCATTCTTTTTCCTCCTTGGAGCAACTCGTGCTGATAACGTTTGATAATAGAGAGAGTAGAGAGGAGAGGTAGAGAATAAATTGATGTGTTATTGGGGGTCTGCAGGACCCTTTATATAGGAGTTTACATAGGGAACTAGGGTTTACTAGTGTTTATCCATACCTAATATAATAACAAAAGATTATCTCATAACAGAATACTATATATAATTATATATATAGGTAACTAATTAGGCATTAATAAGACCAGATTCAAATATATAATTAAATATTTTTTCGGCCTATCAATCCACCGGGCATGTCTTGTGCGTCGAATTTTTACCTAATAAAAAAAAACATCAATTAAATGTATGTATATTAAAGGAAATCATAAAAGATCAAGGTAGTTGATTACATTATACAGTATGATTTAAGAATGACAACAAGATAGGAAGGAGTGGGAGAGCGCTGAGATGTGAGAGGCGACTGCGAAGTGAAGGTTTGGGAAGAAATGAATGTCGTGTACAGAAGGAAAAAAAAAAGGCACACCCTCTTTTCTTTTTTTAAATGATTGGAATTCCGTTCTGGACCGGAAATTCCGGTCTGGTCCCGAGTTTTGATCGGAAACCGAAAATCAAATTTTCTTGGACCAGACCGTAATATTCCGGTTCGATCCAAAGACCATAATTTCTGATCTGGTCCCGGTCCGATCCAAATTTTGCTCAGCTCTAGCTGAGAGGATGGCATATGGCAGTGGCAGATCCAAGGGTGGGCGACACCGGGCCGTCGCCCACCCCGGTCCGAAAAAAATACAAGAATATATAAGCTATGTAAAAAATTGAAAGGGTAAAATACAAATATCTTTAATGACTTAATGGTTAAGCCCACCCCATTTTAAATAGAATTCAATCAACCCTTGTTCAAATCCCACTAGGAACGTATTTTCATTTATTTTTTACTCAATCCATTTTTCATTATTTTAAAATTCTTATTTATATTTTTTTAAAAATTATTTCTAATAAACATAATATAGAAATTATCCATAAAAATTTGTGCCCACCCTGAAAAAATTTCTGGATCCGCCCCTAACATGTGGAATTGAGCCTTGTGGTAAAACCATGTAAACGGGATATGCTTTTGGTTTTATAATAGTAATAGATAGATTAAGAGAACAACGCTAAATCTAATGCTTAAATAAAGATAATTATAGATTTCGCGTTATCTCTTGATGCATTTTTATTTTATTTTATTTTGGTCGAATTTTAAATTTGTCTTGGGATATTCCTTGCTGGTCACTTCCGAGTGCTCGGAATAAAATACCGCCTTGACACAAACCGAAATAGATCAGCTCTCTCTCTCTCTCTCTCTCTCTCTCTCTCTCTCTCTCTCTTCCCCTCTCTCTCGACGATTTCAACCCCCACGAAGCAATTCTACTTAATCAAATGGCCGGCAGATCACAGCATCAATGATATCTCGATTCGCCTTTTGATTTTCAGTTAAATCTAGTTTATGAAGTTAATCGAGCCTTGCCGATATTTTTTGGTACGATTTTCAGCTCTCCCTCATTGCTTTTTGCGATTTGATTGGTTCAGTTCTTTCCTGCTATGAATGTGAAGTCTCTTTCCAGATTGCCTATTGCGATAGCTGTATAAGAGAGACCGCAATTTTCTTTCTTTCCTCGTCATTTGTTTTTTGTGTTTGTTCTTTGGAGTATGAAAACAGAAATTTTCATTTTTTATATTCGGAGTTTCGAAAAAGGAGTCCTGGTTATCACAGTTTTGAAGATTCCTGATGTCGAAACCTGAGAGTTATCATCACTTCCCGATGTGAAAAACAACAATTGTCATTTTCTGTATTCGGAGTTTTTTTTTTTTTTGGATGACCAGGAATGGTTGTGGCGCAGTGATTTCAAGTTGTTTTGATTTTGCTGCCTATGCTGCGTTGTCGTTAAATTAGTCGTTCTGGTTAAATTAGGTTACGGGAAAGAGCGGGGGATTGTTGGTTGTTCCGGAATTGAAATGAATTCGTAAAACAGGACTGTTTTTTTTTTTTTTTTTTTTTGTTGTTGTTGTTGTTGTTGTTGTTGTTGTTGTTTCGCCTACTTTGTTGCAATGTCATCTTTCCCTTCTGATCTTTGAATACTCAAATTGTAGGCATAAAATTACGAAGTTGTAAATATGGACATGGCAGATGCTGAAGAAACTTTGTTACCCATTAGTGATGCCAAGGTACACCTATCCTAATCTCCCTTATATATTCCCCGGTTGTGTTTAACTGTGAATTTTAGTTCAGGATAAAGCTTTTGTATTTGTTTGGAGATGTATGGATGATTTGCAATTTTGCATCGATTCGAAAATCCCATGTGTGGTTCCATTCAAACTATTGCACATATCGTGGAAATAGATAAATCCTTGGTCATGTTGAATTCGCACCAATTACAATTTTGTCTCATTCTGGTTGCTACGGAGAGGTTAAATTAACATCTTTTTTCATGTCCTGCGTACTTAATTTGACAATTTTTCGGTTGTACAGTTACATGGAGTAATGTGCAAGGTCCTGTCTGATGTATATGGTAAAATAATGAACATATTTCCTGCTATAGAAGCTGCACGCCCCAGGAGCCGAACAGGAATCCAGGCATTGTGTTCTCTGCACATTGCACTTGAGAAGGCTAAGACTATCTTACAACATTGCTCAGAATGTAGTAAACTTTACTTGGTATGAATACTGTTGTGCTTTTTTTTTTTCGCTTTCTAATTGAATCCTTTCAATGCCAAATATATTTTCAAACACACTTATTTTCTGGTTCTTTCAAAACGATATGAATGTCCTTTTATCACAAAATGAAATTCTTGATTGAATTTTGAAGGTCATGATTTTTATGAAATACATTTTGCTCAATGTATGCTCTTAATTCTATGTATTTTGTGCTGAAAGTTTATTAACGAGAATTCATTTCTATCTTGTAGGCCATTACAGGAGATTCTGTACTTTTAAAGTTTGAAAGAGCAAAAGGTTCACTCATAGGAAGTCTTAGGAGCGTTGAAGACATTGTTCCACCGTCTATTGGCTGTCAGGTAGTTCTTATTAAGTTTCGGATTTACCGGATTGATTAGAATTCACCTGTTTGGTTTTGCGTTTTGCATCCTTGTAAGTTATTTTAATAGTTAATAAGGACCTATAAGGAAACTCGAGGAAAGTTAAGAGATCTGATGTGGGCTTTATAATATTCAAACATTTGATGACCATACTTGAGCAGGATGAGTACTTTCCGCTGATATTGATGAACTTGTTTTGTGTGGCTTTGATCAATTGAATGACTCAACCTATGAAATTAGCTTGTTAAATTAACAGTTAAATAACTGGCTTTGTCCATTGCAGATTATGGACATTGTGAGTGAGCTTGAGGACACTGTTTTTGCTCTGGATCCTTCAGAGAAGCAAGTTGGTGACGACATTATTGCCCTCCTACAGCAAGGGAAAAGATTTGAGGATAGCTGCACAGACTACAATGAATTGGAATCTTTTCATCAGGCTGCTTCAAAACTTGGCATTAATTCTTCACGAGCTGCCCTTGTGGAAAGAAGAGCTCTCAGAAAACTTATAGAAAGAGCACGTATGGAGGAAGATAAGCGGAAAGAATCAATTGTGGCTTATCTCATACATCTCATGAGGAAGTATTCCAAGTTATTTAGGAGTGACTTAACAGATGATAATGATTCCCAGGGTTCTTCACCTTGTTCACCCACTGTCCAAGGCTCTTGTGAGTATAGCAGCATCACTGGTCATGCCTTTGACAGGCAGCTTTCTAAGCTTAGCTCTTTTAACTTCAAGCCTTCTTTTAGTTTTAGGCCAACTGATAGAAAACTGGGACACATGCCCATTCCTCCTGAAGAGTTGAGATGCCCAATTTCACTGCAGCTCATGTATGATCCTGTCATTATAGCTTCAGGGCAGACATATGAAAGGGTTTGCATTGAAAAGTGGTTCACTGATGGACATAATACATGCCCAAAGACCCAGCAGCAGTTATGTCACCGGTGCTTGACTCCAAACTATTGTGTTAAAGGCCTGATTGCTAGTTGGTGTGAGCAGCATGGTATTCAGGTGCCAGATAGCCCACCTGAGTCTCTTGATCTTAATTATTGGAGGCTTGCATTGTCTGATAGCGAATTCACACAGTCTAGGTCAGTGGACAACAACTCCTGCAAATTGATGGCAGTAAAAGTGGTCCCTTTACAGGAGAGTGCAGCTGTTGAAGAGTTGGATGATAATGAAACTGACTGTAATATTGAACAGGATGAAGAAAGTGAAACCAACGAGTTTGCAACATGTGAGAATTTTTTGAATGTATTGAATGGAGAAGACAACCTGAGAAAAAAATGTTTAGTGGTTGAGCAGATTAGGCTTTTACTGAAAGATGACGAGGAAGCCCGAATATATATGGGTTCACAAGGGTTTGTTGAAGCACTGGTGCACTTTCTGAAGGTAGCTATTCATGAAAGGAACAGATTAACTCAAGAAGTTGGTGCTATGGCTCTATTTAACATTGCTGTTAATAACAACAGGTTATTTTCTTTACTTTCATTTTGAAGTTTTTTGTGGTATAAATATTTTATGCTTGTTTGCGTATTGATGTTTTAGGTGATTTATTCTCCAGTTAGTATTTAGTTTAATGATTTTCTATACCATCTAAAGTGGTCACAGTATGTGATCACGTATGCTTTCAACCTTGACTGGTGAAATGTGTCTATAGTTGTTAATGCTATAATTATGTCAATCACGTATGCTTTCAGTCATGACAGGTGAAAAGCAAAATTTGCTTTTCACAGTCATGGAGCTTCAATGAAGATATGGCCATTTTATACAGTGGCGCCTTAAAAGAAATTAGGTTGCTGCACTATACTTAACTGCCTGCAATCTTCCCATGCATTCAATAGTTTTTATCAGCTAGCTGTATTTTGAACACAACTGATGTACTTTTTGCTTTACATGCCCTTATACTAAGATGGAAAAGAGCTAGTTGATTGCCATCTTTGCTTCTTGTGTCATTT
The DNA here is from genome assembly GCA_963922045.1 of Persicaria maculosa. NCBI lineage: Eukaryota > Viridiplantae > Streptophyta > Magnoliopsida > Caryophyllales > Polygonaceae > Persicaria > Persicaria maculosa. The sequence continues at coordinate 44,514,050 of OY998255.1, forward strand.
ATGAGTATAGCATGTATGTACCTTCCCTTTGACCCTAAATTGTCCTCAAATCTTAAGTTTCCAGCTGTGGAAAATTTCATCCACAAGCTTTTATTGGTTGGATTATTTTTGTCCTCTTTTGTTTTATTATGCAAGTTGGGGCATTGGGGTGACATATCTTTCTTCTGTACAGAAACAAGCAATTAATGTTATCAGCTGGGCTTGTTCCATTGCTGGAAGAGATGATTCATGAACCTGATTCACATGCACCAGTAGCTGCCCTTTCCCTGAATTTGTCGTGTCTTGAAAAAGGCAAGCCCATTGTGGGCTCATCAAGCAAGGTCGTTCAGTTTCTGATCAGTCTCCTCCATGGTACAGCCGACCCACAATCCAAGCTAGACGCTTTTCACGCCGTCTGTAACCTCTCCACTTATCCGTCCAACATTCCAAACCTTCTCGGTTCAGGAATCATTACTGGACTTCATGCCCATCTGAAAGAGCCCCGTGACCCTGCTTGGACGGAGAAGTCAGTCGCAGTACTGATCAACTTGACTGCGAGCAGTGCTGGGAAAGATGCTATTATATCGAACCAGAGCCTCATCAGTGAGCTCACAACCATCCTTGACGTTGGTGAGCCCGTTGAGCAGGAACAAGCTGCCTCATGCCTCCTGGCCCTTTGCACTGGAAATGACACGTGCACTGAGATGGTCCTTCAAGAAGGGGTGATCCCTTCACTGGTATGCCTATCTGTAAACGGGACTCCCAGAAGCCGAGACAAGTGTCAGAAGCTACTGATGCTTTTCCGGAAGCAGAGGCAGCCGGAGCCTCCACCTCAGCCACCACACCAACCCACACAAGAGCCTGAAAACACCATGCCACACCCAGAATTGGAACCACAGTCCCTCAATAAAGCAGCTTCGACAAGAAGGCTTGGTAGGACATTCAGTTTCTTTCGGAAGAATAGGCTTTCAAATCGAAAGTGACCCAATTCTGTGGCCCTTTTTAGCCAAGCGTCCACAATGATGTAAATAGCTTTTTGTATGTATTATACCTCGTTAGTGCTAGACCCCCTAGGTCACCTGGCCTGGGGGGTCAAGCTGAATGTCCACTATGCGAGTTTACAAGAGCCTGATGTTTGAGCCTGGTCCGAAACATTGCCCACATGTACTCATGGGTCTAAAATGTGCGTTTAGCCTAATGACCCAAATCTGTGCCAACGCGCTTTACCCAGGTCTAGTTTGTGCCTTCTCCTCCCTCCTTGCAAAGACGTACAGTTCATAGTCGCTACCCACTGTTGTACGTTTAACTAGCTATGTAAACAGGTTGCTTGTATGTATATTTGTGTTTTTTTTTTTTTTTTTTTTGATAAGGTAAAGATTTGGACGGGGTCAGGTCCTGCTGGACCACCATCCAAGGACATCCTTGCAGATGAAAACGCGCAGAGCAGTATCAGCGAGGAGGTCCTGCGAGTGCGTTGTGTGGACTAGACGCGTGATCCTGTCGGCGGTCGAGTTCACCTCCCGGAAGACATGGCTGAATTGCACCCTAGAAAATTGTTGGAGTAGGAGCAGGGTGTCAGAAATCAGCATCTCGATCTCCCACGGGCAGCACTACAGACCTCGCAAACAATTGATGACGGTCAAGCTGTCGCCTTCAATCATGATGTTGGGCAGCCGGAGCTCCTTTGCCTTGGCGATGCCTCCTCTGATCGCCAGAGCCTCTGCAGCTAGTGCTGAGATGCGGCCACATTTGAAGCCACCACACTCAATGACTGTCCCACTATGGTCCCTAATGATGAAACCTGCAGAAGCTTCACCCGAAGATAGTTTGGATCCATCAAAATTAATTTTGAAGGATCCCTCATCTGGTTTTCTCCATCTCAAATATCTTCTTCTCCGTGGTTGAGCTGTCCGAGTTTTCTGGTTGTGGCATGTGGACTCCTCTTCAAAGGTCAATTTGGAGATAGCCCAGTTCTGCAGTTGTTGTTTGGTATAATTCATCATAATATGTATGGATGTTGTATTGAGGGTTTCAAATACTTGCCGATTCCTGCTTGTCCATATGCTCCACCACGTCGTCGCAAGTCTTCCTTTCTGCTCGTGGTTGAGTTTAGTAAAAATTTCACATAAAATGTTTTTGATCGATTTGTTTCTAGTATCAATTTCTCGGATCACTTTTTCAATGTTTGGGTCAATTTTGTGAATCAGTTGTAGGGTATGGTGGCATTCGGTAAAGAGATGGACTGGGCTTTCATCCGTCCGATCACACAAAGCGCAAGCAAGTGGGACATGAATGCCTTTGTTTGCTAGTCTGGTTTTCGTCGGGATTCCATCTAGTGCAAGTTTTCAGATGAAGTTTTTGACTTTCAGGAATGTGTCTAGGGTCCATATCCATGTCGTGTCACCATTTTCTTCTGTGTTTTGCTTTGTGATGTGTGCTAGGGCACTTGCCGTGCTGAACCAACCATTTTTACTCGGTTGCCAGTATAATCTGTCTTCTATTTCGTGTTCTGGTATGTAAATGTTATCGATCTTGTTGACCACATCCATCGGGAGAATGTTGGATAATTCATCAATATTCCATTTTTTGTTGATATCGATGTATTTTTCCGCCTTGTCATTTTCATTGATTGTGATGTTGGGATGTTGTCGACCTTGTAGTGGTTTTCCGTCTAGCCAGATGTCTTTCCAAAAATTGATCGTCTTTCCATTTCCTATTTGCCATATTAGTCCTTTACATAATTCTTCTTTTAGTTCCAATAGTTTGGACCATTGCCAGGATGAGTTACCTTTTCGCTGGTATTCAAGAATGGGGTTTCTTTCAGGTATTTTGCTTTGATTACTTGGACCCACGGATTATACGGCTCTGCTAAGATTTTCCAAAGCAATTTCATTTGTAGTGCTTGATTCATATCTTTTGTTTTATGTATTCCTGTGCCTCCCAATCGTTTCTGTTTGCACACTTTGTCCCAACCAATAAGGGGGGAGAATGATTGGTCTTTGTTCCAGAAGAAACATCTGTTTATATGGTCAAGTTCTTTATCGATTGTTGTGGGGAGCATAAAATTTTGCATGATATAATTTGGCTTAGTTGCCAGGTTTGATCTTATTAAGGTCGCCCTTCCTTCTTGTGAAAGGGAGTTGGCTTTCCATTTCGTAAGTTGTTGTCTGGTTTTGGTTACCGTTTCTTCAAATGTGGTTCGGCTTGTATGTATATTTGTGTTTTGAGGGATTGCTGAAAAATTGGTTGTTTAATTATTGTGTTTGTGGGGTGCTTTTTTTTTTAATCGATGGCGAAAATAGCTCCATCCTAGAGCGCCTCCTTTCGGATGAGTAAGACTGTTATGTGAGCTGAACGGCTTGAGATGGGTTCGAAAAAGCTCGAGTTTGGCTCGTTTAAAACATTTAAACAAACCGAGGTTGAGCAGAGCTTTGAGCTCGAGCCGAGCCCAAATGCTCATGATTTTGACAAAATTGTCTTAGGGCAAATAAGGCCCAATTTTTTTTATTGGAAAATAAGGCCAAATTTTTTTCGATTGCAAATTAAGGTCCAATTTACCCAAAGCAAACTCATCTCCGTCTGTCTGCTCCTACTGGTTTCTCTCTATCCCGTTTGTACTGGTTTCTCTACCTAGCCGCCCCATTTCATTTCTACTGGTTTCTCTCTCCCATTTGTACTAGTATCTCTAATATGGAGTAAAACCTAGCCGCCTCATTTTATTTCTGCTGCTCTCTCTCTCTCTCTGAGTCTTCCCGATAACCGACGTCCCCGACCGTCTCTCCGAGTTTCTTCATCTTCGTCTCCGTCTCGTACTAATACATTTCAACCTCTTCATCTCCGTCTCGTACTAACATATTTCAGCCTCTTCATCATCGTTCAATCGAGATTGTTCTCATCGGTGGGCTCGATTCCTCCTTCCTCTAAAATTACCGTCGATTGGTTTGGTGTTTTTTTCGTTATTTTCATTTGAATGAAAACGAATTGAGGCTGTTGATTGAAAGAAATTGTTCACGTCTAATTTGTAAAAGCTTATTTGCAATTCTTATTGTCTTAAAATTAAGGCGAATTGGTACTATCATTGAATGAAGACGAAAATTGGTTTCAGATGGTGTGCTGTAATTGCCTCTGTTTTATCTAGAACCGAGCTCGAACGAGCTTGAACAAGCCTAGATGATGAGCTCGAACGAGCTTAGACTTGTTCGTTTGGCTTGTTCGAGCCTATCAAGCCGAGCTTAAGTTTAAGATTGGGCAGCACCCGCGGCCAAGGGGGCAGCACCCGCAGTTTTCTGGGCCGGATTCAGCGCCGAATTTTTATACCTCTTAAGTTGGGCCTATCTTTGGGAAACATTTTCTAGGTTTTTTATGACGGTATTATTAAGTATTTAAAGACTTAAATTAGTGGTTTTGAGTTATCTTTTATCCTTGGAAGAATTGAGAGACGGCGTTTTAGAAGCATGAGCAACTAAACTCATCGTGTTTTGCCTACGATCAAGACTGGGTTTTGTTGAATTGTGAGTTTGGAATTCTAGTTTATTTCTATTATATACTTCAATTTCTTTGTGCTTTAATTGCTTGTGGTGTTGATTCTATCTTGATTTGCGACCTCGTTAGAATTGCATCATTGCTAGGGTTTTGATTCATACGTTTGTGAAACCTAATCCAAAGTAGCAAATACAATTAAGTGGATCTCATAGAAAAGCTTGATTGTATAAGAAATTGACTATAGGTTAAATGTTAGTTCTCTAGGGAATTAATGTTGCTTATAAGCTTAATATATCTTGAGACTTAGTGCTATTCCTAGGATTAAACCTTAATCCGTGTTAAGATTGCCTAGGAATAAGGGATTATTAGGACTCATAGGACTAATAATCTATTTAAATCAAGATAAGAGTGGATATAGAAAAGATACAACTAGAAGGAAGAACTATGATCAAGTAGACGAACCAAAGTTGAGATTCGTAGGTGAAACATCTCAATCATCATTGTTTACAACCATCAACATTATTCACTTCTTGATTTCTTTTCATCTTTACATCTCTACAACCCCCTTGTTTACTCTTGTTGGTGATTATTAACGCATAAAGTAACGGTAGTTCCCTGTGGATCGACTCCGGACTTACTAGCTATACTAGTTGGTTAGTTTGGATATTCTTTTGATAGAAAACACAACGATTTTGTCCTGTCATTTCTCTCAACTCGATTCCAATTTCAGTTCGGTAAGTGCAGGTATGTTTCCCCTGAGCTTGTTTTTACGAATTTCGATTTTGGGATTTTCTGGATGATTTTGTCCTTAACTCTTGTTGAACTGATGGAATAGAGTTTGATTGCTGTGGTTTGAGTGAATTGTGAAACTTGACTCAGTTTTTTAGCTCCTGATTTTGGTCTTTGAAAATTTTCACTTATTAGAAGTGGTGGCTACTGAATTGTTTGATTCTCTGCCCCGCCAAGAAATTTTGATTTGATTTTAGTTATCACTTGTAATCTTCTGCCTATTAATTTCTTCCTAGAATCACTTGGATATCATGTCTTTAATTTAAAATTATGATTGAGCATGAGTTGTAGGGCCAAGATTCCTTGTTGGGGAGGGTGTTGTTTCGGGTTGATAATCTGAATTGTTGTCGTTGGGGCCTGTAATAGAATGGTCAGTAACTGAATTTTTCAGATCATATGCTTGCCATTAAGTTATTTCTAAACGAGACTTGTTTCATGTTTGCTTGCTTGTTGTTCTTGTTATTTTTACTCTCTTTTTTCTTGGATGCTATTTACGCTTGGCTAGTTGTCCTGCATTTGCTTGTTGTGCTGTCTCTGTGGTGTGTGTTGGCCAGACATTACTACGAAGAGGGGCCTAAGTTTTTCCAACTCCAAGATGGTTCAAAAGTGAGAAATGCATCCAAGAATTATGTACTGTTTTTTTTCCCCTAGTGTGAGCTGAATGTTATGGAAAGGACAATCTGTTGCAGCTCTTGTACTAAATGGTTGCTCGAAATGCCTATTCACATTGTGAGTTTCCTCTACCTCTTTTATTCATTCTCTTTACTTTGAGGACAAAGTAAGATTTTAAGCATGGGATGGGGAATTCAAGTGTAGCTCCGATTTTATATATATGTTAGTTTCTTGTTTTCTTTTTCCATATTTTTTTTTATGCATTTCATTATAGGTTGCACTGTAGATATTTGATAATTATAAGTCATTGAGTCTTCTGTTTTTTTTTATTTGGTAGTTTGTTTTAGTTGTTATTATAAGAGTTGTTTCTATGATTGGTATGACCTCGATGATGATATATGGTTTTTCATGGCTTATGAGTTAATAAAATTTGAATTTTAATTGAATAAAGACACTTGTGGGATTCCCATAGATGATCTGGATTATGAGCTTTAGTTATAACTTGATTATTGGTTGGATGTTCAGTTTAGAGAAATCTTTAAAAACTTTTATACGATTTCTATTGTATATGTCTAAACCCCTGATGAAAAGCATTAGTAAATTCGGTTATATGTTGATGTGTTTGGATTATGGGTTGGGTCGATGAGTGTAAGGAGGATAAAATTCACTTACACCGCTTGAGGAGGATAAAATTCACTCGAGTGAAAAGAATCATCAATAAACCAATGTTGAGGAGAATAAAATTCACTCGACACTCAAAAGAATTGGAAAAAAAAATACGGTTAGTAACCGATCCTGTTTGTGGAGGATAAAATTCACGCAAGGAGGAAGAGAAAGTGTTTAGAAAAGAGAAAAAAAAAGAGCTTTATTGAAAATCCGAAGTAGAAAATGCCTAGTAATCTATGAGTGTTTATGACAATTTTAAAGTGCTTAATGAATTTGATTGCTCAATACATTCTGAATGCAAGCATCCCCTGAACCTAATTTGAGTTTAAAGCAATGAGTAAGAAAGGTTTGATGTGGGTCTCATAGTGTCATAATTATTTTGAGCTTAACCATAATAAATACTCCGTTAGCCATGAGAACCATACTGATGAGTGATCTTTCATAGAAATTGCTTTGAGTCTGTCTTTCTTTTTGAGTTGTCTTTGTTTTGTGATCAGTTTGCTTGGGGAAAAGCAAAAGTCTAAGTATGAGGTAGTTTGATAGGGTCTATTTTAGTCATATAATTGCATATTATATTAGGTTATTTTCATGCATATTTTACTTATTTTATAGTTAATTTATATTATTTGATTTTCGGAGTCTACACTGTTTTTATATATTTCAGGTATTTTCGGGTTCGATCATATGAAATTAGAGATTGCTTGGTATTATTATATAAATTGGAAGCAAGTGGGCCGGCTACGAATCTGGGCTGATGAAAGACATACCGTATGCAGAGAATGGTGATGTAGTTTCGGCTTTGGTCTCACACAAGTGCCGACTTACGTACCATATACATTTTGATAGATAAATTAGATAGATATAGTATATATATTTATATTATATATATTAGATAGATTAGGTTTAGTTTCTATACACTATATATTGATTCACATTCATACGGCATAAGCAGACCGTACACCGTAACTCTTTATTCCCTAAACTTTAATTGTGTTTTTGTCTTATTTTTATAGAGATCTAAACTCTTCCGTTTCGTCTATGGATTGAAGCTTTTGGTTGATAAAGTTGTGAGATTTCTATTCTTGTTCTATTCCTATTGATTCGTATTGATTCTTTTGCGATTATTGTTGATTTCTTCTAGTCCGTACAACTAGTTGAGATTATTGCTAGGATTTTGTAGATTTCTCGTAGCGAACCTTAATCCATAGTAGCAATTATTCCTTTTTAGGACTCGTAGGACTAAACTGGTGTGTAGAGAATCAATTATATGTTGAATGCTGACTCGTAGCTTGGTGTTGCATATATCCTTGTTAATCCTTAATCTTAATGCTACTATTAGGTTGAATCTTAACCGTGTTAGGGTTATCTAATTAGTAAGGGTTACTAGGACTCGTAAGACTAGTAATTTACACAAGATCAGGACAGGAACAATAATAGGATGAAAAGAGAACTTGAAGAAGGATCAAGGATCAACTAGTCAAACTAAAGTGGATATTTGTAGATGAAACTTGTTCTTTAATTGTTATCTCCGTTAATTTGTTTATAGTTTATTTTATTTTCTTTCTTATTCCCATCACACCAAAACCCCCTTTTGTCTTAATTGGTAAATAGACTTAACTTAGGAATAACTTGATTCTCTGTGGGATCGACTCGTACTTATCACACTACATTAGTTAGTAAGTTCGAAATTATTTTGATACGGTTTAGGCGACTACAAACCGTCCATCAGCAAGTAGGAGATTGTTGGCAAGGATGTTGTAGAAAACATTACATTCCCTGAAAATATGACGAATAGAGACAAAATGAAAACATGAATCCCGTATCGGATTGGGAGGTGCTTTTTTTTTGGGTTATAAAATAGACTAGTTTTGTGGTTGAAAACCAAGCTTTTCTATAGAGAATATAGGAGATGTATGTGGCCAGTTTGGTAATTGTATCTAGAGGGAGCTAAAGCTATAAAAGCTAAATTTAGTTGTGTAACGTAACACATCATAGAAACACGAAATTAGTTACATTGACAATCCTCTTCTTGCTTTCCTTTCTTTCTTCAACCTCCATTGATCCTCTAATGGATCCTGTTTAGTTTCTTCTCATGGTATCAAAACTGCACGGTGGATCGATCAATTGAAGGATGGAAGTCTAAGAAAAGATCAATTAAGGAGACTAAATCACAGATCAAGCAAGAAGATGCAAGGGAATTCACAAACGAGGAACACAACTCTTGGAGAAATTGGGGGAGCGAACAAAATGAATGTTCCCTTAGGATTCTCAAACTTGGATCATCCTAAATCACAACTAGTTGCAAGCACCTTCAACGGATCTAATTTCCTAAGCTATAGCAGAGACGGGAAGATGTCACTTCACGCCAAATTCAAGATTGCGTTCATAGATGGAAGCTCGTGTCACAAAGATGTTGCACCAATGAATTTGCCAAGGTGAAAAAGGTGTGACTGCACGGTTGGATGTTGGATCTTGAACTCCATGTTGGATGGGATCTCAGAAGGGTTCATCTATGCGGAATTTTCACATTGATTGTGGAATTAATTAGTCGAGAGGTATGCACAAAATAACAGTCCTTTACTGTGTCAATTAAAGAGCAATCAAGTTCAACGATCGATGAATGTGCCTGAGTACTTTGAGAAATTGAAGAAATTATGGGATGAAATTATAAGTTTAGAAGGAATCCATAAGTGCACATGTTGTGCGTATAACAAATGTTCATGTAATGTAGCTACTAGCTAGGAAGATCACATAAATTGAAAATTGGAATAAGCTTCTTCAGTTTCTTATGGGATTGAATGGTGGCTATGAGATTGTGCGGAATCTAATAGAACATTAAAGAGGATAAAATAAACAAATGTCTAGTATATATATTTCCGGGAAAACATAACGACACATATTTGTAACTTGGCATGAAAGAATTAAGGGACAATTCATGTTATACTGGAATTTTGGGCACTTTATGCAATTTAACAATTAACATAGCCCAAGTTTTTAAACATGCCTTAGAGTTAATTAAATAAATCACAAGAATAAATGGATTTTATAATTTATTTTCAATGATAGGCCTGCTTGATAAAAAAAAACTGTATAAATTAAAATGACAGGCAAGGAACTGTAAATGAGCAAATGAAACAAAGTTACTTGTCTTGGTTATAGATCCAATGTAGATAATAAAGATGACGATTAACCAAGAGTTTTAATTCCTTTTGAAAATGTAAGATATTGATGTCACCAAATTTTCAGACTCGTCCAATCACGTTGTACTTAGAAAATAAATAATAATTTAATTAGCTTATGTCCAGTAATTTTATGCCTCTAAAGTTCAACAGAATCACCCCTTCAAAGACCTTAATTAATTTGGTAAAACTTATACTCTTCACTTCCTGGTAACGGAGTAGGTAAGATAGTATCTATTTGAGTCTTTTTCTTAGCTTTGGTGTTGGGTTTTATATGGTTTGAGCAGGTTTCTGTATTTTGGAAAATATGGAGGTCTACAAAAACTTTGGTTGTATTTTGTAGGTTTTCAAAGCTGATATGGAGCTATTTGGGAGAATAATAAGGAGTGGGGTGATGTTTGAAAGATGTACGAAAAGAAAGAAGGTGAAACGAGGCAAACAAAGGAAGAACAAGGCAAAAATGGTTCATACCGAGCACCATACCGACCTTGTGGCCTTGATAACCTTGTGACCTCGATAACGACCTCTAGAGTGAGCTAGGAAGAAATATGAGAAGGACAAGGCAATATCAACCCTCATATTGAGGAGCTTGGGTCGGTACTGACCCGTGAGAAAAAGTATGAGATGAAATCACTATCAACTGAACCTTATACCGATATGAGAGCTAGCTTCGATACCAATCAGGCTATCGACCCTAGGGGCTTGGTACCGACCCATGACAAAGATGAGAATTGTGAAGAAAAACTACTGATATTCTACCGAGCACCATACTGAGAGTAAGGTGACTCGGTACCAACCCACTAGAGAATGAAGATTCGGCGTTGGAGAAAACCCTACCGATGCGGAGAGGGTCGGTACCGACCCTGTTTAGCTCAGTATAGGCTTCTGGACTCTGAATTTGGCTGATTTTTATCCCTAAACTTATCAGGTTTGGATAGATCTTTTATATTTTATTTCCTTAAGATAGAATTTAGGTTTTTAGTATAAATAAGGCCCTTGGATCAGCCTTTAAATCAACAACTTTACAACAACCTTTGAGAGCCAGTTTTGGCGCGGATTTGAGAGCTTTTTAGGGCATGTTTGAAGCAAAAGCTAAGGCTCGTTGTGCAACACTTTTGAGACGATTTCTAGGTTTTATTTATTATTAATTTTAGTTTCTTCTTCTCAATTATGTCTTTTTCAATGCTCACCATGAATATGCGTGAGTAATTTTCCTTTTTCTGGGGTTGGGGTAAGCCCAATGATAGTTGTGCGTGTTGAATGCGATGAATCCATGAAATGAGTATTTTTTTTTATCTATTGTTATACCTTTGAGCTTAAATCCTCCAATAGAAGTTGAGGAATTTCCATGTTTGCAACTACATTGAAAGAGATAATTGTGAATTAGATAGTAATTAGGGTTTTGAAATGAGAGTTTGAAGAAGCAAATTAGGAAAAGGTAGGAACGTTAGTTAATTTAACAAAATCGATTAGTTGCTTTGCTTGGTTAATGAAAGTTGACTCTTTTATAGACAAAATTAAAGCATGATCTTTATGTGATTCATTGCGTTTGCATGCATGCCTATTGTTGTGGTGATCCCTAAACCTTAGAAGCTTTTTACCTATTGATTGAATTTATGAAATTTGCAACCAAAACCCCCCAAAATCTATATTCTTCACATCTTCTCACTATTTATACACCTTTCTAAAGTAACTAAATAAAGAACTGACTCTCTCTCTCTCTCTCTCTCTCTCTCTCTCTCTCTCTCTCTCCCTCCCTCCTGTGGACGAACCTGACTCTGCGATACTCAGCGGGGTCTTGATCTTATAAATTTATTTGCTTGCTAGGTCGATCAAGAAACCCTCCCCACAAATTGGTGTCGTTGCCTGAGAAATTTCAATTGTGCCAAGTTTAGTTACTATTTGGGTTTGGGCCTACCCCCTTGCTTTTTAATTTTGTCTCTTTTGTCTTTATTTTCAGTTTATGCCATTAGGAAGACATAGACTAGTTTTCAATACTTTACCCGATCTTAAACCTAAACGCTTTCCACTGCAAACAATGTGAGAACATAGGCATGACTGACTGTGGCAATGATTTAGGCAAGTGATTGCTGGATCTCCGCCGAAGATGAAAACGTTGCGGCGAACCAACGCTGACACAATACGAGCTAGAGATGCTGAAAAGGTGAATGCTACTCGTCTTCAGGAACAATTAGACGCTATCCCGAGGAATGCGATGCAATATATGCACCCGAAACTGAGGGTGCCTGAATCAGCAATAGTCCTCCCTTAGAGAGATCGCAACTTTGAGATCAAGTCTCAGTTTATATATCCTTGACTAAGAGATCGCAATTTGAGGGAAAACCCACTAAATTCCCTATGGAGCATGTTAAAAATGTTATTGATTTATATGATACAATTGTTGCTGATAAGGTATCACTAGAATACGTGCAATTGAAGGCATTTAAGTGGTCTTTTACAGGGAAGACGATGAGTTGGCTGGAGAGTTTGCCTACTAACTCTATCACCACATGGAAGGCTCTTTATGATTTATTCATGACTAAGTTCTTCCCATCAACAAAGACGATGGAACAAAGGAAGCGAATCACCTATCACCAACTACTAGATGAGACGTGTGTGGAGACGTAGAAGAGATTCAAGGAGTTGCTGTGTCAATTCCCAACTCACGGGCAATCATCCTATGTTCTCCAAGAGATACTCTTCCTGGGTATCGATGGTATAACGAAGGATCGAATAAACCTACACACCGATTGTGGGTTTATCGAGATGAACCCTGACAAAGCATGGGCATCGTTGGACAAATCGGCAGACTATGAATCCATATATGGTACACCATATACTAATCCATCACGAAGGAAGCTCTATGAACCTCCATCAGAGATAGATACTTATGTGAAAGCCCAGTTTATGCAAGATGAGATAAGAAGGCTCAAGAAGTAGGTAAATTTTCTATCGACAAATCAATCTTGCTTAGAATGTGGGTCTCAAGTCCATACTACTTCTGCTTGCACCAACTTACAATAGGTACAAAGGGCTGAGTAATACGATGAGGTAAACTTTATGAAGGCTCCCTTTAGGAACCCTAATAATGCTTATGCAGGGAGGAATAACAATTATACCTCATGGGGTAACTATGTGAATGGCCAAGGGAGCCAACCTCCACAACAAGAGCAAAGGGCTCCTCCTTATAAGGCCTCTAGCTATCAAGAGCCGCCAACATGGGTACAAGGACTCCATGATGGGATCAATGGAGTTCGAGCTGATCTTAACATCCCAATGAAAGGTGTCCAAGCAAAATTGGGAGAACTACAAGGATTGAGAAAGGATGTCGACTCCCAATTAGGACCTTGCGGGGCAAATCCCAAGGCCTCAGGGAAAACTTCCAGGCTGTCCCGATGAGAACCCTAGGGGTCAAATTGCTGCAATACATCTAAGAAGCGAAAAGGAAGTTCCTGATTGAGCTAATGACAAGATAGGAGGACAACAAGAGGATTTTCAGGGTCATATCAACCCTCATACCGACCCCCTAGGGTCGATATCGAGCCACAGGTAAGTATAGGTATGTCTCCTAACTCATCCTCTTTCAACAGATAGGTCGGTACAAAGCCTCCTCAGAAGAACGCAACCTACTGCAATTTTGTCGAGGACCGTACCGACACCCCTAGGTTCGGTACCGACCCTATTCCAAAGGTTATGGATTCTTTTACCGGGTCTGTTTTTTTTCCCGAATTCCATGGATGATAAGTTTCGAAGGTTTATGAAGATGCTTCAAATTTTAAATATTTCTATTCCCTTCACAAATGCTTTAAGCGAGATGCCCGCCAACACCAAGTTCTTAAAAGAAATCTTATATAAGAAGGGATCCATGTTTGAGCTCGCCAACAAAATCCGATCATTGGAGCTCCCTGAGAAGCTTAGAGATCCAGGTAAGTTTGCTATTACAATTGATCTTGGTGCTTACCGTTTCAAGGCTTTATGTGATTTAGGTGCGACCGCTGACTAAACCAATATTGGAAACATCTGTTAGAACATAAAGAGCGCCAACCAATTGACAAAAAACGAACAAGAAACTCATATTATCATCATCCGCGGACAAAGGTCCAAAAAAATTCACTCAAATACGATCATCCGCGGATGAAAAAGAACAGATACGTGGCAACCATGCCCACACCCCACGAGTATAACACATGTTGAAAGTCGAACACCACGTGGCACAACACGCAAGGTTGTCTAGGATCTATAAATAGGAAAAAACCTCATAAGAAAAGGGGGACTTTTTGGAAGAGAAGGGGAGAAGAGGGCGGATCTGGGAGCGGTGAACTCAGATAAAGAACAAGAAGAGATCATACGCGTGGGAAAAGAACCTGTTAAATAGAAAGATCTGTACTGTTCACTGCACCGAATTCCGCGGACGAAAACCGTGTTCGTCTTTAGTGTAAATTTCTATTAAGGAAAAGACTACCATTAATAGACTTCAAGACATTCAAAGAACGACAGGTAAACGAACCAAGTTTCCAAATTGTCCAGAAAAAACTCGACAAGGGAACGGTCCTTCATCTTTAAGCTGAGGTCGACTTCCCGCGGCACAGGTTGGGCCGCGTCGATTCTTTCGTCGCGGATCAGGTAAGCCCGTTGGGAAGTTTAGCCATTTCGATGGTTCCCGGGCCCCATTAAAAATGGTGGCCTCCATTGATCGGGGCTTTTTCACTGGCGCCGTCTGTGGGAACCCCCTCACACTAAGGGGTTTCCTTTTTAAGAATATACAAAAATCCTCAAACCTTTGAGAAAGTTGAGGTCCGCGACTAAAGTTATAAATACAAGTTTTTAGATATCTGACATTGAACTTTCCTAAACAGACAGATTCACGACGTTAGGAAGATAAGTGATAGCCAGAACTATCCAACTCAGGACATGAGCCAAGGAGTCCACCAAGATCAGGAGGCCTCTAGCATGTATGTCCCGATAACACCGCCAACAAATCCTGATGGAGAGATGGGAGGACAGAACCTTGGAACTCCTCCCCATCATTACGGCTATCAATATGGAATGGACGGAGGATTCATCCCGCAGAACTTCTGGTATTATGAAGCGCGACACGAACAACCTAACCCTTTTCAGCAGGAGCAGTCTCAATACTTTTATTATGATCAGTGGGGGCAGAATCCGCGTCAACAAGGGAATTACCGACCAGAAGAGCAGTATGGAAATTTTGATAGATGTAACACTGCATATGACAATCCCAGCAACTGGAACTACCGCTTTCAGAATCAGGAAATACCGCGCCAGACATGACAGAATGATCGCTGGCACCGAGAGAATAAACATAGACGCGGTGACAAATCAACAGACGTTTCCACTTCTACAAAATCTGACTCTGTAGAAAAAAGAAACGAAAATGCACCAGTGGGTTTCCCATCAGTGTTTACTCAAGAGATTTGTTCCGCGTCAGTACCAAAGCGGTGGAGAGATGTGAACCTCATGAAATACGATGGAACAACTGATCCTGAAGACCATCTTTGTCATTTCGCTACTGCAATGGGGATAAACGAGTATAATGATGCCATGTTGTGCAGAACGTTCCCTTCAACCTTGACGAAGATTACGCTAACCTGGTTCACAAACCTACCAAAAGGGTCCCTGACCAATTTTTCCCAGATGTCCCACATCTTCACGTCCCACTTTGGGAGTGCGTGATCAAGAAAGAAGACTATGCTCGACCTGAATTCCATCAGACAAGGAGCTAGAGAATCCTTGGGGCACTTTTTCACTCGATTTACCAGCATGGTAGTTCAAATCCCCAACTTCAATCATGAATCGGCTATTATCATACTCATGGGCAATTTAGCCGAGGGAGATTTCAAGACATACTTGTTTCGGAAAAAGCCAACTAGTTACGATGACTTGAGAGAGCGGGTTTCAAGACAGATTGAAGCAGAAGAAGCAGCCGCGTCCAGCTCCAAAGCAAATACTGGGAATCCAGGTCTTTTTGGAAAATTGGCTGGAAAATTCAGAAAAGAAAAAGCCAAGCTTCCTAGACATCCTTTAGAAGCAATAGATTTCCATCCTCGCCGTGACGAAGTGCATATGAACTTAGAAAGGGGACAAGGATCTCGCAATAGAGAAAATCATCCGCGTTCTTATCATCCAAGAGAAAGTCGACACGGAAACCGTGACATGAGATCTCCACCTAGAAGGGAGAATCGACCCGATCACAGACCTCGATGGGAGAACCAGAATCCTAGGTTTAACGAGTCTCGTAATCCACATGAACGGTTTGATAGGCAACAAGATCAGCGAAGAGATCTCCCATTCCACAACCGGGGAAGAGGGAGAGGAAGGAGAGGACGCGGAGGAAGGTACAATTACACGCCTGCAGTCCAGAGATCTGTCAACCAGAGAGAAGCTCAAAGGACAGAAGCAGGTCAAATACCAGAACCAGAGGGCTTCATAAACACCCTCGCAGGAGGTTTGTCTATGGCCGGGTCCAGTAGGCAGGAGAAAAGAAATTATGAAAGGGAAGGAAGACAGCCACCATCCGCGTCAAGTTGAAGAATTTCTCTCACACAACATGAGAATATTTCCTTCACTCCAAAGGACGCAGAGGAAGTAAGAATGCCGCACTCAGACCCATTGGTCATTCACGCGCAGATAGCTGCCAAGACAGTAAAGAGAGTATTTATTGATACTGGGTCTTCTGTGGACATCTTATCGTGGGAGGCCTTTTCTCAAATGGGAATCTCTGCGGCTTCATTGAAACCGTATTCAGGAACGCTAATCACATTTTCGGGAGGAGAAGTACAAGTGGCAGGCACAATCGAGCTTACAGTTGTTCTGGGGACGTCCCCAAACCGGCGTATGGAAAATATTGTGTTCACAGTGGTAAAAATTCCCACTGTGTACAATGCTTTGTTGGGCCGCGTCTCGCTCTATAAATTCCAAATGGTAGTTTCAATCTACCACTTTTTAGGAAAATTCCCTTTGCCTGGAGGAGGAATTGGCGAGGTTCGCGGACAACAACCAGAAAGTAGAAGCTGTTATCTAACCTCCATCAAGAAGAATAAAGAAGTGATGTGTATAAGTGAGAATTGTGAATCCGTGGTCGGAGACAATGACTCAGTTGAACTTTCAGAAGCTGAACTAGAAGTCCGGCCGACAGAAGTTAAGGTACCTACCGCGGACGAGAGAATTGCGTTTACACCCTTCCCAAACCCAGAGGAGAAAGTCTACTTGGGACAAGCACTGGAGACAAGAGAAAGAGTTAGAGTCTTAGAAATCATAGCAAGGTCAAGAGACATTTTTGCGTGGAATCCTCGAGACCTGCTAGGTGTCCCATCCGCGATAGCCTTACATACCTTGAGGATTCGTCCAGGAACGAAACCCATAGTACAAAAGAGGAGAAAAATGGCTCCGGAAAAAGCTGTCGCGGCGAAAGAGGAAACTGATAAGCTTTTAGAAGCAGGCTTCATAGAGGAGGTGGAAGACTCTGAATGGCTCTCGAACGTAGTTCTGGTGAAAAAATCTAATGGGAAGTGGAGAATGTGCATCGATTTCACTGATCTTAACAAATCCTTCCCGAAAGACAGTTATCCACTACCATCCATAGATGAGCTCGTCGATGGAACCGCGGGAAATAAAGTCCTTAGTTTTCTGGATGCTTACTCAGGATATAACCAGATAAACCCGAACCCTTCAGACAAGAAAGCTACAACTTTCATCACCAATCAAGGGATTTTTTGTTACCGCGTCATGCCTTTCGGACTCAGAAATGCTGGAGCGACATTTCAGAGAACAGTTGACCGGATCTTTCGTAATCAAATCGGCAGAAATGTATCAATTTATGTTGATGATATCGTGGTCAAAAGTGATAGAGCAGAAGATCACGCAGCAGATCTACAGGAGACTTTTGATTCTCTTCGAAAAGGAGGTTTGAATTTGAACGCGGAAAAATGTGTCTTTGGGGTTGATTCTGGGAAATTCCTCGGTTTTGCTCCTGCTTGGCGGATAAGTCATTACCTTTCTTTGCTCTGCTCAAGAAAAAGGGGCCGATACGGTGGACTCCCGAATTACAGGAAGCTTTTGGAAACTTAAAACTTTTTCTGGCATCGCTTCCTACCCTTCATCAACCTGAGAGGCAAGAGGTCATCCATCTGTATTTATCAGTAAAAAGTGTCACCATCAGTGCAGTCTTGACGCGAGAAGAAAAATTCCCAGTCTACTACATCAGTCGTGTTCTGCAGGACGCTGAGACAAGATATGAACCAGTGGAGAAAATGATTCTGTGTTTAATATTCGCGGCAAGAAGGTTAAGGCCTTATTTCCAGGACCATCCTATCCGAGTTATGACGGATTTGCCGATGCGACAAATCCTCCACTCACCATGTTTGTCAGGAAGAATGATGAAATGGGCAGTCGAAATCACAGAATTTGAAATAGAATATACTTCGCGGAAAGCAACCCTCGCTAAGGCTCTAGCTGATTTCATCAGTGAAACAAGTTTCGAATTGGGTTCTCAAACAGAAAAAAGTGAGTGGACACTCAGAGTAGATGGCGCAACTAACAAGGATGGGTGCGGAGCAGGGGTTACATTAACGGCACCTGATGAACGGCAGTACAATTATGCTTATAAGTTGGACTTCTAAGCTACAAATAATGAAGCCGAATATGAAGCCTTGCTAGCTGGACTAGAGATAGCTTTGATTAAAGGTGCTAGGCAGGTATCAGTTTACACCGATTCAGAAGTAGTGACGCGGCAAATAACAGAGGAATATGAAGCAAGAACTGGATTAATGCCCGATTACCAGAGAAAGGCGCGAGCACTATCCAAGGCTTTCTTAAGTTTTTGTTTAACGGTTGTTCCCAGGGATGATAACCAGCAGGCAGACGCGTTAGCACGGTTGGGAGCTGTAATGCCTGAGGAAGTAGGAAGAGAAGTGGTTCTTGAAAGGATGAGCAACCGAAGACTTATTCAAGAAGTCTATCAGGTACAAGAAATTGAGATGGAAGACTGGAGAGCACCGATCGCGGACTATTTGGGCAAGGGTACTCTACTTGAAGATAGAGCCGCTGCTAAGAAGATACTTGTTAAATCCTCTCGGTTCACCATCAGGGAAGGAAAGCTGTACAAAAGGGGCTATTGCTTGCCAGACTTATTGTGAATATCATCAAAAGAAGGAAGTCTTGTAATAGAAGAATTGCATGATGGAGTTTGCTCACATCACCAAGGGTGGAGGGCTGTTGTGGCCAAAGCAACCAGGCTAGGATATTATTGGCCAACCATGAAGCGTGACGTTCAAAGTTATATCCAGAAATGTGATGCGTGCCAAAGGTTTGGGAACTTGAATCATCGACCTTCTGAGACAATGAAGAGTATAACGGGTGCTTGCCCATTTTCTGTCTGGGGAATAGACATTCTAGGTCCATTTCCCACTGCTCCTGGTCAGTTAAGATACGTTTTGGTCTTGGTGGATTATTTCACGAAATGGGTGGAGGCCGAAGCAATGGGATTGATAACCGCGGAGAAAGTAAGGAAATTTCTATGGAAAAATATTGTCTGCCGCTTTGGAGTACCTGACTCAATAATTACAGATCATGGACCACAATTTGATTGTGAAACAATCAGAGATTTCTGCGTCGGTCTTGGCATCAATCTTAAAATCTCATCTGTAGCTCATCCGCAGACAAATCGACAACTGTTGTATGGAATACAGAAAAAACTTGGCAACACAGCGAAAGGAAGGTGGGCGGAACTTTTACCTCTGGTACTTTGGTCCTACCGCACGTCAGCAAAGACTCCAACTAGGGAAACCCCGTTTTCTTTAGTCTTTGGTATGGACGCGGTTATTCCAATTGAGAGATTGATTCCTTCGGCTTGAATAATGGCATATGATCAAGACAACAATGACGAAGCTTTGGAGTTCGAGCTCCATCTCATTGAAGAACGCAGAATGACGGCAGCTTTAAAAGAGCAAGAATACAAGAGGAGACTCTCCAAGTATCGAGATAGACGAGTCTTTCTGCGGCATCTCAAGGAGGGGGATTTGGTGCTACGACAAGCTACTTGTGGAGGAAAGCTAGACCCTAACTGGGAAGGGCATTATGTGATCATTAAAGAAGTTCAAGAAGGCGCATACAAACTCAGCACCCCTGAAGGTATTATTCTAAATAAGACCTGGAATGCGGACAATCTAAAAAAGTACTTTGTGTAATCACCAAGTAGCTACATGAATATAAAATTTAGTCGCCCCCGCAAAAATGAAATAAAGCGGTTAGAGGGCGCTTTTTAATCACAACTTGCATCTAAGTAATTTTGTAACAAGTCTTAAGACGCTGGAGCTTGGCTCCGCGTCAGGCCTCTGATTGAATCTGCATTCTCAGAGATGATACTTCGTATAAAGACCTAAGACGCTGGAGCTTGGCTCCGCGTCAGGCCTCAGATTGAATCTGCATTCTCGGAGATGATACTTCATATAAAGACCTAAGACGCTGGAGCTTGGCTCCACGTCAGGCCTCTGATTGAATCTGTATTCTCAGAGATGATACTTCGTATAAAGACCTAAGACACTGGAGCTTGGCTCCGCGTCAGGCCTCTGATTGAATCTGCATTCTCGGAGATGATACTTCATATAAAGACCTAAGACGCTGGAGCTTGGCTCCGCGTCAGGCCTCTGATTGAATCTGCATTCTCAGAGATGATACTTCGAATAAAGACCTAAGACGCTGGAGCTTGGCTCCGCGTCAGGCCTCTGATTGAATCTGCATTCTCGGAGATGATACTTCATATAAAGACCTAAGACGCTGGAGCTTGGCTCCGCGTCAGGCCTCTGATTGAATCTGTATTCTCAGAGATGATACTTCGTATAAAGACCTAAGACGCTGGAGCTTGGCTCCGCGTCAGGCTATGATTGAATCTGCATTCTCGGAGATGATACTTAATATAAAGACCTAAGATGCTGGAGCTTGGCTCCGCGTCAGGCCTCTGATTGAATCTGCATTCTCAGAGATGATACTTCGAATAAAGACCTAAGACGCTGGAGCTTGGCTCCGCGTCAGGCCTCTGATTGAATCTGCATTCTCGGAGATGATACTTCATATAAAGACCTAAGACGCTGGAGCTTGGCTCTGCGTCAGGCCTCTGATTGAATCTGTATTCTCAGAGATGATACTTCGTATAAAGACCTAAGACGCTGGAGCTTGGCTCCGCGTCAGGCCTCTGATTGAATCTGCATTCTTGGAGATGATACTTCATATAAAGACCTAAGACGCTGGAGCTTGGCTCCGCGTCAGGCCTCTGATTGAATCTGCATTCTCAGAGATGATACTTCGAATAAAGACCTAAGACGGTGGAGCTTGGCTCCGCGTCAGGCCTCTGATTGAATCTGCATTCTCAGAGACGATACTTCGTATAAAGACCTAAGACGCTGGAGCTTGGCTCCGCGTCAGGCCTCTGATTGAATCTGCATTCTCAGAGATGATACTTCGTATAAAGACCTAAGACGCTAGGGCTTGGCTCCGCGTCAGGCCTCTGATTGAATCTGCATTCTCGGAGATGATACTTCATATAAAGACCTAAGACGCTGGAGCTTGGCTCCGCGTCAGGCCTCTGATTGAATCTGCATTCTCAGAGATGATACTTCGTATAAAGTCCTTAAACGCTGGAGCTAGGCTCCGCGCCAGGCCTCTGATCGAGTCTGCATTCTCAGAGACGATATTTCATTATTAAAATCGGAACACTAGAGCTTGAAATATAGCTAAACATTCCGAGATCCAAACTCCATGATGGATCACTATTAAAAACATTACAAAAAAGATGTTTTTTGGGATTCCCAAAAGTCTCATAATTTTTGAAGGAAATCACAGCGATTGATACATAATTAAAGCAGAAAGCAATCAAGGATAAAACATGACACCATGATTAAAAGGGGTTGGCGATCCCATATAAAGAAAAAACAAGCATCCATTAACTTATATCCGCGGAGCACGAGCAGGGATGATACGAGTTCTGCCCTGACTTAAACGAAATCCATTTGAAGGAGGACCTTCTGACTCCGAGGGGGCCCACTCCGCGTCCACCTCATCCCCCGCAGCATCTAAGATCTGGACATCGAAGCGATTTCCTCCTTTATGAATAAAAGTTAAAGAAGAACCAATATGGACGCTGTGAGTCTCGGCAAAGTCATTCCAGCCACCCCTAAAAAATGGAACCCTATAATCTCCGCGCATAACCTCCACTGGGAAATCACGAAGAATCCTGGTTGACAAGAGTACGCTCCTATGAAGATCTGGACCAAGTCTATCCTCGAAACATAGAGGCAAAGACTAACAAAATTTTTAAAGGGGTGTTAATAGATAAACTAACTCAATAGAAAGAAAGATCAGCAATATAAAGAAAAAAGCTAACCAGACGGAGAAGTTGCTCAGGAAAGCTAATCCTCTCAAAAAAGGACCAAGGTGAACCAGTGGAAGAAGGCATCATAAAAGCACACAACGAGTCTAGCGGTTTTTTCCTCATACTCTTTTTATATAGCACGAATCTGGACATGTGTCAAAAAACAGAAATATGGAGCAAATAAACTTGAAAGGTCAAATCATGGAGACAAAAACCACAGGCATCATGCATGAGGAAAATAGTAAATACTGTTACTGGACTTCTCAGAAATCCCGTGAGGAGAACATCATGACAAATAGACCTCGAAAGACTAAAAATCAACATGCATAAACAGGGGGATCCCCAGAAACAATTGTCAAAGGCTGGATAAACATCGGCATTACGACTAAAACAAATGGAGGAATCTAAAACCTTATTCCTCTAGGGCTAGGATATCTTAAAAACCATTCGAAATTGTTTCATGAGGAGCATGATCATCATTATTTCCCCCACGCGGATCCACCACCTGAAGTTCGAAGTGAGCCTCACCCATATGAGTGAAAATCATAGAGGCCCCCTGCTCAAAGCCATGAGAATCTACAAAGTCTTTCCATCCGCGGCCAAAGTAGAAGAAGACAAATGTTGGGTGAAAAAGAGAACGGAACAGGGTAACTTATAGGAAAATTACTGACGTTTAGAATTCCAAACATAAATGGGCCTAATGGGCCCAAATTGGGCCATAACTCGATAAAGGAAAGGCCCATCAACCCTAAATCGGAAACAATAGCGGTAACAAAGCTACAGATGTTTACATTTTTATCGATCCGCGTCAATCCCTAGACGGAATCAACACGGCCCGAGGAGCTGTGACTAAACCAATATTGGAGACATCTGTTAGAACATAAAGAGCGCCAACCAATTGACAAAAAACGAACAAGAAACTCATATTATCATCATCCGCGGACAAAGGTCCAAAAAAATTCACTCAAATACGATCATCCACGGATGAAAAAGAACAGATACGTGGCAACCATGCCCACACCCCACGAGTATAACACGTGTTGAAAGTCGAACACCACGTGGCACAACACGCAAGGTTGTCTAGGATCTATAAATAGGAAAAAACCTCATAAGTAAAGGGGGACTTTTTGGAAGAGAAGGGGAGAAGAGGGCGGATCTGGGAGCGGTGAACTCAGATAAAGAACAAGAAGAGATCATACGCGTGGGAAAAGAACCTGTTAAATAGAAAGATCTGTACTGTTCACTGCACCGAATTCCGCGGACGAAAACCGTGTTCGTCTTTAGTGTAAATTTCTATTAAGGAAAAGACTACCATTAATAGACTTCAAGACATTCAAAGAACGACAGGTAAACGAACCAAGTTTCCAAATTGTCCAGAAAAAACTCGACAAGGGAACGGTCCTTCATCTTTAAGTTGAGGTCGACTTCTCGCGGCACAGGTTGGGCCGCGTCGATTCTTTCGTCGCGGGTCAGGTAAGCCCGTTGGGAAGTTTAGCCATTTCGATGGTTCCCGGGCCCCATTAAAAATGGTGGCCTCCATTGATCGGGGCTTTTTCAACCGCAAGTTGCAGGAGGAAGCGATTTCGAATCAGCATCGACGAAGGGATGCACAAGGTATCGAATTCATTCTTTTCTCTCCTCCTTTTCGATTCTGGGCAACCGATGCATCTGAATCTGAAGCAATTGGAGACGAAATAGGAGGCGAAGACGAGGTGGAGGTTGATGACGAGGTGCCGGATCCAGCTGCAGCAAGTGGTGACGAAGATGAGGAGGTCGGAGAAGACGAATCCGACGGCAGGAAGAGATCCTTCACGGTGGCGAACTGCGCCGTTCTTCTTCCATCGGCGAAGGCGGCACAGTGCAGACGGAGATCCAATTGGACTGCAATGGATGGGGCTTCTTCAATCTTCAATGGATGGCAGTGAGACGGTGGCGGAGTCCTGGGCGGTTCTAGGATCGGCTTCAATCTTCAATGCATAATTTTGATTTATTATTCGAATGGTTCAGATAAATGTGTCAAATTTTGGTGATTAGTGATAATGAGTCGGTAAATTATTCAGGGAAATCTGATTTTTTATTCGTTAGAATATGGATTTCGGTTTGACAATAACATAAGACAAAATATTATTCAGTGAAACGTGAGACATTATTCGGTGAAATACGAATGATTATTCATATAAATTGTAAGTATTTTTTGGAGATTTGATGTTTTGTTTATCTGAAATTAATTGACAAAAAAATTATCATTATTCGGTAACATATGACAAATTATTCGATGGAATTGTTAAATTTTGATCTGAATTGGATGGAAAAAGATAACATATTATTATTCGGTAGGATGTGAAATATTATTCGGTGAAATTGTCAAATTTTTTAACAAACGAAATTATCACCCATAATAATTTATTTTTCACAAAATCATTAAAATTCTCTACATTTTCAGGAAAATCAGCAAAAAAAAAAAAAAATAAATAAAGGGGGTTGAGTTTCACGTACAGAACTTGAGGGCAAGAGGGGAGAGTGAGTGGGTTTTTTTAGTGGGTCACACAAGATTTTTTAGAAAAAACAAAAAAACCCCTTAAATCATGGCCATCCATTCTATTAAATCAAAGGTCCATAATTGTGCACAAGATATACCCTAAGGGGTGTGCACAAGGGAACCACTCCCTATATATATATATATATATATATATATATATATATATATAAATGACTCAAGGAGGACAACACCCGATGAAGCTGGGCTGCCCTATGACCCTACCAAGGACTCTAGGACTCACAGATAACGACTGTTCTGTATTCAAACACATACAGAATAAGAATGCTCATTCATAAGTGCAAGTCCTAAGCATGATACTACATTATATGCTTTTATGCATATGCAACACCTACATAATATATGACACATCAGGCAGGAGGTCCTTTTTACTGAGTAAGCCCTAGAGGACTTACCTGGCTAGCAGATCGGCAAAAGAAGAGTCCAGCACACAATAGTCACGATTACAGAGTATCACCTAAGTACATAACGAGAATACACTGAGTATACATCTCTAGCCACTTTGAACACATATATCAAACAATCATACAAGTAGATAATTAATAAACTCGCATCAACCATACTTTCAGTTCACCACGAACAACCATCTCTTGTCTCATACTATTCATCATAATTTGCGAAATCATCGGCTTAAAATAACCCCCATATCATACTTAGTCAAATTTTCATATTACTATTTCATACTCATACTTTTCATAAGTATATATATCATTATCATCATCGGTAACAAATATTTATCCCCTTATAATAAATCACCACAAGTCATGCTATTAATCACACATATCACGCCGTTAGTCAAACACTTATTTTATCATGCTATTTAGTCATCGAGTAAGTCTTATTCCCAATTTAATTTCAAAACCGTTTCAAATTTGAATTAAAAAGTTAAGAATTCCGACCCTTGAAAATACTCGCTAAATTACATTTTCAATTTATTTATTAAATCACTTTTCAACCTTTCATAAAATCTCCAAAAATAATATTTTTATACCTTAACCCCTAAATAATATTAATTATTTAAATAAATAATTTAAATAACCAAACCAACCTGCCAAAACGCAACCGAACCCACCCAACTGGGCAGTGCCACGACCGCAGCAATAATGATGCGGCCACCGCTTGGTCGCGCCCGCGGCCTTCGTCTTCTTCCTTAGATCGCCGGACTGGTTTGGCCCTCAACAATGGAGCTTGAATCCTTCCCATTTCCGACCCCTCTCAACCTCCCCAACACTCCAATCCCACTCACCAAGGACACGAAACAAGTGGATCAAAGCTACAGGAAGTGAAATGAACGAATCTTACCGAGGTATTCGTGGACGTCGGTGCTTCGTCGGAGCTCGCCGGAGACTCGATTTACTGCGTTGAAGAGGGAGGAACCTTGGGTTCAACCTAGGAGAGTAAACGAAGGTTAAAGGAGGGTTATTTCATGGGATTTTGAATCGAATGAGAGGTCGAAGCTTACCGTCCTCGGAATCGCTAAAATAAGGAACGAAATGCCCGGGCAGTCCGGTCTTGCGTCGTCGGAGCTGTTGGGTTTCGGTGGGGCTCCTAGCTGCTGCTGCTGCTTGATCAAATGGAGGAGAGACTGGGCTTCGATGGAATGAGAAAAGGAAGCTTGAATGGGGCGTCCGATTCTTCACGGTAAATAGGGGAGCTGCTGCTTGCAGTTGCTGGTCCCGTCTCCGGTGGTGGCGACGACAATGAACAGAAAACTGGTGGTGGTGAAGATGGTGGACGCTGCTGGGGGTGATGAAGATGGAGATGGTGTCAATGGTGGCGATCAGGGGCAATCGGTGAAGAGGGTGCGTGAAGGAGATGAAGGTGATGGTGAACTGATGGGGAAGGAGGAAAGTGATGGTGTGGAAATGGTTCATCATGAATGTGATGGTGAGTGTAGAGGAGAGGGGAATGCCGATGGTGATGGGGAGTAGGTGAAAGTTATGAGTTCATTTGAAGGCATGGTGAGGTGAGGTGATGGGAGTAGGTGAAGATGAGTGTTGAGTTGGTTAACAAATACCCAGAATTAAATCCCGAATACGCGAATTTCGAATCTCAAAATTAGTTCCTGAATGTTAGTTTCCCCGAACCCCGCTTTCTCGTTTAATTAGATTTTAAAATCGACAAGGATATCGCCATTCGATAATTATTTTGAATTTTCGAGGGTGAAATGACGGAAATCGCTCGTCAAATTTTATATTCCGGTCAGAATCCACTAACGAGTTTTAAATCCGTTTTAAAATTTTCGCTCGTCAAATTTTCGAGGTGGATGAGCCTTTACATCATCCACCTCTAAAAACAAGTCTCGTCCCCGAGACTAAAATCATTTAAAACAGGGGATGAAGTTTGAAATTGGTGAGTCCATGGATCATGCCATTGATCCCGCAAGTACCTCATAAGTGTCCCTATGAGATCCTCACAAGTCACAACACCGTTGCCGTGATCATAATATCGCCAATAGATCGTAGCGAGAATGTAATATGGGCCCCTACCACATCTTTATTCCAATTTCTCGGTCATATAATAACTCGAAAAGCATTATAGCATCTCCCCTAGGTCTTAGCAAACATTCTATAAGGGCCCCTATAAAATGCCTGTATCCACTTCGGGGGAGGGGGGGGGGCATTATAATGCAAGGTCGGTCAGAAAAATTCAAGAGGGTTCCTCAGTTTGAAAAGGTTTGGTCTCAAAATCATTGAAGTTCTCGATCACTTTCAATTTCTCAGAATCCAAGTTAGTTCCCCTTTTGTTTTTCACCGTTTAAAATTCGGCGTTATTTAAGCAGTTTCAGAACTCAAGGATTCCACCTCTAAGGCTAATCCCATATTTCTTTCCTAGGTTCCAAGTTAGAGCCAAATTTCACCAATTCAGTTCTAGCATCTTAGCAATTCCAATTCAAGGTATCATATAACATAGCAATCGTACAACATAGCAATTACATCACGCATTCTTAACCAGGTCATACTCATGACATGGACAGTCACATACCATAACTTATCTAGCATCGTATCATATATGGTAGGATTTATCACATCATCTCATGGAAGTTACACACCATATCAATCAGATAAGCACGTCATATCAATCAGATAAGTACATCATACTCCTTCTAACTAACAAGCGTCATCGCATTAGAGGCAAACAACTGCTTCCGTATAGTAGCATTTCCATCGAGTTCAGGGATAACTATGTTAGTACTAACAGTTCCCTATTGTCAACAACAATACATCAGAGAATCAACATCGTCTATTGCATATAATTCGCACAACATTGGGCCCTAAGTAAAGTATACACTAGATCACTACCTCAGGAGAATCTGCCTACACTACCAATCATGACGAGACACGACCACTACTCACCATCCCTTGCACTAAGATGAACTTCACCGAGGTCTACCAACTCAATCTACTACCAGTTCTAGGCACCATTGTATCCCGCTCACATACAACCTTTCTAGATTCATAACTATTCGCAATCAAGGCCGAATACCCAAACCAACTACTAGGTATCCCAACTCCTATGCCATCAAGCCATCTAAGGACCAATCCACTTCGACATCCCGATCTCAAGTCCTACCTTCCACTCGACCATCTAAACTATTTCTTGGAGTTCCTAATCACACGGTTTCTTGATCCGACAAGCTTAACAACTCGACCAACTAGCAAGACTCCTTATCAAGCGCACCCTCGTCCTAGGGGTCCTCTACCGGTCCCATCTTCGCCTTCTCAGAGAGATCCCAAGTCTTTAACTGAACCTCCCTCACGGTCGATCTAGACGCTTCCTAACAATCTCGCTTACTCTTCCTAGGCTCTCAAGACTCCGCCCGACCATCATCTCCTAAAGAGACATCTCGAATCACCTTGCTAACCGGATCATACTTCCCACGCCACTAACCACTCTCACTAACCATCCACCTCTAAGGACCCAACTCATGCTGACCATCTCACACCTCACACTCCCGACCAATTCTAACGCAGAAACCCAACTAGTGGTACTCCCAACCACGAATCACCATGACCCTCAAGCCGAGCCACTCTAGATCCTCTCCCCAGCATACTCTACCTGGACTAGTTCCCTCAACTCCGCATGTTTTCCCAAATTGCCTCAGATCACGTTTCCTCAAACTTTAAAATCTTTACCGCTGAAACCCTTATGTACCGATAATCATTTTCACCGAATTCCTATGATATCCTCGTCCGAATTTCCTAAGTACCGCAACTTCAGCAACCTTCTAAAATCTCTTATCCTCTAGTGTCCTCAATACCTTCTGCTTTGCCTAGTTCCCGAATCCATGCTCATAATCTCCCTATCTCAACCTTAAGCCCACAGTCTTAGTAAGTATCTCAACTACATTCTTCCCTATCTACCAGCTTTTCCTCGAAGAATCATCTCACATCCTCAAATACCTCAATAGCCACAATAACCTCCACTCATAAATCCCGATTCATTCCCTATGCCAAAATCCTCCAACAACGCGTCTAGAATTCCTTCACTCAGAAATTCCCCAAGCATTACCAATCCTATCTAAACAACCCCAAATACTGATCACACGAACAACCCTGATATGAAAAACCTAATATCCTCGATCGATAATTTCCCAAGCAACCTCATACTACTCTTCCTTAGCAATTCCTCAACCTCATCCTTTACCGAAATCGCTCCCACTCACAGCACACACCACCTAGTCCCAAATTCTACGATTCCTCAGACGTTCCTTAATCGATCATCCTTGACACCGCCCACGATCCACTCATAGACTATCTAGACACCTTCCTTAGCACACCAATCCGACTCACAACACCTTCCCTCAAGAATTCCCCGATCAACTCCTAGCTCGCCCATCCACCTCTAGAACTATCCTAACTATCTCTACCCACACCCAATCTCAAGATCACCCTAATGAAACTAGTCTAGACCTCAGCCAAGCACTCTCTTATACTACCCGCACACACTACCTGTCTAGAATACCACTTTTCACTAGGACATTTCCCTCGAAATCTCGCCATACTACTCCACTCCTCACCTAAGACCTACCTGGAGCTCAACTATACTCATTGACCACTATCTCCGACCAGTACCAACTCACTCGGCTCTACCCAAGCTAACTGATGCGGAGGGAAATCAAGTATGAAAATAAATTGAAATATAAAATCAAACTGACTCCCTGTCTCGGCAAATAAAATACAAGAAACCCTCCTGCTGCAGTAGTAGTGTATTCAGGATCGTATCCACGAGGAAGCTTATCAGCGCTCGCCTTTTAAGTCCATAAAACTCTCGTCTCGACCAGCAGAAGTACTCGATCTAGAGTAGGGGTACACGATCTCGACTAACCTCAGTCGACAGAACCTGCAAAACAGAGAACAGAAACGCAAAAACGAACAAAAACCAGTCGATGTCGACTAAAGCTCCTCGACTTCGACTACAACCTACTCGACGTCGACTACCTATTGTCGATCTCGAGTACTGAAAAACAGAAAATCTTACCTTTTTCGCAACGAACGAAAGATAGAAATATGAAATTGGTGGGAAATAAATCAATGAACTAAAATACTTCCAGAATCGAGGTTTCAATGCCACAACGATAACCATATAAAATAATGCACAAAGGTATAAAGGATCATACTTTTCATCAAATAACTGTCGTTATTAACAAATAGAAATATAGAGGCTTTCACATAAACCCTAATTGTTACTAACTCTTTTCACACAATTAATCCAAGTTGTATTAAGATCACTTTCGCTTCAATAAAACAAATAAGGATCACCTTCAACTTTCGAAAAAGAATCATGCTCATAGGGATAGAAGATGAAATCGCATCAAAAGATTGTGCCTTTATCGCACTTACCTTACATGGCTACCGTCGGGCTCACCCCGACCCTAGAAGTTGGGTGACTACTCGCTCTTCATAAAAAATAAACACATCAATAATTTCAGGAAACTAATTTGCATTAATAAACTAAAATAGAGCTTATAACCGAATGAAGCCAAATCCCGCTCTCGCTTTCTCTAACTCCACTCGGCTCCAACTCTCTCTATCTCTCTCTACTCGCTATAGGCTATGAATGGTGTGTTGAAAGATACCTAAAACTCAACCCCTTAGGCTTTATTTATAGTGTTCAATCCCCGCTATCCAAGGAAAGAACAATCTATCTATATCTAAAACTTCCTATCTCAAGACATAAGATAAAGTTTGGAGATAAAACAGTTAAATCTCTAAAGGAAATAACAGTAATGTGGATAAATCCCTCTTGGACTTGATAGATCTTCATGTGGATGGACAAAATTCCACATATCTTCACTTGCAAGTAATCTATCTTCTCGGACTCCACTTGATCTCGGCTCGGAATGACGATGGATGGTACTCGACGTCGACCAGGTTACTCGACATTGAGTACAATCTTCTCCTCCTCAGATGCACTCGAGATCGTCTAGCCTCTGGACTCTCGATGTGTACTCGACATCGAGTAGATTTACTTGACGTCGAGTAGCTCTGGGCTCCTCGAGTGGATCTCTGCTCGACTTGTTGTATTTCGACTTGGGTGGCACTCGATATCGACTAGAGTTGGTCGATATCGACTAGTTGTGTTGAGTGCTTCCTTCCTTGTTTTTGCTTGATTTGTCCTGGTTCAGCTGCTCCTTGACCTTGGACTTTCTCTAGTTGACTTCGAGCTTTACATCCTTTCTCCGAATTGCTGTAAATTGCCTCGATTTCTGCTAAATTAAACAGAAACTAGTGTAGACTCCATAATTTGGCAAATAAGCATAAACTACACAGATTCTGTACTATTTTGACCCAAATGCATGAAATGTATGCTGAAATCGATATAAAAGTACGTGTAAAACATGGCAAATTAGGCTCACAACACTAACGCTTCCATCCTGCACACCCTCTTGCTCACCTCATGACCAAGAACAAAGACTTCAATCCCTTTTCCAATTTCCGACCTAGCTTACCGAAGAATCTCTCGACTCATGCCCAAGAAGAAGCACCACCACACATATAATCCAGAACCTAATCACCAGCAAGTCAGTTTACCAAGCATCAAGGCACATCATCATAGAAACAAGTTAGTCAGAAAATCATTGCTACCAGTTCAACACATCCGTCATCACACATTCAATTATGTCAGTTCTAGGGCTATGACACAACATTAATTCCGATTAGTATAAAGAATCCACGATTTGAATTAAGAATGCTTTTCCTCGTGTCAACTGGGAGGAACCTGTTCACGATTGTCATCTTTGAAGCATATTTGTCCTTTTTGCCATCGGTGACGTTGTTCCTGGGGCCTAGGGGTCATGTGCCCATCACACTTCCACTGCACTGCTCCGGTGCCATTCGGTCGTTCACCCTTTCTTCCATGTCACCATTCATTAGGGGATCGCGAGGGGTCAGAGGTTGTGGAGATAGGGGAGGGACAAGGGAGGACAACATGACTTCCATAAGGATTCAGACATGGACCACGACTAGAGACGACAAGACCAGAGACAAGATCCCAACCCGAGAGTTACAACGATGTCTTTAATTAGGGTATTCCATGAAGTTATAACTGTGGCACGCAAACACATAATAATCACGAATATCATTACATCATTCCACACTAACATGCACCTATCTCGAGGAGTGGCGATCTATGCATTCATAACATGTTCATATCATCCACTTTACACGTTCACATAAGAAGCTAGCAACCTATCGTTTCATTCACTAATCATGCTTGATATACTAAGAACATACATGCACGAACGGACATGGGACATGTGTGGCATAAGTTGCACTAGCTTTAGCAACATCCAAGGACATTGTATACATGACTTATCACTCAGTTAGATACATGTAAGCAGGTCGTAATATCATGGGGCCAAGGCAAGCACGCTAGGAGGTACCTATCGCATAACATACATCCATATTCACATAGTAAGGCAAGGACGGCACATAGTCATACGAGGGCCTATTAATGGGAGACATATGTCCTACATGATACTAGAATTGCTCATTAAACATGTACACAGTCAACATGGTCTAATTACATTAATTCAGCATGCTAGGACAATCATCTCATATATTAAACATACAACGAGGGTTGACCACACTATCATGGGCCTAATTCATGTGAAGACAATAATCATGGAAGTTCCATACATATGACACATACATCTTATAAGAGCAACCGTACAAGATATCAGGCAAGTCATGTTGAAATACATCAATATACTATGTCATGCAACCACAAGAATGGCTACTATTATAACCGACAGAATTCTCCAAGGCCATTCACCGATTCATCACCCCGTTTCCCCGTGGGGCATTAGTATGACTCGTTGGGTAGGACACAAGGGCACTCACACTGTTTTCGAGAGGCGAGGGTCACTACAAAAAAAAAATAGCAACGGCAAAATCCCATCGCCAATAGTCAATTGGTCGTCGCCAAAGTCTATTAGCGACGACATAGCGAGGGGAAATCAGCCATCGCCAAATTAATTACGGAAATTAAAAAAAAAAATTCTCAGCTTTTTAGCCCGGGTTTACTAGAACCGGGCTAAAAAGTCCCATGTTTAAAAATTAAAAACCATAAAATTCACCACATTCGTATCTATTCTTACAACCAAAAATATAAAACTAAAAATTAAAAAAAATTACACCAGATCATTTGTTCACACAAGGCAATTGGTCATATATTATTACAATAAAATAGAAATAACTATTACAAAGTACAAAAATAACCTTTTTTTCTCAATCAACATCTTGAAAGTAATATAGCTCAAAATCTGTCAAGGTCATGTGACCACTGCTTTTGGAGCAATATGCTTTCGGGCTTCAAGTCTATAAATTATATCTGAAACATTTAACAACAAATCAAAGCAAAGCAACATGAGAATTTATTTTATCACTTGTCCAAGTTTTGATATCCCTAAAAAGATAGCAAATGCATTTAGATCAGATCATGTGGATTAGAATCATGGAAACACATTATACAAGTACTTGGTACTTCAATAATGACATAAATTATATTTGGAAGCAACATTCCTAATGACATATGGGCAACCAACACTGAATATAATGAGGGATGTCTACATGTACAAAAAGCATAGGATTCTAGTTCATCTAGAAGGTATGAAATAATATGAAAACTTTTTATGAGCAAATATTTAGAGTTTATAGTCATAGGACATTATCTTCGCATTGTAAAGCCACAAACATAAATAGCATGAATGATCATATATATGATATATATGCAGGATGACCTAGCTCTCAAATTCAAAATCGGAAAATCTAGCTACTTCTAAAGTTTTCCACCCCTGTAGGATTTCCACTACAAGGTTTTCCATTTAGATTACATAACACCACAATCCGAAAGTTTACCTGACTACATCTTCCTTCAACAACTTCAGAGATTGTCAGTCTAAAAGCATAAAGAGCTCTCCACCAGGGTAGTAATCAATTACCAAACAAATGCGTGTTTTGGTCTGTATAACTTCCAAAAATTAGATTCTCAATGGCTCAACAAGCTCAAGTGAATATATCATACAGAATTTAAATTTAGTAAATTATCAATGATTATTATTGCGCAATATAGACATGGTAGATTTAATTTGATGTAGGAATCATTGTAGAAATAAATCAGAATTTAAAGTTTAAATAAAAGATTTTACATAAATTGACCTATGCAGGAAGAAAAGGTTGATCCATCATGTCCAGAATTTCCCTTTCAGCACAAGCTTCATGCACCTGTAAAGGATATCAAGACTTAGGGATAAATTAAACACAGACTTATTCCACAAAAGTTAGAGCCACTACAAAAAAAAAAAAATCACGAGGTTCACCTGTGTATAGATATTTCGAAGGATGAGTGAAATTCAAGATCTTTCAGATGCTTTGTCAATTCTAATACGACATCCTTCAACTCCTATCTTCTTTGAATTAATGTACACTTTTGACCATTATCCTGTCAAATGTTGTAAATTTTGAAGCAATAAATCAAAAGTGTAAATAATCAACCAAAAAAGTTTCCAAGGAGCACAATCTCACCTCACCATTAGCACAAATAAGCACATAACTAGTTTCCATGTTTTTATATGCTAGCCCTCCCAGAACCTATAAGAAAGCAATCAATGCATATCCTTTAAGACATTTATTTCAAGTAAAAAAACAGCCATAATTTATTGCTCAGAGGAAAAGCTTCTAATTATGAAATCAACAACAAGCATCTCAGTTTCTCCGGGTGGAGAAGCATGTCGAACCATCTGCACAAATGAAAAGAAAGAACATTAATAAGATGAAACACATAGCCAAAACTCATTAGCAAACCATGCCTTAAAATGAGGGATTAGAGGCAACACAATACCATCTCACTAACCCTTTGGAGGCCAACTCGCCGAATTTCATCAAAACCTTTATGGACAAAGGTGACCTACAAAAGAATAAATTGCATCCATGAGATCCTTAATGAATAACATTAATAATTGAAGAGAAAATCACAAGCACACAGGATACAATACTCACGGTATTTAATTTCTAAGGAAAGAAAAAGACAAACATGGTATGCATGGTAAATGCTACTGTGAACTTTCTGAGGGATGGAATATGTACACTAAAAAGGTATTCCACAATCATCTATAAGCTAGATTCATATGAATCCATATTCAAAAGCAGTTTGATGCTTTTTAAAAAAGGAAATCATAAAAAAGGGAGTGTCATATGAATCCATATTCAAAAGCACAAGCAAGTCTATGATCTAATTAATAGCAGATCAAGGAAGTGGCTGCCCAAAGTGCAACGAGGGCAAAAAATACATTAAGAATATTTTACAAGGTGTTAAAGAATACAAGAAACTAGGAAGAAATTCAAAAGAGGGCAAAAAATACCAACTTTGGATAACTAGGGAAAATATTAGCTCAAATTGCCAGCATATTTCCATTGGATAAATTTAGTTATAGATAGATGCACAGTAACGCATGTAACTTTTTTCTAGCTTGTTTCTTTTCTATTCTCCATTTCAATTTCGGTCAATTTCTAAAATTTGATTTCACCTTTACCATTGATGATTTTTCAGAACAACTTCATACAAGTTAAGCTGTAATCCCACTTTAAAAAAGAGAGAAACATAGTTGATAATACCATATACAGCTACGTTCCACTGGAAGCCAAAGCATTCAAACCCCACTATCAATTGCTTCAAAAAACTTGCGGAAGTAAAATCCCCCAAAGTTAGGGTTTGGGGTTGCAACCCAAAAGACAAATCTGAAAAGGCAAAATGAACAAACAAAGAGAGGATAACTCCTCATATATCCAACATTAAATAGCACGCCCAACCTGTATCAAGCATGAATTAAGCCACATCTATTCCAAACTTAGATGAAAGTTCTTGTCAATTACTTGCCATGAGAAACTGCAAACTATTAAAAAAAACGCATCCCCGAAGAACAGCTCAGATCTGGGCCAATTGAGAGAGAAATTGTACCTGGAATGAGGAGATGGAGTAGAAATCCAATACTTGGTGGGAGAAGGTAACTGATGTCCATGATTTATGCCATGTTTTTACATATAGTTCAACTCCTTATTTTATCATTTTATATATTCTGGGTTAGAATAGTACAGAATCTATGTAGTTTATGCTTATTTGCTAAATTATGGAGTCTACACTAGTTTTTATTTAATTTCGCAGAAATCGGACGCACTTTGGAGCTTAAAGGAAACTCATGAAAAAGCTAAGGATGGTGCAGCTGGAGGAAAGCCCACTTTTTCACCATTCATCATTTTGAATCAAGTTCTGATGTCTTCATGAGAGTTGTAGCCCTCGAAAAGAGTTTTCCAACACATGTTCATATCCGTCAATCGGACGAACGAGGACTCGGAAAAGTGCGTTTCAAGAACGGAGCAGGATGCTGAGAACTGAAGAGTGGTCGATATCGACCTGACTTGGTCGATATTGACCTGGTCCCAGTCGAAATTTCCAAGATCGACTCGAAATGACATGAAGACACGAAGACACGAAGACAACTCGATATCGACCAGTGTTGGTCGATATCGACCAAAATCGACTTGATAATCCTGCCAGAGCCGAAATCGAGTGAACAGAAGTGGATCCGAGAAGATGACTCGATATCGACCTACTTTGGTCGATATCGACCAACCGCCAGTGTCGAGTCCAGGTCGATTCCGAGTCCTATCTGATGTCCACTAAAATAGCCATGTTTTTATGCACATTTTAGCTCCTTATTCTATATATACTTTGCATATTTTGGGTTGGGAATATGTTGAATTTGTGCAGTATAAGCTTATTTATCAGAAATAGAGGTCTACACAAGTTTTGGGTTCATTTTGCAGAATTTGGAGCAATTCCGGGACAAAACCAAAAGGAGCATACGAAAGTAGGATTCTACTCGACATAGAGTACACCCTACTCGACGTCGACCACAGCTGTAGGCCAGGACGGCCTAGGAAAGCAGACAAAAGCTGGCTCGAGTTCGATGACTACTCGACGTCGAGTATCGTACTCGACGTCGACCACTACTAAACACCATTCGAGTTCGATGAGGAGAAGACTACTCGAGGAGAAATGAAAAGAAGCTGAGATCGAGCAACTTACTCGAAGTCGACTAAGACCTTACTCGAAGTCGACTACAGTGTTTTGGGCCGAGAGCCCATTGGGCCAATCCGAGCATGAGATGACTACTTGGGCACGAAGCAAGGCTGGATTAATCAGTTCTATCAAGATCTATCTAAGTAGAAGAGGATTTATCCACAAGAAGAAGAT
This sequence comes from Persicaria maculosa, assembly GCA_963922045.1. Taxonomy (NCBI): domain Eukaryota; kingdom Viridiplantae; phylum Streptophyta; class Magnoliopsida; order Caryophyllales; family Polygonaceae; genus Persicaria; species Persicaria maculosa. Next base: position 44,551,455 of record OY998255.1, read on the forward strand.
ATTTATTTATTTCTTTTTAGATAAATGTTCCCTTTATATCTAAGTTTTATCTTTAGTTTTAGATAGAATTTCTTACCTTGATTAGGAAGGATTTAGCATTATAAATAAAGCCCATGGGGCTAGTTTTTCATTCATTCAATTTCAGGGATACAATTCCACATAGAGTTTTAGGAGTTCAAAGGTTTTAGGGTTTTGGCATTCTGCGAAAGTTTGAGTGCCGGGATTGTAAAGACTTTGAATTTAGTTTATGCAAGTTATTTCTTTTCAATCAATGTCTGCAATTGCGATGAGGCGCGAGTAGTCCACCTACTTCTGGGGTTGGGGTGAGCCCAACGAGAGCCATGTTGGTGGATTAGCGATTGCAAAAGGAGGTATCTTATCGTTATCTTAATCTATTCTATGTGCTTCATCTTTAATTGAGAAATTGAAGAACTCATGTTGCGAAACTTGGGTAGTAATTAGGATTTCTATTCGGAAGTTTATGAATTCTGATTATGAAAAGGAATAGATACAATTAGGGTTATTTATCGCGAGATTTATATTCCTACTTGTCGGATTGGGTGAAAGCCTTCTCCTTTATCGATAAAGTCACCGCCTTTTATGATTTATATTCCGTTTTCATGGTAATCGTTGTTGCGAACCCTAATCTTGGAAGTTCTCTTTCATCCATACAGTTGTTTATTTCAAAATTTGTGATTTTAGTTTCTGTTCTTACTCGAATTCGACCAACTCTAGTCGAAGGTGAGCACCACCTACTCGAAGTCGAGTACGTCCTGGTCGAAGTCGAGTACTTTTGCATTGTTCTGCGTTTCTGCTGCTTTCTGTTTACAGCTTACACGACTGATTGGTCGACATCGACTAACCCTAGTCGACGTCGAGTACTCTCTGTGGTCGACTTCTGCCCATGTGATTCCTCTGCTGCCTAGGATCCGCTGACCAGCTTCCTCGATGATCGAACCTGACTTTCTCTTGCTACATCGGGAGGGATTCTTGAACATTATTTGCTGGGATCCAATCGGTTTGCTTTACTTTACTCATATTTTATTTGCATTCTCGATTTCCTCTCTCAACAAATTGGCGCCGTTGCCGGGGAAGCAATCATTCGCGCCTTAGGTAGTTAAATCTCACGTTTGCTTTGAGTTACTTCGCAGGTGTATGCGCCGTTCTGGTCAAACACCTGAGTTTGACGGCTTAGACGAACCGGAACGCCTTCTACACGTCCACGCTAAACTAAAAAGAGCCATGGCGGCCGCAGAAACACAGGAACAACTGATACATAGGCTTCAGAGGGAACTAGCCGCCAAAGATACTACTCTCACAACTGAGAGAGCAGGCAGGGAACAGGAAGTTGCGCGAAGGAGGCAATTGGAAGATGAGCTTGCCCAATATCCTACCACTGCAGAGGATTACATGCACCCGACTCTCGTCGTGCCTGAATCGGCTATTCTAATCCCTGAGAATAACTATGAAATTCACACTCACTTCCTTATTGAACTTAAAAATAATGCTTTTCATGGAAGATTTAATGAATGCCCTCTTGAACATATTACCAATTTTTCTGACATGTGCCGTACTCTTGCTGAAGGTACTACTCTGGAATATGTCAAGATGAAGGCTTTTCGTTGGTCTCTCGCCGGCCCTGCATTGAAGTGGCTTGAAGGACTGAAACCACGATCCCTCACAACATGGGCTCAAGTAGAGCAGGAATTTCTCAACAAATTCTTTCCTCCTGCCAAGACAGCACTCCTCCTCCAGAAGATTACAGCTTTCAAACAGAAGCCCGGGGAGCCGCTGGCAAAAGCATGGGAACGATATAAGGAACTACTGCGATCTTGCCCTACTCATGGACAGCCACCCTATGTCATTCAGGAGATCTTCTTCAATTCTCTTGACCAGACCACTAAGGATAGGATAAATCAGTATACTCGATATGAGTATCTGACGATGCCACCAGCTGACTCATGGGGTGTACTCGACAAGCTCACCAACTACAATAACAAATATGGGGCTTCAACAAACTATGATGAAGATGCCTATGCCAGGCCAGCCCCATCCATGCCCCTCTATGAGCCTTCCAAGGAGATTGACCCAGATGTCAGGGAGCAGTACTACAGAGATCAAAATCGCAAGCTCCTCAAGCAAGTCAAGTATCTTTCTGTCAACCAGCCCTGCATCGAATGCGGATCACAGCGGCACACCACTACTGAGTGCCCACACACAGAGCAAGTCAGGATGGCAGAAAACCACGAAGACGTAGCTTACGCAGGGGGTCCCAGTCGCTATATGGGGGACCAAAGGTTTCAGCAACCACAATGGAACCAAGGTGCCCCTAGGAACCCCCCACCATACAGAGCTCCAGGACATCCAGAAAGAGATCAACGGAAGGATGATCTATAGATGATCCTTGATGAGATGCGCCGGAATCAGGCACAGCAGCAGCAGTCTACGAGCGCCATCAATAATCAGCTTCAGAACATCAATACAAGATTTGGAGAACTGGACATCTGGAAGAGGAACATTGAGACCCAGATGGGTCAATTCGCGGCACAAATTCCACGACCGACCGGGCAACTCCCTGGGCAGACAGAACCAAATCCCAAGGGGAAGACCGGGCACGTCGCAGCTATAAAGCTCAGGAGCGGGCACCAACTACGCGAGCCAGAGATCGGAAAGCAGCAGGACGAAACTGAAAAGTTACTCGACATCGAGCAGAGCGTGGTCGACGTCGACCAGTCTACTCGACGTCGAGTAGAAGTACCCGAGGTCGACCAGTTACAGGAACTCGAAGAAACTTCTGCACGACAACAGAACTCGAAATCGACTACACTTGTGGTCGAAGTCGAGGAGGATCTAGTTTACGTCGAGGAGAAGCAACTCGAAGTCGAGGACTCTACAACACCTCCGACATCTGTTCTAGCTCCGAAATAGAAAAAGACGCTACCTTTCCCGTCCAAAGCGCTGAAAGATCCCACTGCAGGTAGGTTTAAAAGGTTTGTTAAGATACTTCAAGAAATGAATGTTTCAATTTCTTTTACAGAAGATCTTCAAGAGATGCCTGCATATGTTAAATTCCTCAAGGAAATCCTTAGCAACAAGCGATCATTCTCAGAAATTGCCGGCGAATGCAAAAGGATGGACTTCCCTGAGAAGAGACCTGTCCCTGGTAACTTTTCTATTACTGTGGGATTTGGACAATATAAATATGAGTCCTTGTGTGATTTAGGAGCAACCGTGAGTATCATGCCCTTATCAATCCGGCGAAAGGTAAAGATAGGGTCCATAGAGCCTGCGGATGCCAAGCTATACATGACAAATAATATAGTAGTCATCCCTACAGGTATGGTTGAGAATGTCCCTGTCCAGGTTGGTAAGTTCTATGTCCCTACTGATTTCCTTATTATAGATTGTGCTGAAGATCCTACTAGCCCTATTATTCTTGGTAGACCATTCCTAGCTACTGCAGATGCTAAAATCAGCGTAAAGCAGCGATTGCTCACCTTCACAATAGGCGACGAGGTCTTAGATTTCTCTTTTGGCCCTACAAAGGAGGAAATTTCATGGCTGGAGGTGAAAAGCATCAGCAACCACGGGATCGAGCAAACAACGGAGGAAAACACCAGAAAGCTACTCGACGTCGACCAGGGCTACTCGATGTCGACCACCGTCCTCGACTTCGACCAAAACTTTTCGAAGTCGACTTCCTCTGTTGAGCACATGACTTGCCAAGAGCCTAAGTATGGGGTCCCTGTACTCGACGTCGACCAGACCTACTCGACGTCGACCACCCCTGAGCCCGAAGATGTCTGTTTCGGGCACGAAAAGGTAAGTCCAGGTATGATTTCAACCCCTCATCAGTCCATTAAAAAATTAATAAAAATTTAAGGGGAGGTATGGCCCCGTGGCGAGCTAATCTGCGAAGAATGAGAGCTAGAAAGAAGAAGAAGAAAGGAAAGGGATACTATGCAAGCGACCACCTATCAGCTGAGCTTGCATACTACAATCAGGACCTTAATGATCCAGGAGAAGGGCCAAGCACAAGGGGGCCCCGCATTGATGGTCATTGAGCACAAGCGGAGAAGTCGGCCTAGCGACTTTAAAATCTAGAGCATGTACATAAAACTTTTGAATTTTGGGACTTTGAAACTTTTGGTTTTGGTTTTGTTTGTTTTTGTTTTTTGTTTTGAACACTTCATGTGGAAGGTCTTGTCTTTGTGCAATATCTAACATTTTTAGGTCGAGAAGCATAAAAGGATCACAAGGAGTGGAAAAAGAAGTCCCTGAAAGTTAGTCGAAATCGACTAGGCCAAGTCGAGATCGACCAAGAGGAACATCGAGCAGAACCGTTCTACTCGACGTCGACCTAGCTACTCGACGTCGACCACCAGGAGCATCCTCGACTTCATCTTTCACTCAACGCAGCAGATCTGTACTCGACGTCGACCACGCCTACTCGACGTCGACCACGCCTACTCGACGTCGACCAAGGGTCCTCGACGTCGACTACCACAGTTTACTCGACGGCTCTATTTTGACTCTACAGTGCGTTATTCGGTGAGTTCCTTCCTTTACCTCTGTTTTTTTATTGTTTTATACAGTGGGGACACTGTATATTTTAAGTATGGGGTGGGGGAAGATCTCATTATCATTATTATATATTTTATTCTTGCTTTTGGTTTAACATGGTGAATTTTGAGTAAATTTTAAATTTTTGTGCATAATTGCTAAACTCAAAGTTTTATAAGACATCTCCCAAGGCTTGTAAATTGTTCAAAGAAATAGTGTCATGGAAGATAATATTGAACTCGACGATGCAAAATTGAATTCATTCGAGATATAGCATGAAATTTCCTAGTAAAGGGAAGTCACAATGAAGTGCATATATTTTCTTGAAAACCATGAAAGGAGGTAAAATTTGATGTTGCTTTTGACATGTTGCATGATAAGAGGATGGAGGACTTTATATTTCCATATAATGCTCATGTTGTTATATCCTAGCCATACCTATGCTTATGCATCACAAAAGCCATATTATGCCTTATTTCAATTATTGCTCCACATGTTCTAAATATTTCATTCTTTACCTTATTTCCTATCCGGGGATTATGTTGAGAATGATGTTACATTATGGAGATTTTTATATGGTGTTTGTGTTGTTGTTATCATTATTATTGGAGTATTGTGGGAAATGGTTTCAAATATATGGAAAATTTAATGAGTGAGAAAAAATCCGATCACCTTAGGAGATAAAGGTAGATCGACCTTGCTCGCTGATATAATAGTTCAGTGAGATGGGACACACAAGGTGAGGAGTCCAAAGCACTAAGTATCCGGGGCCATTCATGACACCCATGTTTGTGACTCGCGAGAAGGCAGTGCTGAGGTCAGAGAGGTAAAAGCATTATTATTGATAAAAGCATTATGCAAGGTGATGAATCTTATGAAGAAGGAATGTGAAAATTCAGTTTGGAAAGTACTCCATTTCCCCGGATTATTAGCACCACATTGCCAAAAATTGCCCACCTTTAGCCTTTTACCAATCTACTTCTTATTGAGCTTAATTAAAGTTCTCTTGATTATTAATGCTTTGTCACATAAATTATTTTTGCATTACCCTCCTTTTGTGAGTAGATGTTGTTTTTATTGCACATGCATTGATTTGTGGCATAATTACCTTTTCGATGATGGTAATTGACTGTAGGGATATATGAGAATGAATCTATGATGTTGAGAGTTTTAAATTCTTACCTTGAATGACCATCCAAGTTATTGCTTAGGGACAAGCAAGCTTAAGTATGGGGTGATTTGATGTCCACTAAAATAGCCATGTTTTTATGCACATTTTAGCTCCTTATTCTATATACTTTGCATATTTTGGGTTGGGAATATGTTGAATTTTTGCAGTATAAGCTTATTTATCAGAAATAGAGGTATCACAAGTTTTGGGTTCATTTTGCAGAATTTGGAGCAATTCCGGGACAAAACCAAAAGGAGCATACGAAAGTAGGATTCTACTCGTCGTAGAGTACACCCTACTTGACGTCGACCACAGCTGTAGGCCAGGACGACCTAGGAAAGCAGACACAAGCTGGCTCGAGTTCGATGACTACTCGACGTCGAGTATCGTACTCGACGTCGACCACTACTAAACACCATTCGAGTTCGATGAGGAGAAGACTACTCGAGGAGAAGTGAAAAGAAGCTGAGATCGAGCAACTTACTCGAAGTCGACTAAGACCTTACTCGAAGTCGACTACAGTGTTTTGGGCCGAGAGCCCATTGGGCCAATCCGAGAATGAGATGACTACTTGGGCACGAAGCAAGGCTGGATTCATCGGTTCTATCAAGATCTATCTAAGTAGAAGAGGATTTATCCACAAGAAGAAGATCTTTATTTATTTCCCTTTAGATAAATGTTCCCTTTATATCTAAGTTTTATCTTTAGTTTTAGATAGAATTTCTTACCTTGATTAGGAAGGATTTAGCATTATAAATAAAGCCCATGGGGCTAGTTTTTCATTCATTCAATTTCAGGGATACAATTCCACATAGAGTTTTAGGAGTTCAACGGTTTTAGGGTTTTGGCATTCTGCGAATGTTTGAGTCCCGGGATTGTAAAGACTTTGAATTTAGTTTATGCAAGTTATTTCTTTTCAATCAATGTCTGCAATTGCGATGAGGCGCGAGTAGTCCACCTACTTCTGGGGTAGGGGTGAGCCCAACGAGAGCCATGTTGGTGGATTAGCAATTGCAAAAGGAGGTATCTTTATCGTTATCTTAATCTATTCTTTGTGCTTCATCTTTAATTGAGAAATTGAAGAACTCATGTTGCGAAACACTGGGTAGTAATTAGGATTTCTATTCGGAAGTTTATGAATTCTAATTATGAAAAGGAATAGATACAGTTAGGGTTATTTATCGCGAGATTTATATTCCTACTTGTCGGATTGGGTGAAAGCCTTCTCCTTTATCGATAAAGTCACCGCCTTTTATGATTTATATTCCGTTTTCATGGTAATCGTTGTTGCAAACCTTAATCTTGGAAGTTCTCATTCATCCATACAGTTGTTTATTTCGAAATTTGCGATTTTAGTTTCTATTCTTACACGAATTCGACCAACTCTAGTCGACGGCGAGCACCACCTACTCGAAGTCGAGTACGTCCTGGTCGAAGTCGAGTACTTGCGCATTGTTCTGCGTTTCCGCTGCTTTTTGTTTACAGCTTACTCGAATGAGTGGTCGACATCGACTAACCCTAGTCGACGTCGAGTACTCTCTGTGGTCGACTTTTGCCCGTGAGATTCCTCCGCTGCCTAGAATCCACTGACCAGCTTCCTCGAGGATCGAACCTGACTTTCTCTTGCTACATCGGGAGGGAGCCTTGAACATTATTTGCTGGGATCCAATCAGGTTGCTTTACTTTACTCATATTTTATTTGCATTCTCTATTTCCTCTCTCAACACTATCCTAATTCCGAGTGAGAAGATATTCCAAGAGAAGATTCCTTGCACATGAAGACTATAGATATTTTATCTTTTTATCTTTTTATTTATCCTAAGGGTGGAATATTTAATTACCCTATAGGATTTATCTTGTTTTACCAATTTAGATTTATTTATTTCCAATTAGAATTATATCCTTAGTTAGAAGATGGAGTTTCCTTACCTTGACTAGCAAGGATTAAGTCCTATAAATAAAGTCCATGGGGCTAGTTTTTATTCATTCCAAGCTAGAGATATTGAGTAGAGAGAGAGAGAGTGGAAGCCGAGTGGAGTTGTGAATTGAGAGCAGAATTGGCTTCGTTCGGTTGTAAGCTCTATTTTAGTTTATTAATGCAATTTATTTCCCTTTTATTATTGATGAGTTTTCCTACGATGAAGTGCGAGTAGTCCACCCACTTCTAGGGTCGGGGTGAGCCCGGCGATAGCCAAGCGTGCTTGAAAGAGTTGTCTAATAGAGATTTAGGTTAACAACGTGGATTATAAACATAAAATTGGTAAATACAATTAGGGTTTCTTGAAAGAGTTGTCTAATTGTTGGAAAAGGCGAAAGCTTGTTCCTTTGATGTGATTGCATGATTATTTATCTTTATCTTACCCTATGCATGTTTGGTTATCGTTGTTGCAAACCCCGATCTTGGAAGTTTTCTTTTACATAGTTTATTCCGAAATCTACGAAATTTTTCTTTTATTTCGTTTTCTGCACCTACTCGATTTCGACCAAAACTGGTCGATATCGACTTCTAATTCTCGATCCAGAAAGATTGCTGCTTGTTTGTGTTTTTGCAGGTACAGGTCGAAATCGAGCAAACTGGGCGATATCGAGCACTTAGGTTGATATCGAGTGACCTGGTCGAAATTTGCCTGACGACTGCAGAACCCAGAAATCGACTGGATTTGGTCGATATCGACTAACACTGGTCGATATCGAGTGAATCTCCTGAGGTCGAAAACCGACGTGAACATCCGCTACCTAGGATCCGCTGACACGCTTCCTCGAGGATCAAACCTGACTTCCTTTTGCTACATCGGGAGGGAGTCTTGAACATTATTTCCTAGGAACCAAATCGATTTGCTTTATTTTATTCATACTTTATTTGCAATCTCGACTTCCTCCTACAACAAATTGGCGCCGTTGCCGGGGAAGCAATCATTCGCACCTTAGGTAGTTAGATCTCACGTTTCTTCTGAGTTACTTTGCAGGTGTATGCGCCGTTCTGGTCAACCACCTGAGTTTGACGCCTTAAACGATCTAGAACGTCTTATACACATCCACTCTAGACTGAAAAGGATCATGGCGACCGCAGAAACACAAGCTGAGATGATTGAGAGGCTTCAGAGGGAACTAGCAGCCAACAATGCTGCTCTCGCCGCTAAGAGAGCACGCACTGAGCAGGAAGCTGAACTGAGGAGGGAGGCAGAGGCTGAGCTTGCCCAATACCCTACCACTGCTGAGGATTACATGCACCCGACTCTTGTCGTGCCTGAATCGGCTATTCTAGTCCCTCCTAATAACTTTGAAATTCGCACTGTCTTCCCTATTGAAATTAAAAATAATGCTTTTCAAGGAAGATTTAATGAATGCCCTCTCGAACATATTACTACTTTTTCTGATATGTGCCAAACTCTTGCTGAAGGTACTACTCTTGAATATGTAAAAATGAAAGCTTTTCGTTGGTCCCTTGCAGGTACAACATTGAAGTGGCTTGAAGGTCTCACTACACAATCCCTCACAACATGGGCAGAGGTTAGGAATGCATTCCTGAATAAATTCTTTCCTCCCGCCAAGACAGTGCTCCTAAGACAGAAGATTACAACATTCAAACAAAAGCCTGGGGAGCCGCTAGCACGAGCATGGAATCGATACAAGGATCTGCTACGATCCTGCCCCACTCATGGGCAGCCACCAGACGTCATTCAGGAGATTTTCTACAATTCTCTTGATCTGGCCGCCAAGGAAAGGATCAATCAATACACACAATATGAGTATCTAACTCAGACACCAGCGGAGGCATGTGCTACTATCAAAAGGCTCACCAACTTCGACAACACGTATGGGGCTCCTGCAAACTACGACGAAAACAACTATGCCAAGCCAGCCCCATCCATGCCCCTCTATGAGCCTTCTAAGGAGATTGATCCAGACATCAAGGAACAGTACTACAGAGATCAGAATCGCAAGCTACTCAAGCAAGTCAAATATCTATCTGTTAACCGACCCTGCATTGAATGTGGCTCACAGCGGCACACAACTCCAGAGTGCCCACATACCGAGCAAGTCAGGTTGGTAGAAACTCATGAGGAGGTAGCTTACGCAGGGGGTCCCAATCGCTATATGAGGGACCAAAGGCTCCATCAACCACAGTGGAACCAAGGTGCCCCTAGGAACCCCCCACCATAAAGAGCTCCAAGACATCCAGAAAGGGACCAGTGGAAGGATGATCTACAGATGATCCTCGATGAGATAAGGAGAAATCAGGCACAACAACAACAATCTACGAGCGCCATCCAGACTCAACTCCATGGCCTCAATACACGACTTGGGGAGATGGATATCTGAAAGAAGAACATGGAGACCCAAGTGGGTCAACTCGCGCAACAGATCCCAAGACCATCCGGAAAGCTCCCTGGGCACACAGATCTTAATCCTAAGGGGCAATTCGGACACGTAGCTGCTGTAAAGCTCAGGAGCGGTCGCGAACTACACAAACCAGAGATCGGAGAAGCAAATGAAGGCACTGCAGAATAGGTCAATATCGACCAACTACTGGTCGATATTGACCAACTAATGGTCGATATCGACCAACCTCAGGTCGATATTGACCCAGTTGCTCCAGCCAACTCGATTCTGACCCCAGCAGTTGAAATCGACCAACAACAGGTCGATATCGACCAACATGTGGTCGATATCGAGTCCCCTCTAGTCGATGTTGATCATTCTGCAGCACCTCCGACAGCTGATTCTGCTCCAAAACCAAAGAAGACGCTCCTTTTCCCTTCCAAGGCGCTGAAGGATCCCACTGCAGGTAAGTCTAAACGCTTTGTTAAGATGCTTCAAGAACTAAATGTTTCAATTCCTTTTACAGAAGCTCTTCAGGAGATGCCTGCATATGTCAAGTTCCTCAAGGAAATTCTTAGCAACAAGCGATCAATCTCAGAAATCGTCAGCAACTGCAAAAGGATGGACTTCCCTTAGAAGAGACCTGACCTAGGTAAGTTTTCTATTACTGTGGGTAGGCCTGCCCACGGGTCACGGGTCAACCCGTGACCCGACGGGTTTGGCGGGTCGGCGACCCGGCGGGTCCGGGTCAGACGGGTTACGGGTCTTGGCGGGTTACGGGTCCGGGTTAGGGTCGAGGGTTTTAAAACCCGCCGACCCGCCGGGTCAACCCGGCGGGTCGACCCGCCAACCCGTGAAAAAACTAAAAAACAAGAACTAAAATATATATTTATATGTATAATTTATAACAATAATAATGATTATTATTATAAATTATAAATATAAATTATAAACAAAACTAAAATTCATATTTATAATTTATAATTTATAATAATAATTATTAAAAATATTATAAATTATAAACAAAACTTGAATTCATATTTATAAAATATATAAATATGAACTCATATTCATATGCATTCATATGCAATATATGTAATGCATGATAAGTTTTACATGTGTTGAACTCCTTTTATAGGGTTAGGGTACTTCCACTTACCATCTCATTTCCAATGTGGGACAAAAAAACCTCTCATTTTCAATGTGGGACAAAAAAGATGAAACTCACATACTAACACTCTCTTCATGTGATCATGTCACATACTCACTTAATATTTTTTTTGTTGAATTATATTTGTTAAGATAATAAATCATTTACATCATCATTCTTTTTATATATATAAAAAATGCAAACCATTTCTATCGATAAACCTAATCATATATGCATGATACATTCGACCAAATTTCTAAGCATGTTTCTTGTGTGTATCAAGTTCCTTAGTCTTATTGGCAAGTATAATATAAGTTCGAATTGTTTTTAAAATATGAAATTACATGTGAACAAGTTCTTTAGTCTTCTTGTGTGTATCAAGTTTCTTGTTGAATTGTATCTTTTTTAACCTTATATTCACTTAGTTGTTTGTGTGATTTATTAAAACCATCTTATTTCGTCCTATTAAAAAAGATGCAATTCAATACTAAAATACATATAAGATTATGGATCTATTTGAAATAACATGAAAATATTGATAACCATTAATATAATTTAACAAAAACAACTAAGTGAATATGAATATGTGAGAGGAAGAGAGTGTTGGTAAATAAGTTCCATCTTTTTGTCCCACATTGGAAATGAGAGTTTTTCTGTCCCACATCGGAAATGAGAGGATAGGTGGGTGGGAGTATCCTACTCTATAAAAGGAGAGAAGCAAATGATGAATCTTACCATGCATTACATATTGCCTTTGCATATGAGTTGCATATATTAACATGAATTTATATTTTATTGATATGAATTCTAGTTTTGTTTATAATTTATGTTTATATTTATATTTATAATATAATTATAATTTTTATAATTATAATATAATTATATTTATAAATTATAAATTATAAATATATATTCTAGTTTTTATTTATAATTATTATTATAAATATAAATATATAGTATAATTTTTTAAAAAGTTTTTTTTTATTTTGTTGGGTCGACCCGTGACCCGCTGGGTCAGTTGACCTGTCGACCCGGCTGTTTCTCGGGTCCGGGTGCGGGTCGTGCCTATCCCGACCCGTGACCCGGCGGGTTGGACACGTCGACCCGGCGGGTCCGATCCGTGGACTGGCCTAACTGTGGGATTTGGAAAATATAGATATAAGTCATTATGTGATCTAGGTGCAAGCGTGAGCATCATGCCCTTATCAATCTGGCAAAAGGTGAAGATATGATCAATAGAGCCTGTGGATGCCAAGCTATACATGGCAAACAATACAGTGGTAATTGTTGTGAGCCTAATTTGCCATGTTTTACACTTAATTTTATGTCGATTTCTGCATGCATTTCATACATTTGGGTTAGAATAGTACAGAATCTGTGTAGCTTACACTTATTTGCCAATTATGGAGGTCTACACAAGTTTTTGTTATATTTCGCAGAAATCGGACGCACTTTGAAGCTTAAAGGAAAACTCATGGAGAAGCTAAGAATGGTGTAGCTGGAGAAAAGGCCATTTTTCACCGCTGTTCGTTCTGAATCAAGCTTTGGTATCTTCATGAGAGTTGTAGCCCTCGAAGAGAGCTTTCCAACGCATGGTCATATGCGTCAATCCGACGAACGAGGATTCGGGAAAGTGCGTTTCAAGAACAGAGCAGGAAGCTGAGAAAACTCTACTCGATCTCGAGTACACTTACTCGATCTCGACAAGGGCTGACCGAGCACACCTAGTCGAGCAGAGCTGATCGAGGACACTGAGTCAGAGACAACCCGATCCCGTAACCCTACTCGATCTCGAGGAGGCCTTGTCGGGATCGACTACACCTCAGTGCCATCTCCGGAGTCGACGAGCTGTGCCAAGTCGAGAAGCCGAGCCAACTCTACTCGATCTCGAGTACAGCTAGTCGAGATCGACGAGCCAAGGAGCACCAGCCCGAGCATTGTCGAGCAGAGCTACCCGAGCCAGCCAGCCCAAGTCGACACCAGTCCTACTCGAGATCGACTAGCCTTGGTCGAGATCGACGAGCGCCGTGTCCGAAGCCGCGTTACGCGGTTGGCTGTCCGACGCGGTTTGGCTTTCCTTGGGGCCGAAGGAGTCCGAGATATCCGAGATCTATCAACATCTATCCACACCTATGAACACATGGAAGATTTTGCTCTTTAGATAGAATTTTCCTTTTTTGATTTAATTCCTAAATTACATTTTTTTATCTTTTAAGCCTTTTAGATAGAGATAGAGATATTCTATCCTTGAATAGCAAGGAATAGAAGGCTATAAATAAAGCCCTAGGGGCTGATTTCCATTAATTCAATTTCAGTCAGAGACAAGTGGTTCCAAAGAGAAGTTTTAGGAGTTCGAAGGTTTTAGGGTTTTGGCGTTCAACGAGAGTTGGATCGCCGGGATTGTAAAGTCTTTGAATTTAGTTTAATGCAAGTTGTTATTTCCTTTAAAATGATGTCTGAGGTTGCGATGAAGCGCGAGTAGTCAACCCACTTCTAGGGTTGGGGCGAGCCCGACGATAGCCATGCATAATTGAGGTAAAGATCCGACTTTTATCAAGTTTTGAGCATCTACTACTTGTTTATGTGTTTATTACCCATCTAATGGAGATCCATGCTAACAACTTGGATTGTAAACATAAAATCAGTAGAGACAATTAGGGTTTCTTGAAAGAGTTGTCTAATTGTTGGAAAAGGCGAAAGCTTGTCCTTTGATGCAATTTACATGATTATCTGTTTATCTCTGCTTTATGCATGCTTGGTTATCGTTGTTGCAAACCCAATCTTGGAAGCCTTTTACATTAAGTTTAGTTCGAAATCCCAAAGCAATTGTTTTTACTTTCTTTCGTTTCGTTTTAGTTTCTGTCTCCTCGATATCGAATAGCACTCGTCGATATCGAGTACTGATTCTCGATCTAGCATCGCTGTAGCTTCTGTGTGCAGGTACTCGACAAAGCCAACTTGACGTCGACGAAGCCTACTCGATCTCGAGTAAGCCCTAGTCGAGATCGACAAGACCCTGTGCTTGCTGCTGCGCTCTGCTCGACTGGCCCGATCTTCTGTCGACTAACTCTAGTCGAGATCGAGGACATCTGTGGTCGACTTCTGTCTGTGAGATTTCTCCGCTGCCTAGGATCCGCTGACACGCTTCCTCCTGGATCGATCCTGACTTCCCACTACTGCATCGGGAGGAAGTCTTGTAATCATTTGCAAGGGACGGAATCTGGTTTGCCTTAGTTTATTTATATTCTATTTTGCATACTCGATTTTCCTCCTATCAACAAATTGGCGCCGTTGCCGGGGAAGCAATAATTCGCGCCTTAGGTGGTTAAGATCTCACGTTTTCTTTAAGTTACTTTGCAGGTGTATGCACCGTTCTGGTCAACCACCCGAGTTTGACACCTTAGATGATCCGGAATGTGTCCTACACATCCATTCTAAACTGAAAAGAGCCATGGCGGCCGCAGAAACACCAGAACAGCTGATACAGAGGCTAAGGACGGAACTAGCTGCCAAGGATACCGCTATCGCCGCTGAGAGAGCAGGAAGGGAACAGGAAGCTGAGCGTGCGAGGCAGGCAGAAGCTAAGCTTGTGTTGCGTAGATGGGAACATTACACTAAATCGCTCAAACCAACAATGACAAGTTGGTTCGACAATGTCCCCTTCTATGAGCCAGTCAACATCGACTACCTGGACTCGACATATACACATTCTGGAGGAACTGATCCAGAAACACTAGCCGAAATCGTCTGTACCACAGAAACCCAGGTATGTCCTTCCTCTATTTCGATTTCGCTATCTATCTTTGAAGAATCTTTGGAAGGATCCCAAGAAGAAGAAGAGACACCAACGCAAAATCCGGACGTCGTTGCCCATGGTGCTTCAAGGTCGCTTTTACCCTATAAGGTGAAGGCCATTCCTGACAATTTTGAGCAATCAATGTTTGTGTTCAAGTATGGGGTCCTAGCAAAGTGGCATGAAGCTCCGCATGATGAGGTGGAAATATCTCTTCCCACTCCACCGTTTTGCTGTGGTGGAGACGAGCAAACAAATCAACCAATGAAGCGGAAGAGGTATGATGATGAGGTATGTATATTTTCATTATATCTTCCTTTATGGATGCCAGCTGGAGCCCAGGAAGATGAATGGGTGAAGCCATGGAGCGTTCACTTGGGGAGGTTTAAGCTTCTCCACATGATGCCCCCGGATGACATCCCACGCTTCCCACCACCGGAGGAACCACCAGATCCACCTATACCTCCGGACAAAGATGAGCCAGGCTAATGCTTAATGGAGAAAGTCGGCCTAGCGACTATAAAATCTAGAGCTTGTAAATAGACATTTATTTTTGGGACTTTTTGAACATTGTTGCTATTTGTTTGTTTTTGGTTTTGAACCATTTAGTTTTTTTCTATTGTGGGTATATATGTCTTCTACACTTTTCAGGTCCATGGATAGAAGCAAGCTATATTCAGACTCGGCCAGACATTCTTTCATTCGATATTAAGAGGCCCTGTACACCTGTCTAGTGAGTTTCTTTCTTTACCCTTGTTTTTATACAATGAGGACACTGTAATGTTTAAGTATGGGGTGGGGGAAGGGCTTACTTTATGCATATTTTCCATATTTGACATTATTTGTGCATATTTTGAATTTATTGCTTTGAATTGCTACATGGCTATTTTGGAATGCATTATTTGATCTATGTGCTTATATGCATATTTTCCACAAAAGTTCGAAAAAATGACCCCCATTGAAATTTTTGAGAAATGTCATGGAAACTTATATTGAACTCAACGATGCAAAATTAGATTCATTAGAGATATAGCATGAAATGACCTAGTAAAGGGAAGTCACAATGAAATGCACATTTTATTGAAAACCATGAAAGGAGGTAAATTTGAAGTTGCTTTTGACATGTTGCATGATAAGATGATGGATGACTTTATATTTCCATATAATGCTCATTGTTTGTATTCTAGCCTTACCTATGCTTATGCATTACACAAAAGCCATAATATGCCTTATTTCATTTATTTCTCCACATGAACTAAATATTTGCCATTCTTTACCCTATCCGGGGATTATGTTGAGAATGATGTTACATTATGGAGATGTTATATGGTATTTGTGTTGTTATCATTATTGGAGTTTGGCGGGAAATTGTTTGAAATATATGAAAAATTTAATGAGTGAAAGAAAATCCAATCACCTCAGGAGATAAAGGTAGATTGACCCTGCTCTCTGAGATAATAGTTTGGAGAGATGGGACACATTGTGAGGAGTCCAAAGCACTAAGTATCCGGGACCATTCATGACACCCATGTTTGCGACTCGCGAGAAGGCAGTGCTGAGGTCAGAGAGGTAAAAGCATTATTATTATGAATAAAAGCAATATGAAAGGTGATAAATCTTATGAGAAAGAATGTGGTATGAAATTCAATTTGGAAATACTCCATTTCCCCGGATCATTAGCACCACATTGCCAAAAATTGCCCACCTTTAGCCTTTTACCAAACTACTCCTTATTTGAGCTTAAATTAAAGTTCTCTTGATTATCAATGCTTTGTCACGAATGAATGTTTTGCATTACCCTCCTTTTGTGAGTAGATGTTGCTTTTGTATATTTGCACATGCATGGATCTGTGACACAAGTACCTTTTCGAGGATGGTAGTTGATTGCAGGGACATATGGCAATGAATCTAATATGTTGAGAGTTTTGATTTCTTCCCCTGAATGACAATTAAAAGTATTGCTTGAGGACAAGCAAGCTTAAGTATGGGGTGTTTGTTGTGAGCCTAATTTGCCATGTTTTACACTTAATTTTATGTCGATTTCTGCATGCATTTCATACATTTGGGTTAGAATAGTACAGAATCTGTGTAGTTTACACTTATTTGCCAATTATGGAGGTCTACACAAGTTTTTGTTATATTTCGCAGAAATCGGACGCACTTTGAAGCTTAAAGGAAACTCATGGAGAAGCTAAGAATGGTGCAACTGGAGAAAAGGCAATTTTTCAGCGTTCTTCGTTCTGAATCAAGCTTTGGTATCTTCATGAGAGTTGTAGCCCTCGGAAAGAGCTTTCCAACGCATGGTCATATGCATCAATCCGACGAACGAGGATTCGGGAAAGTGCGTTTCAAGAACAGAGCAGGAAGCTGAGAAAACTCTACTCGATCTCGAGTACACTTACTCGATCTCGACAAGGGCTGACCGAGCACACCTAGTCGAGCAGAGCTGATCGAGGACACTGAGTCAGAGACAACCCGATCCCGTAACCCTACTCGATCTCGAGGAGGCCTTGTCGGGATCGACTACACCTCAGTGCCATCTCCGGAGTCGACGAGCTGTGCCAAGTCGAGAAGCCGAGCCAACTCTACTCGATCTCGAGTACAGCTAGTCGAGATCGACGAGCCAAGGAGCACCAGCCCGAGCCTTGTCGAGCAGAGCTACCCGAGCCAGCCAGCCCAAGTCGACACCAGTCCTACTCGAGATCGACTAGCCTTGGTCGAGATCGACGAGCGCCGTGTCCGAAGCCGCGTTACGCGGTTGGCTGTCCGACGCGGTTTGGCTTTCCTTGGGGCCGAAGGAGTCCGAGATATCCGAGATCTATCAACATCTATCCACACCTATGAACACATGGAAGATTTTGCTCTTTAGATAGAATTTTCCTTTTTTGATTTAATTCCTAAATTACATTTATTTATCTTTTAAGCCTTTTAGATAGAGATAGAGATATTCTATCCTTGAATAGCAAGGAATAGAAGGCTATAAATAAAGCCCTAGGGGCTGATTTCCATTAATTCAATTTCAGTCAGAGACAAGTGGTTCCAAAGAGAAGTTTTAGGAGTTCGAAGGTTTTAGGGTTTTGGCGTTCAACGAGAGTTGGATCGCCGGGATTGTAAAGTCTTTGAATTTAGTTTAATGCAAGTTGTTATTTCCTTTAAAATGATGTCTGAGGTTGCGATGAAGCGCGAGTAGTCAACCCACTTCTAGGGTTGGGGCGAGCCCGACGATAGCCGTGCATAATTGAGGTAAAGATCCGACTTTTATCAAGTTTTGAGCATCTACTACTTGTTTATGTGTTTATTACCCATCTAATGGAGATCCATGCTAAAAACTTGGATTGTAAACATAAAATCAGTAGAGACAATTAGGGTTTCTTGAAAGAGTTGTCTAATTGTTGGAAAAGGCGAAAGCTTGTCCTTTGATGCAATTTACATGATTATCTGTTTATCTCTGCCTTATGCATGCTTGGTTATCGTTGTTGCAATCCCAATCTTGGAAGCCTTTTACATTAAGTTTAGTTCGAAATCCCAAAGCAATTGTTTTTACTTTCTTTCATTTCGTTTTAGTTTCTGTCTCCTCGATATCGAATAGCACTCGTCGATATCGAGTACTGATTCTCGATCTAGCATCGCTGTAGCTTCTGTGTGCAGGTAGTCGACAAAGCCAACTCGACGTCGACGAAGCCTACTCGATCTCGAGTAAGCCCTAGTCGAGATCGACAAGACCCTGTGCTTGCTGTTGCGCTCTGCTCGACTGGCCCAATCTTCTTTCGACTAACTCTAGTCGAGATTGAGGACATCTGTGGTCGACTTCTGTCTGTGAGATTTCTCCGCTGCCTAGGATCCGCTGACACGCTTCCTCCTGGATCGATCCTGACTTCTCACTACTGCATCGGGAGGAAGTCTTGTAATCATTTGCAAGGGACAGAATCTGGTTTGCCTTAGTTTATTTACATTCTATTTTGCATACTCGATTTTCCTCCTATCAACAGTAATCCCTACAAGTATGGTCGATAATGTCCCTGTCCAGGTTGGTAAGTTCTATATTCCCGCTGATTTTCTTATTATAGATTGTGCGGAAGATCCTACTTGCCATATTATTCTTGGTAGACCTTTTCTAGGTACTACAGATGCCAACATCAACGTCAAGAAGTGATTGCTCACCTTCACAATCGATAATGAGGTCTTTGATTTCTCTTTTGGCCCTACAAAGGAGGAAATTCCATGGCGGGAGGTGAAGAGCATAGGCAAACACGAGGACGAGCACACAACAACGGAGGAAAGCACTATAGAACCACTCGATATCGACTACACTAGGTCGATATCGACCAAACCACTCGATATCGACCACCCCTGCTCGATATTGACCTCCCCTGTTGAGCTCCAAACCTGCCAAAAGCCTAAGTATGTTGTTTTGGGCACGAGAAGGTAAGATCAGGTACAATCCCTACTCCTCCTCCGTCCATTAATAAAAATACGGTTTTTAGAAGAGATAAGGCTCCGTGGCGAGCTAACCTGCGCAGGACTAGGACTAGAAAGAAGATGAAGGAAGGCAAGGAATTCTATGCGAACAACAACCTATCAGCGGAGCTTGCATGCTACAATCAAGACCTAGATGATCCAGGAGAAGGGCCAAGCACAGGAGGGCCCTACCTTAAGGGTTCTTAAGCACAAGCGAAAAAGTCGGCCTAGCGACTCAAAAATCTAGAGCATGTACATAAAACTTTTAAATTTTAGGACTTTAAAACTTTTGGTTTTCGTTTTTGTCTTGAACGCTTCATGTGGAAAGTCTTGTCTTTGTGCGGAAACTAACATTTTTACAGGTCGAAAAAACTGGGATCGAGCGGAACTATCGGAGCAACCTGGCCGATATCGACCAATACTAGTCGATATTGACCCCTGAGGCGATATCGACCAGGAGCAGAGAAGATGAAGCAGGTCGATTTGACCAACCTTACTCGATATCGAGTGAGTTGGTCGATATCGACAAAATCCCCCATATTTCGACCAGCTGATAACACTTGGAATCCGACGAATTGCGGTCGATATCGAGCACTAATGGTTGATATCGACCTCTGGCAATCTACTGCAGCCCTATTTCAACCCTACAACGCGTTATTCGGTGAGCTCCTTCCTTTACCTTTGTTTTATTTATACAGTGAAGACACTGTATATTTTAAGTATGGGGTGGGGGAAAAGCTCATTATCATTATTATATATTTTATTCTTGTTTTTGGTTTTACATGGTGAATTTTTGGTAAATTTTCAATTTTTGTGCTTAATTGCTAAACTCAAAGTTTGTTTTATGAGACATCTCCCAAAGCTTGTAAATTGTTTAAAAGAAATAATGTCATGGAAGTTTTAATAGAACTAGACGATGCAAAATTAGATTCATTAGAGATATAGCATGGAATTGTCTAGTAAAGGGAAGTCACAAGGAAGTGCATATTTTTATAAAAACCATGAAAGGAGGTAAAATTTGAAATTGGTTTTGACATGTTGCATGATAAGAGGATGGAGGACTTTATATTTTCCATATATGCTCATATTGTTATATCCTAGCCTTTACCTATGCTTATGCATCACAAAAGCCATATTATGCCTTATTTCATACATTGCTCCAAATATTCTAAATATTGTCATTCTTTACCTTATTTCCTATCCAGGGATTATGTTGAGAATGATGTTACATTATGGAAGATTATTATATGGTTGTTGTGTTATTATCATTATTGGAGTTTGGCAGGAAATTGAAGAAAATATATGGAAAATTTAATGAGTGAGAAAAAATCTGGTCACCTCAGGAGATAAAGGTAGATCGACCCTGCTCGATGAGATAATAGCTCGATGAGATGGGACACCAGGTGAGGAGTCCGAAGCACTAAGTATTCGGGGCCATTCATGACACCCATGTTTGCGACTCGTGAGAAGGCAGTGCTGAGGTTAGAGAGGTAAAAGCATAATATTGAAAAAATCAATGAGTGATTGAGTGAAAGGTGAGAAATATCAAGGAAGAAGGAATGTGTAAATTCAATTTGAAAATTACTCCATTTCCTCGGATTATTAGCACCACATTGCCAAAAATTGCCCACCTTAAGCCTTTTACCAAATCTACTCCTTATTGAGCTTAATTAAAGTCCTCTTGATTATTAATGCTTTGTCACATGAACTGTTTTTGCATAACCCTCATTTTGTGAGTGGATGTTGCTTTTATTGTACATGTATGGATTTGTGGCATTAGTACCTTTTCGTTGATGGTAATTGATTGAAGGGACAATAAGAATGAATCTATGATGTTGAGAGTTTTGAATTCTTCCCCTGAATGACCATCTAAGTCATTCCTTGGGGACAAGCAAGCTTAAGTATGGGGTGATTTGATGTGCATGATTTATACCATGTTTTTATATCTAGTTCAACTCCTTATTTTTATCATTTTATATATTCTGGGTTAGAATAGTACATAATCTATGTAGTTTATGCTTATTTGCCAAATTATGCAGTCTACACTAGTTTCTGTTTAATTTCGCAGAAATCGGACGCACTTTGGAGCTTAAAGGAAACTCATGAAGAAGCTAAGGATGGTGCAGTTGGAGGAAATCCCACTTTTCACCATTCATTCTGAATCAAGTTCTGATGTCTTCATGAGAGTTGTAGCCCTCGAAAAGAGCTTTCCAATGCATGTTCATATGCGTCAATCGGACGAACAAGGACTCGGAAAAATGTGTTTCAAGAACGGAGCAGGATGCTCAGAACTGAAGAGTGGTCGATATCGACCTGACTTGGTCGATATAGACCTGGTCCCAGTCGAAATTTCCAAGATCGACTTGAAATGACATGAAGACACGAAGACAACTCGATATCGACCAGTGTTGGTCGATATCGACCAAAATCGACTCGATAATCCTGCCAGAGCCAAAATCGAGTGAACAGAAGTGGATCCAAGAAGATGACTCGATATCGACCTACTTTGGTCGATATCGACCAATTGGCAGTGTCGAGTACATGTCGATTCCGAGTCCTATCCTAATTCCGAGTGAGAAGATATTCCAAGAGAAGATTCCTTACAAATGAAGACTAGAGATATTTTATCTTTTTATCTTTTTATTTATCCTAAGGGTGGAACATTTAATTACTATATAGGATTTATCTTGTTTTACCAATTTAGATTTATTTATTTCCAATTAGAATTATATCCTTAGATAGAAGATGAAGTTTCCTTACCTTGACTAGCAAGGATTAAGTCCTATAAATAAAGCCCATGGGGCTAGTTTTTATTCATTCCAAGCTAGAGATATTGAGTAGAGAGAGAGAGAGAGTGGAAGCCGAGTGGAGTTGTGAATCGAGAGCAGAATTGGCTTCATTCGGTTGTAAGCTCTATTTTAGTTTATTAATGCAATTTATTTCCCTTTTATTATTGATGAGTTTTCCTACGATGAAGAGCGAGTAGTCCACCCACTTCTAGGGTCAGGGTGAGCCCGGCAATAGCCAAGCGTGCTTGAGATAAAGATTCGACCTTTGTTGTGTTTTGAGCATGCACTGCCTTTTATATGTTTATTACCTATTTAATAGAGATTTAGGTTAACAACTTGGATTATAAACATAAAATTGGTATATACAATTAGGGTTTC
The DNA here is from genome assembly GCA_963922045.1 of Persicaria maculosa. Classification (NCBI taxonomy): domain Eukaryota; kingdom Viridiplantae; phylum Streptophyta; class Magnoliopsida; order Caryophyllales; family Polygonaceae; genus Persicaria; species Persicaria maculosa. The sequence continues at coordinate 44,574,080 of OY998255.1, forward strand.
TTGAAAGAGTTGTCTAATTATTGGAAAAGGCGAAAGCTTGTTCCTTTGATGTGATTGCATGATTATTTCTCTTTATCTTACCCTATGCATGTTTGGTTATCGTTGTTGCAAACCCCGATCTTGGAAGTTTTCTTTTACATAGTTTATTCCGAAATCTACGAACTTTGTCTTTTATTTCGTTTTCTGCACCTACTCGATTTCGACCAAAACTGGTCGATATCGACTTCCAATTCTCGATCCAGAAAGATCGCTGCTTGTTTGTGTTTCTGCAGGTACAGGTCGAAATCGAGCAAACTGGTCGATATCGAGCACTTAGGTCGATATCGAGTGACCTGGTTGAAATTTGTCTGACGATTGCAGAACCCAAAAATCGACTGGATTTGGTTGATATCGACTAACACTGGTCAATCTCGAGTGAATCTCTTGAGGTCGAAATCCGACGTGAACATCCGCTACCTAGGATCCGCTGACACGCTTCCTCGAGGATCGAACCTTACTTCCTTTTGCTACATCAGGAGGGAGTCTTGAACATTATTTGCTGGGAACCAAATCGGTTTGCTTTATTTTATTCATACTTTATTTGCAATCTCGATTTCTTCCTACAACAGTAACACCATTCCAGAGGCTGACGGGAGACTTCAAGCTGTCAAGGGAGATAGGGCACCTAAAGTGCCCCGGTATCGGACTTCCTATATGTTGTAGCGGGGAGAGAGAGGATTGGGACTTAGGGGGAGGGTGAGATAAAGTTAGGAGGACTTAGGAGTGTTAAGGGTTGGGGCTTGAGCATCCATCCACCATGAAAGCTCGGGAGAGCTTTCTCAAACACTCTTCAAGGATCGGTCGCCCTTAAATCTCTCAAACCCTAACTCCTCTCTCTCTCTCTCTCTCTCTCGACAACAATTGTGAAGCCTGATGGGAGTGGTCTTTCATTTCGTTCTTTCCTTTCCTTTTTTTAATTAAAAATAAATAAAATTGGCAAAACATTGCCTAGCCATCGCGAAACTTAGCGACTGAGTCAACCCCGTTGCTTAAACCATGGCAAATATACTCCATTAGCAACGGAAAAAATGTGTCGTTGCTAACTGGTGTAGCTAAAAGAATTTTTTTTAGTAGTGGGTAGAACTCGAGCTTAGACTCGTGCGGCAAGAAGACATAGTTGACCAACCCAAATTTCTGGTGGAAGACACCGACCTCAGGTACAAGACTCGATAGCAGCATAGATAGTGGGACACCAAACAAGACTCGAAACAGGGAGAGGAGACGCTTCTCGACCCTTGCTAACATGCCTAGATATTTTGGTGGGACGGATGATGAAATCGGAATCATCAAGGGGGTTGAGTTATGGAAGGGCTATTCTGACAAGATAGGTATTCCAATTACACAAGGTTAAGGTTTCCTCCCGCTATCCCGTTTACACATTCAATACATGATTCAAGTTAAGGCATACCGATTAGTTCGCTATCCTATGCACAATAGCACTCAACACGATTAATATGATCCTCTTCAAGAAAGAGCACCCTCAGGCCCAATTAGATATATGTATAAAAGTAAGCATAGAGACGATCTATGCCGTCCTTCGAGGGACGGCTTACCGGAGGGGCAAGAACCTCACGGCGTCCTAACTCGACACTCCAACCTCTGTGGTGTTCCTTGGAGTCTTCTAGGCCCATCTGTAAATAGAAGCTAGCATTTTTCCTACTGTTCCCCGAGTTCTACATCCATAAGGGATGTCTATCGCTTTGGTCTCTACCCACGAGAATGTTTCCCCTTTATTCATTTAGGTTTTAAGTCCAATTAAATTTATTTTGCCCTTTTAAAAATATTTTCCAAATCCATTTGAAATCATTGAGCGATTTTCAAAACCACTCCAACCTATTTTACTCGGATTGCAAAACCTGGCTTTGATACCACCTTTGCAATGGCCCGAGATTAAGATTCCCGAGTTATGTTTCGAGGGATAAAACCCCTCATTGTGATCTTGCGCCCCGAGTATAGGTTGAAGGTTTGAAACCGAAGATTTGTAGTTTAAAGTGGGATTTCGCACCCAAATCCGAAAAGTCTGTTGGAGACCCCGGGGTAAATCCATGTATCTGTCTTAAGTCTACAACTCGAAAAACCTTTTATCATGCAAAGGAGGACATAAGTTCTGATAATGATACAACCAGAGATGCGGCTGTGCCGGGTCAAAATAGAGTATAAGTAGGAGGAAATCTCAAAAGCATAAATCTGGTGAAGTCAGGGTTCAAACACTCTAATCTTCGCCAAATGAATGGACCCCATCATAACAGCACGAAATCAAGCAGTGGAACGGGTACCTGAAACTATACCACAAAGTCAAGCCAAGTGGTATATCCCTCTTCTACCACCGCCCCCCTTCCAGATAGGGTGGAAACTGGCCAGTTCGATACTATAGCATATATATATATATATATATATATATATATATATATATATATATATATATATGACTCAAGGAGGACAACACCCGATGAAGCTAGGTTGCCCTATGACCCTAGAAAGGACTCTAGGACTCACAGATAACGACCGTTCTATATTCAAACGCATACAGAATAAAAATGCTCATTCTTAAGTGCAAGTCCTAAGCATGATACTACATGACATGCTTTTATGTATATGCAACACCTACATACTATATGACACATTAGGCAGGAGGTCCTGGTTACTGAGTAAGCCCTAGAGGACTTACCTGGCTAGCAGATCGGCAAAAGAAGAGTCCAGCACACAATAGTTACAATTACAGAGTATTACCTAAGTACATAACGAGAATACACTGAGTATACGTCTCTAGCCACTCTGAACACATATATCACACAATCATACAAGTAGATAATTAACAAACTCGCATCAACCATACTTTCAGTTCACCACGATCAACCATCTCTTATCTCATACTATTCATCATAATTTGCCAACTCATCAACTTAAAATAACCCCCATATCATACTTAGTCAAATTTACATATTACTATTTCATACTCATCATAAATCACCACAAGTCATGCTATTAGTCACAAATATCATGCCGTTAGTCAAACGCTCATTTTATCATGCTATTTAGTCATCGAGTAAGTCTTATTCCCAAGTTATTTTCAAAACCGTTTCAAATCCGAATTAAACATTTAAGATTACCCTTGAAAATATTTGCTAAATTACTTTTTCAATTTGTTTATTTAACCTTTTATAAAATCTCCAAAAATTATATTTTTATACCTTAACCCCCAAATAATATTAATTATTTAAACAAATAATTTAAATAACCAAACCGGTCCGCCAAAACGCAACCGAATCCACCCAACTGAAGAGTGTCGCGGCTGCGACAATAATGCTGCAGCCGCCGCTTGGCCGCGCCCGCGGCCTTCGTCTCCTTCCTTAGATCGCCGCACTGGTTCGACCCTCAATGATGGAGCTTGAATCCTTCCCATTTCCGACCCCTCTTAATCTCTCAAACACTCCAATCCCACCCACCAAGGACACGGAACAAGTTGATCGAAGCTACAGGAAGCGAAATGAACGAATCTTACCGAGGTATTCGCGGACGTCGGTGCTTCGTCGGAGCTCGCCGGAGACTCGATTCACTGCGTAGAAGAGGGAGGAACCTCGAGTTCGAACAGGAGAGTAAAGAAAGGTTAAAAGAGGGATCTTTCATGGGATTTTGAATCGAACGAGAGGTCGAAGCTTACCGACCTCGGAATCGCTAAAACAAGGGACGGAATGCTCGGGCAGTCTGGCCTTGCGTCGTCGGAGCTGCTGGGTTTCGGTGGGGCTCCTAGCTACTGCTGCTTTATCAAATGGAGAAGAGGCTGGGCTTCGATGGAACTAGAAAGGAAGCTCGAATGGGGCGTCCGATTCTTCACGGTAAATAGGGGAGCTGCTGCTTGCGGTTGCTGGTCCCGTCTCCGGTGGTGGCGACGACGATGAACAGGCAACTGGTGGTGGTGAAGATGGTGGACGTTGATGGTGGTGATGAAGATGGAGATGGAGTCAATGGTGGTGATCAGGGGCAATCGGAGAAGAGGGTGCGTGAAGGAGATGAAGGTGATGGTGAACTGATGGGGAAGGAGGAAAGTGATGGTGTGGAAATGGTTCATCATGAAGGTGATGGTGAATATGTAGAGGAGAGGGGAATGCCGATGGTGATGGGGAGTAGGTATGGTGAGGTAAGGTGATGGGAGTAGGTGAAGATGAGTGTTGAATTGGTTAACAAATACCCGAAATTAAATCCCGAATACGCGAATTTTGAATCCCAAAATTTGTTCACTAATGTTAGTTTCCCCGAATTTCGCTTTCTCGATCAATTAGATTTTTAAAATCGACAAGGATATCGCCATCCGATAATTATTTTGAATTTTCAAGGGTGAAAGGGAGGAAATCGCTCGTCAAATTTTATATTCCGGTCGGAATCCGCTAGCGAGTTTTAAATCCGATTTAAATTCATTTTTTAATTTCCTTTTTCCAAAAATTTAGGATTTTAAAATCCGAGCCTTTACATTCAGTCGACGGCTGTGGTGGTGGCTCCGGCCGTGTAGCCGAGCCGGTATGGGAATCAGAATCATCACTCTACAATTGAATCGACAATCTCCTCAGCAACCTCCGGTGTATTCGAAACTTGAATTGATAACGTGATGCTCAACTTCGGTCCTTCAATGGCAAGAAGGTGAGAGGAAAGCATAAGACTTCGGTCCTTCAATGGTGAGAAAGTGGGAGGAAAGGGGCGGGACTGGAACACGTTCAATGTCGAGAATGATCACTCTTTAACTGAATCGACAATCTCCTCAGCGACCTCCGATGTATTCGAAACCTAGATTGATAACGCGAGGCTCGACTTCGGTCCTTCAATGACGAGAAAGTGAGAGAAAAGCATGCGAGTATGGAATGGAACTGTCGATCGAGAGGCGGCCATGGGTATAGTGAACAACGCCTCTACTAGGGGAAGAAGAGAAGAAAAGAAAGGGATGTAGCAGGGGTAAAATTGGAAATTGGGGACACACCTAATTTTTATAAGAAAATGGACCTTGGGCTAAAATTTTGCCTCCAAATGGACACATACCAAATTTTTCCATAACTATTTGAAACATATAGACCCTTGTTTTGATGTTATTACTTGTCTATATAATACTTTAAATTAGAAGACTTTGATGACGTGTTATCTTCTCCTTTATTTTAGCTAATTCAACTAATCTCCTATTTTCTACTTTTTTACTTTTTTCTCTCTCCTATATTTAATTATTATGTCCTTTAATATTGTTTTTATTCTTCCCTTTATCTTTTTAAATCAATCATATTCTTTCTTTTATTTCCAACATATTTGTTAACAATCTATATCTATATATCTATATAATACTTTAAATTAGAAGACTTTGATGATGTGTCATCTTCTCCTTGATTTTAGTTAATTCAACTAATCTCCTATTTTCTACTTTTTTATTTTTTCCTCTCTCCTATATTTAATTATTATGTCCTTTAATAGGGATTTTGTTCAAATGGACCTTTAAGCATATTTGGTTAGCTAGATAGGCCCATCAATTGTTTTTTTAGCATGCTTAGCCCATTAATTGTTTTTTTAGCATGCTTAGCCCTCTTAAACGGTCAATGGTCAACCGTTGACCGGTCAACCCATTTTGATGCCAACTTCTTTTTTTTTTTTTCTTTTTTTTTTTTTGATGCCAACTTTTTTTTTTTTTTTTTTTTTTAGTGATGCCATATTTTACCGTTTGGATGCCAAAATTTTATGGTGACAATTTTATATAATTGATGGCATAAGAGCTTAAAACGTGGAATCAAAATATTGTCACCTTATTGTCACTTTTCTAATGAAATGATTGGATGACTTTTTTTTAATGCCACTTTTTTAAAACATTGATGACATTTTTTGTGATGTCATATTTTACCGTTTTGATGCCAACATTTTATTTTCACTCTGATGCCACTTTTCTAATTAAATTATTGGATGACACTTTTTTTAAACTTTGATGACATTTTTTGTTTACTCTAATGTCACGTTGACCATTGATGCCATTTTGAAAAATTTGTATCACATTAAAGAAAAAAATGTCATCAAAAAATACTACTTTGAAAAAATATCATCAAAAATATGGCATCACGGTAAAAAAAATATTATCAAAAAATTGACATAAAAAAGTGGCATCAAAGTGAAAATAAAATATAGTAAAATTTTGGCATCAAAACGGTAAAATATGGCATCACTAAAAAAAAAAAAAAAAAAGTTGGCATCAAAATGGGTTGGTCAACGTTGACCGGTCAACGGTCAACGTTGACCGGTCAACGGTCAACGTTGACAACCGTTGACCGGTCAATGGTCAAACGGTTGACCATTGACCAACCCACCCTATTGGGAAGGGGGCTAGGGCAAAACTAATTAAATTGATTTAGGGGCTAAGTGGCTAATTGAATATTCAAAAAAGGCCCTCTACCAAAATCACCCTTATTTTTATTCTTCCCTTTATCTTTTTAAATCAATCATATTCTTTCTTTTATTTCCAACATATTTGTTAACAATTAACCTTAATTCAAAACATCTATATATCTATATAATCTATATAATACTTTAAATTAGAAGACTTTGATGACATGTTATCTTCTCCTTGATTTTACTTAATTCAACTAATCTTCTATTTTCTACTTTTTTACTTTTTCCTCTCTCCTATATTTAATTATTATGTCCTTTAATATTACTTTTATTCTTCCCTTTATCTTTTTTAAATCAATCATATTCTTTCTTTTATTTCCAACATATTTGTTAACAATCTATATCTATATAATACTTTAAATTAGAAGACTTTGATGACGTGTCATCTTCTCCTTGATTTTAGTTAATTCAACTAATCTCCTATTTTCTACTTTTTTATTTTTTCCTCTCTCCTATATTTAATTATTATGTCCTTTAATATTATTTTTATTCTTCCCTTTATATTTTTAAATCAATCATATTCTTTCTTTTATTTCCAACATATTTGTTAACAATTGACCTTAATTCAAAACATCTATATATCTATATATCTATATAATATCTTAATCTAGAAGACTTTTTGATGATGTGTTAACACCTCCTAAATTTAAGGTTTTTCAACTAATCACAATTTTCTCTTATTATTTCTTTTTTTCCCCTCTTCATCTTTTTCATACATTTACATTTTCCCCCCTTTTTTTTACTTATTTACTAAACATTGGGTTTAATTCAAAACATTGAATTAAATCTAATCTCTACTATCTATATCTATATAATATCTTAATTTAGAATATTTTTTATGACGTGTCAACACCTCCTAAATTTAAGATTTTTAACTAATCTCAATTTTCTCTTATTATTTCTTTTTCTTTTTCTCTTCATCTCTTTCATGCATACATTTTTTTCACTTTTATTTTCTACTCATTTACTAACCATCTATATAAGAGGGAATTGAAGTAAATGACCTTTGCCCCGGTTTGGTTTGCACGCCTAACCCATTAACCGTTCAATTTGCAAAGGCTAATCCTCCCCCTTTAAAAAATTGCACCTCAAGCGGTCATTTTTACCTGGAGTAACTGGTGGTGTCTCCCCTTCCTTTGCCTGTTTCTTGCCCCAAATCTACAGCAGAAAACCAGGGAGAGAGATTGAGCGTGGAGGGGATCGAGTCCACAAGGACAAGAAGGAAGGAGGAAGGAGCGCAGGCATTGGAGCTCGACGCTGCAAATCTACCATGGCAACCGTTTTCCGCTCTCTCGATGTGGCTTATACTTCCGTCTTCACGCCTACCTCTTTCGATTGCAAGCGCCTCCATCTCGCTGCTCCCAAGCCATTCCTAGGTTCTCTCTCTCTCTGAATCTGCTTGTTACCTCCACGATTCGCTTCCGATGTTTGTTGTTGTTTCTAGATTCGATTGTCTTGGCTACGATTCATGGTTCGACACCCGAATTGTTTGGATTATCGCATATTGTGAATTTAGGTTTTGGTGATTTGTGTTTGTTTTTCTTTATTATTCTATTGAGCGTGGATTTTCTTGGTGATTTGTCTCGACAAAGAAGAATAGAGGTGTGCTCAATGTCAGATCTCACCATGTTGCTGGTGGTTCTAAAATTGTCGTTCACAGGGTTGGTAGTCTTGTTATGTTGTTGTCGTGAGTGATCTACCTTATTCTCCTTTTTCTTCTTTCTCTGAGATTCATCCCTAAACAAAACCCTAACTTAATAGTTAGTATATGAGATTATATAGGGAGGAACTAACAAGATTAAGGAAGTTTATAGGGAGTAGAACAGTTACTGGTAGAGTTATAAAAGAAAGCCATGATACAACTAAGCAGCAGGACACATTCACAAGAAGGTTGAAGCTTATCGGTTATCTATAACATTGCAAGTTTGTCTGAGGTCTTGGCGTTTGCAGTTGGATGTTTTATTCCAATGCCAAGTATGAGTACTTTTCTCATGATCTAGACACTGCAATCATGTTATTGGAATTGGATGATAAGGGTGGGAATGCGAACTTTCTTGGTTGTATGAATAACAGTTCAAATTTGGTGCAGTGCAGGTGCTGAGAAGGGTTCGAAAGATCAAAGCAAAAGAAGGTGGGAAAGGTAACCGTCGAGCAACTGCTTGGTTGTATGGAAATGGTCTTATGTTGTAATTGAACTGGTCCACCTGTCATGTTAGTATTGACACCCGTCATGTATTAGGATATGCGCGTCATGTTAATTAAGTTCCCATTTGTGCGTAGGGTGTTGAAGTTGTCATGGATAAGGGGCAGAAAGAGGCCCCATGGCATTGGGACACAGGATCGGCCAAGCTAGGGTACTGAGCCAGATCCTACTCTTCTTGTTGTTGTTGCCTCTGAATTGTTTGTCAGAGCGCTTCACAGGTCAAATTTCTCTTCTTCTGCCTAATTTACTGAATTGTGTTGTTTCCTCTCATGCATGAATGAAGCTGAATTTGTTGTGTGTTTTGTGTGGCATTACGTGCTGTTGTTTTTGGTTTTCACATGTTTGCATTTACTCTAAAGTCTAAGGTGAATATCTTGCCCAAGTCTTGTATTTGGGTTTTCACATGTTTGCATTTACAACTGAGGTTTACCCCTCTTTCCCTTTCCCAATCCAATTATTTCAAATTTTTAGGGTTCGAATTGCAATTGATGGCCAAGGGTTGCGGGCTTTGAAATTGAAGACAAATGAAGAGGATAGTAGATAAATAGAAGAACGTGAAATTCCGAAATCAACTGTCGGCAAGGTTTAATTAGATTTTTTGTTCAATTGAATGGTAAATGTTGAACTATGTTAATGCCCTGAAGAGGTAAATGTTCAACTATGTTAATGCCATGGCCACTGTTGGAGTGTTTGTTGGTGTTTTAGTTTCGATTCAACTTCAGTTATGTTAAATATTTGTATTGTAATACTGTATTACTTATTTGCTCAATTTCCTTGTTAAGTTTCTACTGAAAGAATCAAACAATTTGATTCTTAAATGCTGAATTTGTTCTACTTGTTTCTCTTTCCCTCACTTATTTGGAGTTTGGACTTTGAATTGGAGTATACTTTATATTTAATTCATCAGCTTGTTAATGTAGTGATGGTAAACACTTTAGAAATGAATATTTATTATGTCATGTAATTTGTTTTGTTTGTCATGTGTCATATTCTAGGTGTCATGTTAATTAGTGATGTTTATGGATAAGTTCATGACACCGGAGAGTTCGGTCAGTTAAATTTGTGACGTTTTCAGTCTCTAAGCAACTTGCATAAACCCAAAAATCACTTTCATCTCATTCAATTGCTTCGAGCATCCGTCGAGCGTTTTTTTTAGAATATAGACGAGTTCACAATTCTAAAATTCAATAAAATACCAAAATGGATAATTCATCGCCTAATACAAAATGGCTAATTCTAAGCAGTATATCATTCACTTTTATTAAAACTCAACCGAAATTCTAAATTCAATAAAATACCAAGCTTCACAATTCTAAAATTCAATAAAATACCAAGCTTCACACATGTCATGTAAAAAAACTTCACCTATCATGTAAAACAATTCACCTGTCAAGTAAACAATTCACGTGTTAAGAAAAACAATTCACCTGTCAAGTAAAAAATTCACGTGTCAAGTAAAATACATTATGTGTCATGTAAATCCGGTATGAGTGACATGTAAATTCAATATGGGTGACGGGTAATTATATGTTGATTCGGACCTTTATAATTGAAATGATTATCCCCGCGATTCAATCTATGTGGCCAAGGGAGGATTCAAGGGCTACGACTTTCATCCAACAGGACAACGCAAGAACTCATCTTCATCTATACGATGAGCAATTTTAGCTTACAGCTTCACAAAATGAATTTGACATTAGATTGATATTTTAACCGGCCAACTCCCCGGACTTAAACATTTTTTTGGTGTTGCTGTCATAGAAAAGAGAGGAAAAAGTGTTCGGTTTCGATAGAAAACTGTGTAAATTCGTCCACGGGAAAAAGTGTTCGGTTTCATATGCAGATGAGTTTCATTCAATATTAATATTGTAAATTTGTAATATAGTATGAATGATCAAAATTTTTTTTTTATTACAATAAGTGTTATCGAATATATGATGCATGTTCTTTGGCAATTTCGCATTTAACATGTTGTTTTACTAAAAAAATGTACATTGTCTATGAATTACAAGTTCGAATTTCCCATAATTACAAAATGTGTGAACCACTTGACCAAAAAAAAAATTGTGCGAACCACATACTCAATTCCTCGCTATGTACCATAAGTGTTTCCAAGTGCATCATAAGTGACACAAAAACGCACCGGTCAGTCGACCAGGATGCACATAGAGCACTGCCATGTCAAAACTATTAACTATCATGTCAAAGGTATTACTTGACTGGTTAAAAGCATTATATGTCATGTACATCGTCGTTGAATGACATGTTTGAATTTCCCATAAGTGCAAAATTCGTTAACTACATATTGAATTACAAAAGCCGGAGCATAAGTGTCTCCAGGTGCATCATACTTGACACCAAAAGACACCGGTCATTAGACCAACACGGACATGGGTCGTGAAGAACACACAAGGGGAGATGAAGAGCTATTCACGCTGCACTTACCATTTTTTAGAGAGAAATTCATGGAGCGTATTTGCCCATTACACTAGCAAAGTAGCAAGATTGACAAAGATTATTCAATGGCACACACACAGGATTCATGGGAAATCCTAATTGCACTAGCAACGTAGCAAGATTGGCAAGTAAATATTAACTAGTGTCATGCACAAACATTGAGGCTGGAATGTTGAAATAAACGGGTGACATGTATAAAAGCTGGTGGCAAAACGTGAGTTGTTTTTCCTGAAAAATTGAGTTGTTTTTTCTCTCTCTTTCTCTCAGCACTTTCTGAAAAAATGGGTTGCTTTTTCTCTCTCCTCCTCTGAGCACTCTCTCTCCTCTCATTAATTCACCTCTGATGAGTTCTACTTTTTTATTCCCTCTCTCACATGCTTTTCTTTTTCATTTTTTTCTTTCCTCTCTCAGCTCTCTCTCCCTGTCAGCTTTTTTGTCCAGTTGTCTCCCACACTATGACCTGCTACCTGCTACACTTGTAAGCGGATATCCGTTTTTAAGCAAGTTTTTTCCGGATGGGGTTAGGTGTGCAAAGTTTGCAACCAAAAGGATCATTTTAGCAAAAGGCCCTCTGAAGGTTCGATAATGTAAAACAAAGTAATATAAAGATACTCTAGACGGGGGGTTGAATAGAGTATGCCGGTTTTTCGCGGATAGTCTCAAGACTTTTGAAGCTCGTGCAAAACCCTTTGAGATTAGACTTAGTCTTTTCTCTGAAAACCTGAAACACAAAGTTAAACAATTCGAACCAAGTGCGGAAATAAGGTAAAGCAGTAAGTAAAGGACGCAATGAGTTGTTTACGAGGTTCGGCACGAACTTGGCCTACGTCCCCGCCTAGGGTTCTTCCACAACCCTAGGATTCAACCGGCTTTTATTGATTCACAAGACTTAGGATCCTAATAGCTCACCGAGAAGCCTCTCTCCTATACAATTGCAATCTAGTCAACTCACGTTCCCTTGGAGTCCTAAACCAATTTAGAAGAGCCCCACGTCTCTCAGCTATCTAGTACAATCCTCTTACACTTAGTGAATCAATAGCATAGTGTTCACTTCCTGAGTTACAAAACTCTCGAGTATAACACTCTCTTAGAATATATCCTATACGGTCACTGTGTAACTCTCAAATGCTTTGAAACGAAGTAACAGACTCTTAATAACTAGCAGAGAGCACACGAAGAAGACAGATTTCACTTGAGGGCTTGAGTGTATGAATGCTTGTGTTCAACGAATGTCTGTACTGTCTTCTCTTCTTCCTTTTCTTTTTACAGAGAACAAATCGGCGCCTCCAAAGAAGAATCTTCTCTTCAACGGCTAGGCTGATCATGGCAATCTTCGAGATCTTCTATACTTGGAAAGTTTTGAAGCCATGATCTCCGATTGTGTCTTTCTTACTTTTCGACTTTGGAAGGAGATAAATATTTGAAAAACTTCCTGAAACGTTAGTATAAATATCTGGAAGCATATAATAATATCAAATAATATTCGAGCAAATTATCATAGAGAACAGGTTTTGTGTTTCATCAACAAAGTTGTAGCTTCAAGACCTTTGACACAGATTGTCTCTCAAAGCCTTTGAAACTTATTCCGATTTTCATCAAGGGAGTGGAGTTATCAATCTCCCCCTTGATGAAAGACAAAACCTGTGCATCCCTGCAACTTAGTCAAACATATATAATATAAGCAATATCGGACTAAGTACTTGCATGGGTTAGACGAATGTTGGATCTTAATTTTAAAACATGAAAGACATCCAACTGAAAACAAAACAAGGTCTTCCAAGACCTTCATAGAAGTTAGAAAATGTTTTCAAAGTCTAGACCACAACAGATCATCTCCCCCTTTTTGTCTTTCAACAAAGGGAGGAGGTAAAACAGTCACCAAAAGTTTTGAAACAGTTTCCAAAAACCAGCAATGTTTCCGATTCGTGGTTAGGGTAGGGTAGGATAGGGTTAAGCTTCATCGTCCGGAGCATCATCAGTGAGCAGCGACCTCAGACCTTGCAACAGCTTGGACACCCCGCTCATCTCTGTCATAAACTCCTTGTGCAGCTCCTTGATATCCAGGCGAACTTCCTCCAAGCCCAATTCCAGGTTGTCCATGCGTTCATCAATAGCTGAAGCAGTGGGAAGAGCTTTTGAGGGAGAGGCAAGATTCCAAGTCCCTTGGGGGGACCGAGTGATGCCTATCTTCTCAAAGCTCTTGGAGTCGAACTTACCCATATGACGCTGTTGTTCTTCATTTTTGAAATCGATTCCAGAAGCTTTGAAGATATGTGTCAAAAGGGTGGCAAAGGGGAGGGGAGTTCCTTTTCTGGCTTTTCGAGTGTGAGCCATGGATCCGAGAATAGTGTTGGCCAGATCAAGATCAAGGTCGTTCAGGATGCGGTATACGAGGATCATGGCATTATCCGTAAGGAGAGAGCCAGAGTTTAAGCGGGGTAGGAGGCAACGCACAATGATGTTGAAAATAATTTTTGCCTCTAGGGTAAGGGATGAGTGGGTAAGCTGTTTTGAGGTGCTGTTGGATGCTTCGGGTAGGAGATATTTAGATCGGGCAAGGGTAACGCACTGTTCTTTCGTGGGGCTTTTAGGAGAGGGTGGACAAGGTCTAGATAGGCCAAGGAAATCAGTGAAGTTAATGGAGTTGAAAGAGATTCTAACTCCCTTGACGACGGATTCCAAAGACCAACCGTCGGCATTGTGTTTGGCTTTTAGGTTTATGTAGAACAGGCGGGTAAGTTGGGGATAATAGACAGCTTCAAGGTTGAGAAGGGTCCAGGTAGGGGATTGTTTGAGTAGAGAGATGCATGGCAAATTCAAAGCTTCAAAGAACGCAAGATCTAAAAAATCAGAACAACAAATCCTACGAGTTCGAAACTCATCTACCCACTTTCCAACCATCTCAACATTTTTAAACAATGAAGAGGGCAATAATTAGTTTACCTGGATGAGGGCAGGTGGATCAGCGTTCTTCCTGCGTGCTTGTGTGGGAGCAGACCTCTTGGCAGGCGCCTCAAGACTTCTGAGAGTGCCCTTCTTGATACGCTTGGGAGATGGAGGCTTGGCAGTTGCTAGGGCTTTCCGCTTCTTTGGACACGGGGGAGGAGGAGGAGGAGAAGAAGAGGGAACAGGTTCGGGCTCCTCATCCTCTTCGTCCTCAGACCCCAAGTCCTCAGCGGACCCTTCATCGTTGTCTCCTTCAGCATCCTCGTCATCACCGGTCTCGTCGTCCTCCATTTCTTCTTCCTCTGGTTCCTCCTCAGTGGGAACCTCCTTCTCAGCCTCTTTTCGAACTCTCTCGGCCTCCTCCTCGGCCAATTTCCTTTATCAGAGCTTCTTCCTCGGCTTCCTTGGCTGCATCTCGTTCCAAGATCGCATCTAGATCCTCCTCTTCCTCCTCTTCGTCCACCTCCTCAGTAATGATTTTCTTTTTCCCTTTTTGCTTAGCACTGAGAGGTTTCTTCGCTGAGCGCTTCTGAGAACTCTTGGTTGATGTAGTCGTGCTCTCAGCGATGGTGCTCTGGACAGTAGCTGGGACGATTGCTTGTGGAGTGGGTTTTGGTTGAGGAGAAGTGGCAGTGGCCTGGCGTCCCTTAGGGGTGACGTTTGGGTGTGGAGGCTTTCTTTGATTTAGGAGCCATGGAGATTTTCGGCTAGGGTTTCAGAACAGTTGAGAGGTTGGAAAGGTTTAGATAAGTCTGAAGTGGTGAGAGAATCGGGTACAGTTTGGGGTTTAAGTAGAGTGAGATGATGGAGTTGATGGGACGGGTTTAGAGTTCCAATGATGGTAATCATAACATTGCCATTTTGAAAATATTTCAATTTAAAATTCAAACCTTCTTCTCACAATTTAAAATATGAGGGAAAGTAATCCGAAAATATCTTTTCCAAAATTAAAACATATACCCGGATAAAATAAGTGATATATATAAAGAAGTTTAAAATCCATTGAAAACTATATTTGATCAAATATCTAAAAAGATATTAACCAAATATATGATCCGATATATGTTCTCTACTATTCAGAGCACAGACCTTAACATAATTCTCAAAGGTCTTGAGACTGAGTAGAATTTATCTTTCGTAAAGGGAAAGCTCCCCCTATGAAAGTGCATCCTTGTAAAGCATTCTAATCTCACGTCTAATGAAGGTGAACCTGTCCTCTGCCAAAGGCTTAGTGAAAATGTCAGCCCATTGATAATCAGTAGAAATAAAGGATATGGACACATCACCTTTTTCAACATGATCTCTAATGAAGTGATGCCTTACGTCAATATGTTTGGTCCTTGAATGCTGAACAAGATTCTTTGTGATTGATATGGCACTTGTGTTGTCACACTTAATGGGAATACTTTTGAGGTTGATGCCAATATCTCTCATTTGTTGAGCTATCCAAAGGATTTGGGAGCAACATGCTCCAGCAGCTATGTATTCGGCTTCAGCAGTGGATAGAGCAACTGAGTTTTGTTTCTTTGAATGCCAACTGATCAAGGATGCTCCTAAGAATTGGCAACATCCTGATGTGCTCTTCCTATCGACCTTCTAGCCTGCAAAATCTGCATCAGAATACCCGAATACTGTAAAATCTTTTTGCTTTGGGTACCATAAGCCAAGCTCCTTAGTGCCATTGAGATATCGGAAGATCCTCTTCACAGCTACGAGGTGAGATTCTTTAGGATCAGCTTGAAACCTAGCACACATGCAAACACTAAACATGATGTCAGGTCTACTAGCTGTAAGATATAGTAAAGATCCAATCATTCCTCGATACTCCTTTTGATTGACACTCTTCCCAGTCTTGTCTTGATCTAGGGATAGTGTTGAGCTCATGGGTGTCTTGGCTACTTTAGATTGATCCATCTTGAACTTCTTCAAGAGATCCTTAGTGTACTTGCTTTGGTTGACGAAGATCCCTTTCTTAGATTGATAAACTTGTAATCCCAAAAAGAAGTTGAGTTCACCCATCAAGCTCATCTCAAATTCACTGCACATAATGTCAGAAAATTCCTTGCACAAAGATGTGTTAGTAGCACCAAACAATATATCATCAACATATATTTGAATAACCAAAATGTCCTTTCCTTTGGTCTTGATAAAAAGAGTCTTGTCGATCAACCCCATTTTAAAATCACTTTCTAACAGATATTTTGACAAGCGCTCATACCAAGCTCTTGGGGCTTATTTCAAACCATAAAGCGCTTTGTCTAGTTTGTAAACATGATTAGGAAATTCTGAACTTTCAAAACCTGGGGGTTGAGCCCCATAAACTTCTTCCTCTAAGAAACCATTAATAAAAGCACACTTGACATCCATTTGATATAACTTTATGCTCATAAAAGATGCAAAATGCTAATAAAATGCGAATGGCTTCAAGCCTGGCTACGGGAGCAAAAGTCTCCTCGTAGTCAATACCTTCCTCTTGATTGTAGCCTTGAGCAACAAGTCTTGATTTGTTCCTCACGATTTTACCATTCTCATCTAGCTTGTTTCGAAATACCCAACGTGTGTCAATGACTGATTGATGCTTTGGCCTAGGCTTCACGGTCCAGACTTTGTTCCTTTCAAATTCTTTAAGCTCACTTTGCATAGCAATGATCCAGTCTGGTTCTTGAAGGGCCTCATCTACCTTCTTTGGTTCTATAAGAGAAACAAACGCGTGAAAAGCACAAAGATCTTTAAGTTTAGAACGAGTTTGAACACTAGATGTAGGGTTAGAAATGATATCCTTTAATGAGTGTGATGAGGAGTATTTGAATTTTCTTTTGCTAGTCTCAGCTCCTTGATTCGTCACACCAGCAGGATTGATTTGTGGTACATCTGACTCCGTAGTCCTGTTAGGTTCAGTTACAGCAGTTTCTGACATTTCAACACTGTTGAGAATCTGTTCCTGCATGTTTCTCTTCTCTGTGTTCTTGGTGGCAGCATCATCACCTTCCTCGTTCTCTGCATGGATGTTAAGATCTATATCTGTAACACTTTCACTCAAAGAACCATCATTGCATTCATCAAATATAACATGTATACTTTCTTCAACTAACTGAGTCCTTTTATTGAAGATTCTATAAGCTTTGCTACTTGTGGAGTAGCCAAGAAATATACCTTCATCACTACACGCATCAAATTTCCCAAGGTTATCTTTTCCATTGTTATGAACAAAACAAGTACAGCCAAAGGGTTTAAAATAAGATATAAGTGGTTTGCGGCCTTTGAAAAGTTCATAAGGAGTTTTCTTTAAGATGGAACGAATAAGACAACGATTCAAAATATAGTTAGCTGTGTTAACAGCTTCAGCCCAATAGGTTTTAGGTAATGCATGTTCTAAAAGCATAGTCCTTGCCATGTCCTCTAGGGTGCGGTTCTTTCGTTCCACAACCCCATTTTGTTGAGGTGTCATAGGAGTAGAAAAGTTATGGGAGATGCCATATTTAGCAAAAAACAAATCAAACTGAAGTTGATCAAACTCCCTACCATGATCACTTCGAATTGACACTATGGGCTCGTTTCTTAAAGTTTGCAACTCCTTACATAGTTTTGAAAACTCAAATAAGGCCTCTGATTTTTCTTTTAAAAATGCAACCCAAGTATATCTAGAAAAATCATCAACAACAACAAGCATGTACTTTTTACCATTGGGAGATTTGACTCGCATAGGACCACATAAATCCATATGTAAAAGTTCAAGGGGTCTAGAAGAACTTACAACCTTTTTGGGTTTGAAAGAGCTATGTGTTTGTTTACCTCGTGTGCATGTATTGCACATATCAATACCATTGAAGTCCATTTCCGGTAGCCCTCTTACAAGCCCTTTGAACACAAGCTTCTATAGTGTATGTGGACTCACATGACCGAGTCTCCTGTGCCAGAGCTTTGGATCGTCCGTCAAAGCCTTTAGACAGGCTAAGCTTCCTTGTGCCACTTGCTCAGCATTTACAGCATACATATTGTTGTAACGATATGCAGTCAGAACAACTTCACATGTATCTTCTCTGCACACTAGACATCTTTTCTTGTTAAATCTGACATCATTGCCACTATCACATAATTGAGATACACTAAGCAAATTATACTTCAAACCATTCACAAAATAGACATTTTTAATACTATGGTTGGAATCACTCCCAACACTACCAATACCAACGATGTCGCACTTTCCTTTGTCACCAAGAGTGATTGTTCCAGTGAATTGCTTCTTTAGATCATGGAAAAGAGAACTCCTTCCACTCATATGCCTCGAGCATCCACTATCAATAATCCATTTTTGCTCTTTCACCTTGGTGATCTCCTGCAAGACAAACATCAACCTTTGTGGCTAGACCAATAATCAAATTTATATCCATTATTAGGATAAACCATATTTGGTAAAATAGTGCCTTTGGGGACCTAAACTTGCATTATCCGTTCTTTTCTCAAATGAACAGGAAATGTATTGCGAATAATATGTGGATCCTTTCTTCTATAGGGGCAGGTCTCTTTTACATGTCCCTTTCTAGCACAGTGGTGACATATAGGAGAGGTTCTGCTTCCTTTTGCCTTTACAAAAGTTGTAATGTGCTGCTTCTTTAAAAATCTTGGATTGTAACCAATACCACTTTTGTTTAGAGAACTTTGTTGCTCACCCAACATCCTATCAAGAGTGCCTTTGGATTTGGTAAAACTTATGAGGGTTGTCTGTTGGTCTTGAATCTTATTATTCAGGGAGATCTTCTCGTTCTCTAAGTCATGATGTTCACTTCTCAGAGATGAGAGAACTTGCTTGAGTTCAGATTTCTCTGAGTCAAGAGTCTTGGCTTTAATGTCAAGACCTGAATAAGAAGCTTCAAGAGTTTTGACCCTCATAGACAGATCCTCAATAGTTCTTTTCTGGTCCACAGTTCTCTTAATAAGAGTGTTAGTTTGGGCAATAAGTTTCTCTTCATTGGCAATCATATTAGAAAGAAATTTTGATAATACATCTTTTGGACTTGCCATAAGTTCTCTTACAGTTACCTCGAGCTTCTCATAGTGGGATTCATCTTCTGATGCCATAAGACAGACATTGGCCTTCTCATCATCGGAGTCAGAGTCAGAATCACTCCAAGTTGCCACCATGGCTTTCTTTTTCCATCTATCACCCTTCTTGGACTGGCTCTTCGTCTTTTGAGGGCAGTCTTTTACAAGATGATCTGTTTCTCCGCATTCAAAACAAGACAGAGGTTTAGTCTTGTTATCATATTTGTTGTATTGAGACTTACCTCGAAATTTAGAAGACTCTGATCCATCCTTGTTGTTGAATTTTTTCTTCATTTTTAGGATTCGAGCACGGCCTCTTGTGATAAGAGCAAAAGGATCATCCTCATCGTCATCCTCATCTTCGGAATCAGATCCATCTTTGGGCTCATCCTTCTTAGACTTGAGCGCCAAGTTCTTAGTGCTTGCTGGAAGTTCTCCATCATCTTCATTAAGGATCATCTCATGCGTGATCAGTTTCCCAAGCAGGTCATCAAGAGGCAGAGTGGTGAGGTCTTGGGCTTCCTCTATGGTTGTTACTTTAGGACCTCACTTTTCTTTTAGGAGGCACCTCAATATCTTCCTCACTTTCTCAACGTTTGTAAAGATCTTGCCAAGAGAGTCAAGGTTGTTGGTGATTTCTGTGAATCGTGTGAACATGGCCTTGATAGACTCATCAGCCTTCATTTTGAAAAGCTAATACTTTCGAAGGAAGATACTGATCTTGGTGTCCTTTACTTGGCTGGTTCCTTCATTGGTGACGACCAGCTTGTCCCAAATCTCTTTAGCTGACCTATAAGATGAAATACGGTTAAACTCATCAGTGCTAAGACCACAATAAAGTAAGTTGATAGCCCTGTAGTTTTTGGAGAAGAGTTCAAGATCCGCTTGGATGTATTCAGACTCCTTCTTCGCAACTTTGGTTCCATTTGGTCCGTCTTTCTCTGGAACCTTCAGACCATTCTCTATAATGTTCCAAAGTTCCAAATCTTGATCTATAATGAACATCTTCATCAATGATCTCCAGTGGACAAAGTTGTTTCCTACAAAGAGTGGTGGTCTACTGGTAGACCTTCCCTGTGCAAATCCTCCGCTTGCTTCACCAGACATGATCCTAATAGCATACCGAGAAGCCTCTCTCATATACAATTGCAATCTAGTCAACTCACGTTCCCTTGGAGTCCTAGACCAATCTAGAAGAGCCCCACGTCTCTCAGCTATCGAGTACAATCCTCTTACACTTAGTAAATCAATAACCTAGTGTTCACTTCCTGAGTTACAAAACTCTCGAGTATAACACTCTCTTAGAATATATCCTATACGCTCACTGTGTAACTCTCAAATGCTTTGAAACGAAGTAACAGACTCTTAAGAACTAGCAGAGAGCACACAAAGAAGACAGATTTCACTTGAGGGCTTAAGTGTATGAATGCTTGTGTTCAACGAATGTCTGTACTGTCTTCTCTTCTTCCTTTTCTTTTTATAGAGAACAAATCGGCGCCTCCAAAGAAGAATCTTCTCTTCAACGGCTAGGCTGATCATGGCAATCTTCGAGATATTCATTACTTGGAATGTTTTGAAGCCATGATCTCCGATTGTGTCCTTCTTACTTTTCGACTTTTGAAGGAGATAAATATTTGAAAAACTTCCTAAAACGTTAGTATAAATATTTGGAAGCATATAATAATATCAAATAATATTCGAGCAAATTATCATAGAGAACAGGTTTTGTGTTTCATCAACACAGCTGTAGCTTCAAGACCTTTGACACAGATTGTCTGTGAAAGCCTTTGAAACTTATTTCGATTTTCATCAAGGGAGTGGAGTTATCACCCTCTATATAATATCTTAATTTAGAATACTTTTGAGGATGTGTCAACACCTCCTTAATTTAAACAATTTCAACTAATCGCAATTTTCTCTTATTATTTCTTTTTCTTTTTCTCTTCTTCTCTTTCATGCAATTACATTTTTTCCCTTTTATTTTCTACCCATTTACTAACTATTGGGTTTAATTCAAAACATTGAATTAAATCTAATGTCTACTATTAATATATATTTAAATCTTTATATATTATAATAATAATTATATCAATATAATATCTTAATTTAAAAACCTTTTTGATGAAGTCTAATTAGCTTCGTGGTAAACATTTGTACCATATTATTAAAGATTTCAAGTTTAACTTCATTATTTTATCAGAACTTTTATTAATATTTTATAATATTAATTTTTTATATTTATAAAAGTCACGCCATGGCGCGGGGATTATACTAGTTTATCCTTAAATGTTTAGTTTAATAAAAAGTTAATATAATTTAATAATAAAATTGAATTTTTTTTAAATCCTTAAAGATAATTACAATAAAATTTTTTTCCGAAATTTGATATTCATATAATACTTGTATGCACTATTTAAATTTATAGCATAATATATATATTAAATAATTAATGACATTAGCTTTGTTTTTAATGTTTAACTATGAGGTTACAATAATCAATTAATTACAATACATTTACCTTAACAGTTTTATTTAGTGTAATACATGACTAATTACAATAAATTAATCTTTGTATTACAATATGAAATCTTTATGTATGATAGGAATATTATGCTCCAATAAAAGTGAAATATTGTATCACAATACACAAGTTATTGTGTTACAATAATATTGATGTGTTACAATGATAATGTTAATTTTAATGTACGTACGTACTTTGATATTTCGTTAAGAATTGAAAATGATAAATTATTATTTATTCCTTATAATATATATTATCTTTGAATATTTTTTACCCATTTTAAAACTTGTTTATTAAATATGTTACCCAATTTTAAAAATAAAAAGTATTGAAGGGTATAAATTAATTAATAATGAATGTGAAAATGTATATATAATTAAAGAATTTATTATGAAATCTATAACGCGTTCCCTATATACACCGCAAATGACACGTCTAATTGGACGTTGCAGCAATGTTGGATTAGACGTTGCCAAAACGTCCAATTTGACGTTTTATTTGTTGGGGGAAATTGTCCAAGTGAAGGGGATCCGACGTTGTAACAACGTTGGGTCGGACGTTGTTGCAACGTCGGATCGGACGTTGCACCCTGGATCCCAATGGGCTCCGTCGGGCTTAGCAACGTTTATTTGGACGTTGCTACAACGTTAAATTTAACGTTGCTGCTACCTCCAAATCCCAGAGGCAAAACTAGGGGCGGGCTTAGAAACGTCGGATTCGGCGTTGTCACAACGTCAGATTTGACGTTGTGACTACTCCCAGGTAACCAACCACTCCTATAAAAGGGAATGAGGACCTTGAATAACTCAACACAACAATTCCACTTTATCATTCCTTCCACATTTTCAATCCTTCCATGGAGCCGGTTACATCTGGAGTAGTAGGCTCCACGGGCAGAATTGATTATGCAATCGAAAGGGTTCGGTACCCAATGCCCCCGGACGAGTCCAAATGTGCTTGCAGCAATCCAGAATATAGAGGCATGCATCCATGCGCGCTGTTTCAGGTCGTTTGTGAAAAAGAGAATCACATTTCTGCACCCTTGCGGGTCGGGTGTCTGGAGTGCAATGATTTTCATCCCGGCATTCGTGGAGCCTACGAGTGGAAGGTTGGTGATCTTCTACTTCAACATATCCGGTCATTTTTCGCCGATGTAAACAGATGTGACCACGTTGACGTGTCTCAAACGGCAGGGATAATTGTGAGGGGAGCAAATAAAGAGGTCGCCACCTTTCCATTCACCGAGTTAAAGATTAAAATAATTCCAAAGACGAACTAAGAATAGCATGGTCGATATGAAGAAAAAATTATGTTGTTATCGATGTTGTATTTGTTAGTTGTGGTAATGCCTCGAAGTATGTAATTTGTTAGTTTTAGTAATGCCTCGATGTATGTAATTTGTTAGTTTTAGTAATGCCTCGATGTGAAATCTGATCGTTATCTATAAAGTGAAGCGTTTGCATGTGATTGTTTGTTGTTGTGATCGGGTAGAAACCATCGAAAATAATAACGCAAACAATACGAAATACACAAATATAAAGTAAACGCTGTCATGGGAGTTCACATAACACAACGTTTAATATGACGTTGTAACAACGTCCAATAAAACGTTGCTGCATAGTTTAATGTAACGTTTTAACAACGTCATATTTGGCGTTGTATAAAGGAGGCCTCACAAAAAACGAGAAAGGATTTCCCACTATAAATTACGCCATGCTAGGGTCGAAATTACAACATCTCGTTTGACAGAAGAAGAGATGGCGGCCGGTAACACACCAAGACCTTTCTTCTCAGTCACAGGGAGTGGCCCTAGGGATTTTTTCTGGTGGGTAGAAGACGTCTCGCTCACAGAAATACTGGTAAGCCCCCTTCGGTCTCACATTCGATTTACAACGGACCCAACTCATTAAGTAGATCTTGACATCTGCATCCTCTGCCTTCCAACTTCGAGGAAGAATACGGGCTGGGGGGCGTCGAAAGAATAACGCTGACTAATGGGCCAGGGAGGAGAGGCACCAGCATCCGGGTAGAGCGCAACAGCTCCGGGGCACTCTGGCTCGCACAAGGATGGAATACGTTCGCGAGATCGCGTGGTGTGCGGGTAGGCGCGGGTTTGATGTTTAGCTACTTAGGCAACGCTCGCTTCCGGGTCGTCGTAGTGCCGCCGTAGAATGTTTCACCATCAGAGGAAGAGAACAACAATGATTTCCTCTGAGGTGTGACATGACAGCGACCCGGAAAATCTTCTTAACTAAGTTATGTTTGCTGTAATCTTCTATCATTAATATGAAAAATGAGGCAGTCTAAATGTTTTCATGTAACGTGTTTTTCCCTTAAATAACCACAAATCATATTTGAAAACCCTCCGCGAGGGGAAAAACGCACTAAGTTTTTGCCAACATCCTACCCAACAAAAACAAAGATAATAGAACTTCAAAGTTGATCCAAGTGCTACTGGTACAAACGTCAGACTTAACGTTGTCTTCATATTGCAACGTCATATTGAACGTTGATATCTGGCCCGACGAGGCCCATTTTAGCAACGTCGGATTAGACGTTGCTAAAGTGTCCGACCCGCCCAGCTTCCTTCAAATCACAACGTTGTGTAGGACAAATAACAACGTCGAAACCAACGTTGCTGCAACGTGAAATCCAACGTTTTTACAACGTCACATTCGACGTTTCATTAACAGCGCTAATCGTGGATTTACGGTGTATATAGGATGACCCAACCTATAAACGTAAAAAAACGATGAAAAGGGTCTATTAACCAATTAACTCTATTCAATATATAAACATTGGTTAAATAAATCGTTTTTAATAAAAAAAATTTTTTGGTAAGTATCGTTATTATATTTGTAAATATCCCTTACTAGATAGATCCACCATGGATCATGAATGCAACTTCATTTAATGCGGGTTCAGAAAATGAAAGAAATACATGAACGAGATCTCTCACTCTATATGTATAAATACATGTGCAACTGTGTCAATGTCTTAATTAAGGGTAGGGGTAGGGCCCCTCAAGTAGTTCAAATGTCATGATGAAATTGCGTTGGCTTATCTAATTTCTCGACTCCCTCCTGGCATGTCTGATGTCTCCTAATGTATCTACGTCTACATGTAACTAGGCCTGTCCATGGGACAGATCCGTCGGATCGATTGGTCGGACTCGATGCGTCAAAAATCACGACCCGAACCCGTGAGACAGGCGGGTTGGCAGGTCAACTGATCCGGCGGATCAAAGGTCGACCCGCAGGGTCAACGGATCGATCCGTTTTTTCAAAAAAGTGATTTTTTTTTTTTGTAAATTTACCCCGAAACACCGGTTTAAAAAAAAACAAAAATTTGTTGACCCAGTGAGTCAATTTCACAAAACCCTCGACCCGAACTTGAACCCGTAACCTACCATGACCCTTAATCCGTCTGATCCGGACCCGTCGGGTCCATGACCCGTGGACAGGCCTACATGTAACTAAATAATTGCCCGCACTTTTATACGCTTTTTTTATATTAATTCGCTTGATATTAAAAATGTATAAAATAACTTGTACTATATTATAGATATTATTTTTTGAAAAAAAATTTAAATAAATTTTGTTTTAACAACCGTTTACCAAATTAATTTCTGTCAATATTTTTCATTGATTACCAATAAAAGAGATATAATATAATCACTGTTTTAAAAATCACGCCTAGGTCCTAGACAACCCCCCCCCGCCTAGAGTTAGGCCGGGACCTAGGCACGTCTAGGCACTAGACGGCCCCTCACCACCTAGAATCCGCCTAGCGCTTTTTATAACAATGAATATAATATATCCATATTTAACCAAAATAGATAAAATCTTGTAAAAATATATTGATATATAACGAAATTTATAAAAATATTATCTTAAGCATATATGGCTAAATTAATCTTTTAAAATATATCAATACCTAACTAAATTTGATTTTAAAAAAATCTTATTTTAAGCATATATTTCTATTGATTAAGTGGAATTTGATAAAAAAAAATTACTAAAATCTTATCTTGAGTATATGTATTGCTGTATTGTATTAATTAATGGAGAAAAATATAATTGATTAAAAATATTATAATTAAAAAAAATTTGTCACATGTTTCAAACTACTCCTCATTTATTATATATAATTTTGATTATATATAATTGATAATTGATTAGAAGGTGGATATGAATTGGACCGATGATTCCTTTTTTTTTGTACAGTATGAATAATTAGGATGTCTTTACGCAGAAAGATCATCCTTTCGAATGGTGGTGGTAGTCAGCTCCCTATTCAAAGGGAAGTATACAAGTTACATATAGAATCATCTAGTGATAAGATCAGCTGCTGAATTTGCTTCTCTAAAGCAGTGGCAGAAAGTTGTTGATGTGAATGTTGCACGGAGTCTTCCGATCTTCTCAATAACTCTAAGGATCTTCCATGGAACTTTAACAGGATCATTGATTGCATTGGCCACCATAAGGTTATCTCCTTCAATTATCACTCGCTTTCATCCTCTAGTGCGGGCTAACTCTAACCCCAAACAAAACGCAAGAGATTCAGTTAAGAGTACTATCCCTTTGGAACTTGTTGTTGGAAAATTTCAATTACTTTTCCATTCCAATCTCTAACTATACCTCCAATTTTACAATCTCCATTACTTTTAACTGATCCATCGACATTTATTTTGTAAACCTCCTTTGGTGGTTTTTTCCATTTAATATGTGGACCTTCCCTCTTCCTTTGTGTTGGTGCTTCCATATTTTTATCTTCTTTCCAGTCTTTTATATTGGTTAGGGTTTTCTGTATTTTATGGCAAGCAGAGATATTTTTATCAAGGTTGTTTTAATTGTTTTTTTTTTGAAAATTATGGTATTCCTGGATTCCCATATATTTTTCCAAATGAAACATAAATCGTTAAAGTTTGGATTGTTATTCTTTATTTGTTTAACATCTGAAAGAGTTAAATTAGCATTCTTGTTCCCAAGGAGAGATTTACTCGTCTTGATCTCATAAGCATTGATCACGGACTTAGTAAACTGGCAGTTTAGGAATAGATGTGTAGTGTCTTCATCTTCTTGGTTGCATAAACAACATTGGGATGGGACCCTATTATAGTATTTATTCAACCTTAACTTTGTTGGTAATGCATCAATGGCTATTTTCCAAATAAAGTTACGGACTCTAGGAGGGACGTCAAGCTTCCAAACCGAATCACAATTATTAGCATTAGTTGGGCTCACTAGATGTGGATTTCGAGTAGAGCTTGATGTAAATCTCTCGTCCTTGTTATATTTCCAGATTAGTTTATCCTCCGTATCCCAAGCCGGGATATCTATTTTTAAGATCTGACTAACCAGTTGTGCAGGAAAGATTTGGTTCAGAAATTGCTCATCCCATTTTTTATTGGGGTGTAAAAGTCGAGCAACATTCATATTAGGATCTAGATTATTTAGAAATGGTTTTAGAGAGAAATTTTCTACCCAGTTATCATACCAGATGTTTATCTTTTTCTCAATTCCCGATAATCCAGTGCAGGCCTTGTTGGAATTGATCATTCAACTGAATTAATCTCCCAAATTGTCAGGATGTGTTGTGGATGTTCAAGTTCAATTTATTCGAGTTTATGTTATATTTTTCGGTCACAACTTTAACCCAAATATTATCCGGTTGAGTATGAATTTTCCAAAGAAGTTTTTGTTGTAGACTGATATTACGCTCTTCTGCTAGTTTTGTTCCAAGACCACCTTGGTGTTTTGGTGTGCAAATTTTTTCCCAGCTAATTAGGGGGCTATATCTTTCTGATCTCATTTTATTCCAAAAGAAATATTTATTAATTTGGTCTATCTGTTGCAGGATTCCTTTTGGCAAGAGGAAGTTTTGCATCAAGTAAAATAGTTTTGGAGCTTAAATTTGCTTGAATAAGATTCGTTCTACCTGCTTGAGATAATGTAGAGGATTTCCATTTGGATATCTGTTTTTTAATGCTTTGTAGTGCTTCTTTAAACACACAATTTTTAACCCCACCATTGATTATACGGATGCCTAGATATTTTTCCAATCCTTGGGCTATGGGGATATTCATTTGTTGTGCTAATGATTTGGCAAGATTTTGATTTACATTTTTTGATAATTAGATAGAGCTTTTTTGATAATTGATTGTTAGTCCTGAAAGATTAGAGAAGTTGTTGAGAGTATTTTTTATTGTGTCTAGACTTATATGCGAGGCTTTCGCAAAGATTAGAGTGTCATCTGCAAAGGTTAACATGGGTATCGGTGTACCTTGTTGTTTTAGTTTTATACCCACTAAACCATCATCAACTTGGGCTTCTGCTATGAGTTCTCTTGCTAATCCTTCCATAACTATTACAAAGATGTAAGGAGCAAGGGGATCCCCCTGCCGAATACCTCTTTCTGGTTTAAATTTACTACCGGGCGAGTTATTAACAGGAACTGAGAATGTGGTCATAGTGATACATTTCATGACCCTAGAGATCCGCTGAGGATGAAAGCCAAATTTTGTTAATACTGCCTGAATATAGTTCCATTTAATTTTATCATAAGCTTTCTCCATATCTAATTTTAAAGTCATCCATCCCTTTTTGCCTTTTTATCTATGGAAGGTATGGAATATTTCATGCGCTATTAAGGTATTATCTTGAATTGATCTTCCTTCTACAAATGCACCTTGAAAAGGGTTAATAATCTTAGGTAAAATATGTTTTAGTCTATTTGCCAAAATTTTTGCAATGATTTTATATATCGTATTACAAAGGCTAATAGGTCTATAATGGTTGATTGTTTCTGGGCTTTCTACTTTAGGGATCAAGGCTATGAAGGTTTGATTGATTTCTGAGAGAATAGAACCTGAGTGAAAAAAGCTTTAACTGTTTTGCAAACTGAGTTACCAACAATGCTCCAATATTTTGGCTAAAATTCTGGGGGAAAACCATCCGGGCTTGGTATTTTATCTTCTGCCATATTGAAGACTACATCTTTAATTTCTTTATTACAGGGTTGCCTTATAAGATCAATGTTCTGTTGTGGGGTGATTTCCTGATTAATAAATCGTTTATTGTTTGGTGCAATTTTTAATTTATTTGGACTCATGATTTTTTCTATCATCTCAGAAGTTATATGTTCCTTTATTTTTTTCCTTATCTGTGATTATTTGATCATCTTTTGTCCTAAAGGATTTTGTTATTGATCTAAAATTCCTTATTTTAACAAAGGATTGGTAATTGGACCGATGATTCCTTAATTGCATGGTGATCAATTAGGCTTTGCCAAATTTGTTTGGAAGATGTTGTGGCAATAATAAATCAATACATTGAATCCATATTGTAAGTGAGATTAGTTTAAGAGGTTAATTTTCTTTCGCAGAACCAGTCATGAATTAGGAGGTTAATTTTCTGTCATCAATTAAGGAAACTTCCGAACCAGTCATTAGATTTTGAGTCCAAATAAATTTATAGTTTGTGAATTTTGGACCTTATATTAATTTTGGTTTAATGTGTTATAGTTTGTATATGAATTGGTAATTTTGAAAGTTCGTATTATTTTTGGTTCAACGTTGATAGTTGGTATTATTTTTTGTCATTTTCCTGTTTCTAATAAGTAAAATTAGAATGGACATTAAATCAATTAATTCACTTAGCTCAGTTGGTAAATGAGAAAGAGAGGATATTAAGTGATACCAAAAGGCCTGTTTCGATTCCCCACTGCTCCCCTTTTATTTCTTGTTTGAATTTTTTATCCCCCTTTTTTTTATCATTTTCTTTATTTCAATTTTTTTTCTTAGCTTCATTTTGACTTTCGTAAATAATTACAGTGAATTTAGACATATTACCTCTTCTATCTTATTAATTATGACGATGGTAAATAATTAATTTATATTAAAAAATTAATTATATCTTTTTATTTAGCATATCTTGGATGCTTTAGTTTTTCCTAAAAGACTCAATTTATAGGATGATGATATTTCAAATTAATTTTCTCCATTTTAGCAATATATAAGATTTCATAAATATTTTATACTTTTAAAAAAATAAAACATTCAAAATTTCAACATCCTATTAAACAAATTAAATTTACTTAAAATTAATTGAAACCTTTGTAGAAAAAAGTATTTTAAACTGTATAATGATTTATAATATTTGTACTATATCATATGACATAAATATAAACTTTTTATTGTAAAAAATATCTACAATGAACTTAATAGCCGAAAATATTTTAAAGTTGTGAGAATTAATTTAGTGTTGTAAGAATTCGAATACCCTTACATACATAATAATATTAATTTTTATAAGAATTCAAGTGCCCGTTTGTACATAATAATATTTATTTGTAAGAATGACTATATTATCATAGGCCTTATTTTAATAATTGTACAGGGCCTCCAAAATTGATTGAACAACCCTGTAAATCTTAAGTCTGTAATTCCGCCCCACATTTTAGAGAGCCATACGACCACCACTGTTTTAGACGACGGAGATGGTGAGACCCACACCTTAATCCGAATTTAGGCTGATTTTGGATCTTGGTAAGTTATATTGTGGATGAAATCTTATCTTTTGTAAGTCTAATATATCTTCCTTTGATTAAGTTTTATCTTTCTATCTAAATTCCATCATTTCCCATATAAATTATATATTTCATCAACTATATATTTACATTCTCTCATAAATTTTCGTGTATAAATTTCTAACCCTAATTCTGAGAATCCACTGCAAAAATTACCGCCCTTTTGGTGCTCAATATTATGTATTTGGAAGTATATTCAAGGTTTCATTGATCCATCATCGGAATTCGACGAATTTCGAAGGCAACTGCAATGAACAAGACCATCAACGCCCATCGCACCGTATAGCCGAGAGAGCTTCTGGTGATTTGTTTGTGGAGATCTTCGTGAGTTTATTCCTAGTTTCAAAATTTTCTCTCTCTAAATCATGTCTAAGGTTTTGAATATGGTTATGCCACCCAATTTGACACATGATGAGAAAGTAAGATGGAATGGTTTGGAAGCCTACAATTACTTTGCAACTAAGTTTTTTGAACTTCATGCTTTAACATTGTAGGTTTATTTGAGAATGTTCGGGAATTACTCAAGAAAGGAGGACTTGAAATGTTCCTCTACAAGCCTACTCCTACTTACCCCAATCTCACTCGAGAATTTTTGGCCACATTTGACCCATGGAAGTTCAGATGTTCGCTTCATGCTTCAAGAAGAATGCTTCTAGCTTACAATAGAAGATATCAAGAAGGCTTTTGGCATCACTACGACTCCATCTACCAACTAGAGGAGGGGCATGAGGAGCTCAAATCCTAACAAGACATGGAAGCTAGCTACAAAGAATGATGCAAAGACCGGATGCAGAAATTGTGACAGTAGCATAACTCACCTGCCATTGAGACTTTGCCTCAAGGTGTTGATCAAATAACACTTTCTTCGGGCATGCTGACACTATCAAGTTCTCCATGTCAGACTGGAGTCAACTCTAGCTACTGTTTAACCTCAAAGGGAACTGTGGTCCCAGATTGGGTAGAGATTTTCATCGATAATTGCATAGATGTGATGTTTGAAGATGATGCCCACACCATTGCTATTAGAGGCCTAATCACCCTGTTGGCCAACTGGTTGCATGTTGATTGTGATGACCTCATTCCCGCGAAGAATGGGTATTTCCCAATGGGCATGAATTAGTTAAGGAATGCCAACCATCTAGAGGGTCCTAATGCGCCATTTACCTAGAAAGCAAAAGCAGGCCACAGTCTATGCCTACATATGCGATGCAATCAAGAATGAGCTTCTGTGAGTCAAACAACGACCTTGATCCCAGCGACAACTCAGGGACGATTCGACTTCAAATGCAAGAGAATGATGTCATACTCAAGATGACAAGGGGATTAACTGTAGGATGACCCGATCTTCAACAATGAACTCAACAAATGACAAAAAAAAATAACAATAAGCAATGACAACACCAAGGGAAATGACGCAACAACAATGATGAAAAGAAATGATAGTAAATGAGAAAAACTAGATAGAATGAGGAGAAAACCCTTGGCTTCGAAAGACAGGAACCCAAACCAACATCCAACTAACTGATCTCTACAATCCCGCACAACCAAGACAGATGTTGGAGGCACGGGAAGGAGGCTCGTGGATGCTTAAGATCCCCAATTAACTAGCAAGAATTGACGAACTCAAGACAAACCAAGCTGATTCGACACCAAGTATTGAAAAGCCAAAACTCTTCAATATTTCACTCTTGAACACTCAAGAATAGAAGTCTGATTTTTTGCAAGCAAATGGCATGAAAATTAGGTGCCGAAATCTTACCCTAAAAAGCCTATTTACAGGTCCTTGCTACAATTAAAAATAAATGCTAAAAATAGTAAATGAGTCTTTTAAAATAACTTGAAGAAATGCTAAAATATCCTAAGGCAACTCCTTAGCACCAAACTAGGCTCGGCGCTCGGCCTCCTCGGACACAGCTAGGCTAGGGTGCTCGGCAATGGCTCGGAACCGATGAGGGCATAGGTTCAAGGCTTGAAATCTTGAGGCTCCGGCGTCTCCTTAGTTAGGGCGAAACCCAAAAGGTAAAGTAGATCCCGTTGGAGCTTCTTGACTCGAGCTCGAGTGATCGGTCCATCAAAAAAAGTTGGTACACTTGGAGGAGGGCTTGGCTTGGATGGTCCCTCATCACAAGAGGAAGAAGAAGGCTCCACCATGGAAAGAAGGTCCAAAGGTGCAAGGAAGATTTGACAGCTTTGCGGCGTCTTGGTAAAACGGGTCATTCGGAGTCCAGGTTGATCGGATTGGATCGTGTCATACCTTGTTGGAACGAGGACGAAAAGATCGACAACTTTGACCCGTATGGACAAAACCCGTAGTTTTTCTTGATTCGAAGCCCACAAGCTAATGTTTGGAAGTCTTTTATAGAGGCTCTCGCATAAATCCTAAGTGTTACTAACGAAATTTATTTGAAGAAAAGCATGTATCTTTCATGATTCGAGTATGCTGCTTGCATGGTTATCGTTGTGGTAAGTCCCCGGCATTGGAAGTCTTTTATAATACTATTTACAACAACCCTTCGATATTTCTGTTCATTTTTCTTATTCATCCTTACATTCTTCGGACATTCTTTTTCGACAAATTTGGTTTTTGTTATTTGACTCGACATCGACTGACTTCAATCGAGATCGAGTGATCTGACCCAATATCGAGTGCCCTGTACTCGACGTCGAGTGTGTTTGTGTTCTTGTAGGGTGTGCACTAGAGATCGACTACTTTACTCGACATCGACTGGATCCCAGTCGATATCGAGATCTTCTGGTCGACATCAGAGGGCTGTTTTCGAGACTATCTAAGCGAGCGCTGACATGCTTCTTCGTGGATCGATCCTGACTCTTACCGCCACAGTGGGAGAAAGTCTTGTAATTTATTTGCGTGGATAAGGATTTAATTTGAATTTATATTTCATATTTATTCATACTCGATTTCCTCCTAACAAATTTTGGCGTCGTTGCCGGGGAAGCCATCAATCGCGCCCTTTTTAGACTCTTTTACGCTTTCTTTTTAGTTTTGTTTTTATAGGTGTATGTGACACGTTGATCGCACACCAGAGTTTGAACCCTGAGTCGAATAGGAACGCTTCTTTCGTCTGCAAGAAAGGTTGAAAAGACTCATGTCTAATCAACAGGAGACGGTTCTTACTACGGAGAAGGAGCTTGTTGTGAGGAGGAAATCAAGTATGAAATATAATAAAATAGATCAAACCAGATTCGTGCCCCAGCAAATAATTACAAGACTCCCTCCAATGTAGTAAGAGCAAGTCAGGATCGAATCCACGAGGAAGCGTGTCAGCGGATCCTGGGCAGCTGTAAATCTCACAGAAAAGCAACAGAAAAGACAGAAACAGAGAAACAAAGAAACAAAGAAAGAAAGACAGAAAGACAAACGAAAGCAAGAAATAAAAGCAAAGACAGAAGCTACTCGATCTCGACAAGGTGCAACTCGAGATCGACTAACAACAGCGAAGACAGAAACTTCAGAATCGACGACAGAAAGCAGAAACTCGCAATTCGATCTAGACAAGATCGACTAACACCTACTCGATCTCGACTAACCCACTGCTCTATATCGACTAAAAACTCAGAAAATTGTAAATTTGCAACTCGAACACAGAATCTCAAATTTCGACAGAAATAAATCAATATATAAAAGAACTTCCAAAGCCAGGGTATCAATACCACAACGATAACCATGCAAAGTAACACATAAAGGCATAAAAGATTATGCTTTCCATCAAAATAACTTTCGTTACTAACAAATAGGCATATAGAGGCTTTCGCATAAACCATAATTGTTACTAACTCTTTTCACATAATTAATCCAAGTTGCATTAAGATCACTTTCGCTTCAATAATACAAACAAGGATCACCTTCAACTCTCGCAAAAGAATCATGCTAGCAGGGATAGAAGAAGAATTGCATAACAAGATTGTACCTTTACCGCGTCACCTTACATGGCCACCGTCGGGCTCACCCTAGCCCCAGAAGTGGGTGGACTACTCGCTCTTCATCGCAATAGCAGAAATTGATGTATAAAAATAAACTTGCATTAAACTAAATTCAAAGCCTTTACAATCCCGGCAATCCCACTTTCGCTGAATGCCAAAACCCTAAAACCTTCGAACTCCTAAAACCTCTATGTGTAATTGTGTCTCTGAAATTGAATGATGAAAAACCAGCCCCTAAGGCTTTATTTATAGCCTTCTATTCCTTGCTATTCAAGGATAGAATATATCTATCTATATCTAAAAAGCTTAAAAGATAAATAAAAGCAATTAAAGAATTAAATCAAAAAGGGAAATTAAATCTAAATGGGTAAGTCTTCTCATGTTGATAGATCTTGTCTTCCATAGATAGAACTTGATGGATCTCGGCCAGCTCGGATTCCTTCGGCTCCAAGGACTCCCACAGCGCGTAGGACTGCTCAAACCGCGTAACGCGGCTTCGGGACACGGCTCCTCGATCTCGACCAAGGCTCCTCGAGATCGAGTAGAACTGACGTCGACTTGACTGGCTCGGCGTCTCGGGTTGCTGGTCCTCGATGTGGCTCGGACATGGCTCCTAGGCTTGGTCGATCTCGAGGACCTTACTCGATCTCGAGTAAAGGTGGCTCGTTGACTAGGTCTTCTGGTGTTGTCGAGCAACCTCTCTTCGACATGGCTCAGGTGCCGGCTTCCGGGTTCCTCGATCTCGAGTAAGTTTACTCGACCTCGAGTAGTGTTCTCCCAGTTTTCTGCTCTGTTCTTAAAACGCACTTTCCCGAGTCCTCGTTCGTCGGATTGAAGCATATGACCATGCGTTGGAAAGCTCTTTCCGAGGGCTACAACTCTCATGAAGACATCAAAGCTTGATTCAGAACGAAGAATGGTGAAAAATGGCCTTTTCTCCAGCTGCACCATTCTTAGCTTCTCCATGAGTTTCCTTTAAGCTCCAAAGTGCGTCCGATTTCTGCGAAATATAACCAAAACTTGTGTAGACCTCCATATATTGCAAATAAGTGTAAACTACACAGATTCTGTATTATTCTAACCCAAATGCATGAAATGCATGCAGAAATCGATATAAAAGTAACTATAAAACATGGCAAATTAG
The DNA here is from genome assembly GCA_963922045.1 of Persicaria maculosa. NCBI lineage: Eukaryota > Viridiplantae > Streptophyta > Magnoliopsida > Caryophyllales > Polygonaceae > Persicaria > Persicaria maculosa. Next base: position 44,609,372 of record OY998255.1, read on the forward strand.
GCTCACAACAAACACCCCATACTTAAGCTTGCTTGTCCTCAAGCAATACTTTTAGTTGTCATTTAGGGGAAGAATTCAAACTCTCAACATCTTAGATTCATTCTCATATGTCCCCTGCAATCAATTACCATCCTCGAAAAGGTACTAGTGTCACAAATCCATGCATGTGCAATTATACAAAAGCAACATCTACTCACAAAAGGAGGGTTATGCAAAACCATTCATGTGACAAAGCATTGATAATCAAGAGGACTTTAATTGAGCTCAATAAGGAGTAGATTGGTAAAAGGCTAAAGGTGGGCAATTTTTGGCAATGTGGTGCTAATGATCCGGGGAAATGGAGTATTTCCAAACTGAATTTTCACATTCCTTCTCCATAAGATTCATCACCTTTCATAATGCTTTTATCAATATAATGCTTTTACCTCTCTAACCTCAGCACTGCCTTCTCGCGAGTCGCAAACATGGGTGTCATGAATGGTCTCGGATACTTAGTGCCTTGGACTCCTCACAATGTGTGTCCCATCTCGCCAAACTATTATCTCAGCGAGCAGGGTCAATCTACCTTTATCTCCTGAGGTGATTGGATTTTCTTTCACTCATTAAATTTTCCATATTTTTCAAATATTTTCCTTCCAAACTCCAATAATGATAATAACAACACAGACACCATATGATAATCTCCATAATGTAACATCATTCTCAACATAATCCCCGGATAGGAAATAAGGTAAAGAATGGGCAATATTTAAAATATGTGGAGCAATAATTTGAAATAAGGCATATTATGGCTTTTTGTGATGCATAAGCATAGGTAAGGCTAGGAATATAAACATATGAGCATATATGGAAATATAAAGTCCTCCATCATCTTATCATGCAACATGTCAAAAACAATATCAAAATTTACTTCCTTTCATGGTTTTCAAGAAAATATGCACTTCATTGTGACTTCCCTTTACTAGGCAATTTCATGTTATATCTCTAATGAATCTAATTTTGCATCGTCGAGTTCAATAAAACTTCCATGACATTATTCAAAATTTTTCAATGGGGGTCATTTTTCTCAAATTTTGGAAAACATGCATATAAGCACATAAATCAATAATGCATTCCAAAATAGCCATGTAGCAATTCAAAATAATAATGCACACATAATGTCAAATATGGCAAATATGCATAAAGTAAGCCCTTCCCCCACCCCATACTTAAATATTACAGTGTCCTCACTGTATAAAAACAAGGGTAAAGAAAGAAGCTCACTAGACAGGTGTGCAGGGCCTTTTAATATGGAAAGAATCGCTTGGGCCGAGTCTGAATATAGCTTATCCATGGACCTGAAAAGTATAGAAGACATATACCCACAGTAGAAAAACTAGAAAGTTCAAAACCAAAAACAAACAAAAAACAATGTCCAAAAAGTCCCAAAAATAAATGTCTATGTACAAGCTCTAGATTTTATAGTCGCTAGGCCGACTTCTTCATTAAGCATTAGCCTGGCTCATCTTTTTCCGGAGGTATAGGTGGATCTGGTGGTTCCTCTGGTGGTGGGAAGCGTGGAATTTCATCCGGGGGCATCATGTGAAGAAGCTTAAATCTCCCTGAGTGAATGCTCCATGGCTTCACCCATTCATCTTCCTGGGCTCCAGCTGGCATGCATAAAGGAAGATATAAAGAAACTATACATACCTCATCATCATACCTCTTCCGCTTCATTGGTTGATTTGTATGCACATCTCCACCACAACAAAATGGTGGAGTGGGAAGAGATATTTCCCCCTCATCTTGTGGAGCTTTATGCCACTTTGCGAGGACCCCATACTTGAACATGAACATCGGTTGCCCAAAATCGTCAGGGATGGCCTTCACTTTGTAAGGTAAAAGCGACTTTGAAACACCATGGGCAACGACATCCGGATTTTGCATTGGTAGATCTTCTTATTCTTGGGATCCTTCAGATGATTCTTTAAACATAGATAGCGAAGTAGATATTGAAATAGAGGGAGGACATACTTGGATTTCTGTGGTACAGATCATTTTGGCTGGTGTTTCTGGATCAGTTCCTCCAGAATGTGTATATGTCGAGTCCAGGTAGTCGTTGTCGACTGGCTCATAGAAGGAGACATTGTCTCTTCTACGCCAGACATCCAATAGCTCCCTGATCCGGCGGGTCTTGGCGGCATCGGCATCCGCGTGACGTTTTAATTCCGCCCTCTCTCTGTCTATCTCCGCTATCCGTTGGCGAAGCTCCGCTATCTTAGCCTCCATATCATATGCGTCTTGCATTCCAGAACATCGCATATACCTGCTAAGTAACTCACAGAAAAAGTGAGAATTGACTACCTAAGGCGCGAATGATAGCTTCCCCGGCAACGGCGCCAATTTGTTGTGAGGAGGAAATCAAGTATGAAATATAATAAAATAGATCAAACCAGATTCGTGCCCTAGCAAATAATTACAAGACTCCCTCCAATGTAATAAGAGCAAGTCAGGATCGAATCCACGAGGAAGCGTGTCAGTGGATCCTAGGCAGCTGTAAATCTCACAGAAAAGCAACAGAAAAGACAGAAACAGAGAAACAAAGAAACAAAGAAATAAAGACAGAAAGACAAACGAAAGCAAGAAATAAAAGCAAAGACAGAAGCTACTCGATCTCGACAAGGTGCAACTCGAGATCGACTAACAACAGCGAAGACAGAAACTTCATAATCGACGACAGAAAGCAGAAACTCACAATTCGATCTAGACAAGGCCTTACTCGAGATCGACTAACACCTACTCGATCTCGACTAACCCACTGCTCTATCTCGACTAAAAACTCAGAAAATTGTAAATTTGCAACTCGAACACAGAATCTCAGATTTCGACAGAAATAAATCAATGTATAAAAGAACTTCCAAAGCCAGGGTATCAACACCACAACGATAACCATGCAAAGTAACACATAAAGGCATAAAAGATCATGATTTCCATCAAAATAACTTTCGTTACTAACAAATAGGCATATAGAGGCTTTCGCATAAACCCTAATTGTTACTAACCCTTTTCACATAATTAATCCAAGTTGCATTAAGATCACTTTCGCTTCAATAATACAAACAAGGATCACTTTCAACTCTCGCAAGAGAATCATGCTAGTAGGGATAGAAGAAGAATTGCATAACAAGATTGTACCTTTACCGCGTCACCTTACATGGCCACCGTCGGGCTCACCCCAGCCCCAGAAGTGGGTGGACTACTCGCTCTTCATCGCAATAGCAGACATTGATGTATAAAAATAAACTTGCATTAAAATAAATTCAAAGCCTTTACAATCCCGGCCATCCAACTTTAGCTGAATGCCAAAACCCTAAAACCTTCGAACTCCTAAAACCTCTATGTGTAATTGTGTCTCTGAAATTGAATGATGAAAAACCAGCCCCTAAGGCTTTATTCATAGCCTTCTATTCCTTGCTATTCAAGGATAGAATATATCTATCTATATCTAAAAAGCTTAAAAGATACATAAAAGCAATTAAAGAATTAAATCAAAAAGGGAAATTAAATCTAAATAGGTAAGTCTTCTCATGTTGATGGATCTTGTCTTCCATAGATAGAACTTGATGGATCTCGGCCAGCTCGGATTCCTTCGGCTCCAAGGACTCCCACAGCGCGTAGGACTGCTCAAACCATGTAACGCGGCTTTGGGACGCGACTCCTCGATCTCGACCAAGGCTCCTCGAGATCGAGTAGAACTGACGTCGACTTGACTGGCTCGGCGTCTCGGGTTGCTGGTCCTCGATGTGGCTCGGACATGGCTCCTAGGCTTGGTCGATCTCGAGGACCTTACTCGATCTCGAGTAAAGGTGGCTCGTCGACTAGGTCTTCTGGTGTTGTCGAGCAACCTCTCTTCGACATGGCTCAAGTGCCGGCTTCCGGGTTCCTCGATCTCGAGTAGGTTTACTCGATCTCGAGTAGTGTTCTCCCAGCTTTCTGCTATGTTCTTAAAACGCACTTTCCCGAGTCCTCGTTCGTCGGATTGACGCATATGACCATGCGTTGGAAATCTCGTTCCGAGGGCTATAACTCTCATGAAGACATCAAAGCTTGATTCAGAACGAACAATGGTGAAAAATGGCCTTTTCTCCAACTGCACCATTCTTAGCTTCTCCATGAGTTTCCTTTAAGCTCCAAAGTGCGTCCGATTTCTGCGAAATATAACCAAAACTTGTGTAGACCTCCATATATTTCAAATAAGTGTAAACTACACATATTCTGTATTATTCTAACCCAAATGCATGAAATGCATGCATAAATCGATATAAAAGTAACTATAAAACATGGCAAATTAGGCTCACAACAGAGCTTGAGAAGCTTTGCAAGCAGGTGGAGGAGCGAACCACTAGGCATCATCACCAGGCAGACAGAATACAACCAGAAGGAAGCTAAGTACGCTAGAACTCAGCAAAGGTGGTAGGCGAGGGCAGATCGCGATGCCCAAGCCAGAAGGGAACTTGAGGAGCGACTACATCACATCCCTCAAAATGCGTGACGGAGGGAAAGTCGTTGATTTCCCTTATCAAAATAATTCCCAAACAAACAAACTAGTATAAGATGCAAGTAAGGGGTCGATCCCACAGAGAAACAAGTATTTCCAAGAATTGTGTATTTATCAATTGAAAGGCAGAATATATGGGAATAAACTAAATAAAAGTACTAATCTAAACAAAAGCAATTGATAGTTAAAAGAGATGTTTCCATCCACAAATTCTCGACATTGGTTGGCATTGTTGGTCGTCGAATCCAATTAAAGTGTTCTCTACAAATTTCTCCCATCATTGTTTGAATAGATTAAAGCACAAAGAGCACAATTAATCCCTTACACCTTTATGCAACCTAAGAACAGACAAAGATTTAACATAAAGGTAGCACAAGTTCCTAATAATCTAGGCATATGAATAACACCAAGTATGCAAGGTAACCGATGTTTAAGACATATGTCAAAATCCCTGCTTAGTCATGATCAAACAAAGGTTCTCACAATCCTAAGCATGATACTATGGAATTCATTCAATGATGAAAGAACAAATACCTAGCAAGATACTATCATGGTAGCTAATCACAACAATATCATCAATAATCACAAGGAAGATCGAAAGATATTAAAGAGAGAATCAATACTTCATCAGAAACTCACAATCAACCAACCAAGTATCGAAAGTGTAGATGAAAAAAACGGAGAATTATCCAAGCACGGCTTACCTAAATCCCTTCTCTTGAATAGAAAACAAAACTAAAGTTAAAGCGTTAGATGACTCGATAGATGTTACATCCCCCTCCTAACGGCTGAGAAAAACCTATTAAATAACCTAAAGGGGTCGGCAAAACCCTAGATGAGAGTTTCCACAAAAGATAGTAATAGGGCCGCTCGTGCAGATCTGGGACTGATGGGACGGCGGGCGCCGCCTAAACCACGGCGAGCGCCGCCTGGACAGCTTCGCAGACTGAACTTGTAATGCACTTTCTAGAGTCTTAGTTCGCCCGATTGATGCATATGAATATGCGTTGGAAAGGTCTTTTCAAGGACTACAACTCTCATGAAGAACTCAGAAGCTGAATCCAACTTCTCAGAACCTCAAAGATACGATTTCTCCATGTGCTTCATTTCCGCTCTTGTTCTTGTGCTCCTTTGCTTCCCAAATCGCCTTCTAATCCTTCCTTAGCTCGTTCCTTACTCTTTTGAAATCCTCTTTGGTCTCTTCCCAAGCTCCTCACCATGTCGGCACTACGAATCTGCATAAAACCAATAAAATAGCGTAGTTTCCGAACTCTACCACTAAAAGAGCATAATACGCAATTAACTTTAAAACATAACCAAACACCTACGAAATACAACTAAAACTACTCTATAATGTCTATCAAAATATGCCTTATCAAACTCCCTCACACTTAAGCTTCACTAGTCCTCAAGCAAATCAATAAAAAGCAACCTATACCTACGAGTTCATCATCCATGCAATAGCCTTAATCAAAAGCATCATCAATATGAAATGGAGCACATGATTTGCTAGTATTTAGCTATAAAAGCATAGAAGTAGAAATCATCCAACTTCACAAGGAATATGTGTATCACTCATGCTCTCATATGTTTAGGCTTTTAAGTTCAACTTTCAACTCAATCCGAAATGCACTAAGCTCATAGACATTGACAACATATAATCAAATCTCCACCGAAATGCCATCACTTGCGGAAAACAATAAAAATAAACAATTTGGCTCTAGATTATTCATTCTTTTTTTTCTTTTTTCTATTTTTTTTCCTTTTTCTTGCTATGGTTTCTTTTGGCTTTGGTGTATTCCTTACGCGAGTCATAAACATGGGTGTCGTCATGAATGACTCCGGTCTATTAACACCTCAACTTACTTGAATAAAGTCCACTTGACCATCTTTTTACGCGAATTACAACCATGGGTGTCATGAATGAATCCGGTCACTCAATGACCAAACTTCCTTTCTTAGTGGATAGTTTTCAACACCGTTTTGCGCGAATCATACCCATGGGTGTCATGCGTAGATCCGGTTACTAAGTGTATCAACCATTGCCACCTTATTTCACTCAAATCTCATACGCAACTAAAGCCAAATAAATAACATAAAAGCACAAATTTCGCAAGCAACAAACATGTGAGTCAGCTTAGACAATAGCTAATGAAGTCAATATCAAGATGTAGAAGCATATGAGAGTAAATCACACAATTAAGCAAAAAGATTATAGATGAATCCACTAAGGCTAAAACAATTGCACCAGGGTCATGTTTTGTAGGATTTCAATCATACTTTAGCTTAATCATACATGCTTAATTACATCACCAATCATGCTCCATATGAAAACAATTAAGAACAATAAGGCTAAGCAATTCAAACACATCGTAGGATTTACAAGTTCATGCCTTAAAAACACATAGAGTTTCACTAACCAAGGTGGGCGTTTGAATAAAAACATATATATGCAATGCACGATATTTTTGGGATTTTTGACATTTTCTAGTTTTTTCTTTGATTTTTGACATTTTTCTTAAAATGAAATAAAGACACAACTGAAATCGAAACATGACCTAACTAGACACACTAAATCCCTCCCCCACACTTAAATCTTTCATTATCCTCAATGAAACATAAAAGACAACAAAAATAAACAAATAAACTCGAGTGTGAGAGAAGAGGCACTAACATGCTCTTGTTGTGGTGGTCATACTGGCATGAACTGATGGAATCGCGGTCGCGGAATGGAGGCTCGCGGCGGCGAGATGAGTTTACTCGCGGGGGCTCGTTGTGGGAGCTCTCAGTGGCCAATAGGAGTTTTCGCGGCCGCGACAAGTGGACTAGCGGCGGCGAGATGAGGCTCGAATGTGGGAGCTCGCTGTAGCGAATGGGGGCTGTCGCGGTGGTAAGTGGAAGTATACGTGGTCGTGACATGTGGACTCGCAGCGGCGAAATGTGTGGCTTCGCTGAGGTATGGCCAGCAACTTCATAGCAGTGACATGAGATGAATCGTGGCCGCGACATGGGATCTTGCGGTGGCAACTGGAGTGAAAAAGTTATCGACTCGGTATGTCCAAATACTGAGTCGGTATCTTTCCTCTGCGTAACCGGCGCCCGCCGTGGTGAAACAAGGCCGGCCACCTCGCGGCGGCGACTTGAGTCTCGCAACGGCGACTTACCTGGGCGAGCCTTGGTTGCTTCTTTTCCGTCCACTCCACTTACCATTAGATCGTCCCAAAAGCTCCAAAAAGACTTACAGCAACCCATTAACTATCGAATAGGAACTCTAAACTTTATTGAAATTGAAGTATTTAATAACTAACATAGGAATTAAAAAAAAAGAAAATAGTAAACTTACCTTGGGTTGCCTCCCAAGTAGCGTCCTTGTTTATCGTCTAAGACTCGACGGTTTATTCTTTTCCTTCCTTCAAGACTCATTCAGACATTGTCAACGCCCTCAAAAGCAAATCAAACTCTTGTGCCCACCCAACATTTTGAAGAACACGAAACATGAAAAAATTGAAAGCTAAAGATATGAAGTTAAAGAATGAATTCAACTTATCATATATGTTCTTGAGCTTGACTTTCCGGTGAAGGTATGTAGTACCACCAACATAGTTCTGTTGGTGATTTGTGGAAGGAGTGCTCCCAAGGATCAACATACTTACCGAAATCAACAAGAGTGTGAAAAGCATCGCTACCTTGCTTAGAAGCCACATAGATCGGCTCTAGACTTGTTCTTCGACGGATGAGGTAGAATTGAGCTCATCGGATGAATTAGAAGTCAAAACAAGTGGGTCTTCTTGCAGGCCTTCACGAGATTCCACTTCAAGAAATGCTAGCTCTTCTTCTTCATCCTAGTCCTCGTCAAAGACGCCATTCTTATTGATAGGGCTTATTTTAGTCATGTTTTAAGTATAGATTTGCATATTAATTTAGAGCATGTTTACATAATTTATAGCTTAATTTGTATTATTTGGTTTTCGGAGTCTACACTAGTATTTTTATGTATTTCAGGTATTTTTGGGCTTGGATCGTATTAATCTGGAGGTTGAAATCATTTTATAAATTATAAACAAGATGGGCCAAGTTACTCGTGATGAATTGGCTGATGATTGCAAGGTGGAAAGAGACCAGATGAAGTGTTGCCGAACGTGAAGTGCTGCCGGTGCAATGCAATTCTAGTTCTTCATAGTATTACTTTTAGAAGTTTTTAGTTATTTTCCGTTATTTGGTTAGAAAGTAGACTAGTTAGATAGAAAAAGATATATTTATATTAGGATAGATTACTTAGTTTGATTAAGTTAGTTTTCAGTATATATACAATTCATACGGCAAAACCGTAGGGTGAGAACATGACCGGCCGACTTTACTCCTGACTCTAATTATGTTTTGTCTTATTTTTATGGAGATCTAAACTTTCCCGTTCTATCGACAATTTGAAGCTTTGTTTGGATTGATTGTGGGTTTCTGAATCTTGTGCCTTATTTCCTATATTTGAATGTTTCGACTTCTTTGTGCTTTATTGTTTATTGTTTTATTCTATCTCGACTGATCAACTTGGTAGAATCAATTCAATTGCTAGGGTTTTGTAGATTCCTGATTGTGAACCTTAACCCAAGTGGCAAACTTATCCCTTTAGGGCTGATTGAACTAATTGGATAAGTAGGAAGTTGGATGTGTTGTTAAATCCTTCTTTAGGGACTGCAAATACCTTGGTTAATCTCTGAACTTAAAGCTATCAATTGGGTTAAATCCTTCTTTAGGGACTATTCGATTGATAAGGGTTTCTAGGACTGATTGGACTAGTAACTATATTAGGTCGGGACAAGGGCATTCATAGGAATCATAAAAGGACAAGAGGAAGTTACAATATCAATTCGACCAAATAAAGTGGATAGTTGTAGTTAGAACGATTTTCTCTAAATTCCTTTGCATTAATTTGTTTATAGTTTCTTTTCTTTTCTTTCTTATTTTCACCACCCAAAAACCCCCGTTTCATTTTAATTGGTAAATAAACTTAACTTAGGAATAACTTGATTCTCTGTGGGATCGACTCGTGCTTACCACACTACATTAGTTATGTAGGTTCGAAATTATTTTGATACGGTTAACGCGACTAAAAACCGTCCATCAAATTGGCGTCGTTGCCGGGGAATCAAAGTTTATTTCTTTGTTTTGTGTGTTTGCCGATTATTGTATATAATTAATTTTGTTGTGAACCTATCTTATGGTTCACGACACTCTTACTACTAACATTTTAAGATGGGATTAATGCAGCATCAAGGCGAAAATTTTCACCATTATTTCACAAGATTGAATAATTTATTGGATGCCCGTTATGCAAGGGATTACCAAGATAGTTTGCAAGATATGGTTGTTTGTGTACTTGAGGGCATGACTCCTGAGACCAAAGAATTTGCTGAGTGTATGAGTAACGGAGGCTTTGCGAGTTTTAATATATCAGAGATGTGGGATTTTTTCTGCTACATGGGTCACCAGGTGGAGCAGGAAGAAGCTTTCACACGTCAGGTTATGTTAGAGCAGGTGCTTAAAAGGATGGAGCGAATTGAGGAACAATTGAACCAACTTAATCAACCGGTGAGTGAGTTGGTAGTAGAGCAATGCTTTATTCCTCAAGTTGATGAAAGCCAAGACACAAACAATGATGGTTTGATCGATGAGAGCCCGATACTCCCTTACATGGAGTCTCATGAGTGCACGCATGAGGATCCACGTTTTTTGGCTTCTATTTCATCGGAAGAAATCATCCCTGACTTGCCTATCAAGGAATTATTTACCGAGCCGATTTCTGTGGCTCCCGAAGAAGGTATTGATATTTCTTACACTTTTGTGAATTTTGGTGAATATATAGACCCTTGGGAGCATTACTTTGAGAAGCCATCGGCGAAACTGTGTTGGTGGTACCACATTCCCTCGATAAAGAGTCATGATAAATTGAAAAGGATTTTAACTTCTATAGTATATAATTTCAGTTTATCATTATATTATATATGCTTAATTGATTTGTGTGCACAAGAGTTTGACAAATTGCTGAGGGCGTTAACAATGTCCGATCTTAGACAGGTTGGGTAGAAATCAAGGTATTTTTTTTTTCTTTTTATTTTTAGTTAGGATTAATTTATAATTTTTTTTCTTTCCGTACAAAAAAAGGAAAAAAAAAACCGAGCCTTTCATCATCTGTCTCCCGTCTTTCCGTCCATCGTCGCCTTCTTCCAAAAGCCATACCGTTCCATGCCCTCTCGCCGCCGCGCGCACATCTGAGACCGCCGGCGCATCACCAATCCGCCTCCTTCCGACCACCACCAGTAGCCCACCGGACCTCCTGCCGTCAGCCACCATCTCCAGCCGCTTGAGATCGAACCTATCACCACCGTTCCCTTCGCCCATCTCTTCGCTTGAACCCTAGCCGGCGCCGCACCGCATTCCCCTCCACACCCGACCTTCTTCCCGCCGGCTGCCAGCACCATCGACTCCGCCCATGCCTCTGCCTCCTCTCGTCGGACCTGTCAATTTCTAGTCGCCGGCGCCCTCCATCCCTGCGTTTCTGCTTGAAGATTCTTGCTGCGGCTGCTCCACATTAGCCTCGATTTCTAATCTGGAATAGGTAAGTGCAGGTATGCTATCTCTTCCCCCTATTGTTCTGAATTTTATGGGTTGAATGTAAACATAGAGTGGAACAATTTGCTGCTTGTTATTTATTGGGCTGTGCGGCTGTGCCTGATTTAGTCGGATGCTACTAATCTTTGGGTTGCGATGTTTGCGAAAAAATTATTGAGCACTGTGTCCATTCAAGTGATCGGATTTAGTTGTATGATGGTTTTGTTGTGAATGCAATCCATCTAATTTGTGAATTGCATAACTTGTTTGTGAATTGCATAACTTGGTTGGGTTGGTTGTTATTCTTCTTTTAAATTATTGTTTACATGCTACTGAATTTTTTGGGACTTAGAAGTGATAAGGTCCTCCCTGTGGCTGGTTGCTTTCTGCTTGTTCTATTTTAAATCAGCTGAGAATTTTTATTAAGTCTCGAGAGCTATAATCAAGACAAACCTATCTACTTTGAGATGGGCATGCTTCAACTTTTTCTAGGTTGCTCCCTGAAATTACTTGAATTTCATATTTTTAAATTGTCATAAGTGATTGAGCATGACTTGTAGGGGCTAATTTTTTTTTATTTGGATGGTTTTTGTTGTTCTTCATTCTTGGATGATATATTTTTCTTGGTTGTTGGAATGTGTTTGCTTGTGGTGCATTCTTTTTGTTGTGTGTCTTGGCCAGGCGTTTTGCAAAGAGGATAGGCCTATATTTATCCAACTTCAAGAAGGTTCACAAATGCCAATTGCATTCAAGAGTTGTTGCTGAACACCCAGGGCTGGAAATTCTGATCTTTTATCATATTTTAAGGGTGTTAGTACTTAGGAATAGTCACCTATCTTGCTGAATTTTATGCTTTTGATATTCCTTTGTTACTTAACTGATTGCTATGCAAGTTTTATGCTTGTTTTTCTTCGTGTTTGTGGTGTTGGACAGGTCCTATAACGATGAGAAGTTGCTGAATTTTAGGGGATGTTCGGAGGCTACACCACTACCTCTTTTTGAGCTGAGAGCTTGTTTTTGAATGCCTGATTACATTGTGAGTTTCCTCTACCTCTTCCATTCTAATTTATTTACTTTGAGGACAAAGTAAGATTTTAAGCATGGGGTGGGGAATTCAAGTGTAGCTCCGTCTTTATTTATATTTTAGTTTTCTGTTTTTTTTGTTTTTTCAATTTTTGTTTTGCATCTCATTGCATTTAGGTGTTATTAACGATACTCATCTTGGTTTAGTTTGTCCTCTAATTCATTTTTATGATCTTGATTGCATAAATCCCATGATTTGATTGAATTGCATGAAAATGATTTTTGGAGCATGATTTGAGAATATAATTGAGCAAGTATGGTTCATAGTTGAGGTTTAATTGAAATCTAGCAAAAACATAACCCTTGTGAGTTTGTTTTAGCCTTATAGGGACTATTCATAATTATTTCCCTTTTGCTTTTAATGTGTGATTATACTCTCCATATGCTTCTTATTTCAATACCGTATTGCACATGTTTGTTGCTTGTGAATTTCAAATGATTGAGGCATGTTTTCTTTAGCTATATTATACCCTATCTACCTTACATATTATCCTTTGCTTGAAGCCAATCTGAGCCTTAAAGCCTATTCTTGTTGATAGCTCCACAAAAATATATCATAGCCAATGATTAGCCTGACCCTATCCGGGAATTAGGAGGAGAATTGGTGAAAAATCTTTATGTTGGAGTTGCTTTGAGTGGAGATGATGTATGTATGGTTGTGCATTGCGAGACGCATAGCCAAAATAAGGTAACCCTTCTTGCATAATAGAGATGACTTATTACTAGGGGCCTAAGGAGGATAAAATTCACTTAGGAGTAAAAGTCTAGTAAGCTTGGACCTAGAAAGGATAAAATTCATCTAGGGGCAAAAGTAAGCATAAAATAAAAGAAAGGAAAAGAAGTCATCATCCAAATGAAAAAAATTGCATAAGTTGTATGGCTATTGAATTCAAAGAGCTTATTGCTATGTAATGGAGTTTATGTTATTGGAATGGTTTGCGAAGTATGGAAGTTTTGGTGTAGTTTTGGTTGGTTGTTGTTCCTTTTTCCCGGATTTTTAGCACCACAAGCCAAAACATTTCTCATGCCTTATGTTCCTACCAAAGCCCCATTACAACCCTATAAAAGTCCTCATGATGTTGTTTGCAAGTAATAACTTTCACGGTGTATAGAGCATTTTGGATTGAGTTGAGAGTTGAACTTTAAAGCCTAAACACATGAGAGCTTGAGTGAAACACATTATCCCGGTGAGGTTGGATTAAATTTGCCTTTACTATTGTATCACTCATATACTTGTTAGGATGTTTGTTCTCTTATTCATGGCTCCTACTACGTGATGTTGTTTTTCTAAATTATAGCATGAAGATCTTATTTGTGGGATAATTAATTCTATATTTGTTTTTCATTGCTTGAGGACAAGCAAAAGTCTAAGCATGGGGTAGTTTGATAGGGCTTATTTTAGTCATGTTTTAAGTATAGATTTGCATATTAATTTAGAGCATGTTTACATAATTTATAGCTTAATTTGTATTATTTGGTTTTCGGAGTTTACACTAGTATTTTTATGTATTTCAGGTATTTTTGGGCTTGGATCGTATTAATCTGGAGGTTGAAATTATTTTATAAATTATAAACAAGATGGGCCGAGTTACTCGTGATGAATTGGCTGATGATTGCAAGGTGGAAAGAAACCAGATAAAGTGTTGCCGAACGTGAAGTGCTGCCGGTGCAATGCAATTCTAGTTCTTCGTAGTATTACTTTTAGAAGTTTTTAGTTATTTGCCGTTATTTGGTTAGAAAGTAGATTAGTTAGATAGAAAAAGATATATTTATATTATATATTTATATTAGGATAGATTACTTAGTTTGATTAAGTTAGTTTTCAGTATATATACAATTCATACGGCAAAACCGTAGGGTGAGAACATGACCGGCCGACTTTACTCCTAACTCTAATTATGTTTTGTCTTATTTTTATGGAGATCTAAACTTTCCCGTTCTATCGACAATTTGAAGCTTTGTTTGGATTGATTGTGGGTTTCTGAATCTTGTGCCTTATTTCCTATATTTGAATATTTCGACTTCTTTGTGCTTTATTGTTTATTGTTTTATTCTATCTCGACTGATCAACTTGGTAGAATCAATTCAATTGCTAGGGTTTTGTAGATTCCTGATTGTGAACCTTAACCCAAGTGGCAAACTTATCCCTTTAGGGCTGATTGAACTAATTTGGTAAGTATGAAGTTGGATGTGTTGTTAAATCCTTGTTTAGGGACTGCAAATACCTTGGTTAATCTCTGAACTTAAAGCTATCAATTGGGTTAAATCCTTCTTTAGGGACTATTCGATTGATAAGGGTTTCTAGGACTGATTGGACTAGTAACTATATTAGGTCGGGACAAGGGCATTCATAGGAATCATAAAAGGACAAGAGGAAGTTACAATATCAATTTGACCAAATAAAGTGGATAATTGTAGGTAGAACGATTTTCTCTAAATTCCTTTGCATTAATTTGTTTATAGTTTCTTTTCTTTTCTTTCTTATTTTCACCACCCAAAAACCCCCGTTTCATATTAATTGGTAAATAAACTTAACTTAGGAATAACTTGATTCTCTGTGGGATCGACTCGTGCTTACCACACTACATTAGTTAGGTAGGTTCAAAATTATTTTGATACGGTTAACGCGACTAAAAACCGTCCATCACTTATAGATATCTTCCTCCTCCGGTGGCATAATGCAATTTGTGAAGTAGGAAGGAGGGATTGAAGTCAACCAAATGTGGCGAACAGGCTCTTCCACGCTTGTTTCCATATGGCTTCCATCTTTCTTTTTGATTGGGCATGCATCTGCAGGTGGGTTGGGAATAGGCTCTTCGGGTGGGGTAGGGGCCAAAACACATGGTTCCTCACGTCGCGACTCATGAGATTCCACATCAATGGGCATCGGGCTTCCTTCCCCATCTCTACTCTCGTCTGAACTGACCGTAGAAGGAACGGTGGGTGCCGCTAGAGAAACGGTGGGCGCCGCCTGTACAGTAGGCTCATCGGTAGATGAATTATACTTCTCCATACTTTCCTCAAATCTCTTGAATATGTCATCGATTCTACCAAGAGTTTGATTTATTTGCTCCAGTTCGCTCTTTCTTTCATCCTCTGCTGCTAGGTCACCCATATAGCAGAACAGATCCCATAATTCGGACCAACTCAACCAATCAAGGCTTCCATTATTGATGGATTCGGCAAATAATTTGGAGCTAGGAGTCATGTTCTCAAGCACGAGAGTAATTTTTTCTTCCCAATTACATGGAATACCCAATGAATGAAGATAGGCCACCACATCTTCCACTCTTATGAGATATCGGTTAAAGTATTCTCCTTCATGCTGTAAGAACCTCCACATCTTGAAATATTAGTAGTTAGGTGTCGTGAACCAAAAGATAGGTCCACAAAGGAGTTAAATAAATAAATATATATATATATATATATATATATATATATATATATATATATATATATATATATATATATATATATATACAAATCAATAAACACACAAAATAAAGAAATAAACTTGAATCCCCGGCAACGACACCACTTTTGACGGAGGGAAAGTCGTTGATTTCCCTTATCAAAATAATTCACAAACAAACAAACTAGTATAGGATACAAGTAAGGGGTCGATCCCACAAAGAAACAAGTTTTTCCAAGAATTGTGTATTTATCAATTGAAAGGCAGAACATGGGAATAAAGTAAATAAAAGAAATAATCTAAACAAAAGCAATTGATAGTTAAAAGAGATGTTTCATCCACAAATTCTCGACATTGGTTGGCATTATTGGTCGTCGAATCCAATTAAAGTGTTCTCTACGAATTCCTCCCATCTTAGTTTGAATAGATTAAAGCACAAAGAGCACAATTAATCCCTTACACCTTTATGCAACATAAGCACGGACAAATATTTAACATAAAGATAGCACAAGTTCCTAAGAATATAGGCATATGAATAACACCAAGTATGCAAGGTAACCGATGTTTAAGACATATGTCAAAATCCCTACTTAGTTATGATCAAACGAAGGTTCTCACAATCCTAAGCATGCTACTACGGAATTCATTCAATGATGAAAGAACAAATACCTAGCAAGATACTATCACGGTAGCTAATCACAACAATATCATCAATAATCACAAGGGAGATAGAAAGATATTAAAGAGAGAATCAATACTTCATCAGAAACTCACAATCAACCAACCAAGTATCGAAAGTGTAGATGAAAAAATGGAGAATTAGCCAAGCACGGCTTACCTAAATCCCTTCTCTTGAATAGAAAACAAAACTAAAGTTAAAGCGTTAGATGACTCGATAGATGTTAGATCCCCCTCCTAACGGCTGAGAAAAACCTATTATATAACCTAAAGGGGTCGGCAAAACCCTAGATGAGAGTTTCCACAAAAGATAGTAATTGTGCCGCTCGTGCAGATCCGAGACTGATGGGACGGCGGGCGCCGCCTAAACCACGGCGAGCGCCGCCTGGACAGCTTCGTAGACTGAACTTGTAATGCACTTTCCAGAGTCGTCGTTCGTTCGATTGATGCATATGAATATGCGTTGGAAAGGTCTTTTCAAGGACTACAACTCTAATGAAGAACTCAGAAGCTGAATCCAACTTCTCAGAACCTCAAAGATACGATTTCTCCATGTGCTTCATTTCCGCTCTTGTTCTTGTGCTCCTTTGCTTCCCAAGTCGTCTTCTAATCCTTCCTTAGCTCATTCCTTGCTCTTTTGACATCCTCTTTGGTCTCTTCCCAAGCTCCTCACCATGTCGGCACTATGAATCTGCATAAAACCAATAAAATAGCGTAGTTTCCGAACTCTACCACTAAAAGAGCATAATACGCAATTAACTCTAAAACATAACCAAACACCTACGAAATACAACTAAAACTACTCTATAACGTCTCTCAAAATTTGCCTTATCAATCCTAATCTGGTAGTGCCAGAATCTCCTATTATTCTTTCTCGCATTTCTTTTGAGATTAAACCTTCTTTCATTTATGAAATTAGGAGAATTACTTATGAGGGAAAACCTAACGAATGTCCTATGGATCATATCACTACATACTTAGACTTATGTGAAACTATTGCTGATGACCGTAATCCAGAGTATGTAAAACTAAAGGTTTTTTGTTGGTCGCTTGCGGGTAAAGCTCTACAATGGCTGGAGGGTTTGACCCCACAATCCATCCGCACGAGGGGAGAACTCAAGGACTTGTTTCTCAACAATTTCTTTCTACCAGCAAAGACGGCGCAACTCAGGCAAAAGATCATGGCTTTCAAGCAAAAGTCAGAGGAGACACTCGCACAAGTCTGGCAGCGTTACAAATGTCTGCTGAAGTCTTGCCCTACGCATAGGAAGCCACAATATGTTATCCAGGAGATCGTCTACAACACCCTAGATGTGCCTAAAAAGGAGCAAATCAACACCTATACCTTTACAGGTATCTCGAGTTCACACTACAACGAGCTTGGGATACTCTTGAGAGGTTAGTTGAGTTCGACAATACTTATGGGACTCCTGAGGCTTTCGACGCTAGGCATGCCCCATCTATGGCACTCTACGAGCCATCCAAGGAGATTGATCCTGATGTGAGGGAGCAAGTCACAAAGGATCAACTGTGGCGGTCACAAAAGCAAGTCAAGTTCCTCACCAACAACCAACCTTGTTTGGATCGTGAGTCTGGCAAGCACAACACCACCGCCTGCCCACATTTCGAGCAAGTCAAGTTTGCGGAGACACACATGAGGAGGCACGCTACATGGGGGGTCCTAACTATGGAGGACATCAACAGAATTGAGGATACCATCAAACCTAATACCAACGAGACCCCCACCATACAGAGCTCCTCGACACCCTGAGAGGAAGTCAAAGAAGGATGACCTGCAGCTTATTCTTGATGAGATGAGGAGGAATCACGCCGAATACAAACAACCCAACAATTCCATCCACACACAGCTGCACGACATCAACTCGCGACTTGGGGAGATTGACGTCTAGAGAAAGAACATATAGACCCAAATGGGTCAGTTGGATGCACAAACCCCCCAAACAGTCCAGACCACTCCTCGAGCAACCAGAGCCCAACCTTAAGGGCAAACCAACTGGACACGTGGCTGCAATACATCTAAGGAGCGGGCGTCAACTACAAACGCCTGAAGAAAAGCTGGAGGGTGAAGTAGCTGGAGTTCCAGTCTTACGTCGAGTCACCACCAGTCGATGTCAACTCATCTTCACTCGACATCGAGTCTCATCCTGTCGATGTCGAGTCATCTGCTCAGCAATCCCATAAGTCAGCCTCTCTACTCGACATCGATTCTACACCAGTCAATGTCGAGTCACTCAACTCAACTTTAGCAACTGCAAAGAAGAAGAAGACGTTGCCTTTCCCATCTAAATCTTTAAAGGACCCCGTTGATAAGAAATTCCAACGTTTTGTGAAGATGCTTCAAGGGCTCAACGTCACCATACCCTTTACCGAAGCTCTTCATGAGATGCCATCTTATGTAAGGTTCCTCAAAGACATCTTGAGCAAAAAGAGATCAATGGCTAAGATCGCAGAGGAGTGCAGCAAAATTGAGTTTTCGGTGAAAAGAGCGGATCCAGGGAGATTCGCCATCACCATTGGGCCAAACCAACATTGCTACAAGGCTCTCTGCGACCTAGGGGCTAGTGTAAGCCTCATGCCTTTTTCCATTTGGTCAAAGGTAAACATCGGAGCTTTGGAGCATGTGGGTATTAAACTGTATACGACCGACAATAACTACGCCATGCCCACAAGAGTTATTGATGATGTCCCTGTCAAGGTGGGCAAGTTCTTTGTGCCCACGGACTTCATTGTGCTTGATATGCTGAAGGATCCTACATGTCCTATTATCCTTGGTAGGCCATTCCTAGCTAATGCCGACGCCAACATCAGCGTGAGGAAGGGGCTTTTTACTTTTACCATTGATGATGACGTCATTGAATTCTCCTTCAACAAAACAATGGAGAAGCTCGACAGGGTGGAGGTGAAGTCATTACATATAAAGGGAAACTACATCCTTTGTGAGGAACCAAAGATGAGGAATTTGACTTCGAATGAACTAGAAGAGAGGGCTATGGAGGCCCAACTAGATGAGATCTTAGCTATTTGGAACCAATATGGCATGCAACACACTGAGCAACCAGTCGATGTCGACTCACACCACTCGATGTCAACTGGATTTGATCTAAACAACATTCCAGAAGCTAAGTATGGGGTCCAACCACTCGACGTCGACCCATACCACCCAACGTCGACTGAACCTTTACTCGACATCGACCCTATTCTAGCGACAGCACCTCTAGAAGCCAAGGCTCACTCGATGTCGAGTGAACTCACTCGAGATCGAGTGGATCCCCAGAAAGACGAAGCCAAGGTAAGTGAAGATATGAACCTCTCTTCCCCTATTTCAATACACGATTTGTCTATTACAAATTGAAGAGGTATGTCTTGGTATGTGAAACTTTGCAGGGTTTGCAATGATGATCCTAAGGAGTATGAAGTTGGAGATATGGTGTATGTCTCCAAATCAAAGAGTCATTGGTTTCCGAGCAAGTTTAAAGAGAAGAAGGTGGGACCATTTGAGGTCCATAAGATCCACCCAGGAGGGATGCATCTTAAAGATAAAGATGGAGTTTTGTTCGAGGCCTGATCATCAAAGAAGAAGTTGGCCTAGCGAATCTAAAATCTAGAGTATGTACATGGACTTTGGTTTTTAGGTTTTAGATATTTTGGTTTTAAAGTTTGTTTTAGACTTGTTTTGTTTTGTTTTCTTTATTTTGTTCTAATGAAGTATAGGTTCAAAGGACAACAATGATGGAACCAAGGACTGATGAATCACTCGACATCGACTGAAACCAGTTGACGTCGGGTGAAGCAATCG
The DNA here is from genome assembly GCA_963922045.1 of Persicaria maculosa. NCBI lineage: Eukaryota > Viridiplantae > Streptophyta > Magnoliopsida > Caryophyllales > Polygonaceae > Persicaria > Persicaria maculosa. Next base: position 44,629,505 of record OY998255.1, read on the forward strand.
AGCCATTAGATAATTGAAAACAAAAAATCTTTCAGACCATATAAGGCGCTTGTGTTTCAATAGATAATTGAAGAAATCAATTAAACAAAACCCTGATGTAAATTTCAGAGAGCGAGAGAACTAGCAGTAGCATAGGAGATGGCGGAATCGAAGCATGAGAGGTGTAATCAACCATGGCCCCTCCTTCTTGTTCCCGTGGAGGTTCCGGATGCGACGACGGTTGCGATGGTGGTGGCAGATGGCGGATTCGATGGTGATGGCAGATTTTGCAGCGGGAGGTGGATGCATATCTGGTTTCGATTTGGCCCTCAATGGCGGCGATGGTGATGGCGGATTTTGCACCGGGAGGCGGCCTCATATCTTATTTCGATTTCGCCCTCAATGGCGGCGATTTTGCAGCGGGTCCATCTCCATCTCGGATTTTGCAGCGAGTCGGGTCTACGAGAGAGTGAAGCGAAAATGGGGGATGGAGGCATGAGCTTCGATTTGGCCCTCAATGGCGGCGAGCAGAGGATGCAAAAGTCAAGAGAGAGAGAGAGAGAGAGAGAGAGAGAGAGAGAGAGAGTACGAGGTCGAGCGAGAACAACAGCTGGGTCGATCGAGGAGAATGAACGGAGGGCGGAGGAGGCATCCGAATTTAATCGAATTGAATTGGGGATTTCTTGAATCCGGTACTCGATTTGGGATTTTCTTGAATTGTTGTTTATTTATGTTGGTTTTGATCAAACTAGATCTTGATTTAGTTGATTTTCACTAATTTTGACATGAATGAATCGGTCTATTTAACATTCGTTTGGAAGGAATTATTTAACATTCGATTTAGTTGATTTTCACTAATTCTGCCAATTCAATTTATCAACTATTTGGTAAGTTTAGATGCACTATTGGTTGATAATAATGAATTATTCATATGTATGTGGTTAGTTATATATGGGAAATCAAGAATTACATCTACATACTATTTCAACCTAGCGAATAATTACTATCAACTTAGCGAATAATTACTATCAACCTAGCGAATAGTTGCGTAATTGGCCAACCCTTTTACTATTATCTAAATGACAAGTCCTCTTTACAGACGAATAATAACGATCAATTTAGCGAATAATTACTATTAACCTAGCGAATATTTGCAAAATTGACCAACCCTTTTGCTATTATCTAAACGATGACTCATCTTTACACATGAATAATAACTATAAGTTAGCGAATAATTAATATCACCTTATAGAATAGTTCAAACAGTGCACCACACAAAAAAACAACGTTACATCACCAAAAAAATGTTACACCACAAAACAAAATGAGTACAACACACATGCACGTAATTCAAAAAGTGTGCAAGGAAAGAGGTGGGTCCCATTGATTTTTAATTAAAGAAAAAAGACAAAATTGTCAAATAATCTCAACCACCCATTTCATTGAATCAATGACCCAGATCTGTTAACATTTAATACAATAAGAGATGGGTACATGATAATGCATATTTTATATGGGCATTATACGTAAGTCTTAGTGCATTAGAGTATCCATATTGCATGATTAATAAGCTTATTCACATTCTTGATCATTTGGTATTTGTAGTTCGAAATCTACTAGTTTTTAGTGTTTATTTGTAGATCTCATGATCCGGAATTGAAAGGTGGAGAAAGCATGGAGCAAATGGACAAAGACAAGCTAAGGAACAAGTGCAGAAATAGAGAACATGGAAAAATCTCATCTTTAAGGTTCTGAGAAGTTGGAATTAACTTTTGAGGTCTACATTAGAATTGTAGTACTTGGAAAGAGCTTTCCAACGCATATTCATATGCGTCAATCGAACGAACGATGACTCCAGAAAGTGCGTTACAAGTTTTATCTGTCGAAGTTGTCACCACTGCATAAGCGGTGCCCGCAGTGGCTTAGGAATAATATTGAATAAGATGATTGTCTCCTTACGGAACAATCGATTAAATGGAGTCGGCATAGGCTTAGGAATAATATCGAAATCACCTCAATGATCAAGTAAATCAACCAATGTTGCGAATTGTAGTCAAACTACACACTTATCTTTCATCTTCTCTTTGTTCCTATTCATATCTTTATCATAGGTTATTTACATTCCTCATTGCCTATTTACATCCATAACTCATCCTTATTTGCATAATTGATAAATACAGATTGCACTGAAATACTTGTTTCTCTATGGGTTCGACCCCTTACTTATCCGCTATACTAGTTTACTAGTTAGTTTATTAGTTTGGGTTATTATTACTTTTGGCGAGTTGGAAACCTAACGACATTCCTCCCACCAGTACACCTGACCCAACCTCGATCTAAATGAATCTACTTTTATACCCATACCACATTTTACAAACCGAACGACTTGTTGTTAGGCATGTCCATGGGTCATGAGTCGATCCGTGACCCGACAGGTTTGGCGGGTCGGCGACCCGACGGGTCCATGACCCAGCGGGTCCGGGTCAGGCGGGTCACAGGTTCGGGTTGGAGTCGAGGGGTTTTGAACCCACCAACCTGTGATATAAAACTAAAAACAAAAATTAAAAAACATATTTATATTTATATTTATAATAATAATTATCATTATTATAAATTTTATTATTATAATATAAATATAAATTATAAACAAAATTAGAATTAGAATTCATATTTATAAAATATATAAATATAAACTCTGTAACACCCCTTTTTAAATCCCAAGGGAACGTTACAGCGCCAGTGAGTCCGCGGACTTTAATGTCCTTGGATTCACCTGAGACTTATAGGGATATACAACCATGCTCCCATAAACAAGACGGTACTTAAGCAGTTGAATAAATGAATGCGAAAGTAATTTAAATATCAAAGTATAAAATATTTAATCCTAACAATAGAGCTAACGTGTCAAAATCATAAAGTAATAATAAGGTCCAAAAGTAGCTAAACCAAAGTAGTACTGCGTAAAGGTTCAAAAACTTGTAGTGTAAAGGTTCATAAATGATACCCCGCTCTCCAACTCTCTCCCGCTCCGCTTCTTGCACTAGACATGTGGAATATGGTCTGGTGTTTCGTGAGTACGAAGGACACCAGCCATCCAATAAATATGATGGTTAGTACAATTAAGACTAGCAAATGATATGGAAAATATTCAGACTTTAACCTTACAGTGACCATTAAATGGTATGTTATAGGTTAAGGGAAAGACACGAATATTTAATAGTGGAAACTGAATAAAAAGATAAAAATTCACGACATGACTCGGATGATCATAACGATCGATTATAAGATAAGAAAAGGAATTATACCCGAGACAGATGAGTATAATAACTGAAATGATCACCTATTTAACATTCGATAATAACCATACTCACAATGATAATAATAACAATATTAATACGTGGTACCGTTCGGGCCTTTAACAAGGACCACGACCTACATCAGATCGTTGTTTTACCACCCCGCAGAGAATGCATTCCGGGATGGTGTTTCATGAAACCTTGTAAGGAAGTGGCTTAACGAACCACAACCTGCAAGTCAGTCTACTGCATAACTTGCCATAGGCATATAACCACTCGCATCACGTGGTGCGCATTTTCACATATCATACCTAAGCATCAAATGGTGCCTATCTTAACTTATCATACATAACCAGTTTATACTAGGTGATCATAATAACAACATTAAATCAAAAAGGGACAAGCATGGATAATTCAAATGATCTTACTATCACATGCCACTCGTTTGCATGAAAGAAACAAGCAGAATATCATGCAATTTAGGAAGAAGAAAATGGGCAACTTTCACTTATCTCGAGTTATAAACAAACAATCATATTGAATACGCATATCACTATAATTAATAATTGCCCATTAATTTAACTCATGCCAATTTATGAATAAAAAGATAAATTACATCAGGCAGACGGGTATGCAATTTATCGAAATTGGCAAGGAAATTGGACACATGGCCGCATTCGACGCGGGAGAATTTAAAAGACATATCAAAAGAATCACGAAACATGCAAAGGGCGTTTGAACGAAATCACTTGCTTTAACATTCGACGATCGGTTGACGATAACAAGACGAGATTTTAGCACCTATTGAATCCAACGGAAAAAAGAATATTTAATATTGATATTTCATACAATTAACTTTACTTAACTCAATTTTAAATTGAATTAATTCTATAAAGTTAAGAATTTATACCAATATAAATTCCTCGGGGAGCGGGATCCGGCGTGGGTGCTTCGGGGTTGCTTGATGTCGCTGAAACGGGCAAAGATCGAATGGTTTAGAATTATAGGCCATCTAACATAATAAATAATTAAATTAGGGCCAGAAACAAGAATAGAATAAAATAAGGGAGGATTTCTGTAATTTTTTCCAAAAGAGATTATAAACCTCAGATTTTGCTTCAATGGAGTCTTCGTACAAAGGAGGAGAACAGGGCAGCGGTGAATGGCGCAGCTCTCCTCTCCATCGATGACCAGCAGCGATCGAAGATGGCGGCTCGGCGGCGATGGGCGATGGCACAGCAGCGGCAGTCGGAGGCGGCGGCTGTCGGAGACGAGTGCAACGAGGCTCGACCACTGTTCGTGGGTGTGGCAATCGGAGACGAAGGCGGCACGGCTCGGCCTTGACGTCTTCCAGGAAGGCTGTGACTGCAGTGGGTGCGGCGGCGAAGGTCTTCGGTGGCGGCCAGGCTAGCGGCAACAATCGAAGACGAAGGCTCGGTAGAAATCGAAAGCGGTGCTCGGGCAGTGAAGGGCGACGGCCTTGACGTCTTTCGGGAAAGGCTGCACTGCAGAGGGTGCAGCGGCGAAGACGATGGCAGGCTGTGGTGGTTCGTGGCTCACATCGCCGGCGACTGCTCAGGGGAGACGCGGGATGCTGACGGTGCTGGTCAGCGGGGCTGCTCACGGCGTAAGGCGAATTGGGAGAGGAAGATGAGGGTCGGTGAGAGCGTGTGATGTTGAATTGGTTTTGGCATTTTGGGTTGTGGAACCCTAGATTTGACGTGTATTTATAATACTGAATTAGGTTAAATAAAAAAAACAGATTATTTTTTATCCTTTGGGGTTAAGAATCAATTAAGGATCGAGATAAAGGGTAGATGATAGAATTTAAAGAAAAGAAATAAAATAGGCGGATAAAGATGAGATAGAAGATAGGTTTCTTACCTTTAACGGAATGAATATTATTTCATTTAACTTTATAAATTAAATAATAAGGATATTTAGAGAATTTATGTAATTAAATCCATCATATATTATTTCTCTTTAGAATAATTTAATTATTCTAATTCATACCATATATCTTAGGTGAAATGACCAAATTCACAAGATATACTGTAGTTTAATATAAAATAGATTTATTCAATTGAATAAAAATAAGAAATAGCCCAAAAATAATTTGGGGTATTTCAAACTCATATTCATATATAACATATGTAATGCATGATAAGTTTTACATTTGTTGAACTCCTTTTATAGGGTTAGGGTACTCCACTTACCATCTCGTTTTCAATGTGGGATAAAAATCCTCTGATTTTCAATTTGGGACAAAATCCTCTGATTTTCAATGCGGGACAAAAAAAGATGGAACTCATATACTAACACTCTCTTCATGTGATCATATCACATATTCACTTAATTTTTTTTGTTGTTGTTGAGTTATATTAACATAAAAGTTATTGTTAAGATAATAATGGCTATTGATAGACAAGCCATTTTTAATAAAATTGCATATAAGTGATTTTCATTTTTTAAAGTATTTACACATTTGTCCAAGAGAATAATCAAAATCCCTTTGTTGTTCATAAGTTCATTATCACCCATCCAAGATTCCAAGTAGGTAGGTGTGGATCGAGATTAATCAACTAATAGATATGGAGCTTCAAATTCAAATAAGGAGAGATCGATACATACATAGAGAAGAATGATTATTCAAACGGTAAAGATATATATATTCCCACATGTGTTTTCTTTCCCACAAATTTCCATCCCGCATTGAAAAGGTGGTAGATGGATGAAGTTGAATGAAGATATATATATATTCCCACATGGTTTTTCTTTCCCATAATTTCCGTCCCACATTGAAAAGGTGGTGGATGGATATAGTGGAATTAATATATATATATATATATATATATATATATATATATATATATATATATATATATATCTTTCCACACATGTTATTTCTTTTCCATAATTTCTGTCCCACGTTTTGAAAATATGGTGGATGGATAAAATGGAAAGAAGATATATATATTTGCACATTTTCTTCATTTTAATTTAGGTTTTTTGTCCAAAAGCCTTTAAGTAAATTGTTTTTTTAATATACTGACCAAGTCAGACGGTTTGACCTGTGACCCGTCGGGTTACTTGGACCCGTCGAACCGCCTTACCATGAGTTCGGGTAGGGGCCATGATTTCTTGACCTGTGACCCACCGGGTTTGACCCGTGGACAAGCCTAGCTGGACTAGCTTGTGAGGAGTTCAGCTTGCTTCTTGGATATTGAATACCTAACGCACAATAATAAATAGGGGTGAGCACAAATCCCGCAAATCCTGATCCCGTCCCGATCCCGGTGGGATTTCGATAATAAAATAGTGAATCCCGTCCCGCAAAAATTATGTGGGACGGAACGTGGGACGACCCTTCCCAATCCCGCAAATCCCGTCCCATCCCGCATATTCCGTTATTATAGATTACATAACAACAACAACAACAACAACAACAACAACAACAACAACAACAACAACAACAACACCCAGTTAATCCCGTTATAAAGCGGGGTCTGGGGGGTCAGGATGTATGCACTCATTACCCGAACAGGTCGGAAAAGTGTTTCCAATAGACCGAGAACAATAGGATAATTGAACCACATAGTATATATATATATATATATATATATATATATATATATATATATATATATATATATATATATATATATATATATATATATATATATATATATATATATATATATATATATATATATATATATATAGTGTTTCCAATAGACCTAGAACAATAGGACAATTGAACCACGTAGTATATATATATATATATATATATATATATATATATATATATATATATATATATATATATATATATATATATATATATATATAGAGAGAGAGAGAGAGAGAGAGAGAGAGAGAGAGAGAGAGAGAGAGAGAGAGAGAGAGAGAGAGAGAGAGAGAGAGAGAGAATGGGTAACTTGTTCACACCTCTTAGGGTGTACTTAGTGCACAAATATGAGTCTTTAATTTAAATTGAATAAAGGGTGAAGATGGTGACACGTGTCCTGTAGGTTTATAAAAAAAATTGTGAAAAACTAATTTGACACTGAAGAAAAAGGAGCGTGAGTGCGTGTGAGGTTGGTAAATAAAACTCTAAATTCCAAATAGTCTTCTTCTCCATTGTTGTTGAACCGAGGATCCGAAAAGATCCAGGCGAGGCGGAGCGCGAGCCCTGGCGAGGCAAAGGTGAGCCCATCCTTCCTCTCCATCCTCTTTCTGTGATTCTTCCTGAGCGATGAGGCGAGCGAGGAGGCGCAACGGTTATATACGGGTGAATGTCGGCGGTGAGGCAAGCCAGCTGTCGGTGGAGGTTTCTGTGAGTGCCGCCATGAACATAGATCCTAGATCTGGAGGAACTTCTAGAGGGGGAAGTTGCAGGCGTACGCAAAGATCAGCCCTTAGACGTACACCGCTGCCGCCGATGATATATCCGTCGATTCCCCAGCAGGAGTGTTTGTTCCCGGCGTATCGAGGGCAAGGCGAGGTCGTCGGGCGAGGCGGATTCGAACTTGCCACCAGATCTCCGGTGTCCCCTCCTCACGGTTAGATTTCGCACTGGGGTTGAAGGTCGACGACAGGAGTTGAAGGTCGACTTGGATTCGATTTCGCCTTTTCTTCATCTGGTTCGATTTGACGAAATCAAGGTCGGCGGATGCAAGATGCAATTTGGATGTGCAGTCGGCATCATCGCTTGTAAAAGAAGAGGACGAGCCTCCATGAATTGTCAAAATTATTGTTCATCTCACAATCAAAATTATTTAGCAGAAAGTGTAAGTTCTTATTCCCTTCATGAATTGTCAAGTTTGTTTTCACACTCCCTTGCTAAGTGTGATTGATAATTAATATCGTTAATTTGGTTTTTGTGTTCTGGTTTGCAGCTTTTTGGTTGGTTCATCACGCGTTCCATGGCGATGGTAAAGATGGAGGTCGAGCCTCCTTCGAAAATAAGGTATTGTTCGGTGAATACAAGCATCATTGAATCTCAAGTGATTATTTAGTGGAATACGACCATTATTCGACGTAATTTGTATGTAAATTTGTTTATTATTCGGTAGAATATAGCAAATTGTGTAAGGAAAATCTGAGTTACTTTTATTCATGTGCAATGAAATACTCCCTCCGTCTCACAATAATTGTCACTTTACTATTTGGCACGCTTTTTAAGAAGCTAAAAACTCTATAAAATATTAATTTTTTTAATAATTTTTTTTTCATAATTTTATAGACAATTATATTAAGTATGAAATTATTTTTTAAAATTAATAAAATTATTGATATTTTATATAGTTTTTGTCGTTATTAAAAAACGTGCCAAAAGTAAAGTGACAATTATTGTGAGACAGAGGGAGTATTATTTTGTAGAATACGCATTATTCGACGAATTTCTAAAGATTATTCGTTTACTAAAGCCATTTTTTTTTTTGGAATCTCAACAATTTAACTATAATACATTTAGTGCAAATTTCGTGATTATTCAATTACCTCCAATGTATTATTCGGTAGAGTTTATGAATTTTTTTATGGAAATATGTGACGGTTACATTTATCCTTTATAATTGGATGAAAGGCGAAAAGTGAAACGTTATTTGGTAAAATACGATGAATTATTCAGTAAAATTGGTAAATTTTAATCTAAACTGGATGGAAAAAAGAAAACATAACATTATTTGTTTGTATGTGACAAATTATTCAGTGGAACTGATAAATTTTGATATGAAGTGGATGGAAGAAGAAAATAGAACATTATTCGGTGTTAGAAGACACATTATTCAGTGAAATGCGTGTAATTGAAAACCCGAAAATGCTGTTGGTGGAAAAATAAATTAGGGTAATTGGAAATCCTAGTAATTTAATGAAAAAATAAATTGATTTTAAAAGATCCCCATTTGATTTCCAATCCTTCCGTTCAAAATTTTGAATTTCAAAATTAGCAAGTGCGCTACACACATCCATTTGGGAGGTAGGGGTGTATTTGTATGGGTCCCACCAATTTCTATTTTTTAAAAATAAATAAAAATCACAAAAAACCCTTTTAATCTCGGCCTTCCATCTTTCTCCATCAACGACTTATAATCGTGCACAAGATACACTCTAAGGGGTGTGCACTCTGGAACCACACCCTCTATATATATATACACACAGTATACCACATAAAATATATAATTGCATACGGAGTAGTTGTTGCTACTTGTTAGAATCGAAACCAAAAAAAAAAGAGTATTATACTCCGGGAGTTGGCAACAAATGAGACCGACACCAAATGCAGCAAGAGTAGGGGTCGGGCCCGGGGTTCTATTGGCTGGTAAGCGCGCATGTGCAGCGGATCGCAGCTCATCAGACCTCCCACATACTGTGTCAGCGTCTTTTTACAGTCTTTTCGCTACTCGACTCACCCAATTATCCACCCCTGTCAAACTCCAGTCTCCATAAGTGAGTGCGTCAGTTTCTGTAAATTGTAATACTACCATTTTCATGTCCCATCGCTATTTGGTTTTCAAACTTAAAAATACACCTCGAGTCGCGGTCCCACCCGATATTTTAGGCACTGATGGAGTATTGCCTTCCTAATTACACACTTTTCCTACCATTAAAAAACTTGTACTACTGGAATAAGATCCTCTACAACCCATTGTGCAACCTTTTGTGCAACACAAAAATACTTAGGCTATAAATATATAATAAAAAAATTTCAAAAATTATATTTATGTTTCAAACAAATACTAATATATGTTTATAAAAAAAAATTAATGAAAATACATGTTTTACAATTTTTATATAATCATATTCTAAAATAATCCATCTTTCATTTATAAACAATTGTAAAAAATGTATTTTCATCAATTTTTTGTATAAATATATACTAGCAATTGTTTAAAACATAAATATAATTTTTAAAATTTTTTTAATTATAAATTTATAGCATAAATATTTTTGTGTCACACATAAGGTCACAAGGTTGTAGGTGATCTTCACTCTGTACTACTACTACCCTTTTCCACAAAGCGTGAAAACATACTGTAGGTGGTCTTCACTCTGTACTACTACTACCCTTTTTCCACAAAGCGTGAAAACATACTGTATACAACTACAAATAGAGGTCCTTCCTGAGGTTCTCAATCCCATCCCCCTCTCTCTCTCTCACCACACAACCAAAATGTCTACTCTCAGCTACTCTGTAACATTTTGTTATGAATTGCGGTTGCTCTCATGAGCTGGAGCTCGGCTAGAGGAGCTACCTCGAGGGCACCTCTGAGCGTGCCCTTTGGCCGAAACTATGTCCCCACTTGGGCTTTTGATCACATCAAGTACTACAATGGTGGCTCTCAAGTTGAACTCACCCTCGACAAATACACCGGTATGTGTTAGCTAGTAACGGGTTTATAACTAGCTCGAAAATATTTTTTTTTAATAATAAAAAAAATTGTTGATTTTGTAGGTACCGGATTTCAATCCAAGGGGAGTTATTTGTTTGGACACTTCAATATGGATATAAAGCTTGTTCCCGGCGACTCCGCTGGAACTGTCACTGCTTTCTACGTTAGTAGGCTTGCTACATTTCCTTCGGTTATTTTTTTAATTTAAAAGCATTGTTTGTAGCTGATTTATTGAGATTTTTTTATATGATTTTGTGGCGCAGTTGTCTTTACAGAACTCGGAACATGACGAAATAGACTTCGAGTTCTTGGGGAATAGATCCGACCAGCCTTATATTTTGCAGACCAATGTGTTCACTGGAGGCAAGGGGGATAGGGAGCAAAGGATTTATCTCTAGTTTGATCCTACCAAGGGTTATCACTCTTACTCTGTCCTATGGAACCTTTACCAAATTGTGCAAGTCTAAACAAAACTTTTTATTCTACCATTTTTATACTCCGCACAAGCAAAACAAACTTATATTCTTAATTACTACACTGTATCTTCACCTTTTTAAAAACTACAACTAACAATTCTCTAATTATTCTAAGAATAAGGTTAATGACCTTTTTGTTAACAAAATTACTAATGTGTGTCCATAAAACAGACGTTAGAAATCCGGAGAATATCGAAACGCCTGTCGGAAATGGCAAGACGATGGGCCAGCAACCGCATAATGGAGGAGAGAAGAGTGGAGGAGAAACCATCTCTTACAGGGAGAAGCTTCTCATGGGCGGAAATGCTAGCTACGCTGTAAATGGCATTTCTCAAGGCAATCAAGAGGAGGTTGACCCGGAATATTTAGCTATCGATGACGTTCCTCCGGAGAAAGATGATCCCCTGTGTCCCACCATCACGTTGACTAAGTTGGAGAAGGAGGAGTTGTGGAAGCCGTGGAAGAACACGCTCATCATCAAAATGTTTGACAAGGGTCCGGGTTACATGCAACTGCATCGGCGACTCACCCAAAAATGGGCATTAAGTGCCCCGTTCTCACTGATAGACGTGGGCAACGAGTTCTTCATTGCTAGATTCTCCAACCAGGCGGACTACAACCACGTGCTCATGGAGGGCCCGTGGATGATTGGAGATAACTATCTGACAATTAGGAAGTAGGTGTCCAAGTTCAATGCCTATGAAGCAAAGATCACCACCCTGACCGTGTGGGTCCGGATCCCATGCCTCAACATTGAATATTTTGATCGACGATTCCTCCGGATGGTAGGATAGCGTATTGGTAAGGTGCTTCGGATTGATAATACTACAGCCTCGGCAGAGAGGGGCCAATTTGCAAGGCTTAGTGTCGAAGTCGACTTGACTAAGCCATTGCTTTCCAAGTTCCGACTTGATGGGAAAGTATGGCCAATACAGTATGAAGGAATTCGGATGGTTTGTTTCAACTGCGGCAAGGTTGGGCACAACACCGAGACTTGCAAGAAGCAGCGAGGGGATGAATCCGGAAACGGAAACACTAACAATGGAGTAGCCAACGATACTTATGGAGGCTGGATGCAAGCAAAGAAGAGTCAGGGGCGTAGGCAACTCAGCCGATCCACGGCTAATCATTCAGTGAAGGAAGGTCCTAACCAGAATGCAGAGGCAAACGCAGAACAACAAGGCACACCACCGGGAGGAGAGAATCAGAGGGCGCCGGCGCCCCCATCGAATCCGATGAAGGGGCCGGTACCAAATCCCGGATCTCACAGAGGGGCAGGAATCGCGCAATCTTCGCGATTTGCAGTTTTGGAAAATATGATGGTTAACCAAGATTTGGAGGGGGAAGAGTCGGTAAAAGATAAGGAAGAATCTGCTAAGGAAATCTTATCAAAAAGAAAGGAAGTTATTTTGGATGGGAATGTGCCAAGCCAAGACAAGGAGAATATCCCACCCAGGGGCAGGAGTGGATCAACCAAGAATAAAAATGCTATCTTAAAAACTAAAAAAACAAGCTTTAGCAAGAAAGGAGGAAAGAGGCCCATAGCAGCAACAACCCTTGCAAAGGTGATTGAAAACACTGAGAACATCAGGATCACCCCAAAGTCCATCCTACCACCCTTAAATGCCAATTACCAAGCCACCTCACAAATCATCCTAAGTGATTACACCTCGCCCACCCAAGTCCCATACCAAGACTCACAGAATCCTCCACCGAGAGCAACTCGAGACGCCGGTCCGATCATCAGTGGGAACACCAGGGATGAGCTACCTGGAGCCAATGGTAACGGTGGTTCCAGTCCGGACCCGGAGGAGCTTCTTAATGTCAAACCGCCGGACCGGACCCTTCCTGGTATTGGCACCTCTAATAGCGTCCAAATTACGGATGGAACTGCAGCCACTGTTAGCAGAGAATCAGCCGGTTCTATGCAGGGCCTGGGTGCCCGAGTCCATCAATGAAGCAATTGGGCGCTTAGACGAGGCCGCCCAATCCTTTGCAGATGCCATGTTTATGCCAAGTACGACTGTCTTCGGGGCTATACAAAATACCTTAGTCAATATGAGTAACATCAGAATTGTAGCTTGGAATACGAACGGTGCAGGGAGCAACGAGTTCCTTTGGGCACTTAGAGACATCATCAGAAATCACGACCCGCAAGTCTTGATTTTGGTAGAGCCACGAATAAGTGGGGACACGGCGGATAGAGTGTGCAGAAGAATTGGCTTCGATGGTTGTGAGCGAATGGAGGCAGTGGGATTCTCAGAAGGGATTTGGGTGCTTTGGAGGACTGCTGAGGTTAAGGTTGTTCCTTTGATCCGCCATCCACAACACATTACGGTAGAGGTGCGCAGAAGGGGTGAGGAACCATGGGTAATGTCGGCTGTTTATGCAGCTCCAAACCATGTACGAAGAATGGATTTATGGAGGAGTCTGATCGATTTTGCGAGTCAGAACACACGGCCATGGATGCTTGCAAGAGATTTTAATGCAACTTTGAATGCCCAGGAACGCACTCCAGGCTCGTCTGTTGGATCGAACAGAGCATCTCAAGCCTTCAGTGAGTGGATTGATTCGCTCCAGTTGATAGACTTGGGTTTCTCAGGCGCCCCCCATACTTGGTGGCGTGGAAGACAAGTCGACACAAGAACTGCTGCTCGTCTAGATCGAGCCCTGTGCTGTCCAGATTGGCGTCTCCGCTATCCCGAAGCAATCGTCAAACACCTTGTGGCCGCCTACTCGGACCATGCCCCAATCCTCATTGAACTCAGTGCTAACGATACAAACAGGAGTGCTTCTCGTCCCTTCAGGTTTCAGTCGGCATGGCTGATGCATGATGATTTCGACGATTTTCTGTCGGCTAAGTGGCTAAGAGACAGCGAGGCGTGTGTGGCGTTGAAGAATTTGTCTGCGGAGTTGGAAACTTGGAATAAGGAAGTATTTGGGAATATCTTTAGGAGAAAGAGGAGACTAGAAAAAAGAATTGAAGGCGTTCGGGTGAGGCTAGGAGAAAGGGTTACTCTGCATTACATTAACTTGGAAGAGAAGTTGTGTAAGGAACTCGAAGAAGTTCTTCAACAAGAACAACACCTTTGGTTTCAGAAATCACGGTCGAACTTCTTGTTAGAAGGCGACACAAATACTCGCTTCTACCACCTTTCCACGATCGTGCGTCGGAGGGCTAACAAGATTGTGACGTTGCAAGATGACAGGGGCGAGTGGGTGGAGGATCCGTTGACAGTTAAACAGCTTGTGGTAGATTTCTTTGAAAAGTTGTATACGGGAGAAAGGAATGAGGGAGCTCTGGGAGAGGTGCAAAGCGACCACACCTTTCCTGTCCTCGACCCGGCTCTCCTCGCGACTTTAGCAGCCCCTTTCAAGGACTCAGAAGTCCGGCCAGCACTGCAGCAGATGGGCCCCTACAAAGCTCCGGGTCCAGATGGGTTTCCGGCGCTGTTTTATCAAAAGAATTGGGGGATCGTGGGTCACCAAGTCTGTGAAACAGTGCTTCAATTGCTGAACGGAATCCAGTACCCAGAGTCGATTGGAAATGCGTTGATGGTTTTGATTCCAAAGGTGGACAGCCCGTCCTCTCCGAAGCAGCTGCGCCCAATCTCCTTGCTCAACGTCATATTTAAGATTGCTACCAAGGTTATTGTGAATCGACTCAAGCCAGCTCTCCCTCACCTTGTTTCACCGACGCAGTCCAGCTTTATCCCAGGAAGACAAATAATTGACAATATCGTCGTCGTACGAGAGGTACTACACTCGATGGGAGAGTGCAGAAGGAGAAAGTGGATGATCGTTAAGGTCGACCTCGAAAAGGCATACGATCGGGTCGACTGGAGTTTTCTACGGACAATATTACAAAGGGCGCAGCTGCCGTCGAACTTAGTGAGGGTCATCATGCAGTGTCAGACGAATGGAGCTACGGAAGTACTCTGGAACGGGGAGAGAGCAGGTAACTTCAGACCGACCCGAGGCATTCGACAGGGCGACCCCCTCTCGCCCTATCTGTTTGTTCTTGGGATGGAACATCTTGCACACATCATTCAAGATGCGATCGTTGCTAGCAAGTGGAAGCCAGTCACGGTTGGAGGAGTGCAGCTCTCCCATCTTTTCTTCGCAGACGATTTGGTATTGTTCGGTGAGGCAACGGTGGAACAGGGCAAAGTAATGAAAGAGTGTTTGGAAAAGTTTTGCGCCGCCTCGGGAGAACGAGTGAGCTTTCCTAAGAGCTCGGTCTTCTTCTCTAGGAACACATCAGCGGGGATAAAACAGGACATCAGTGGTGAACTGGGGATGCCGATTGTTACTGAATTTGGAAATTATTTGGGAGTGCCCTCTGATTGCAGCCGCCTCACTGCTGAGAAGTATTCGTATCTGCTAGGGAAGGTAACGTCGAGACTGAATGGGTGGAAGGTGCGAGCCCTCTCACTCGCAGGCCGGGTCACACTTGCCAAATCGGTGCTCACGAGCCTGCCTATCTATGCAATGCAGTCCACTCCGCTTCCAATTCGGGTGTGTGAAGATATTGACAAAGCGGACCGCGGATTCGTTTGGGGCTCGACGCCAGATCAACGTAAGATACACCTCCTCAAAAAGGAGATATTATATGCAGATAAGGAGGAAGGAGGTATGGGAATTAGAACAATGAAAGACACAAATCAGGCAACTCTCGCTAAACTTGGATGGAGACTGATCCAAAGGCCATCAGACTTATGGAGTCGAATCGTTCGAGGAAAGTATTGTCAGGGGAGACTTGATGTTGACATGTTTGAGCCAAGGCATAGACCCTCTCATGTTTGGAAGGGCATTGTACTGGGAGCTAAGGTGCTAACCCCCGGTCTAAGGGTGGATGTGGGAAATGGCCGCGCCACTTTGTTCTGGTTGCACGCTTGGTTGCAAGAAGAGCCGCTCGCTGAAATCGCGATTCGAGAGATACCTGAAGACCTGATCGGGTATACAGTTGAGGAAGCCTGGGATGGCAAGGACTGGAGGTGGAATTCGATTGGAGAGTTCCTCCCGGAGGATGCGAAACAGAAGCTTCAGGCCATCAAGGTCACTAAGGAAGCCGACATGGTAGATCGACTATTCTGGGGACGCGAAACGAGTGGTAAGTTCACCACTAAATCAGCAATGAAGTGGATGCGCAGGGACATCCAAGGAACACCATCTTCACACTGGGCTCATATTTGGAGAGTGCCTGTGCAGCAGCGTAGCCGGATTTTCACATACCTCGTTGCCCACGACGCTATGCTTTGCAATGCGAACAGAGTGCGCAGACACCTCTCAAATCACCCGGAATGCCCAAGATGCGGACTCTGTGAGACCGGTCTACACATGCTCCGAAATTGCGAGGCTATTAAGAGGGTATGGGATCAGCTAGGCGATCAAGCCCTCTCTTCCAGCTTCTTCTCCGAGACATCGATCCAACAATGGGTGTTTTCCAACACCCAAAAGGAGGATAGATGGAGTGCTATCTTCTCGACCATGTTATGGATGTCATGGAAGGCACGAAATGACTTGGTGTTCCAAGGAATTGACCATGTACAGGGGCTGGCTAGTAGGGTGTGGCGACAGGTATCAACGTACTTCCATTGCCGAGAGCGGAATGTGAAAGGAGAACCCGACCAGAGCCATGAACAAGACTTGCCGATTAATTGGACACCACCGGAGCAGGGGTGGGTTAAACTGAACACGGATGGAGTCTCGAAGGGTAATCCAGGCCCTGCGGGAGGTGGCGGCATTATTCGAGACGCAGAGGGCTGCTTTCTGAAAGCTTTTGCGTTCAAATGCGGCTGGTGCACAGCAGACACGGCGGAGGCCTGGGCTGTTCTACACGGGCTTCAACTAGCAAGGAATATGGGCATCTCCAAGCTCATCCTGGAATTGGACAGTGCGGTCACAAGGTCTCGGCTTGAGGACCAGGGAGACGAGGTACACGCGAACTGGCATATCCTAGAACAATGTCGCAAGACACTCCGGGAGACGACATGGGAGGTGATAATTAGGCAAGTACGAAGACAGGCTAACACAAAGGCAGATGAGATCGCAAACTCGGCCCTTTCATTGGCTGCTCAGTGGACCGTTCTTGATGAAGAACTGGGGGATAGGAGAGCAGCAACAAGTCGGAGCTTAGCTCCTGGTAGTGCAGCGTAGTTTCTTTTTCTATCGGGCCTTGGCCCGCCGTAGCACCAAAAAAAAAAAAAGAAATCCGGAGTAATTATTTCTGATTTGAATCGGGTGATGAGTCCTGCCTTAAAAATAGTTTTGAAAAAAAACCTAACCTAAAAAGTGGATTGAAAGTGGGCCTTTTTGGGCAATAAGATAGTGGCCCAGCTAACATGGCCCAAAGATTGTGTCCGAATCAAAACTTTTAGGTGACCGACCAATAAACAACACCGTACATTTTTATTTTTTAAACAATGTTAGATAAGGATAATAAGAACAAATAAATTATTTCCCCCACTGTTGTTTTTTTAAAAAAAAAAAATGAATACGGAGTATTGCTTATTTATTATGCAGGTTCTTTGTGGACAATGTGCCGATAAGAGTGTTCAAGAACTGCAAGGAATTGGGGGTGAAGTTTCTATTCAACCAACCCATGAAGATATACTCGAGCCTATGGAACGCAGACGACTGGGCGACGAGGGGCGGCCTCGAGAAGACCGACTGGTCCAAGGCCCCATTTGTGGCGTCCTACAAGAGCTTTCACGTGGACGGGTGCGAGGCGTCTGTGGAGGCCAAATTCTGCGCCACCCAGGGCCAACGGTGGTGGGACCAGAAGGAGTTCCAAGACCTCGACGCCTTCCAGTATAGGAGGCTCAAGTGGGTTCGAGACCGCTGGACTATCTACAACTACTGCACTGACCGTGTTCGATACCCTAACATGTCCCCGGAGTGCAAAAAAGACAGGGACGCCTGAATTTGATGACTCTCAACTGGTATTGATTACAGGATTTATGATGATATCATCTAGCCTAGATATACAAAATTAAAATTTGCACCCAACTCCCTATGGGTTTACGTTTACTTATCATTGATTGATATGCATAATTTGATTGCACGAGTTTGTTACTGTTTTGTACGTATGATGATGTTTTCAGATTGATCCACATTGTTGGTATATCGCATTTGTTTGTGTGTGTAAACATATCCCAGCTTGAACTGGTTATTTGTTTACTTTCCATTTCCCGGCCAGCTTCTTAATTCTTAATTTTTAATTTTTAATTTTCGGTTGTTGAGTCTTTGGATTTGTTCCCATTGTGTGTATGGTTTTGTTCAGTCTCCAAGATTTTTTTTAAGACAGGGAATTAGCCCTAGAACGAATTTCATAAGAGGGTTGTAAAGCCAGCTATGTTACACGGACCAGAGTTTTACCCGATTACTGGGTGCAGTAGGAGCAGAGACTGGTGACTAATTTGGGGAAAGCAAGACTAAGTTGGTTTGGTCCCTCCCGTGCTTGCTAAACAGGCATATGCATTTAAATGGCCCCGGTTTAATCATCTGAATGAACTACTTTGGACTACAAAACTGCAATGGAAACCACACCAAAACAACTCCAACCACAATGACAGTCGACAGACATGGCATGGATCCACACAAAATTCAAGTTGAAACTGAAATTTACAGCTATATTATATGTATATATATCCGCAAGAGATAGATCACAAATGATGCTGTGGTGTCTTAGGCATTCATGAAATCAATGAGAAAAAGGCAACCATAAAAAATAAAAAAAAAAACATACTTGATGGATCACTGGCCTACAAGTTGAATATCCCCCAAGTCAAGCTCAGCTGCAATCTCCTCAAGCTGCTTCTTCACACTCATATCAATCAATTTAGAACCTCCAATGCCATACCTGACAATGAATCCGGCAACTATTGATGGATCGATGGCCGTCTTGATCCTCACATTCTTGGCGCCGGTGAGCTTCTGGACCTGTTTGGCGATCTGAGCGAGGTGCTGGTTCTCCAACGGCACCACCGAAGTCACCACGGCGGTCTCCGTGTTGGTCAATTTGTTGTACACCATCTCGAACTCCTTGACGATGTCGCCCACGATGTCGATCCTATTCATGTCAATCAAGATGTTGAGGAAATTGACAGTGTGAGGGAGGAGGCCTGTGTCCTTGACGATCGAGTCCAACACGGCGCGCTTCTTCTCCACGCCGATCACCGGATTCACGAAGAAGCCGACCACGCCGGGCTCCGAGAACACCTTATCGATCTTTTCGATGTCGGAGCAGGTTGATTCCAGGGATCCGTTGCTCTTGGCGACCTCAGCAAGCGCGGTCGCGTAGCTCTCGGCGGCGTTGTCCGCCATTCTAGCTCCGAGCGCGCCGCCGCCTCCCCGGCGACGCCTGGTGAGGGTCTTCGAGATCAAGGATGAGGCTTTTACCGCTTTGAAGGTGGAGAAAGCGTGCACGTTAGGCAGGATAGCTCTCACAGGCGGCGGCGTCGATCCGAATTGGAATGCCACCGAAGACTGTTGAAGAGCCGCCATTTCTCCTGCAAGATTGAAAGCTTCGGAGGGAGAGTTCAGTTGGGAGGATAAAAGGGTAATGGCAATGGGTGGTGTTTGTCTGCAGAGAGATAAGGGACGCTTACGATGAGGAATAGACGGTCCAGATCTTCGCATTGGTAATCCATCGACGGCCGGTATGATTTTGTAATCTTAATCTCGGAGAAGCCACATCCTCTCTCTCTCTCTCTCTCTTTTTTTTGGTTGCCAAAACTGCGTTGCTTCAAGACTTGAGGCCCTTAAAGATCACTGCCACAAAATCTCGTCCTACAAAAATATTTAATCTTAAATTAATACTAAATAAATTTAAAAAATTTATCATATTTCAAAAAAAAATCTCAAAAAATCAACTTATAATTTTTTTTTAAAAATTATATAGTAAAATAACATCTTTTTATAACTTTTAAAAATCTTTTTATCTCTATTGAAGTATTATAATTTTTGTAAGTTGACTTTTTTAAGATTTTTTTTCAAAATCTATTATATATATAATCATCAATATATATATATATATATATATATATATATATATATATATATATATATATAATATCTATCTATATAAAATACTAAAACAGAGGCCAATGGCGTGACCTCACTGCCATGGAATTTTCTGGATTAAAGCAGGATTATTTCTGCTCGCGTGACATTTTCTGGATTAAAGCGGTATTATATTTCTGGGCCACGTCAGTTAATAAGCCAATATAGTTAGGTAAAAAACTTATCTAGATACATCATCTATCCAATATAACCTTATATTTTAATTAAATAAATATATATTACACGTAATATAATTATGGTTGAAAACATATCCAATCTACCTAATCAAATATTAATAATAATATACATCCAATCTTGCATTGATCGTCCTGTTTCTGAACAGCTTCCGCCAATCGTTCCTGTGTTGAAGTCGCGAATTGCTGAAGCCGTTGGAGCTGGCCATCCACTTTCTCCGTCGTCTTCAAGCGCGTGCCGTCCGCCATAGCCAAGAATCGCAAGTCTAATACCAATCTGTTAGGCCCTTGAGTAGTTAGTTGAAGCTGTTGGTAGAGTAAGACAGTGTAATAGGAGTAAGCATATGAATTTGATTATGAATGAGAGTTTGTTCTACAATTCATGCTTATATACACTCCTAACAGTAGGTTGTTCATAAACATAAGAAAGCAAGTCAAATTGCATGTCAGTACGTTGAAGATTATATTTTCCCAATTCATCTCATCGTAATTTGAATATATTTGTCAAACTAAATCTTTGTCAAATATTCTATCTTTTTAGATGAAATTGAATATATTTGCATTATATTTTAATTAGGTAGAAAATTTATCCTTTAGATGAAATTGAATATATTTGTATAAATGTTCCACCTTATATCTTACATAGTTGGAAAATTTATCCTTTTTAGATGAAATTGAATATATTTGTGTAGATATATATATCTCATAAGATTTTATATTTAATAGATAATTAATTAATGGCTTAAGATAGAATATTATATTTCCTATATATAGTCTAATCTACGAGTCATCACCAAACACGAAACCTTCGATATCATTAGCCGGTTCAACAACTTTCAATAGATGCAAATCAAGATTTACCGCTTCAAGAATTAAGAGGTATAGTTTTGATTGTATTCATCATATGTAGATTCTACTACGTATATGCAATAACTTTATATTCTAAAATAAGGTCCTTAATTAAAATAGCTTTATTCATAATATGTAGATTTGCTGCTTCAAGAGGTATATATATATCCCTAACATAGCTTTATATTCATATATTTATCATTTTTTCAGTTGTTGTAATGACGAATGTATACAATAAGGTTGATGAAATTAACACAGACAAAAGTGATTGGGTCTTTAAAGTTCGAGAAAACGGAGAAAAAAGATATAGGAATGGTTCTTTTTTAGATGAAGAGGTAAGCCCTTATATTAATTCCACCTTATTTTAGTTTGATTAAAGTATTAATTTTTTCTTTTTTGAATTATACATGCAGGATTAATCACAGGTTGGTCTTTTAAATTGTATAATTTATTTGGTATATTTTTTTAATAGAAAGTGATTAGACCCTGGGTAAGCCTACTTGACCTAATAAAAAATTATATAAATGAGCTTTCTTACACTTTATGGGACTTCTATGCTGAGCAAATGGCAAGATATATACATAAACGAGTCCACAATGACTCTCAGTTTGCCATAATGAAGGTTTTTCGAGGTTATATCCAATGGAGTTTGAGTTATTCCGTCCCACCAAAGAAGTGTAATTATGAAACTATTAACGATAGCAATGAAGATAAGGATATTGCCAAGTTATATCAAATACCAAGTTCAAGGCATCAAAGACCCGTGAAGAGGGAAAACCGGTGAAGATTGAAAAGGAGGACATCTAAACATTTTACTATATTATGAGTTTGTTATAATAGGTTTAATAATTTAGGATAGGTTTGCTTAATAATTTTGTCAAATAAGGACTACTTGGTCAATTATATATATATATATGAAACTAATCCTCGGAATTTAAATTGTATCAAAAGTAAAAGACAGATTAATTTTTTATATTCACTTTCCCACCCATTGCTTATGTACGTACATCTAAATATATATCTTTTACTTTTAATAAGATGCTTATAAGATAAAAAATTGACACGTTACTGTAGATAAATATCTTAATCAGAAACTCTAATTAAAATATGAGCTATAAGGTTATATTGGATAGATTATGTAAAAAGATAAGTTTTTAGCTAACAATATTCGTTTATTAAAAAATTATAGTAATATCTATTGAAAATACCAAAGCAGTGGCCGCTGGTGCGACCTCACACCTACAGAATTTTCTGGATTAAAGCTACAAAATTTTCTGGATTAAAGCGGGATTATTTTTGCATACCTATCATTTTCTGAATCAAAGTGGAATTAGATTTTTGGGTCACATCAATTAATAAACCAATATAGTTAGTAAACAAATATAGTTAGGTAAAAAACTTATCTTTCTAGATCAAATCATCTATCCAAATATTTGGTCAATGATTGGGGTTTTATTATATAAATGTGTCTATTTATTATATTTCAAAATATACTAGAAAAAGAGTGTGGTGGTTAGGATTCATCTATTGTTTATGAATGATTTGCTTTGAGTAATGTAAGTTTCTAATGGAAGATTAATTGCCTTTTAAATTAAATTAAATATAATACATTTAAATATAAAATTTGGTGATGTAATTACAATTCGGAGGTAGAACAGTTTTTGATACAATTTCACCCTATTCTTTTACCACGTCAATTAATAATTTCTATCTTTTAATCAACTCATTTAGTATGGGTCAAAAGTATCATATCTTGGCCAATTAGTTACAATTGGTTTAACCATAAAATATAATTGATTTGCTTAACGATAAAATATAATTTAATATGATGAAATTAATTATTCTGGATTAATACGATGTTATCTTTTTTTATCAACATTAATTAATAAATGAATTTATAATGGATTTGTATGGGATGGGTTAATAAACTAACTAAAATTATAAACATGGTAAAATTTATAAACAGTTGGTAAAAGTAGTTAAAAATTTAAACAACAAGATAATCTCCGTATGAAGCGAAAAACAGTTTATTTGTAAAAAAGTGGAATTTATTTGGTTGTTATTAGGAGTATTGTGGTACTTTCAAACCAAATAAGATTAAAGGAAATGGGTAAAAACGACTTTTGAAAAATAAACACCTAAAATAAGCACCCTTTTGGAGCTTTTTTTTACTCCTTTTTTTAACACTTTTTCAATGATTATGGGACCCATACAACCTTTTTACCTATTTATAAAATAATTAGGTATTTCTACTTAATTTTTAAGTGTTTATTTCAACACCCATACACAACCAATATATTTTTTTATATAAAAAAGGCATGCATATAATGAATGCTGCAAATTAAAAGGTAGAATGGATCATCCAAATCTGACGGCATGGATATATACTAAATAGTGATCAAAATTGGCCGGCATGCATTTTGTGATTTTGTGTACTTTTTTATTTTTATCAAAATTTTTTGAATTATTTATTTAAGAAATTTTTAAGTATATTAATCTCAATAAGATCAAAGTACTTGGTTTTAGGATTTTTTTGCTAAGTGTCCATTTTCCATAAGGCCTTTTGCAAAATGTCCACTTTTATTTCCCCTTTTGCAAAATGTCCTAATATTACATTTTTGCCCCTCCTTCCCATGCCCTTCCTTCCTTCCCATTTTTATTTTGACCATTGACCGGTCAAAGTCAATGAATTGGTGACACAACTTTGGTGACATACAAAAAAATTTGGTGACACGTTTTTTTTTTCGAATTTTTTTTTTTTTACAAAATTAGTGTCACCACCCTTATAAGTGGTGACACCGGTCAATGGCTTTGGTGACACATGTATGATGATAAACAAATTTTTGGGTGACAATTTTTTTTTTTTTACGAGATTAGTGTCACCGCCCTATCGCTGTCACCACAACCCATATCACTGTCACCACCGCCCATATCGCTGTCACCACCCTTATTGCGGTGACCACCTTTATCGTTGTCACCTCCCTATCGCTGTCACCACTCCTATCGCTGTCACCACCACTCCTATCGCTGTCACCGCCACCTCTATCACTGTCACCACCACCTCTATCACTGTTACCACCACCCATATTGTTGTCACCACCCTTATTGTTGTCACCTCTATCGATGTCACCGCCCTATCGCTGTCACCACTCGTATCGCTGTCACCACCACTACTATCGTTGTCACCACCACTCCTATTACTGTCACCACCACCCATATTGATGTCACCATCCTTATTGCTGTCACCATCTCTATCGTTGTCACCGCCCTATCGCTGTCACCACTCCTATCGCTGTCACCACCACTTCTATCGCTGTCACCACCACCCCTATCACTGTCACCACCACACATATTGCTGTCACCACCCTTATTGCTGTCACCGCCTCTAACGCTGTCACCGCCCTATCGCTGTCACCACTCCTATTGCTGTCACCACTCCTATCGCTGTCACCACTCCTATCGCTGTCACCACTACTTCTATAGCTGTCACCACCACCCTATCGCTGTCACCACCCTTATTGCTGTCACCACCTCTATCGATGTCACCGCCCTATCGCTGTCACCACTCGTATCGCTGTCACCACCACCCCTATCGCTGTCACCACCACCAATATTGATGTCACCACCCTTATTGCTGTCATCACCTTTATCATTGTCACCGCCCTATCGCTGTCACCACTCCTATCGCTGTAACCACCACTCCTAACGCTGTCACCACCACCCCTATCATTGTCACCACCACCCCTATCGTTGTCACCACTCCTATCGTAGTGACACTGTCGGCGGTGACACATACAATAACAACTTTTTTTTGGTGACAGATTTGTTTTTCGAGTTTTTTTACGGAATCACTGTCACCACAATTATCAATGTCACCACTGATGTCACCACCCATATTAGAGATGACACTCTTGGTGACGCATGTAATTTCATGATTTTTTTTTAAAAAAAATATCGTGTTATCAAACACAATATGACAAAAATAAAAATAAAAATAAACATATAATTTAATGAAAAATCTAGTGTAATCAAACACAATATCACCATTAAGAAAAAAGTGTAATTAAACAAATAAAGAAGCTGTCATCAGGCATGCAAATTTAGAGCTGCACATAAATCACATTTAGTCAACATCAAAGGATCAGAAACTAGGATAGGCAACTATGAGGTTACATCAGTAAGACCAAAGAAAGTGCAAATTAAAATTCATAAAAACAAATTACACTCAAAGTAGATCCAGAACTTCAATGGGGGAAAACAGATACAAATTATAAAAGCAAATACAAACACTCAACAAAGGTAGGAGAATGGACAAACATGTTGGAACAATACAAAAGGCCTAAATGTTCCCAGTCGCTCATTAATTCAAGAACTAAAACACAAAAAAGAAACACAATCATGCCGACAGACTATCAAGCAAGAGACACCAACAGAAACAGGATCAGATCTTGGAGGACAGATCGATCTACTAATCACGACAATCGTAAATTTAGAAAGTGAAAAAGATTTCAAATGAGATATATCAACTAATCGAGTCGAGGAAACACAACAGATTGCACGAAGCTGGCGGCGGAACGCAGCGAAGTTACAATTAACAGTAAATCTGAACAAACAAATTACAATTCCAGGGAAGTTCAAATTGCAATCGGCAATATACCTCAAATTCCGAAATCCGATTTCAAAAACTAGGGTTCAATCGTCCAATTCGATTCACAAACCTGTCATTGTTGCCCCCAAACGATGACGTTTGCAGTAATCCAACAGCTTGGCCATTTCCAGGCCCTGAGTTTTTCTCCGACAAACATTCACGCAGATGCGGACTTAATCCGCATACGCCACCGTGCTCTAGGCCTCTCCTTCACTGTCTCCGCCTGCGCCAGCCGAACAATCCTCCTCGCATTCTCAACCGTCAGTCCACCACCGCCGCGACGCCACCGCATCTCCTCCCTCGTCACCAGATCCAATCCGCCGCTACCACAATTGGCCGAAGATCTAGATCTCAGATCTGGATGGGGAAGGGGAGCTTGGAGAGCGAGAGGAAGAAGCGTATAATTTGCCCTCTTTACAGTTCAAGGGAGAGGCGTATAATTTAATAACAGGGGTATATTGGGGTTATCATAAAATTTATGGACATTTAGCAAAAGGTAGTTTTAAGTGGACATTTATCAAAAGAGGTATACAAAATTGGACAAATAATTTCTTGGTTTTAAATCCTAACAGTAACTTAAAGTAGAACTACACGGTGGTGAATTTTAGTTTGTAAGTAGAAGTCAATAACCATACGTTGGATAAGTAAACAAAAAGTATTATCTATATAGTACGTTAGAGATTGTAAAAATAAATATAAGAAATTGAATTTAAATATTTGTTATAACAACCATGTAGATTTGATAGTATAACTAAAAATCAATTTATTTTGTAATCTATCTATTACTTATTTAACCTATATAAACTTTTATAGTAATGATTAAAATTTAATATTAATACCATTTAAAAATAAATATCAAATTTATCACTAGAGATTGTTTTAAAAAATATCGTGTGATCGAGAATATAATAGTAAAAAAAAATTAATATGCCTTGCAAGAGCACGGGTAACATATACTAGTAAAATACTAAAACAGAGACGTGGAAGTCCTATGTGCCGGGCTCTGGTGCGATTCGCTTACATGTCATTTTATGGTGTATTCTGACCGGATTTTTTTGCCACGTGAATTAATGAATGCCCAATAAATTTACGGCATTCCATACAACTGTCTAATCTATTTATCTACGTGTAATTTCAATCAATTTTATATATTTTATGTTAAAAGGATCTTCAATTCAAGCGATTGAGATATGGTTCCATTTTCTCATATTCATTAAATAAAAGTTCGGCTCTATTTTTTTATATTAAAATCCAGAGAATTCAAATAAGTTATACTAGTCTATTCCTCGTGCTATGCACGGATTTAATGTAAAAATATTATAAAATTATAACAATTATTTTCAAATTTAATTGTAAAAAATATTAACCTTCAAAAATAAATAATATATATTTATCTACAAACAAAAAAGATAATCTAGATATTATAATAATTTTTATATAATTTAATATAAAAAAATAAAAATTTATTTGAATAGCAACAAAGGAAGTTGTTTTTAATGACCCCAAATTCATTAACCATCATAATTTCAAACAAAATCAAACCAAATCTTATAGGTAAAGAAGAATCATGAAAACATAAAAAAAATATCCATCACCATCTTCAAAATGAAAACCAACACGTTTCTCAAAAGGATTTTTATTCTTCAAGTAGCGAATTTTGCAATTCGACAATCAGACTCCATAATGATATCATGATATGTGTCAAACCATCATCTCATGCTAATTAAAAAACATAAATGATATGTCCTGCTGACCATCTCCGAGGTTGAGCCCATTTGAATAGCTCTTACACCCAATTAAGAGTCAAAATGATATGAGGTAGCTTAAAACCATTCATACCTCTATCACTGCTCACAGGCTCACAATGTTATCATCATTTATGTTTTTTTTTTGTAAGCATCAATTAAGGAAGACCACAATTCAACATCCTTTATATTTATTAATTGAGACATCACATCTTTTTATGACTTTGCGGTATTTGACTGTAAAGACCGGGAAATTTTAGAATATTAAATTATTAAAATAATGATTTATAATCATCTCGATTTCTAAGATTCGGACATTTTCAGAAGTTCCGTCCTCAATCAAAATAATTTCATTCTAACTCTTTTCGAAAAACCCCGGCAAAAATTTTATTTTAAAGTCCGATAATTCCATATGTTTTTGCGCGTTTTATGAATTTATCTCGTCTTCTTATACCGTGTCTCGTACAATCTTTTACGAATACCTATTACTTATTGACATTCAAAAGCTATTATTTCAACTTAAAATTTTAGTTATTTTGGGAGGGTCTTAGATAAGGGATGGAATGGTGTTGGGGTAAATTTGGTTCGGTGTGCAGCTGGCCAAATTTGTTGTTCTGTGCCAATTCAATGCTTTTCCCTCTACATATTGTCTGCAATCAGAAAACTCACAAACCCACAAAAAGCAATCCCCTCTCTCTTCCAATTACTCTCTGTGTAAACCCACCTCCTTCTTTTTATGTTCTTTGCCCAGAAGGAAAACAAAGACATCCTCTCCTCCTCATTTCTTTTGCCTTCAAACTCCCCTTTTTCTCTCCCCTATGTTCTCTTCAAGAAGGATATCAGCATCATTGATGTCTCCAAAGTAGCCATGTCTTTATGTATATTTTAGTTCCATATTCTTAACATTTTGCATATTTCGGGTTGGGAATATGTCGAATTTATGTAGCATATGCTTATTTGTCAGAAATGGAGATCTACATAAGTTTCTATTTAAATTTGCAGAATATGGAAACATTTCGGGAGAAAACCAAGAAGCGAGAACCGGAGCTCAAAGCTACTCGACATCGACTAGCCTTAGTCGATCTCGACGAATCAAGCCTAGACACACCCGAGTCAAAGAGCACATGTCGAGGAGCCAAGGAGGGATTATCCGGAACCAGGAGAGATTATCCGGATCTAGGGAGAAACTATCCGGAGTCGAGAAAGAGACTACCCGACCATGCCCGGACAGCTTCCTCGAGTTCAAGAACCGGTACCCGAGATCGACAAGCCCGGGAGCTTGTGTCCGAGCACATCGAGAAGGACTTGCCCGACCAACCAAGCCACACCAGTCGACAGGCCATCTCTACTCGATGTCGACAAGGAGTCCTCGAGATCGACGAAGCCTGTAAACCTGTGTCCGAGCATGTCGACAAGAGGCTACCCGATGCACCAAGCCGGCCAGTCGATGACCCACCTCTACTCGAGATCGACGAGCTCTCCTCGAGATCGACTAACGCCGGGAGTCATCTCCGAGCCTGTCGAGGACCAGCAACCCGAGACGACGAGCCAGGCCCAGTCGAGCAATAATTCTACTCGATCTCGACTAGCCTTACTCGAGATCGACGAGGACTCCAGAAACCGCGTGACGCGTTTTGGGGCAGTTCTACTTGGATTGGGATTCCTTGGGCTCCGAGTTTTCCGATTCTATCCGATCTATCAAGATACATCAAGGAAGAGAGAGATCTATCCACTTTGGAGACTTTTAGATATATTTTCCTTATTTAGATTTAATTATGTTGTTGCTTTTATTTATCTTTAATGCTTTTAGATATAGTTTTAGATATAGATAAAGATTTCTATCCTTGAGTAGCAAGGTATAGAAGGCTATAAATAAAGCCTTAAGGGGCTCAGTTTTATGCAATTCAATTTCAGTAGGAGAAGTAGTAGAGAGAGAGTGAGTGGCCAAGAGGAGTTGGTGAAGCGAGAGCGGAATTGGCTTCCTTTGGTTGTAAGCTCTATTTTATTTTATTAATGCAAGTTTATTTCCTTTTATTATTGATGTCTTTAATTATGATGAAGCGCGAGTAGTCCACCCACTTCTAGGGTTGGGGCGAGCCCGACGATAGCCCTGCGCGTTTGAGGTAAAGATCTGACCTTTATCATGTTTTGAGCATCTACTACTTGTTTATGTGTTTATTACCCATCTAATGAAGATCCATTATAACAACTTGGATTGTAAACATAAAATCAGTAGAGACAATTAGGGTTTCTTGAAAGAGTTGTCTAATTGTTGGAAAAGGCGAAAGCTAGTCCTTTGATGCGATTCACATGATTATCTGTTTGGTTCTGCCTTATGCATGCTTGGTTATCGTTGTTGCAAACCCCAATCTTGGAAGCCCTTTTACATTAAGTTTATTTCGAAGTCCCAAAGCCATTGCCTTTACTTTATTTCTTTTATTTCGTTTTTCTGCCCTTACTCGATCTCGACCAAGCCTGGTCGATCTCGAGTTACTGATATTCGATCTAGCATCGTTGTAGCTTCTGTGTGCATGTACTCGACAAGCCAAGCCGAAGTCGACAAGGGCCCTACTCGATATCGAGTAGCCTCTAGTCGAGATCGACGAGACCCAGCGCCTGTGTCTGCTACTCTGCTCGACTGGTCCGATCTACTGTCGACTAACCCTAGTTGAGATCGAGGACATCTGTAGTCGACTTCCGTGAGATTTCACCGCTGCCTAGGATCCGCTGACACGCTTCCTCGTGGATCGATCCTGACTTTCCACTCCTGCATCGGGAGAAAGTCTTCTAATTATTTGCAAGGGACGGAATCTGGTTTGCTGTGATTATTTATATTTAATTTTGCATACTCGATTTCCTCCTTACAACAAATTGGCGCCGTTGCCGGGGAAGCTATCATTCGCGCCTTATGTAGTTAAAATCTCACATTCTCTTTGAGTTTACTTTATAGGTGTATGCGCCGTTCTGGTCAACCACCTGAGTTTGACGGCTTAGACAAACCAGAGCGCCTTCTACACATCAGAGCTAAACTCCAAAGAGCCATGGCGGCCGCTGAAACACAAGAACAGCTGATTGCAAGGCTTACAAGGGAGCTAGCCGCAAAGGATACCACTATCGCCAATGAAAGGGCAGCGAGGGAACAAGAAGCTGAGCGCGCAAGGCAAGCAGAAGCTGAGCTTGCCCAATATCCAACTACTGCTGAGGATTATATGCATCCAACTCTCGTCGTGCCTGAATCGGCGATTCTTATCCCTGAAAACTCCTTTGAAATTCGCACTCAATTTCTGATAGAGCTTAAAAATAATGCTTTTTATGGAAAATTTAATGAGTGTCCTCTTGAACATATTACCAATTTTTCTGACATGTGTCGTACTCTTGCTGAAGGTACAACTTTGGAATATGTCAAGATGAAGGCTTTTCGCTGGTCTCTCGCTGGGCCTGCACTGAAGTGGCTTGAAGGGCTGAAACCAAGATCACTCACAACATGGGTCCAAGTAGAGCAAGAGTTTCTGAATAAATTCTTCCCACCTGCCAAGACAGCACTTCTCCGCCAGAAAATCACCGCCTTCAAACAAAAGCATGGGGAACCGCTGGCAAAGGCATGGGAACGCTACAAAGAACTGCTGCGATCTTGCCCTACTCATGGACAGCCACCCTACGTCATTCAAGAGATCTTCTTCAACTCTCTTGATCAAGTCACCAAGGACAGAATCAACCAGTATACTCGCTATGAGTATCTGACGATGCCGCCGGTTGACGCATGGGGTGTGCTAGACAAGCTCACCAATTATGACAACAAATATGGTCTACTGCAAACTATGAGGAGAACTCCTATGCCAGGCCAGCACCATCTATGCCACTCTATGAGCCAGCAAAGGAGATTGACCCAGACGTCAGGGAGCAGTTCTACAGAGACCAGAATTGTAAGCTCCTCAAGCAAGTCAAATATCTATCTGTCAATCAGCCTTGCATCGAATGCGGATCACAGAGGCACACCACTACTGAGTGCCCACATACTGAGCAGGTCAGAATGGCAGAGACACATGAGGAAGCAGCCTATGCTGGGGGTCCAAATCGCTACATGGGAGATCAAAGGTTCTATCAGCCTCAGTGGAACCAAGGTCCTCCCAGGAACCCCCCACCTTACAGAACTCCAGGGCATCCAGAAAGGGATCAAAAGAAGGACGATCTACAGCTGATCCTTGATGAGATGCGCCGAAATCATGCACAGAACCTGCAGGCTACGAACACCATCAACAATCAGCTCCATAATTTCAACACAAAATTTGGAGAACTGGACATCTGGAGAAGGGGAATAGAGATGCAGATGGGTCAAATCGCTGCACAGATCCCACGACCATCCGGACAGCTCCCTGGGCAAACAGAACCAAATCCTAAGGGGAAGACCGGACACGTCGCAGCTATCAAACTCAGGAGTGGGCATCAATTACGCGAGCCAGAGGTCGGGAAACAGCAAAGCAAGGAGGAGCAGCAACTCGAGACAGAGCAGAACCTACTCGATCTCGAGGAGACCGTACTCGACCTCGACAAGAAGCTACTCGACCAAGACCAGAAGCTGAGTTCGGACTCCGCTGCACAGACCACCCAACTCGATGTCGAGGAGCCCGTGGTCGAGATCGAGGAGCAGCATCTGGCCGACGTCGACGACTCTGCAACACCTCCGACAGCTGATCTGGCTCCAAAGCAGAAAAAGCCACTGCCTTTCCCTTCAAAAGCACAGAAAGATCCCACTGCAGGTAGGTTTACCAGATTTGTTAATATGCTGCAAGAACTAAATATTTCTATTCCTTTTACAGAAGCCCTGCAAGAGATGCCTGGATATGTCAAATTTCTGAAGGAAATCCTGAGCAAGAAGCGATCCATCTCAGAGATCGCAGGCGAATGCAAAGTACTCCACTTCCCTGAAAAGAGACCTGACCCTGGTAAGTTTTTTGTTACTGTAGGTTTTGGGCAATATAAATATGATTCTCTGTGCGATTTAGGAGCAAGTGTGAGCATCATGCCTCTATCAATCTGGCGGAAGGTAAAAATAGGATGCATAGAGCCTGTGGATGCCAAACTATACATGGCGAACAATACAGTGGTCATCCCTACAGGTATAGTTGAGAATGTCCCCGTCCAGGTTGGTAAATTCTTTGTTCCAGCAGATTTCCTTATCATAGACTGTGCTGAAGATCCTACTAGCCCTATTATTCTTGGTAGACCATTCTTAGCAACTGCAGATGCCAGAATTAGTGTTAAGAATCGCTCGCTCACCTTCACCATAGGCGATGAGGTTTTAGATTTCTCTTTTGGCCCTGCAAAAGAGGAAATTTCATGGCTGGAGGTGAAAAGCATAGGCAACCACGGGACCCAGCAAACAGCGGAGGAAAGCGCCAGAACTGTACTCGAGGTCGACGACTGCTCCTCGATCTCGACTAGCCACCTACTCGATCTCGATAAGACCTTGTCGAGGTCGACAAACACTGATGAGCCACTGACTTGCCCAGAGCCTAAGTATGGGGTCCTTGTACTCGAGGTCGACCAGCAGTACTCGATCTCGACTAGCCCCAAGCCCAAAGATTTCTGCTTTGGGTCCGAAAAGGTAAGTTCAGGTATGAATCCTACTCCCCCTCAGTCCATAAAGAAATTTTTCAATAATTTAAGGGGTGGTAAGGCCCCGTGGCAAGAAAATCTGCGAAAGCTAAGGGCTGGAAGGAAGAAGAAGAAAGAGAAGGGAGATGATGCAAGCAACCACCTATCAGTTGAGCTTGCATACTACCATCAGGACCTAGATGATCCAGGAGAAGGGCCAAGCATGAGCGGGCCCCACAATATTGGTCCTTGAGCACAACCGGAGAAGTCGGCCTAGCGACTCTAAAATCTAGAGCATGTATATGAACTTTATGAATGTTTGGGACTTTTGAACTTTTTACTTTTTGGTTTTTGTTTTGGTTTTTGGTTTTATGTCTTTTAGAATACTTCATGTGGATAGTCTTGTTTTTGTGTGCAATCTAACACTTTTAGGTCAGCAAGCATATAAGGATCGCGAAAAGTGGAATAAAGAAGTCCCTAAAAACAGTCAAAATCGACGAAGGCCAAGTCGACGACGACAAGGAGGAGCAACCCAGACACTCGTCGATCTCGAGTAGGCCAACTCGAGATCGACTAACCCACCAGAAGCTCCTCGACTTCAGAACCCACTGGACGCAGACGAAACTACTCGAGATCGAGTACCTTGTACTCGAGATCGACGAGACACTTTCCTCGACCAGCACTGATTCGCCACCCTCTATGTGTTATCCTGTGAGTTCCTTCCTTTACTCTTGTTTTTATTTGATTTTATATAGTGGGGACACTGTATATTTTAAGTATGGGGTGGGGGAAGGGCTCATTATTATTATCATATGTTTTAGTCTTGCTTTTGGTTTTACATGGTGAAATTTTAATTTTTATGTTATGCATTTTAAGTTTTTGTCATACTTTAGTCTTGTCTTTTGATTTACATTAAAAAAAAATAATAGAAAATGTCGAAAAAATAAAAAATATGCATGTTTAAATTTTTGCATTGTTTTAGTTTTTATACCCTAACTTAGATGTCCTATGATGATAAATAATGACTGACTTGATCATATAAATCCTATGGCGTGTTTGGAAGGTTTAGCCTAAGTCCTCAAAATGGTTTTTATGTGGATTGTGAACTTGTGATGAAATTGAGCACATATGATCCTAAGCTAAAGGTTAAAATCCAACAAAAATTGTCCCAGTAAGAATTTTGGCCTTATAGGGAGAACATTAAAAATCCCTCTGCTTTCTTGAGTGTATTTACTCTTCCTATGCATCTCTAAATATTGTGATAGTTATTCAAAGCCAATGCATTTATATGTTTATGTTAATAAGAATTAAATGATGGAGGCACCTTTTAAGCCAATTTTATCCTCTCTTTACCTACCCTGCATTATCCCTGCTTGAAGCCAGAACATTAGCCTGAGACTTTTATTGTAAACTCCACAAAATTTTCCTTAGCCAAATTGAGCCTGACCCCCATTTGGGAATTAAGACTTAGAGTTGGTTGGAATGATGATTTGTGGAAAGAATGAGCTTATGTTGCATTTCAAGTAGGAAGGATTGTTGAAATTATTGAAACATGGGTTGGTTTTACATTTTTATCTTGCCATGCATACTATGTAAAAGGATTTTTGGCTCACCTTATAAATGCACCATTTGTTTTATTTTCGTTCAAAAAAAAAAAAAAGGGAAAAGAAGAAGTACATGTGTTTGTGAATAAAGTGCATGAGCCAAATTTACCTTATTTCTTTCATTATTTCGCAAGATACATACTTTGGAGAGGTTGAGGAAGTTTAAAAGGTTACATACTTCATTGAGATAAATTGGAGAGTTTGGTTGATGCATATGATTGAGAAGTTATGGTTTGGTTGTGTTGGAGATTTAGGAGTCTTGATTCCCGAATTTTACTTAGCACCACATGGCCAAATAATTCCCTACCTTATTATTTCTTACCAAGCCCCATTACAACCCCGCCGAATGGAATCTTCTTTGAAGACTTCTATTGAGCGAAGTCCTCCTGATGATTCTTGTTACATTTGCATAATTGGTTGCGAAGTGGATTTATGTTTAAATCGCAATGTTTATGAGATTGTATATGGAATTGAGTTGAGAGTCGATATACGTAGCCTAAACACATTGAGAGTTGAGTGTAAACACATTATTCTTGTGAGGTTGGATTTATATTGCCTATGTCTATGGATCGCTCATATATGTGTGATGACGTTAAATTCACTTGTCTTACATTGCTACTACTTGAGATGTTGCTTTTGACAAAGGCGAAGACTTGAAGGATGTGTTGTAGGTCTTGGTTATTGTTTGGTTATTGCTTGAGGACAAGCAAGTCTAAGTATGGGGTGATTTGATGTCTCCAAAGTAGCCATGTCTTTATGCATATTTTAGTTCCATATTCTTAACATTTTGCATATTTCGGGTTGGGAATATGTCGAATTTATGTAGCATATGCTTATTTGTCAGAAATGGAGATCTACATAAGTTAGTTTAAATTTGCAGAATATGGAAACATTTCAGGAGAAAACCAAGAAGCGAGAATCGGAGCTCAAAGCTACTCGACATCGACTAGCCTTAGTCGATCTCGACGAATCAAGCCTAGACACACCCGAGTCAAAGAGCACATGTCGAGGAGCCAAGGAGGGATTATCCGGAACCAGGAGGGATTATCCGGAACCAGGAGAGATTATCCGGATCTAGGGAGAAACTATCCGGAGTCAAGAAAGAGACTACCCGACCATGCCCGGACAGCTTCCTCGAGATCAAGAACCGGTACCCGAGATCGACAAGCCCGGGAGCTTGTGTCCGAGCACATCAAGAAGGACTTGCCCGACCAACCAAGCCACACCAGTCGACAGGCCATCTCTACTCGATGTCGACAAGGAGTCCTCGAGATCGACGAAGCCTGTAAACCTGTGTCCGAGCATGTCGACAAGAGGCTACCCGATGCACCAAGCCAGCCAGTCGATGACCCACCACTACTCGAGATCGAAGAGCTCTCCTCGAGATCGACTAACGCCGGGAGTCATCTCCGAGCCTGTCGAAGACCAGCAACCCGAGACGACGAGCCAGGCCCAGTCGAGCAACAATTCTACTAGATCTCGACTAGCCTTACTCGAGATCGACGAGGACTCCAGAAACCGCGTGACGCGTTTTGGGGCAGTTCTACTCGGATTGGGATTCCTTGGGCTCCGAGTTTGCCGATTCTATCCGATCTATCAAGATACATCAAGGAAGAGAGAGATCTATCCACTTTGGAGACTTTTAGATATATTTTCCTTATTTAGATTTAATTATGTTGTTGCTTTTATTTATCTTTAATGCTTTTAGATATAGTTTTAGATATAGATACAGATTTCTATCCTTGAGTAGCAAGGTATAGAAGGCTATAAATAAAGCCTTAAGGGGCTCAGTTTTATGCAATTCAATTTCAGTAGGAGAAGTAGTAGAGAGAGAGAGAGTGAGTGGCCAAGAGGAGTTGGTGAAGCGAGAGCGGAATTGGCTTCCTTTGGTTGTAAACTCTATTTTATTTTATTAATGCAAGTTTATTTCCTTTTATTATTGATGTCTTTAATTATGATGAAGCGCGAGTAGTCCACCCACTTCTAGGGTTGGGGCGAGCCCGACGATAGCCCTGCGCGTTTGAGGTAAAGATCCGACCTTTATCATGTTTTGAGCATCTACTACTTGTTTATGTGTTTATTACCCATCTAATGGAGATCCATGATAACAACTTGGATTGTAAACATAAAATCAGTAGAGACAATTAGGGTTTCTTGAAAGAGTTGTCTAATTGTTGGAAAAGGCGAAAGCTAATCCTTTGATGCGATTCACATGATTATCTGTTTGGTTCTGCCTTATGCATGCTTGGTTATCGTTGTTGCAAACCCCAATCTTGGAAGCCCTTTTACATTAAGTTTATTTCGAAGTCCCAAAGCCATTGCCTTTACTTTATTTCTTTTATTTCGTTTTTCTGCCCTTACTCGATCTCGACCAAGCCTGGTCGATCTCGAGTTACTGATATTCGATCTAGCATCGCTGTAGCTTCTGTGTGCAGGTACTCAACAAGCCAAGCCGAAGTCGACAAGGGCCCTACTCGATATCGAGTAGCCTCTAGTCGAGATCGATGAGACCCAGCGCCTGTGTCTGCTACTCTGCTCGACTGGTCCGATCTACTGTCGACTAACCCTAGTCGAGATCGAGGACATCTGTAGTCGACTTCCGTGAGATTTCACCGCTGCCTAGGTTCTGCTGACACGCTTCCTCGTGGATCGACCCTGACTTCCCACTGCTGCATCGGGAGGAAGTCTTGTAATTATTTGCAAGGGACGGAATCTGGTTTGCTGTGATTATTTATATTTAATTTTGCATACTCGATTTCCTCCTTACAACAATCATCACTCAGTCCTCTTCCCAACAGCTCCAACGCAGCCAACGTCTCCACCTCCGAGCTCTCATCGAGCGCCTCCGAGGCGCCTCCTCTGTCCTCTTAAGCACCACCACTTCTCCCGGTTTCCGCCCACTGTCGACATCATCATTCCCCTCCCCTATCTATTTCACGCCAACAGCAACAGCATCGACCACCCTATCCTCCGGTGTAGATGACGCCGAGCCGAACTGATGGACGATTTTTAGTCGCGTTAACCGTATCAAAATAATTCGAACCTACCTAACTAATGTAGCGTGATAAGTACGAGTCGATCCCACAGAGAATCAAGTTATTTCTAAGTTAAGTTTATTTACCAATTAGTATCAAACGGGAGGTTTTTGGGTGGTGAAAATAAGAAATAAACTAAAATAAACTATAAACAAATTAATGGAGATAACGATTAATAAAATAGTTTCATCTACAAATATCCACTTTATTTGGTTGAATTGATATTGTAACTTCCTCTTCTCCTTTTGGGTTTCCTATGAATGCCCTTGTCCCGACCTAATATAGTTACTAGTCCAACCAGTCCTAGCAACCCTTATCAATCGAACAGTCCCTAAAGAAGGATTTAACCCAATTGATAGCTTTAAGTTCAGAGATTAACCAAGGTATTTGCAGTCCCTAAAGAGGGATTTAACAACACATCCAACTTCCTACTCATTCAATTAGTTCAACCAGCCCTAAAGGAACAAGTTTGCAACTTGGGTTAAGGTTCACAACCAGGAATCTACAAAACCCTAGCAATTGAATTAATTCTACCAAGTTGATCAGACAAGACAGAATAAAACAATCAAACATTCAAGCACAAAGAAGTCGAAACATTCAATATAGGAAATAAGAAACAAGAATTAGAAACTCACAATCAATCCAAACAAAGCTTCAAATTGTAGACGAAACGAGAGAATTTAGATCTCCATAAAAAATAACACAAAGCATAATTAGGGTTAAGAGTATCAAAATCAGTCGGCCGTATACTGTTGTTCGGCCTCCCATATGCCGTACGAATGAATGTGTATATATATTGCAACTCATAAACCTAATCTATCTAATCTATATATAATATTAAAATATTAATAATTAATGTAATCTATCTAATGTAATTTAATGAAGTAATGGTAAAACTAGGCAGATGCAGCCGTGAACCTTCCTCCGCTTTCCACATGAATTCGATCATCAGCCGCTCATGATGTACCTCGGTCATCTTGTTTATAATTTATAAATAAATGATCCCAATCTCTAAATTCATACGATCCAGCCTGAAAATACCTGAAATATATAAAAGTAAAATATGTAAATATGCTCTAAATTAATATGCAACTCTATACTAAAAACATGACTAAAATAAACCCTATCACGAACTCAGGAGCCGCTAGGGGGAAACGCCGTCGAGCCCTTCTCCTCCTCTTCCCCTGTTGTCCCGTCCAACACAACCGGACAAGAACGAGCACCCCAAGCCTCCGACGAAGCCAACCCACGCCTCCGGCGAACCCAAATCGAGTCCGACGACGTTTCCGGCGAGCACTTCGGGTTCTCGGTAATCTCCCTTTTCTCCCTCTCCTTCACTCGCACTTTGCTCTCTTTGGTTCGGGTGTGGTCGGAATCGAATTTCGGTCGGGATTGGGTGAGTGGGGGTCGGAGAAGAGCCGCCGGCCGGCCCTGGGATTCCTCCCTTCTCTTCCGTTCTTCCTCCGTCAGATTTCCGGGTTCTGTTCTTTTGTGGGGGAAGAAGCAGATCTGGGTTTGGGGAGGAGATAAGTGCGGGCCCATCCTCTTATTTTTTTTATTCCATTTCCTTTCTGATTGAGAGTGGGCCGGGTCTTCCTCTTCTTTCATTCCGGGTTGGGCTCTCGGTTTTGGGCTCGGGTTGGGGATCTGGTCCGGTTTTGTTTGGACTCCTGGGCTGGTAAATTCGGGTTCCTCTCTTAAATTGGGGTTTGGGCCTTTCTTGGGTGATTGTTGTTTTAAATGTTGTTTTATGGCTTGTTATACGTTATGTGGTTATATAGAATGTGATTGTTATTTGTTGGATTATTATTATCATTATTATATTTTGTTTTTTTTTGATAAAATATTTCCTGAAAATTATTATATGGTTAAAAGTAATACTAGTTTATTTTAGTCATAAAGGGTAATAGATTATTTAAAATGGGATTTTCGTGTTTTCAGAAATGTCCTTATGGATTTGTATTGGAAAACTAAAATGTCGGGATCATTTTAATAATATGATTTTGGAGAAATTGGTTAAGGATTTAAATATTTAATGTCAGGATTATTTGTCTTGGTTTGTTGATGTTGGTTTTGAGAAGCAAATTTAGAAATATGGTTGGTACGATTTTATCAATGGGTTGATTGAAAGTAAATGATTTTGGTCGATGTTGATCGTAGCGGAAAGGTTTGGGAAAATGGTTTTACTATCGGCTGGTTTTGAGTATGTTGAGAACTTGAGTTTCATTTGTATGAATGTTGGTCCATCGTCTTATGACAATGACTTGATGATAGGTGTGTATTGCTAGTGGATTACTCTGGACTTACATTTGGGCCCTTGCTTGTATTATCCTGCTGTTCTGCATCTTCAGGTAAGTTCCCTAGGGGGCTTACTCAGGTTGGACATTCATGCCTGTTGTTGCATTTTATGTTAGGTGTTGCATATGCATAAAAGCATGCCATGTAGTATCCTGTTTAGGTTGCACTAATTGAATGAGCATCTGCTTACTTATTGCGTTTGAAACAGAACGGCCATTATCTGTGATAGTCCTAGAGTCTTTGCTAGGGTCATAGGGTAGCCCAGCCTCATCGGGTACCCTGAGTCAATCAAGTCATGAACTTCCTTATATTATGAGATGCCTGCGAGCTTTATTGTGGAGCGGGTTAGGCATGCGTGCCGTCCGATTATAATGGAATGCATTCACAAGCTGGCCAGTCTCCGCCCTATCGGAAGGGGGTGGAGGTAGGAGAGGGATATGCCATTTGGCATTGTCTTGGGCCTTTTACAGTATTTCTGCACATTATTATGAATTAGGAAGCATGTTAGTGTGTTTAACTTTCGTACTGCATTAGAGCATCTTTATTAGGTATAGCACATACTATGTGGCCTCAGCGAGGACTGCCGGTCCCGCATGAGTGGCTCGATCTGACTCCTTTCCCCGTTCTTTTTTTTTAAGGTATTTTCTGCAGATTCTGAGTGCTCGATGTCTATATGACGGGGTTTCCTTTTGGCGAATTGAAGAACCTGGCTAAATCTCTAACTCATTATAAATGGTAATCATCCACTTATGTTTTGGTTTTGACCCGGCTCTGCCGTGACGCTTTGTATCTTAATTTTGCTTCCGTCTTGCTTCCGTTTGAAATGAATTTCGCGAGTTAGTCCCTAGGACAGGTTAAGGGTACCCAACGGTCCTACGATATTTTCAGGGTTCGAAATCCCTCTTTATTACTGACCATAAAAAAAAATGAGTTTGAAACCTCGACCCGTACATGGATTGCAAGATCCGAACAAGGGTTTTCATCCCTTGAAACGTAACCCGGAAATCATAATTCTGGGCCGTTACAAAGATGGTATCAGAGCTGAGGTTGTGCAATTCGGGTACGAAAGGGTTGAGTGTATGTTTTGGAAAACCGCCCATGAATTTCAAAGGATTTGAAAGGATTTAAAAAGGGGCAAAATGAACTTAAGATGCCTAATCAAAATTGGACTAAGTAATGAACTCGACTTATAATAAAAGTGGAAAACCGACTAAAGAGGGATCGAGTGGGTAGAAAGGCGTTAGACCATCCCTATTGGATGTAGGTTGGAATGGGTAGGCAAATATCAGCTTGTTCTTTATAGATGGGTTGGGAGACTTAAATGAGGTCATTATAATTGTCATTGACTGATTCTATGCTGAGTGCTTGATATGCTAAAGTCTGATTGGTATGCCTAACAATGAGTTGTGTATTGACTGATCTGTGTAAACGGGATAGTGGGAGTACCCTTATTTCCGTGTGGTCAAACTCAGTTTGTGTGGAACAGCCCTTTCCACTATGTTAACCTCTTGACAGTTCTATCGAGCCTTTCTCCCGGATGTCAGAGTCTTCCACGGGGATTGGGGTGGTAAACACATTGTGTCGGGAATCATGGTCGGATATTAAGGTTGTCTGAGTGAGTGTTAGAAGTTCTTGATGTCACTTTGAGTTAGAAGTAAGGTGTCTATGGGGCTGTCCTTCTCTATTCTTATGACGATCAACCAGCGTTTTCTTGCCACAAAGAGTCATACCAGAGTCCCACAGGAAAGAGGGGTGATAAGTGAGTCGGGAAAAGTCAATGGTTGCCCTTAGGGATCTCTTTCCGGTTGTAATGACGACTCTCTCTGAATTGCATAACATGATTTTATAATCCCCCGCATGTACCTTGCCAATGATCATTAGTAAGAAGCTCTTCATGTTATGCCTTGCCTTCTGTCATGGTTTTATTGTTTAAGTTCATGTTGTGGTTAGTTACCTTGCTCAAGTCTCGTGTTGTGTCGTGCCTTATATCATGACTGTTTGTTGTTATAGCATGTTCACCTGGCTTATTGATCGTATGATTGATTGGAAGGATGAACCATATGATGTGAACCTACATGATGGTTATTTCTTCTTTGATTAGGTTCATGATAGTGTGATCAACTCCCCTTTGTATGAATGCTTGTAGATGATTGCCTTAGCATGCTGGATGCTGACGTGTCAACACTTATTGTTCATTTGTGACAAGAATCTATAGCACGCCCATCTATTTTTATTCGTCAATTGACTATTGTTGATGATTCCGTAAGTTAATATTGTTGTATGATTACGTGCGTAGGATGGAGAATATGTGGTATAATTGAGCTTTAATGAATGCATATTTTATCATGTTATGTGTTGATCTGCACTCATGCCCCGTATTCTAATGGTATTGCCCATTACTTGGACTCGTATTATGCATCGCTGAACTTTTCTCATGCTTCCATATCGTGGAATATGATTGAGTGATTTCTTATGCATCGTCATGATTAGTTGCATGCATGTATCATACGTTATATTGAGCTTCTAGCATCATGTAGGATCCTCGGTTGTGACTTGTGCGAACTTGTATTTTGCCTACGTTGTTGCTGATTCCCTCTTGAGCTAGGTCCCTGATAGTGTGATTCTCCTCTTTCATATCATCCCAGGTGTTTTACTCATGATTAGACTGATGTTGAATTCGATGAGCGACTTGCTTCTCGTGAATGGCTTATCCTAGCATGCTTACATGTTACCTCTCGGTAGTGTTTCCCTATTACCTTGTGTTATCATCTCGCACTTGCATGAATGTAAGACTTGGCACCTCGCATGATCACACACCGCGCTATACCATGATTTTACATACGCATAACACATGAATGTTAGGATGAATCTAGTCAAATTACCTTGATTGTGCTCATGTTCGATATGTGCCAGTAGTGTCCTGTATGGCTTATGATTTCCAATATGACCCGCCAAATGATCACGTGTTGTACTTGTTCTATGATTGATGACTATCGCACCATTTTATGTGCCCTACGACAGTTCATTCCTAGCATGATTATGATCTATCATCGTGATGTTCTATTTGTTACTCTGTGGTGATCCCTCTTATTTTCATGGACATTATGATGAACTCCTTTAAATGATTCTTGACTATGATCATGCCTTATCATGTATCGTTAGTACCATGTATTACTTACGCTTTTAAATGCATCTCGTCATATGATTACACGTCATTCTCAACCTATTATATGATCCTTGTTATTAGATGCGATAATTGTCATACTGCTCTTATGTATCCTCGAATAACGTTTAGTTTGATTTTATGATGTACATCACCATGCTATGTTAGACCTCATTTGTTGACGTGTACACCATGCTCATGCATTTTTCATATACATGATGTTTTTCATCCTCGTTAAGCCTTGTATGACCATTACTGGATCTGCATATCTTACTTGAAATTGCTAGGCATATATGCTTCCCTGGAATAAAAGGCTATTAGCTTATCTCACATGCATCCGTGTAGAATTTGATTATGTCTTTTGGAATGAATATGTATGT
This sequence comes from Persicaria maculosa, assembly GCA_963922045.1. Lineage (NCBI taxonomy): Eukaryota > Viridiplantae > Streptophyta > Magnoliopsida > Caryophyllales > Polygonaceae > Persicaria > Persicaria maculosa. Next base: position 44,673,227 of record OY998255.1, read on the forward strand.
CGATCTCCTTGAGATAGGTACATGTTAGTGTGGATTAATGTGACTGATGTGCTCCATGGTAAATTCGTATTTGCTTGTCGCGATTATAACCTAATAGACTTCCATAGGGGCATCGTTGCTATTCTTGGGTCGAAGTTTTGTCTCTAGTTGTCGTCTTAGTATTGGTCCGTGGTTGGTTCCGAGAGGAACTTTGGGTTGTCTTCTCTTGTCACTCCCCTATCTCTGCTAACTTGGACCCTGTGCGACACATTCGACGAGCGACCGCATGGAAGAGGGAACGAAAAGTCAGATAGCGATAGAGCAGTGCAGCAGAAGCGTGGGCCCATAACCCACGGGCCTCAAGATCAATGATGTCGATGGAACGAGCATGCATCGAGAATTGCGGATACTAAGTACGATATGACTTGCAAGCGGGATTGTTCTCCGTTCGAATTGCTAACCCTTTTAAATTATTGACGATGACATTGCACTACCCTAGTGATGAGGTTTACGCGTTGATGTGTTGACTTGATGATGACTGTTGCCTGATTGCTTGTTGCCTATGATGATATGATTTGATGACTTGTAGATCTCGTGTACCATGGTGTCTTGACGTGTTGCTACTCTAAGTTGCTAAGCGTGATTTGAATTCCTTTGCCTGTAGAATATGAACTACACGTGCTAAGAAGCCTGAATTGTATCTGATAAGGTTATAATGCAACACGTTAGCTTGACTTCATTATGCGCATATATGATGATTTGTAATAATGATTGAGCATGATGGTAAATTGAGACTTGTTGACATAGTTGCAATAATTGATTATGAACCCATGATGCTATGTTTATAAATGCTGGTTGACCTGATGTAGATCTTATGTGTGATGATTCCATGATTGTTTCTCCTTTAAACATGTGGGTGAGATCATTTGGTAGTGTGGTTGGAGAGTGGTGAAAGAATTTGAGCGATTAGGATGACCGATGGTTTATTAGGCAAATCACTAGAGAGAAATGTTGGCAGGGTATGATGCTTGTGATGTCTTGAGTAATATGAGAAGTGTGAGGAATGGCTTTTGAGAGTATTGAGGACATAGTATGAGAGGGTGCTCAGGTGTGAAGTTAGAGATAGGAGTTGGGTTCTTATAGGTGGATGGTGTGTGTGAGTGTTTGGTGGAATGAGGGCGAGATTTGAGCATCGGGATGAATTGGGATTTCTTTAGGGAATTTTGTCTAAGTTGATGTTGGTGAGTCTAGAAGAGGATTGGTCTTGGCTTGAGAGTGGAGATGTGCCAGTGGGGATTGTGTTTTATTTTTTTTATTGGTATGATGGGAGGATTTCCTTGATTATTTTATTTATTTATATCTGCTGACATGATGTTAGATAGCAACCATGATGAACCTGATATGGAATGATATTACATATTGTTATGCAATACTGAAATCTAATTGGTAGTGACTGGTGTTATCATGATATATCGAAGCATTGCTAGTCTGCTATGCGTTTTAGAAGCATGTTACGATGTGTTATATGAATTATGAGATAATAATGTATTATTATGTGAAAGCATGGTGTTATATTATGTGGTGGTAAACATGATGTTATATTATGTTGTAGTAATCATGATGTTGTATTATATGGTTGACAAGCATGACTATTGATATGTTAAATGATGAGTATGACTTGGAATGTGAATATGATTTGTATATATATGAGAAAATAGTGTCTGATTACTAAATGATCGTTATATGACATTGTGATGAGTTAAGATGATTTCTAGAGAGCATGTTGACATTTTGATGGTGATATACTTCTCGATCTTCCCTTTTTATTGAATCTTAATAGCATGACCTTGACTGTATTGATGTGTTGATAAGTAGTTTTGTTCCGTTGACTTATGATGAAATTTCGCTATGGCTAACCTTGCAAGTACCAATGGTTGACGTGATAAAAATGTTATGCTAATGCTGGATAGAAATTGGATAGGATGACTATGTGAATTTATGCGTTAAATGATATCCCTTGCTGTGACTGACCCTACTATGATTGCGATGCTGATATGCGATAGTGAGATATCCTTTATGACTTTTGGTGTGATATCGAGCCATGTGTTATGATTTTGGCATATTGTTGAGATGTGTATCATGGCCTTTACTATGACGTGGAGATATTGATGTGACCTTGTGACACCGTGTTGGCATATATTTGAGACTTGTCGTATGATGTACTAGTTGAAGATTGGTTGGTTATGTGGTTATGCATTTCTTATAGCTTGTGGTTCTTGCGTGAATTGAGATTGATAGATTGATTTGATTTTGGAAACTAGGGAGAGAATATGGGATTAGCTCTTAGAGGTGGATGATTCCACCTCCGAGCTTCTGAATTTGATTGATTGTTATGCGGGAAACTGATTTGGTTTTGGAGGATTTTGATGAAATTTTGATTGAAACGATTTTACTTGTGTTGGTGTAAAGTTGCTTGGTTAAACGTCTTAATTGAAGATTTTGAGCGGTTTGAAAAGGAATTACATGAAATTTTAAGGAATAAACGTTATCGAGAATTTCAACGATTTTGAGGCCAATCTTTTCCAATTGCGGAATCCCTTTTTGAGAATTTTCACACCCGGGCTTATATTATAACGCCTCACGAAGTGGATACAAGCATTTTATAGGGGCGCATATAGAATGTTTGCTAAAACCTAGTAGAGACGCTATGATTGCTTTTGAGTTATAATGTGACCGAAAGGTCGGGGTAAGGGTGTGATAGGGGCCCATATCACATACTTTCTCCGACCAACTGGGAATGTTATGATCACGTCAAGGGTGATGTGAGTATCTCATACGGGCCCTTATGAGTTGCTTACAGAATCAATGGCACGATCCTTGGACTCACCCATTTAAAACTTCATCCCCATGTTTTAGAGTGATTTTAGTCTCGGGGATGAGACTTTTTTTTAGAGGTGGATGATGTAAAGACCGGGAAATTTTAGAATATTAAATTATTAAAATAATGATTTATAATCATCTCAATTTCTAAGATTCGGACATTTTCAGAAGTTCCGTCCTTAATCAAAATAATTTCATTCTAACTCTTTTCGAAAAACCCCGGCAAAAATTTTATTTTAAAGTCCGATAATTCCATATGTTTTTGCGCGTTTTATGAATTTATCTCGTCTTCTTATACCGTGTCTCGTACAATCTTTTACAAATACCTATTACTTATTGACATTCAAAAGCTATTATTTCAACTTAAAATTTTAGTTATTTTGGGAGGGTCTTAGATAAGGGATGGAATGGTGTTGGGGTAAATTTGGTTCGGTGTGTAGCTGGCCAAATTTGTTGTTCTGTGCCAATTCAACGCTTTTCTCTCTACATATTGTCTGCAATCAGAAAACTCACAAACCCACAAAAAGCAATCCCCTCTCTCTTCCAATTACTCTCTGTGTAAACCCACCTCCTTCTTTTTATGTTCTTTGCCCAGAAGGAAAACAAAGACAGCCTCTCCTCCTCATTTCTTTTGCCTTCAAACCCCCCTTTTTCTCTCCCCTATGTTCTCTTCAAGAAGGAAATCAGGAACATCACTCAGTCCTCTTCCCAACAGCTCCAACGCAGCCAACGTCTCCACCTCCGAGCTCTCATCGAGCGCCTCCGAGGCGCCTCCTCTGTCCTCCTGAGCACCACCACTTCTCCCAGTTTCCGCCCACTGTCGAGATCATCATTCCCCTCCCCTATCTATTTCACGCCAGCAGTAGCAGCATCGACCACCCTATCCTCCGGCGTAGACGGCGCCGAGCCGAACTCAGGAGCCGCTAGGGGGAAACGCCGCCGAGCCCTTCTCCTCCTCTTCACCTGTTGTCCCGTCCAACACAACCGGACAAGAACGAGCACCCCAAGCCTCCGACGAAGCCAACCCACGCCTCCGGCGAACCCAAATCGAGTCCGACGACGTTTCCGGCGAGCACTTCGGGTTCTCGGTAATCTCTCTTTTCTCCCTCTCCTTCACTCGCGCTTTGCTCTCTTTGGTTCAGGTGTGGTCGGAATCGAATTTCGGTTGGGATTGGGTGAGTGGGGGTCGGAGAAGAGCCGCCGGCCGGCCCTGGGATTCCTCCTTTCTCTTCCGTTCTTCCTCCGTCAGATTTCCGGGTTCTGTTCTTTTGTGGGGGAAGAAGCAGATCTGGGTTTGGGGAGGAGATAAGTGCGGGCCCATCCTCTTATTTTTTTTATTCCATTTCCTTTCTGATTGAGAGTGGGTCGGGTCTTCCTCTTCTTTCATTCCGAGTTGGGCTCTCGGTTTTGGGCTCGGGTTGGGGATCTGGTCCGGTTTTGTTTGGACTCCTGGGCTGGTAAATTCGGGTTCCTCTCTCAAATTGGGGTTTGGGCCTTTCTTGGGTGATTGTTGTTTTAAATGTTGTTTTATGGCTTGTTATACATTATGTGGTTACATAGAATGTGATTGTTATTTGTTGGATTATTATTATCATTATTATATTTTGTTTTTTTTGATAAAATATTTCCTGAAAATTATTATATGGTTAAAAGTAATACTAATCGGATTATGTACTTTTAATGATTTAAATTGGGAACTTTGAAAGGATTTAATTATAAATATAGTTGGTGTTTATTTTAGTCATAAAGGGTAATAGATTATTTAAAATGGGATTTTCGTGTTTTCAGAAATGTCCTTATGGATTTGTATTGGAAAACTAAAATGCCGGGATCATTTTAATAATATGATTTTGGAGAAATTGGTTAAGGATTTAAATATTTAATGTCAGGATTATTTGTCTTGGTTTGTTGATGTTGGTTTTGAGAAGCAAATTTAGAAATATGGTTGGTACGATTTTATCAATGGGTTGATTGGAAGTAAATGATTTTGGTCGATGTTGATCGTAGCGGAAAGGTTTGGGAAAATGGTTTTACTATCGGCTGGTTTTGAGTATGTGGAGAACTTGAGTTTCCTGTGTATGAATGTTGGTCCATCGTCTTATGACAATGACTTGATGATAGGTGTGTATTGGGTTACTCTGGACTTACATTTGGGCCCTTGCTTGTATTATCCTGTTGTTCTGCATCTTCAGGTAAGTTCCCTAGGGGGCTTACTCAGGTTGGACATTCATGCATGTTGTTGCATTTTATGTTAGGTGTTGCATTTGCATAAAAGCATGCCATGTAGTATCCTGTTTAGGTTGCACTAATTGAATGAGCATCTGCTTACTTATTGCGTTTGAAACAGAACGGCCGTTATCTGTGATAGTCCTAGAGTCTTTGCTAGGGTCATAGGGTAGCCCAGCCTCATCGGGTACCCTGAGTCAATCAAGTCATGAACTTCCTTATATTATGAGATGCCTGCGGGCTTTATTGTGGAGCGGGTTAGGCATGCGTGCCGCCCGATTATAATGGAATGCATTCACGAGCTGGCCAGTCTCCGCCCTATCGGAAGGGGGTGGAGGTAGGAGAGGGATATGCCATTTGGCATTGTCTTGGGCCTTTTATAGTATTTCTGCACATTATTATGAATTAGGAAGCATGTTAGTGTGTTTAACTTTCGTACTGCATTAGAGCATCTTTATTAGGTATAGCACATACTATGTGACCTCAGCGAGGACTGCCAGTCCTGCATGAGTGGCTCGATCTGACTCCTTTCCCCGTTCTTTTTTTTAAGGTATTTTCTGCAGATTATGCGTGCTCGATGTCTATATGACGGGGTTTCCTTTTGGCGAATTGAAGAATTGAACCTGGCTAAATCTCTAACTCATTATAAATGGTAATCATCCACTTATGTTTTGGTTTTGACCCGGATCTACCGTGACGCTTTGTATCTTAATTTTGCTTCCGTCTTGCTTCCGTTTGAAATGAATTTCGCGAGTTAGTCCCTAGGACAGGTTAAGGGTACCCAACGGCCCTACGATATTTTCAGGGTTCGAAATCCCTCTTTATTACTGACCATAAAAAAAATGAGTTTGAAACCTCGACCCGTACCTGGATTGCAAGATCCGAACAAGGGTTTTCATCCCTTGAAACGTAACCCGAAAATCATAATTCTGGGCCGTTACATTGACTACCCCCGCCTCCCCCTCCCCCGATATTCAATAATGGTGTGCATCATATGACAACATTTTCTCTCGATATTCAATAGTGGCATATTATGTGTGGCTTTATTTAGCCAATTGGATTTCCTAATTAGCTCATAAGTATCATGGACTACTCATTTATGGTTTGTGGTTCACCCCTTTGAAGAAACCACAATTGTGAATCCACCAAATATTACATATCAAAGTTGTCCAAACATGTTGTATACTTAGAGCGTGTTTGGCACCATCTTTTTAGGGAGGTTTTGGATGTTTAAAAAAAAAACCTGCAACTTGTAGTGTTTGACACGAGGTTTGGTATGAAAGGTGGAGGTTTTGGTGGGTTAAATTTTGTAAAAAAAAGCTTGGGTTGAGAAGCTTTGGGAGCTTTTTTTTGGTAAGTTCTTTTTTTTTTTTTTTTTTTGCCTTTGAATTCAGCTTTTTGCCCACTCCCATTTAACCGAGTTTGGCAGCCCACTCCCAAAAATTAAGGGTACGTTTGACAGTTTAAACCACTCAATACTTATTTACAAACCTTACAATCACCAAACACCCAATCAATTTTTTTTTAAAAAATAAGCTTCACCTTTCACATCTCCAACTCCATAATCTCCACCTCCATAATCTTCACTTATGACCAAACACGCGCTCAAGTATAATCTCATCTTTAAGGATGCTCTTGATTAAGATAGCTCCCCAATCTACCAAATTATTTCCGATTACAAAAAAGCTACCAGTTTTAGACGATATGCATATAAAAATTATTTGAAGATAATAAATAAATGGACAAATGGATGGATATAAGATATGGCCTCATGATGAAAATATGTGTCATAAAAAATAGATGGATATTTAAATATCCGCTTACCATAAATTAAAAATTACAATATATGCTTAATTGTCTATTTCAAAAGATATGAATACAAAACTATTAAAATAGTAGAATTATGTGGAAAATTATGTGGCATTATATATGAAACATGACAAAAAATAATTGGTCAATTTTTTGGAGGGAAAATTTTTAATAAGAGAGTGACATGTGGCAGAATCAGCTTCTGCTTTAGTATTGTACTAGTTTGATTACCCGCGATCTTCGTGGTTTTTTCATAACTTTTATCTATATAAAATAAGTTTAAATAATTTTGAAAATATATAAATCTCACACATGTTTATTTGTGCATATATATAAATATCATATGACATTTTTATAAATAAGGTATTTTAATAATTAATTATCTTATAACAATGTGTGTATAGCCTATACACACACATTGTTATAACATAATATAGGTTACGATTATGAAAGGCTATAAAATAAAATTAGGCTCAATCTTTAATAAATAGATTGTAAAGCCTGCTTATTCTAATTAAATATTTAGTTGTACACGTAATCAAACATTCGTATACAGGTAACTTATTACCCGCGGTTTCGCGATTTTTTAATAAATTATATTTCACCATAATTTAAATGAAGGATTTAATTTCTTTTAATTTTGTTAAATGTTTACAAAAGCTTATAAATCATAAACTCTGGAAAAAAAATAAACATTATATATTAAACATACGTATTATATTAAAATGTTGAGGTGCACAAGATTGTTAGAATTTTCATTCTCTTCCCTAAAATCTTGTTACTCCCTCCGATCAAGAATGTAAGATATTTGACTTTGTTACACGTATTTTAATGAGCAATGGTTAAATATTGATCTTATGTATCGTTTTTTTGGTGCAATCTGACTATGCTTTTTTCTACCTCGTAGTAGAATTTAATTGCATTGGCCAAATAACACAAAATCTATCCATTACAATTTACAATCATAATAATAGGTATATATTACGTAGTATCTTTTATATAGCGATCACAATCCTAATAGAACACGTCAAAATATAAAACAACCCTTGAAATCTACTCCGTATATTATAATTAAAAAAAAATCCTAATTAAATTGCCCTTATTCGATCGATCATCTCATTCGTGATTCCACAGCTCATACGATGATCATCGATCAAGTCCACTTCTGGTATGTGGCTTAGGTGAAATCTTATCAATTTTTTTTTATGAAAACCACAAGTTTATAATAGTTAGTGCAATGGTTATATATTATCACCGTAGTATTTGACACGGGAATCATAATCTCGGACTGTTACACTTTGGAGGACGCCCGAGGTCACAGTCAGGATTAAACGTATGCAACAACAACATATTACTATAGAAGTCGAGATGCTGGAGGAGGAGCCATGGATCCTGTCGGCTATCTACCCTTCTCCGATAGCTACCGAAGGCTTGAGGTTTGGCAATTGTTGGAGGATTTCGCACAAACCAACGACAAGCCTTGGCTTCTTGCTGGAGATTTCAACGCGACGACTTGTCCTCATGAATGTTCTAGCTCATCGGTAGGGTCTAATAGGGAGGCCACACGGTTCAGCCAGCACATTGAGGACCTCCAATTGATCGACTTGGGATTTAGTGGGATCCCTTACACATGGTCTCATGGTCGAACCTCCGAAACACCACTACTACATATGAAGTCATCTCTCACATTTAAAATATGGCGTTTTTCATAAAATGCCATTAATAATATCTTTTATGGCGTTTAAATACAAAAATATCATAAATTTATACCATGTAATTTATTCATGGCGTTTTGCAAACACCGTTAAATTTATTGCGTTTTTAAAACGCCATGCTATTAAAACTAAATTTTGTGAACTAAATTTTATGATATTTTTTTAACGCCGTTAATTTTATGGCGTTTCTGAAACGCCGTAGAATTAGAGGCAATTTTTTTAGTACAAAATTTTGGGCAAGCGGCAAAAGAAAATATTGTAAAAGAAGTGATCCGGGTCTCGGTAAACCTAATTCATTCATCTTCTCTGCTACCTCTCTAATCCCCTCTCTCTCCCTCTCTTCTCCCAATTTCTTCTCCCAAACCTACGATCAGAGAAGCACTCCATACTCTCTCTTCTCCCAATTTCTTCCCCCAAACCTACGATCAGGCAAGCACTCCATACTAGCCTATTGTTTTCGCTCTCGTCGGCACTGCCCCACCCCGCGTCATCTCCTCCTCTATCCTCCCTAGAAATCGCTCTTGTTCGATCTCTCTCTCCATCGCCGGATCTAGTAGGAAGAGAATACTTGTGAAGAGGGATGTTCGATTACAATCCAGGTAAATCACAATCTCCAATTTGCTGGTTATAACCTTCAAATGATGGCTCTTCAATTTTTTCAAATTAGGGTTCTTGAAATTGAAAATCTATTTAGGGTTTCGTTTGTTATGAAAATCAATTGGAAATCTTTAATTCCTGAAATTGGAACTCTTCAGTTTCATTTAATAGAAAAATTATGGTGCCGCCATCGATTTACGCTTGTGTGGCCGCTGAAGGTCACCGTTGTTATTGCTGCCATATCTGGTGCCTTCTTTCTCTACTCCTTTTCTCTCACTCTTCGCTCTATATTTTTTTTCAACTACTGCAAGTATCTGCTATATATACATATAAAGCTATTTATGTTTGTTTCTATGGCTTCCAGTGTGTCTTCTGAGATTGAAGTGGAAAAACATGGAATCGAAGCTTTGCGAATTTGACGATATTTATTGATTCATGTGGTACAACATTTGCAAAAGCTGAGTAATGTGGGAAGGACTTTGGGGTAGAATTTCAGTACTCTTGCACTCGACGGTGGATTTTGATTCTTTTTATTAATGGTAATTGCCAAAAATGTTTGTTTCAGTGGACCAATAGGGAGATCGGCCGGTGAGATGATCAAAACAATTGCCTCGTCCCTAATCGATAAGGTAAGAGAGAGTCACTGGTTTTTCTTGCTCTTTTTGTTCTCACATTGTATTAATCTTATTAATTGCTATCTTATGGTGTAATAATCAGCACTTTTAATGGGTTTATTACTTTTTTAACGAGCATCTTAATTCAAGCCATTTCTATATTTAAGCTTTTTCTTAGATTTTATTGTTGTTATTATTACCAATTTATGGTTGTTGTTCTGGCTAGTGTGCCTTAGCAATGTGAGCTATTACTTATAAATTCAAGATATATATAGCGAAACCTAAACTCTAGCTAATTTCTTGGCTTGGGGTTTGAGCATCATCAAAAATAAATTAAATTCAAAATATAAGGTATGACTAGTGATTCCATCAGTAGCTAAAATAAGGCATGAATTACTCTTGTGGTACTACTACTTTTTAGTATATGATTATTACATTTCCCCTTTTGGCTTTTCTTATGTACAAAAATAATAGAATAGAACTTGGCTATTGTAATGAATAAATAGATATTTGTTTCTCGTTTGTGTTGGTATTTCCGAGTCATGAAATCGTCTTGGGCTATTAACTATTATAGGACAATTCAATATAGATGAGAATATACATGTAAACCTTATATCTATGTTAATTTTGACGGATTAATATAGTTGTATGCTTTGTGCAAATGTAGGGTCATATTTTGAGTTTACAAATGCCAATAGATAATATTTTCTTTATCTTAAAGACTTTTTAGGGAAATTTCACAATTTTCAATGACCAATTAGCTAAAGTTTGTGAACTATATATGATGATATAACATTATTATTACTTTCTACTCTATAACTCGGGTATTTATTTACTTGTGAATATCTATTTTCATGTTGCAAAGAACACTAGTACTAGGAGAAATAGACGTAGGAAAGACTCGATAGTAGCTGAGATGAGGTAAAGTTCAGTTGATCGATAAGGTAACTCTCACTTCAGTTAGTTTGAGTACATTGTTTTGCCTTGATTACTTAGTTGCCTCTTACTCTGCTTGATTAGATGTTCTTTGAAGTCCTTGCATAATTTTGGATTGTTTGAAGACAATCAGTAATAAAGTTATTGAAGATGATCTTTTCTCCTTGAAGTTGAGCTGGTTAATCGATCCCATGGGTTTCTTCGATTGTCTTAATGGCGTCTTTTGTTGTCTCCAATTGGTTTTTCATTGACATATCGATCTCTACCCTGCTATTGTGTAAATCAGCCAAGTTTAGGCCTATGTGCATTGAAGAGACAATTTCTATGTAATTGGGTAGATGCACCTTTATGATTGGGGATTATTGTATATAAAGTTTCTGCTAAATATTGGTCATTTTGAAAGGAGCCAGACAATTGGTTTTGCATGTTGATATTTTTTTTTTAAATCCATAAAATTTTATGGCGTTTATAAAACGTCATAGAAGATGATTTCCATGGCGTTTTTCAAATGCCATGGAAAACTACATTTGTAATTTAGATTGTTATTTATGGCGTTTATCAAACGCCATGGAAAGTGATTTTTATGGCGTTTTTCAAACGCCATAAAATAGAACCCAAAAAGACGGCGTCACCTTAGACGGCGTTTAGGGATGGCGTTTAAAAACACCATGAAAGTCATTTCATGGCGTTTTTCAAACGTCGTTGATAACTATGTTTCTACTAGTCACGCAAGTCAGCCAAACTAGATAGAGCCCTGTGTTGTGCAGAGTGGAAGTTGCGGTCTCCTGATGCGAGTGTTACCCATCTGTCGGCTCCTCACTTGGATCATCTTCCACTGTTGATCCGTCTGGAACAGCATAGGCCTGACCTTGGGAGAGATATGCCTTTTAGATTTCAAGCAGCATGGATGCTTCATGAAGACTTCCGGGAATTTATTCAAGGCCAACGGCAAAGGGACGTGGGGGCGTGTGAGGCGCTGGGAAGCCTTGCCGAGGACCTTTTCTCTTAGAACCGTGAGGTCTACGACAACATATTTACAAGGAAGAGAACTCTGTGGAATAGACTAGAGGGAATCAGAAGGAAGCTCGCTGAAAGGGTCTCGCCTCACTACCTAAGGCTGGAAAGAGAAGTGAGCCGGGAACTACAGGTTGTCCTTGCCCAAGAGCAAGCTTTTTGGTTCCAAAAATCAAGAGCTTCCTTCCTTATAGACGGTGATCGTAATACAAGGTTCTACCACCTCTCTACAATCATTAGAAGGCGGGCAAATCGCACCTCGGCTCTGCTGGATGCTAACGGCGAGTGGGTGACTGAACCAAGAGTTATACAGAGGATGGTATTGAGTTTCTTTTGGAGCCTGCATACAGCTGAGGCCACGGCGCATGACTGGAACTACAATGTCACTGTGTCTTTCCCTCCGATTCACACGGATCAGCTTGAGTCACACTCGCGGCCTTTCACATGGAAGGAGGTATGAGAGACCTTGAAACAAATGGGCCCTTATAAGGCACCAGGACCCGATGGATTTCCGGCAATATTTTACCAGCGAAATTGGGACATCATCGGCCCTCAGTTCACATCCACAGTTCTCAGTATGCTGAATGATGCTTCCTTCCCGGACGGCATCGGCGACGCTCTGATGGTCCTTATTCCTAAGATTCCAGCCCTTGTGCAGCCGGCTCAATTCAGACCTATATCGCTCCTCAATGTCATCTTCAAGGTAGCTACCAAGGCCATTGTTAACCGGCTGAAACCAATCCTCCCGGATCTTGTCTCCCCGATGCAAGCGAGCTTTATCCCGGGAAGACAGATAATCAACAATGTCGTGGTGATACAAGAGGTTCTCCATTCTATGTCTGAGAGGCGTAGGAGAAAATGGATGATGATCAAAATTGATTTGGAGAAGGCCTATGACAGAATCCGATGGGAGTTCCTTCGTGGGGTTTTGGAGGCAATACATCTCCCTGCAAGCCTAATTGAAGTGGTCATGAAATGCCAATCTCTCGGGAAGTTTGAACTGCTATGGAATGGTGAAAAGGCGAGCTCTTTCGTGCCTTCATGGGGCATCCGACAAGGCGACCCGCTCTCACCTTACCTCTTTGTGTTATGTATGGAACGCTTGTCCCACATCATCGATGAGGCTGTCAGAAATGGGCTCTGGAAGCCGGTTCAAGTGGGTGAGATCCCCCTCTCGCATATCTTCTTCGCCGACGACTTGGTCTTAATGGCTGAAGCAACAGAGGAGCAAGGCAAAACGATAAAGGCTTGCCTCGAGACTTTCTATGAGATGTCGGGGGAAAAGGTGAATTACAATAAGAGTAGTGTCATCTTCTCCAGAAACGTCGGCATGGAAATGAAGAGAAAGGTCAGCCAGATACTTGGAATTCCGGTCTCGCAGGACTTTGGAAACTACCTCCGGGTACCAACTTCTTATGGGAGAATGACGAGTGACAGGTACAATTACCTGGTAGACAAGGTCACATCCCGTCTGAACAGCTGGCAAGCTCGCACTCTATCCTTTGCCGGACGCGTCACTCTGGCGAAATCAGTCCTTACTAGCCTCCCGCTCTACGTTATGCAGTAGAGCTTTGTTCCGAAGAATGTATGTGATTCAATAGATCGCAAAGTTAGAGGCTTCATTTGGGGGTCGACCACCGAGAGCAAGAGAATCCACCTCCTCAATTAGTAGCCCATCAGAAGGGGGATTGGGCGTGAGGCCAATGAAAGAAACCGATCAGGCTACTCTTGCGAAGTTAGGGTGGTGACTTTTCCAGGATCCGGATGCCCTTTGGAGTCACATAGTCCGAGCTAAGTACTGCCATGGCCGTTGCGATGTTGACATGTTCGAGAAGAAGACGGAGGCCTCGCGTATGTGGAAGAGCCTTGTACACGGTGCCCAGCTCCTCACCCGAACATGAGTTCAGCTATCAACAATGGAAACTACACCCTTTTCTGGCTACACCCGTGGCTAGGGGAGTCACCACTCATCGATCTCACCACAAAAGTTGTTCTGGAAGAGCTGAGCGGAGCCACGGTTGCTAAGTTATGGCAACAGAACTCCTGGAACTGGCCGGTGATCACCCAATACCTTACCTCAGGGGTGAGATTGAAGCTCCAGTCAATACAAATCTCCGGGGATGCTTTGGCGCGGGACAAGCTCTTTTGGGGCCCGAGCCATTCGGGTGTTTTCTCAACCAAATCCGCTCTTCAATGTCTGAGAGGATCAAACCCAAGCAGCCAATATGACAGAAATTGGAACCACTTATGGAAGGCTCTGGTGCAGCAGCGCGCTAGATCTTTCACATATTTAGTGGTTCATGACGCGTTCTTGTCGAATCAAAACAAGATCCGGCGCCACCTATCCAACTCGTCGGCTTGCCCCAAGTGCTCGACCACTGAGACAGGTCTCCATCTGCTGTGTGACTGCCCATCGATCAAGTCTGGATGGAGCTGGCGGTTGAGAAAGGCAAATAGGCCTAGTTTCTTTTCCGCAACTGAGATTAAGGCCTGGGTTTTTGAAAATGTCAACAAGGAGGATGTAACGGCCCGGGATTATGATTCACGAGTTACGTTTCGAGGGATAAAACCCCTCGTTAAGATCTTGCGCTCCGAGTACAGGTTGAAGGTTTGAAACCGAAGATTTGTAGTTTAAAGCGGGATTTCGCACCCAAATCCGTAAGGTCCGTTGGAGACCCCGGAGTAAACCCCTGTGCCTGTCCTAAGTCTACAACGCGAAAAATCCATTTAGGCATGCAACCAGCATAAGTGAAGTTAAAGCAAAATACAATCCCAAAGGTGCCACGGCAGAGCCGGGACAAAACAACGTAAAAGAGTATAAAAGAGAGGAAGTCTAGTGGTCTCTCGAGCTCTCAGTCTAACGCCAAAAGTCTGAACCCGCCAAGCATCCATATAAGCAAAGATAGCGGCTAGCGATTACCTGAATCTAAATAAAAGAGGGGGATCTGGGTCAATCACCAGGCCACTCATGCGCGTGTGTAAACACACTCTGAGAGGCATATAATAAGCATCCTATTCCTAAGATGAAATGTGTAATGCAAAGCGGAACTTAAATAGAGAAGCATACGGATAATTAAGTGCGGACATAAATAAAGAGGCGCGCAGTTACAAGAAATGCCAAATAGCATGTCCCTCTAGGCTCCTATGGAATCCTCTAGCAACTCCCTTCGAAGGGAACTACCTCACCCACGGTGCAGGTCATCCCTACGTAAGGAGCCTACTAACTATGAAGAGAAGGCAAACAAGGACACCCATACAAGGCCTAAGGCTCTAAGAGTCCTATGGCGACTTATTACCAAAAAGTCTACCTCACCTATGAGGTGCAAGCAACTTTCTATAATAAGCTCCACTAAGATGACAAGAATAGAGAAGAAGGTATCATCCGATAAACACCTGTAACGACCGTTTTCTAGAAAAGACATATAGCAAGTCATATGGTTTCCTTTTTAGATCCTAAGCGTGATTCTAAGTCGTATGATGCATGAACACTAGCCTACTATATAACACCCAGTGCATAGAGCGCCCATCATGAGTAAGTTCAAAGAACTTACTTGGAGAAACGCAGAATCCAAGCAATACAGTAATCAAGCAAATTTAGGTAGATTAGAGCTCACCTAGAAGATAAGCAACATAATAAGTTTAACTTACACAAAGCATATCAAATAACACACATAAGATTCACACATAAAACATATATAAGTTAACCATCCCATCATCAACAACGTTAATTTCTCAATTCAATTTCTCATCTCGTTTCATCATCTCATACCATATTCAACATATATAATCCGTCATCTCGTAAGCTTAAGATAACCTTCATATCATACTTAACCAAATTCGCATATTATCATTTTATACTCATGCTTTGCATACTAATATATATATATATATATATATATCATCATCATCATCATCATCATCATCATCATAATTAACTAACTTTTAATCTCTTATATAATTCACCACAAGTCATACTATTAGTCACACATATCATGTCGTTAGTCAAATGATCATTTTATCATGCTAGTTAGTCATCGAATAAGTCGGGTTCTCAAGTTAGTCCCAAATCCATTTCAAAATTCAAATTAAACAATTAAGAATTCCGACCCTTAAAAATGCTCACCAAAATCCTTTTCTAATTTATTTATTAAATCACTTTCCGATCTTTGAAATTCTTTTTTAAATTTCTTTTAAATCTTAAGTCCAAAAATACATTTTAACCCCCAATAATATTATATTTTATTTTAAATATCATCAAATAAGTAAACAGTTAAACCCGAACCGAATCAAACCCATTATCCCAACCGACTCAATATTAAAATAAATAATGTAAAATAGAAAGGTGGGAACCACAACCATCTCTCCCGATTCAAAATGTCCCGCCCCGCCCTGTTCGAGACGCCAACCCGCCGGTCACCTCTGCTCGCGCTGCTCAGCTCGACGCCACCTGCTACGATCGACGGAGCTCGAGCCCGGCTCCTCAACTCTCGCTCGTCCTAGCCCACTCAGCCTCGCCTCGGCCTCCTGCTCTCGCACACATATGCTGGCTCGACCTCGCTCGCTCACGTTCACCCTCGCACTCACGGCTCGGCGTTGCTCGCTCACGCCTCTCTCGAGCTCGCCGGAGCTCTCGATCTGACCCCCTCGTCCCGCACTCAGCCCTCTCTCACTCCCGACTAATCTAAACATTGAATAAAGAAAGAATTCGAATCGAGGAAGGAAGGAAACGGTGGGAGCTCACCGAGGTGATTTCGCGGCTTCGGAGCCCTCAATCGGAGTTCTGGGCGTCGTCGGAGGCTCGCGATGGCTCGTCGGACCTGCGTCGGACAAGGGTGAGCGTGATGGTGAAGCTCGAGGATGGTTCCGATCAAAAACGGATGAGAACGGCTTACCGAAAGCGATTCGTGCTCGAACGGAGGCGACGGAACTTCGGTGACTCGGTGTAGGCGCTAGGGGGCTCCGGGGAGGCGTCAGGGTGGTGGTGAACGTCGGTAGAGGTGGCTCGACCTGCTGTTGCTGCTGCTCGTCAAGGAACGCGGAGTTGGAGGTTGATGGTGCAGGTTCTGGGCTCGGGAAAAACAGGGGACGGGGAACTTGGGGGCTGCCACTGGCCGTGCTCAATCATGATGGTGGTCGAGGTTGCTGCTGCCAGAGACGGGGGACAAGGGAGGTGGTGGTGGCGATGGAGCTCGGTGGTGGCGCAGGGAGTCGCTCTGGTGGCTAGAAGGAGAGGAGATGGTGGTGGCGACGGAAAGAAGCACAGCGGGAGTGATGGTGATGGTGAAGAATGAAATGAAATGGAGGGATGGTGGTGACGGGGATGAGAATGAAAGATGAGGAGAGGGAGGGGAGGGCTTGACAACTGAATTGGGGAGTAGGAGGGGCTATAGGGGTGAGGCCAGTGCAGAGGTGAGGGAGTGGGTGTACGAGGTTGAGTGTAGGATTGGTCCAATACTCGGAAATCAATCCCGAATACGCTAATTTCGAATCCAACAATTAGTTTTCAAATGTTAGTTTTTCCGAATCTCGATTTCTCGATCAATTAAATTTTTAAAATCGAAAAGGATATCGTCATCCGATAATTATTTCGAATTTTCGAGGTGAAAGGACGGAAACCATTCATCAAATTTTATATTCCGGTCGGAATCCGCTAAACGAGTTTTCAATTCGATTTAAATTCATTTTTAATTCTCTTTTTCCGAGAAAATTAGGATTTGAAAATCCGAGCCTTTACAGAGGATGAGTGGGCTGCGATATTCGCCAATATGTTATGGCACACATGGAAATGCCGGAATCGCCTTGTAGAGATATTTCATTAAGCTTTTAGGTTTTGTACATTATGTGTTACATGTAATAATGTGTAATGGTTATATATATTATATGGGCTATGATAGAAAGGTGGAATTGGGTTTTTGCTAGGCTTGGTATTGGGTGTTAGCTCTTAGAGCTGCCAAACCAAGTTGGGCCACCCAAACCTGTTGAGCCCAACCGGCCCACTACTCCTTTGAGATAGCTGAGCTCGGTTCCTTCCTTCAGCTTAAGTGGAACGCAGCGTTTGATGCTAGGGTTCCCTTGTGAGCTCTCCTATATATACTCCTCACCTCCTACCTGCTTGATACTGTTGAAGCTGCTCCGTCTGGTAAGTCCAAGAGCAAGAGAGAGCGCCAGGAAATCCTAGCGCCGCCGCATCTCTCTCCGAAAGCGTCGCTTCTTCCTGGCTCAGGTGGTCGTCTCCGGTGCTTGTCTTGGTGGTCGATCTGTTGTTCCTCTGCAGATCTATCTTCGACGAAGATCTTCTTCGTCTTACTCTCGTTTCTTCTTCAGTCTTTTGTGGTTTCTTGTATTTGCATGTTCTTCGTGTTTATCTGTGTTTGGGTTACTCTGTAAGCCTGTGAACATTTGAGTTAGTGGATTTAGGGTCCGATCTGGAGGCCCCGAGGACGTAGGTCATGTTGACCAAACCTCGTAAAATCATTGTGTTCTTTCTTTGAGTTTCGTTTGCTTTCGCTTATCTGTTTCTCCAACTCGTATTTGTCGAACATCTGTTATATCAAATTGGTATCAGAGCATGTGTTTTGATGCTAGAGCTAGAGTGCCCTCTTTCCAAACTTTCTGAATCTTCATAGATCTCAAAAAGCGGAAATTGGTGCAGGAAGCAGGTGGGCCTACATAGGGTGTATCGCCTGGTGCCATTCCCCCCTGTACGACGCATCAGATCCTGTTCTTTGTTTGTGTGAAACCTTGTGTGTCTTGCATGCTTTAGGGTTTCTGTATATCTAGCTTTGCTGTTCGTTCTTCTGAGTGTGGAATCTTCAGATCTTGGTTATTCTTGAGTTTTCTGTTCTCAAAACTTTCAGATCTGGACTTAACTGTTTGGATCTAGGGTTTCTTGAAGAACTATAAACTCTTTAGTAACCTTCTGAGATCTTTTGTGTGCTGAATTATTCTATGCAGTTGTTTTTTGCTTGCTTTAGCTAAGGTCTTCTTAGTTATTCTAAAAGCTAAGTTGTTTCTTGCATTTGTTGTTAGGATCTGCCATGGCTGAGTCTTCTGTTAGGATCAAGCCCTATGATGGGATTTCTGACTTTGCAATGTAGCAGTTAAAAATGAAAGCTGTTCTCATTAAGGAGAAATGTCGATTGCCTATCAATGCAGTATATCCAAGTACTATTGATGATGATAAAAAGAAAGAATTGGACCGGATGGCACACAGTGAGATCATGATACGCCTTTCTGATGAGGTTGCTCAACAGGTTATGAGTAAGAAAACAACTAAAGAGCTCTGGGAGGCCCTTGAGGGGCTATATCTGGTAAAATCTCTTCCTAGTCGAATTATTCTGCTGTGTAAGTTGTTCAATTTTAACATGGATGAGTCTGCTTCTCTGAATGATAACCTTGACAAGTTCTTGAACATGACTCAGGATTTAACTAGATGTGGTGATGATATTTCTGATTTGCATCAATCTGTGCTGTTGTTAAATTCTTTACCTTCTCAGTTTGATACTTTTAAAGATGTCATTCAATTCAGTCATAAGGATTTGAATAAGAAGGAAATTATTGATTCTATTGTTCAGAAAAATGATGTCATGAAGGTGTTTAAATCTAAACAGGAAGCTAAGTCTGAGGCCTTAATGGCTTGGGCTAAGTTTAGAAATGAAAGGAACAAGAACTTTAAGAAAAAGGATGACAATGCTAAAACTGACAAGCCTCCTTCTAATAACAATAAAGGTAAAGAAAAGGTGTCTGAGAATGTGCAGGATAACAATCCTAAGAAAAATGTGAAGTGTTATTACCGTGATAAAACTAGACATTATGAAAAAGATTGTTATAAGAAAAAGAAGGACGAGGCTAGAAAAGAAAAGTCTGGTGTCTCTGCATTGTTGGAAGCTGGTTCTTGTTCTAAGCATGAATTGTTGTCTATCTGTAATGATTCTGCATGCGATGATGTCTGGATCCTTGATTCTGGTTGCACTATGCATGCTACACCTAATAAGAAATGGTTTGATCATCTTACTTTAATTGATGAAGGGGATGTTTTGTTGGGTGATCATCATGCTGTTTCTATTAAAGGGGTGGGTTCTATGCCTTTGCTTATGTTTGATAACCAGATTAGGATTATTCAGAATGTTAGATATGTGCCTGATTTGAGAAGGAATTTGCTATCTGAAAGTGTGTTTGATGATATGAGGTGTCATATTAACACTCATCTGGGAAATAAAAGAGTTTCTAAAGATGGGAAAGTTATGATTCAAACTGTGAAAAAGAAAGGTCTTTACCATGTTATTGCTAAGTCTACATTGAAACATCATGCTTATGTTGCTTCTGTTTCTATGTCTAATGCTGAAACTGCTTTGTGGCATAAAAGATTAGGACATATTGGAAACATTGGCCTGTTACAGCTTTATAAAACTGATGTTCTTAAGCTTAAACCTGCTGAATTGGATATGTGTGATGACTGCCTGCTTGGAAAGCATACTAGATCTAAGTTTGATAAATCTAGTTTCATTGCTGAGCATCCTTTACAATATATTCACTCTGATCTATGGGGCCCTGCCCAAGTTGATTCTTTTTCTGACATGAAGTACTTTATGTCTCTTATTGATCACTTCAGTAGATATGTGTGGATTTATTTGCTAAAGGTTAAAAGTGATGCTTTCATTACCTTTAAGAACTGGAAAACCGGTGTTGAAAAAGAATTTGGATATGTGGTTAAGTGTTTGAGAACTGATAATGGGCTTGAATTTTGCAACTCTGACTTTGATGCATATTGTAAAGAACATGGTATTAAGAGACACTTGACTGTTCCTGGTACTCCCCAACAAAATGGCATTGCTGAGAGGATGAATAGAACTCTTCTTGAAAAAACTAGATGCATGCTTATTTCTTCTGGCATTAAACATTCTGTTTGGGGTGATGCTATTATGACTGCTGCTCATTTGAATAATAGATCTCCCTCCTCTGTTGTTGGGTACAAAACCCCTTATGAACTGTTGCATAAAAGAAAACCTATGTAACGGCCCGGGATTATGATTCTCGGGTTACGTTTTGAGGGATGAGACCCCTCGTTAGGATCTTGCGCCCCGAGTACAGGTTGAAGGTTTGAAATTATATCCTAACATTTTAAAGTGGGATTTTATACTCAAAATTCGAAGGGATCGTTGGAATCCCCGGGGAAGTCCCCTGTACCCGTCATAAGTCTAAGCGTGGAAAACCAGCAGACATGCAAATAGCAGAATCAAGGTGTAATACAAGAGGGTGCCACGGCAGAGCCGGGTCAAAACCAAATCAATAAGCGAATTTATCAAAATATAAGGTTAGACCATTTCTTTGCAATCGCCTAAGAGAGTGCCCACGTCACAGAAGCAAAGAATAATCATGCTGCAAGACAAACCTAAAAAAAATATGTATGCGGGGCGGTGTCAGATCGAAGCCCTATGCAAAGTAATCCCAAACCAGCAGACACATACACACGCTAGTCCTAATAAAGATGCTTCTAGGTGCAAGGCGGAATATTAACACACTAACATGCTCCTAAGATCAAGTGCATAAATATAATAAGGCCTTAGCACCGAATACCAAGTGGTATATCCCTCTCCTATCTCCACCCCCTTCCGATAGGGCGGAGACTGGCCAGCTCGTGAATGCATTCCATTATAATCGGGCGGCACGCATGCCCTACCCGCTCCACAATAA
Organism: Persicaria maculosa; assembly: GCA_963922045.1. Lineage (NCBI taxonomy): Eukaryota > Viridiplantae > Streptophyta > Magnoliopsida > Caryophyllales > Polygonaceae > Persicaria > Persicaria maculosa. The sequence goes on from OY998255.1 coordinate 44,694,690, forward strand.
AGCCCGCGTGCATCTCATAATATAAGGAAGTTCATGACTCGATTGACTTAAGACGGGACCCGATGGGACTAGGTTGTCCTATAAGCCTAGCAATGACTCTAGTTACTTCACAGATAACGGCCGTTCTGTTTACAAAAGCAATGAGTAAACGAATGCTCAATCATGAGTGCAATCCTAGCAGGATACTACATGGCATGCTTTATTATGAATGCAAGCACCTAGTATGCACATGGCTACAAGCAGGGAGATCTCTTTTCGAATCTGAGTGAGCTCATATAGGAACTCACCTGGCGGTGCAGAACAACAAGGCAAGCATTATGATAGATTAAAGATCACCTAGATACATATCAGAACACATATATAAGTCTACGTCTAATCATTCAAGCACTCAAAACATACATCATTCTTTTTTTTGATTTTAAAGGTTAATTGTATTAAAATAAACGATGATTGTATGTACATAGAAGGAGTTAGCCTTGCCCGTAGGCTGCGAAGGCTTTTGACCAAAATCATGGACACAACGTAGGTTGTTCCAATCTAAAGTTGTGTAAATATAATTCTTCGTTTGGCTCGGCCATCAAGAGAATTACACTCACACGACTTTAGCACACCAAGGACCCAAAATTAGGATACCAATGTAGCTATTACAAAATAGCCGAGGCTATACAACTACACAAAGCCAAATATATGAAGGGCATTACAAAAAGAGGAGGGTTGCCTATGAAATACCGCAGCTCTGTGGCCTGTTAGTTGTCATTGGGTGCATTCTGATTCTTCATCACTTAAGCATGCAGGTCTTCATGTTGCTGTATATGGTTTTGAGTCAGAGTTCTTGAAGACGAGAAATGCAAGGAGAAGTCCTGCTGTAGGACTTTGTAAACATGGGTTTTGATTGTGTGCACAATTTCTTCAGCACTCTTGCTCTTATTCTCAAAAGCTTTCTCATTCCTAGCTATCCAGATTTGGTAGATGGTTGCAGCAAAGGCTACTCTTCTAGACTTGGATTGCCACCCTTTTCCTCTTGCTTCTTTCTTCAACCATTTGAGTCCACTTTTGAGGGTGTTCATCCTACACCAAATACCAAGCCAGCTCTTGACCTGTGTCCACACATTAGAGGAAAGATCACAAGCAAAGAAAATATGTTCATGTGTTTCTAAAGTGAGATTACAAAAATGACAGTTTAAGGGAACTTCCCTTGATTTGATCAGATCATTAGTTGCAAGCCTTCTTCGTGCATCTAGCCATAGTATGAATGAGTGCTTTGGGAGGATACTTCTATCCCAGACAACAGAATGCCATGGGGGTTTGGGGACCTTCCTCCTAAAGAAGTTGTATGCAGCTTCAATAAGAAATCTGCCATTGTGCACCCAACTCTGCAGTGTTGCTGTAGCTTCCTCAGGGGATCCTGTAGATGTTAGAAGAGCATCTCTAATAGCTAGCAGTCTTTTGATAAGAGGGGAGTCATTTTTAGTGTGCAGTTGCCAATTCTATATACTCCCTTGATTTATATACTGATGATGAATCCATCTAATCCAAAGGCTATCTTTTTTCCTAATGATATCCCAAAGTAATCTGGAAAGAAAAGCATCATTCCAGGTTTTAAGATCCTTTAAGCCCAGACCACCCTCATCTTTGGGTAAGCAGACATCCTTCCATCTAATTCTATGAGATTTCCACAGGAACTTAGCACAAATTCTGTTAATGTTATCAATAAAAGTAGAAGAAGAAGGGACAATTGAGAGCCAAAAAGCATTAATACCCTGTAACACGGTTCTAATAAGCTCAACCTTCCCAGCATAGGACCATGTTTTTGAGTTCCAATAACTGATATTGGTAAGCATTTTATCCAAAAGGGGAGAGAACTGGGAGACTGTCAATTTTCCTGAGGATATGGGTATACCCAAGTATCTAAAAGGAAAAACCCCTTGGGAGAAACCTGTTCTACTAGCCAGATATTGCTTGTCCTCCATTTTGACACCTGCTAAGAAATAAGAGGATTTTGTGGGGCTGATTTGGAGCCCAGAAACTGCAGAGAAATGGTCAAGGCAGTCAAGCAGCACACTTATTGAGGCCTTATCCCCTCTAGAGAGCAAAATCAAGTCATCAGCATAAGCAAGATGTGTTATCTTTAGCAGGTCACATTTAGGATGGAATTTAAAATCAGGTGACCTTGTTTTGCATCTCAAAATTCTGGAAAGATAGTCTAGGGAGAGGACAAAAAGTAAGGGGGAGATAGGATCCCCTTGCCTTAGGCCTCTCTTACCCAAAAAATATCCATGTAAGCTACCATTAACATTGACAGAAAAAGAAGGAGAGCATATACAGTCCATCACCCAATGAATGAAAACAGGAGGGAAGTTAAGGTGCACAAGCATTTAGGTGATAAATTTTCAAGAAATAGTGTCATAGGCCTTTCTTAAGTCCAAGTTAAGAATGCATCTAGGGCTTATCCTTTTCCTAGTGTACTTCCTAATAAGTTCCTAGAGAAGCATAATATTTTCAGACATAGCTTTTCCTTCCTAGAAACCAATTTGAGAGGGAGAAATTAGATCATTAAGAACAGGCCCTAACCTACTGGTGAGCAGCTTAGATATGACTTTATAAGAGACATTACAACAAGAAATAGGCCTATAGTCATTGACAGTCTTAGCAGTACTAGATTTAGCAATAAGGGCAATGGAGGTGTGGTTAGATTGTTTTAAAAGGCTGCCAGAAGAGAAGAATTCAAGGATGGCTCTAGTGAATTGAGGGCCAGTGGTTTGCCAGGTGTCCTTGAAAAACTTAGAAGTGAAACCATCAGGGCCTGGGGACTTCTCATCACCTATGCTCCACAGTGTATCTTTGATCTCCTCAGCAGTGAAAGGTCTCAGGAGTTCATCATGTTTATCATTTCTGAGCAGAGCACCCCCATCAACAATGTATCTTCTAGTCACATCGTCAGTCATATGTTCCTCACCAAGAAGACTTTTGTAAAAAGCTACAAACTGATCACCCACCTCGGCCAAGGACATAGTCTCAGTGCCATCTTCTTTGGTTAAACAGCTCACATGATTCTTTTTCATGTTTTTCTTCATTAAGCCATGGAAGTAAGCTGTACATTTATCCCCTTCAAAACTGTGTCTAGCCTTTGCTAATTGAGAGTTAAATTTGAACTCTGCCTCTTTGAGTCTGATAGCCTTTTTCTTGGCCTGTACTAATGGAAGGAGGAGATCCTCATTAGATGGGTCATTTCTCACGGCCAAGAATGCAGTTTCATATTCTATCTCAGCACTTGAAGCTCTGTCTTTGATGTTAGAAAACTGAGACTTATTTAACCATTTCAGAGGCCTTTTTAATCCCTGGAGGAGCTTACACAGCACAAACTGCTCAGAGCCATTACCTTGGAAATTCCAGTTGTCCTGGATGAGTTGGTGAAAGTTTTCAGCTTTACCCCACATGTTGAAGTATTTAAAAGGGCTTTTCATCAACTTTTGTTTTTCCAGAACTTCAACAACTATTTGGACATGGTCAAAGGAAGGTTTAGGCAGGAGAAAAGTGGCATGGCAGTGGAGGTTCTGTGAATCCCATTCTCCATTTATCATAACTCTATCAATTTTAGTGGATTTCCTTCCTTGAAACCAAGTATGCTCCAATCCTTGACTTGTAGCATCATGCAAATCAAGTTCTCCTTGATTTTACACCTTCCATCTTTCGCTCTCTACTGTTCACGTCTCTGTACCTTCGCTCGCTCGCGTCGGCCTAAGACCACCGACCACCGCCGCCGGACACCTTCTCCGGCTGAAGCTCGTCGCCGGCGCCACCCTGACCCCAACCGAACCCCACCCCCGAGTCCCCTCCCTACCCTCGCATCCTCACCCCTCGCGGACCCCCCCTCGCACTCGCAACCCCTCCCCCCAATCCCGGCCTTCAGCAGCCCGAGCCCACCTCACCCACCACCCAGCCCCTTCCCTTAGCCGCCGGCGTCGTGGCCTAGTTCGCCCCCGACCGAGACCTCGGATCCGCCCCTCAACGTTCGAACCGCACCCCTTAACCCTAGACCCTTGAAGCCTCACTCAACCCCGACTCTAACCCCAAAACCTACCTTGCCCGGAACCCCGACCCCCAAGGCTCACCCTGTATGGCTCCGTCTCTCTCTCTCTGCGCAGTGCGGGTCCCTCGCCGGATATCCCGCCCTCGCCGGCTCCCTCGCCAAATCCCTTGTCTAACCATCACCCACCCTCTCCCTCCCCTTCACCCCTACCAACACCCAACTCCAGCCCCGACCCTCTCTGACCTATCCCGGTCGAGAATCGGCGTCTTCAGCCCCATTTCGGGGCACGGTAATGGTGACTCTAACCCTTAATTCAAGTTCAACAATTTTTATGTGTCAATTTCATCTACTTTGGATTTATTGAATTGCTTTTCCCCATTCCTTTCGATTCGCATTATTATTTCAATTTCAATTCTTGTTGGAAAAACATCTAGTTGCCCTTTGTTAGCTCTTTGCTTGTTAGTAGTGCTTGTGTTGTGTGTGTTCTGTTTGCCCTATGGACGGGGCTGAGGTGAGTGGTAGAGCTGAGGGGAGCTCGTGGGCAGGGCAGGGGATCGCCAAATTGAGGTTTGGGTCTTGGAATGTTGGCACTCTGACAGGCAAATCATTGGAGTTAGTTAAAATCCTTAAGCAGTATAAGGTTGAGTTTGCCTGCATCCAGGAGACTAAATGGGCTGGTAACAAAGCTCGCGAGATTGACGGGTGGAAGTTATGGTATTCTGGAGTGCTCAGAAACAGGAATGGTGTCGGCATCATGGTTAGTGAAAGATGGAAATCGAATGTTGTCAAGGTTGACCGCAAAAGCGACAGACTTATGGCTATCAAGTTGGTGGTTGGTAATTCCTTGCTTAACATCGTCTGCGCGTACGCCCCTCAGGTGGGCCTAAGTGAGGACGAGAAGAGAGGCTTTTGGGAAGAACTTGATGGTCTGATTAGGAGCATCCCGAGAGGAGAACGGTTGGTGGTGGGAGGAGATTTCAATGGCCATATTGGGCAGAACAGAGATGGGTATGAGATGGTTCACGGGGGCTTTGGCTTTGGCAACAGGAATGACTCCGGGTTGACTTTATTAGAGTTCGCAGTGGCCTACAGATACATTGTGGTGAACTCCTGCTTTCCTAAGAGAGACAAGCATTTGGTCACTTTTGAGTGTGCGGGGAACCGCTCGCAGATCGATTACTTTCTGGTTAAGGAGGAGGACAGAAGCAAATGCAGAGACTGCAAGGCTATCCCGTTTGGGGGGTCATCAACTCCACACCATCTCTTAGTGCTGGACTTGGAGACCTCTATGACTAAGAAGAGAAGGACCAGGAAGCAGAGGCCCACAATTCGCTGGTGGAGTTTGATAGAGACTAGTGCTTCTATTCTCAAAGAAAGAATCCTTGTTGAAGCAGAGGGCAAGGGTATTTGGCAGGCTTCTGGCAGTGCAGACAGCATGTGGAGGAGTATGGCGGAGTGCATTCGCAAAGTTTCAAGTGAAGTGTTAGGCGTGTCCCATGGTAGGAGGGAGCACAGAGGCGCCGAAGCTTGGTGGGATGGTCAAGTGCAACGGGGGGTCAAGGCCAAACAGGATGCTTTCAGGTTGTGGGCTAGCAGCAGTAATGACGCCGATAGAGCTCAAAGACGGATGGAGTACGTTCAGCAGAAAAAGGAGGCTAAGGCAACGGTGGCTAGAGCTAAGGAAAGGGTTTTCAAGAATATCTACAAGGCATTGGATGAGAAAGGTGGCGAGAGATTACTTATTTCCCTGGCGCGTGCCAGAGAAAGAAAGAGTAGAGAATTGGGCCAGGTGAGGTGCATCAAGGATGAGATAGGTCAGGTGCTTGTGGAGGAGTCAAAGATTACTCAGAGGTGGAAGGGCTACTTTTCTAGGCTCCTCAACGAGGGGCTTATAAAACAGGTGGATCCTTCAGAGAATGGAAGTCAGACTGAAGTCAGTTACTGCAGACGTGTCTCGCGAGAGGAAGTCAATAGCGTAGTCAGCAAGTTGAGAAGCAAAAGAGCGACGGGTCCCGATGAGATTCCAGTTGAAGTATGGAAGTGCATTGGCGATAGGGGTTTCGAGTGGCTCTCTCAGTTGTTCAATGTTATCCTCAGATCAGCAAAGATGTCAGACGAGTGGAGACTTAGCAAATTGGTGCCAGTGTTCAAGAACAGAGGTGACGCTCAGGAATGCGGTAACTACAGAGGGATTAAACTCTTAAGCCACACTATGAAGATTTGGGAGAGAGTGATCGAAGTGAGATTGAGGAGGGGGGTATTCGTTTCAGAGAATCAGTTTGGTTTCATGCCAGGGAGGTCGACGACAGAGGCCATCTTCTTGGTGAGACAACTTATTGAGAAATACAGAGAGCGAAAGCAAAATCTGCACATGGTCTTCATAGACTTGGAAAAAGCTTACGACAGAGTCCCGAGGAATCTCATCTGGGATTGTTTACACGCTAAGGAAGTGCCTGAAAACTACATTAGAATCATTACAGATATGTACGATGGAGCTTTGACAAGTGTTCGGACTCCTGCAGGAGACACTGACTACTTCCCAGTTCAGGTAGGCTTACACCAAGGTTCGGCTCTTAGTCCTTTCCTCTTTACTTTAGTTATATATGGATGTGATCTCGAGACCCTGCCAAGGAGAGATTCCGTGGTGTATGCTTTTCGCGGACGATATTGTCCTGGTGGATGAAACTAAGGAGGGTATTAGAAACAAGCTGGAACTTTGGAGGGAGACGTTAGAAGCCCGAGGCCTTAGATTGAGCAGAACTAAAACAGAATATATGGATTTCAACTTCGGAGGGACGGATCTAGCGGATGAAGGGTTGATGCTTCAAGAGATTCGTATTCCTAGGAAGGATAATTTCAAGTACCTGGGATCGATGTTGCAGAGTGATGGAGGAGTTGATCTAGATGTCAAGCACCGTATTCAGATGGGATGGCAGAAATGGAGGGCAGCCTCAGGCGTGCTATGTGACAAGAAAGTGCCCTTGAAATTAAAAGGTAAATTCTATAAGGTTGTGGTGAGGCCGGCAATGTTGTATGGAACTGAGTGTTGGGCGCCTACAAAGATTCAGGAACATAGCCTGATGGTTGCTGAGATAAGGATGCTCAGATGGATGTGCGGGCACACCCGCTTGGACAGAATAAGAAACGAGATTATACGTGGGAAAGTTGGAGTTTGTTGTATTAAGGACAAGCTGAGGGAATCTAGACTCAGATGGTTTGGTCATGTGCGTAGAAGATTACCGGATGCACCAGTACGAAGATGTGATTCCCTCCCGATAGAGCGTTTGCGGCGTAGCAGGGGGCGACCGAAGAAGTCCTGGAGGGAGGTCATCAGGCACGACCTTACTTTGCTTCACATACCCGAGGGCTTAACGAGAGATCGCAAACAGTGGAGAGAGGCTATCAGGGCCAACGACGGATAGACTTATACATCCGAGATAGTATCCTTTCATGTGCTCTACTCCTATATTTTTATTTCTCATATCAGTGCGTCCTGTAGTGTCTGGCTTAGATAATGGTGCAGGTACGGGTCATTCGGAAACTCTCTCTCGACCTAGTCGGGGAAAGAGAGCGTACAATAGGACCCCCCAGACCCTGCTCTAAGCGGGATATACTGGGTTTGTTGTTGTTGTTGTTATTGTTGTTGTTGTAACTGTGGACCCATTCTTTCTCTCATAAGATCTCATTATAGCATTAAAATCTCCTTGTACAATCCAGGGTCCTGGTATCCCATTGATCACAGTTCTTAAATCATTCCATAGGCCTCTCCTTTTAACTACAGAGTGCAGACCATAAACCTGAGCCAGCATAAAAGATTTGCCTGTAGTTTTGCATTTGATTTCACCACAGATCAGTTGTTCTGTGACCATATGAACTCTGAAATTAACTCTTAGACTATCCCACACAATTATAATTCTGCCAGCATCACTATAATCAAAGTTGTGTCTGAAACTCCACTGACTAAAACTTTTATCCATGATAGCTCTCAGTTTATTGGCATCTAGCTTTGTTTCCACCATTCCTAGGAAGGCAATGTTCTTTTCCTTTAAAAAGTCCCTCACAGCTCTTTGTTTAAGGGTGCTGTTCCAACCCCTTACATTCCAAGAGGCAATAATCATTTAGAAGGTTTTTGAAGGGTGCTAGGCCCTTTTCCATAAACTCCTTCCTTTCTTATTTCCTGGACAGGCCAATAGTTTAAGCCCAACACCATCTGTGAGAAGGAGGGTTGCCAGGCAATGGGTTGTCTGCAGGAGAGGAAGTGGTTACAGATGGATGGGTGCCAGAGGAGGGAGATTGGTGAGAGGAGTTTGAAGTGGATGAAATGTTAGTAGCAGAGGTTGTGTGTGGGGTTTTATGGAGGGAGGGGGGGGGGGGGGGGGGAGGGGGTGGTTGTTGGTTAGTAGAAGGTTGAGAGGGGTAGTGGTTGCCTTGTCTCCCCCTAGGCTGAGAAGTATTTCTTGCAGCAGGACATTTGTTGGTCTCATGGCCAAAGGTTGTGCAGTTGTTACACCTTGGTGGGAGGTTCTCATATTCAATGAAACAAGTGTGGCCAGGAGCATCCTCAAATTCAATGTGTATGGCATGCTTAAGCTCTAGAGAGCAATCCATTTCAACTAATACTCGAGCATATAGCTGTTTAGATCTCTGTTCAGTGTAGGAGTCTGTCATAAGAGGGTCTCCTATCTTGGTAGCAATCCTTTGTAGCATAGTCTGTGTCCAGAATTCAGTAGGAAGTTTATGGATTCTAATCCATACAGGGAGCTTGGAAAAGAGAGCTTTATCAAAGGTAAACCTTTCAGGAACACATTTTAGCAAGAGAGTATAACCAGGTCCAGTGATAGGCCCCTTCATTAAAACATCATCTCTATCTTCTTCAGTAAAAAATTTAAACATTAACCATCCTCCCTGATTGTTGAAGATGTGTTTGGGCCAAGCATCTTTTATATTACCTATGATCTGTAACCTTGGGAATCTGCCCACAACATAGCCTACAAGGGAGAAGCCCCAAGCTTCTTCCAAAGATAAGCAGTCACTCCTAGAAGCCTTAACTGTATCTCTAGTTCCAGATGCTTCAAATTCCAGTTGAAAACCCCTAGCTTTTTTGTGAGAGCCTGAGAGGTTATGGTTTAGGGCCCAAGCACCTTGCAGGTTGGCTGGATTGGAGGGGTTGGGAGGGGTTGGTGTAGTTGCAGTACTGACATTTGCTGATTTGTAGGCTTCGGCTGGTGTTGGTTCAACTCTTACCTGGTGGGGAAGAGGATTTAGGTTTGGGGTGTTGGTGGAAGAGGAGGGGGGGTTGTCACCAGTTGAGGGTAGGGAGCCCTGACAGGGTTTAGGAGAGGAAGCCTTTGCATTAACATTTGCAGTCAAGTCCACAGAGATGTTCAACACATTAGCAGGTAGTTCAACAGCATCAACATCTTGAATCACAGTATTGCTGACCACATGATCTGAGGCTACATTTTCAGTACAGATGGACGGAGGGCATTGAGGGTTTGTGTTAGGATGCTCACATTCAGGCAGTTTGTTATGAGGATCATGATCATTCAGCACAGGCATAGACATAGATAGTCCCTCCTTTGGGATCTTTTGAGCAAATTGTGGAGAAGCAGAATGAACAAGGGAATCAGAAGATGAGCAAGAGAGTTGTCCCTCCATAGGGATCTTCATTACCACAGATTCACTACAATGTCCCTCCATTGGGATCTTTTGCAAATCAGAGGCTAGCCTCGAGGACCCGGCAAGATCCGGGGGGAGGGCGGAAGAGACACGTACCTGAGGTGATTGGTAAGGTGAGAAGATAGTAGCTGGTGACACACCTGGAGGGAAGGTGTCATTACCCTTTCCTGGGGGAGCTGGTGTAGTCCGAGATGGGGATTTGCTCTTGGGGAGGAACCCAAGCACTATCATCTTAGAGGGGGGGCTTCCATCCATTCCTGCTGCTATTGGAGTCGAGGTGAGGCATGAGGCTCTCAATTTAGCAAGGTCCGTCTCTTTGGAGAACCTACGCCTTGAACCCGGGGGTTGCTCCTTACTCATCGTCACACCAAGAACCCTAGGAATTGGGGGTTTTGGAATGACAGAGTATCTTCTTCAATTCTCAAGGCTGTAGCTTCCTCGGAGCCTTAGGAATGAAGATGCGTTGCCAATTTGGTTTATCCGAGTGTACAGGCGACCCCAATTTGAAGTTCCTATTCGTTGAACTTCCAGGTACTATTTTGAAAGAAATTTGGGGCTTTCTGCGAATCAAGTCAGGTGATGAAATTTGTAAGGGAGGGGGGTAAGGGGGGAGTATAAGGAGATTCAGCACCCTAATTCGTGAAAAGAGGACCAACAAGGTAGTTTTCCAATTGATTCTTCAAACCTAGGAACCCTAGTAAAGAGGAGTTTTCATTAGGGAAAGCCAAATCAGGAATTGAGAGGAGGGAGGAGGAGGACGGTGGAGGGGAGGAGAAAGGAACCGTCAATTTGTGAATTGAAGCTCAAGAAGACGGTATATCGGAGACACCACCAGTCGGAGGAACCCTAGAAATTGGGGTTTTCCGTCAGGGACCACCAATCTAGGAATTCTTAAGGCTGGTAGCTCGGAAGGGGAGGAGGAAGATGAGGGGAAGGTCAATTTGTGTATAGTGGATGTGGATCCAGAGGGGACCCCTTTCAGAGAATGCGAAAACACAGAACCTCGTGTTGGAACCCTAGCTCCGATTTGGGGGTTTCCTGCACAGAGGGTTAGGTGCTTAATATGTAAGGCTGGAGTACCAGAGGGAGGAGGGGGAAGGAAAGACAAGCTTGATTTCAGTATCGGGGTAGTGGAGGCGACCCCACGATCGAATAGTCCACCGGGGCACTGTTCACCGGGAGAAGAGGTCTCAGAAGAAGAAAGAGGGGGGGGGGGAGATTTTAGAGGGGGAAGAAAGAAGGAGAAGAAAGGAGAGCTTAGAGAAGAAGGGGGAAGACTGTTGGAGTGGGAACGCCGGCGGTAGAACACCAGCAGGGCCGTCGTCAGTCGGGAAGGGACAGAGGAGCTTGGGAGAGGATGGTCAACGAAATTCAAACCGTCCAATTTGAAAATCTGGTGACCGTTGGAAGCCTAACGGCTAGTATGGACAGAGGCAACGGCTAGCTCCCAAGGAGTAACGGCTAGTTTTTCAAACTCGGGAGAGCTTCTCTGTGTACCAGGGAAACTTACCGGCTTTTCACCGATGACGGTGCCACCGCCTAAGGCGGAGGACCACCTGGGTGTGACAGAAAAACCAGAAGGGGAGGGAGCTTCGAAGATTACAAGGTGGGAGGGAGACAAAGATAAAGAAGGGTTGGTGGGAGTTAATGTCTCCAACTACCGGTTGGTGGCTTCGCAATGAATGCCGTCAATGGCAGCTCGGTTTGTGGAGAGAAGGGGGAGAGGATCTGTGAGGCGGGAGATTAGGAGGAGGAAGAAGAAGCTTCTCCGGTAGGATGTGAGACCGGAAAGCCAAGAGTAGGCCGGAAAGAGGCTCGCCGGAGGAAGGGGGAAGGCAAGAAGGAAAACCTTCTTTGAGAGTTTCTCTCTCTAACCATATCACAATCGTCATTCCATTAAGTTCAACCATTCATCTCATTGCCACATCCCGTAAGACCACATTTATATTTCCGCAATAATAAATCGCATATCCATTTCTCTCAAAGTTCATCATATTCATCATAGCTCATAAGGCATAAGTCAAACAATGCGTAATTCTGACATCTCATCACGCTGTTAGTCATTCATTCATGTCAATCCACATAAATCATGCTATTAGTCAATCAATCATATCAACATGCTAGTTAGTCATCAATCACATAATTCCCAAGTTAGTCCCGAAAACAGTTTCGAAAGCTGAGTCAACTAGTTAGAAATTCCAACCTTTTGAAAATGCTCGTCAAATTCCTTTTTTTTTATTTAAACCCGACAATACCCCTTTTTAAATCTCCAAGTTTCATAATATTATATTTTATTGTAAATAATTTCATTTAGTATTTAATCCACTCATTTAATATATTTACTAACGAAAGTACATTTTAGCCTCAAATCAGCAAATACAATTTATCCTATATGTTCACCAAGTTTAGGCCCAAGCCAAGAAGGTCCAAGCCCATTTTGAAAACCGGATCCAACGCCGGCCCAAACTCTCAACCCAGCCTTTTAAAAAGGTGAACCGGTTTGTTTTGTTTGATTTAAAACCAGTGAACCGGACCCTAATTTAAATCAGAAAACCGGACTCAAGACAGTACACTGTTCATCCTCTCCAATATCTCCTCTGCGTTCAAAAGAAGAAAGAAAGAAGGGAGCTTTGGAGCTCGCCGGCGACGATTCTGGATTCCAACAACGACCGCCCGACATCGACTACCTGACACACACATAAGGACCCAGGAAGAGAAAGGAAAAGGGAGGAGGAAGAAGCTCACCGGGGGGTCTCGACGCTCGCCGGAAAACGCCGTCGGAGGAACGATTCGGCCTCGTCGGAGCTTGAGGTGCTCTTGCTTGGCCTAGGACAGAAATTTAGGGCTTAAAGGTGAGTCTTTTCGTTAGTTTAGGTCGAAAGATGGAGGGCGAATCGCTTACCGCCGATATCGAGGAAGAACAGGGGAAGGAAAGAGGGAGGAAGCGCCGGGCTCCTGCTGGTGACTCCGAGGCGTCTCGTTTATCGATGTTGGGCCTCGACAATCGTCGGATGGTGCTGCTTCGAGGAAAAGGCGAAGGTGCTCGGGCGCGGCAATGGAGGAGGAGAGCTCGGATCCAAGGAGAAAGGGGGTGATGGTGCTTCTCTGGTGGTCGGGAAATCAGAAGGTGAGGTGGTGGAGGGGTGGTGTTGCAGCTGAGCAGTGGAGGAACGGGTCTTGAGCTCTCGGCAAACCCAAGGGCAAGAGAGGAGAAATAAGGAGGTGTTTGGATCTGTGGGTTTGTGTATGGGTTTGGATTTTGAAATCAAAGGTGAGGAGAAAGAGAATGAGGGTGTGCTCAGGTGGCCTGTGGTGTTTGAAAGAAAAACAGAGCAAGGGAGGAATTAGTGCTGTTTGAAATTGAAATGTGAGGAGATGGGGCAGCTTTTCTTCGGTCAACACAGGGAAGGTAGGAGCTAGGTCTCCTGCAGCAATCGGATAAGGGTTGTGGCCATGAGTTGGCACCTTACCAACTATGGGAAACAAGGGGGTGTGGAGGAGATGAGGAAGGGGTGTAGTCTAGTCAAAAGTGGGAGGAGATAGCTGGAAAATGATCCTCAATGACCTGCTGCTAATCGACAAGAAGGGGAGTGAGGGATTGTGTGCCAGGTTTGAATTGGGATGGAAGAAAAGAGGGTAGAAACATTGTCCTTAAATCTCAAATTTAAAATATCCGGAGGGAAAACCCGTAAATCCGCTCTCTCGATCCTATCCCGACTCGATCAAACTAAAATTTAAAATTCTAAATCTGAATTAAATAATAAAATTCTCGGCATATGAAAGTGGGAAGAGGTCGGAATCCGCTTTAAGAGTTCAAAAATCCGAGTTAGCGAGTTTTCCGTTAAATTCCGCTTCTAAATTCATTTTGATTTTTTTTTTTCCGAAAAATTAGGATTTAAAAATCCGAGCCTTTACATCATCCACCTATAAAAACAAGTCTCGTCCCCGAGACTAAAACAAAACAAGGTAGGGGATGAAGTTGGAAGCAGGTGAGTCCAAAGACCATTCCATTGATCCCGTAAGTGCCTCATAAGTGCCCCTATGAGATCCTCACAACATCGTCGTAATGATCATAATATCCCCGATAGGTCGTAGCGAGAGTGTGATATGGGCCCTTACCACATCCTTACCCCGACTTCTCGGTTATATCATAACTCGAAAGCATTACAACGTCTCCACTAGGTCTTAGCAAGCAGTCTATAAGGGCCCCTATAAAATGCATGTATCCATTTCGTGGGGCGTTTGGTTTCTCAAAATACAAGTTATTTATTTTTAAACACCATTCAGTATCCCTTAAATCCGTCGTTAGTCAAGCAAGTTTCAAATCTCGGGAGGTGGAATCATCCACCTCTAAGGGCTAACCCCATATTTCATTCCTAGGTTCCAAGTCAGAATCAAATTTCATCAATTCAGTTCTAGCATCCTAGCAATTTCAGTTCACGGCATCATACAATATATAACATTCGTATAACATAGCAATCGTATCACACATTCATAAACAGATTATACTCATGTCAGGGTAGTCACATGCCATAATAGATCTAGCATAGCATTGCACATAGTAGAATTCATCATATCATACCACATAAGTTGCACATCATATCAGTCAGATAAGCACATTATACTTACGCTAACTATCAAACATCACCACATTAAAGGCAAACAAGTACTTCCGTACACTAACATTTCATCAAGTTCAGGGGATAACTAGTGTTAGTACTAACAACTCACTCTCGCCCATGTAATACATCAAGGCATCATCATCGTCCATCACATAGAATTAACACAACACTCGACCCCAAGTAAAGCATACACTAGATCACATCTTCAAGAGAATCTGCCTATAACTATCAACCATAAGAAGACACGACCACTACTCCTTATCTCTCTCGCATCAAGATCAGCCTCACCTAGGTCTACCAACTCAAATCCGATACTATTTCTAAATACCATTGCATTATTGCTTAGTACACAACATTCCTAGCCTTATAGCTATACGCAATTCAAGGTCTGCATCCCAAACCAATTACTAGGTCTCCTAACTCTTACGCCACCAAACCATGCATCTCAGGATCAATTGAATTCAATGTCCCATGCTCAAGTTCTAACCTTCCACTCAACCATCGAAATCTATACCTCTGAGCTCACGATTGCCCGATTCCCTATTATGTCAAGCTCAACACTTCGACCCTCTACCAAGATTCTCTATAGACACATCCTCGCCCTAAGGGTCCTCTACCAGTCACATCTTCACCTTCTAAGAGAAATCCCAAGTCCTCGACTGAACTGCTCTCACGATCGATCTAGACGCTTCTTAACAATCTCTCTTACTTTTCCTAGGCTCTCAAGACTCCGCCTGACCAGCATCTCCCAAAGAGACATCTCGAATCACCTTGCTAACATGATCATACTTCCCGCACCACTAATCACTCTCAGTAACCATCCACCTCTAAGAACCCAACTCATATTGACCATCTCACGCTTGTTACCCTCGACTAGCTCTAACGTAGAAACCCATCTAGTGCTACTCTCAACCACGAATCACCAAGACCCTCATTGCTAGCGCCTATCCTCAAAGATCAACCACTGATTCTACCTACTCATTCCATTCTGAAACTCACACGAAACCGTAACCGCTCATGACTCCTAAAGCTGACTTACTCTAGATCCTCTTCCCAGCATTTTTCGAAGTTACTATAAGCTACCACTCCTTAACCACGACGCCTTAGGCCCTAAGCCTCTATCCATCGACCATTATCCCCAAGGAAACTTTATGCCATCCTAGCTCGAATTACCCATAATATCGCAACTTGATCAATTCTCTCACAATCCTCCAATCTATAAAACTCCCAACATCCTCTACCTAGACAAGTTCTCCTCATATTGCCTCATATCACGCTTCCTCGACCTCTACCGCTTAAACTCTTATGTACCGATCATTATTTCCACAAAGTTCCTATGACATCTCATCCGGACCTTCCCAAGTACCGCAATTCCGCCACACTTTCTAGAATCCTTCCTTCTCTAGTGCTCTCAATGCCTTACGCTTGCCTGGTTCCCAATTCCAAGCTCATAATCTCCCTATCTCATCCTCAAGTCTACTGTCTTACTAGAATTATCAACGACATCCTTGCCTAGCTACCAACCTTTCCTCGAAGACTCATCTCACATCCCCAAAAAACCTCAATATCCAAAATAATCTCCACACATCAATCTCGATTCCTTCCCTAAGCTAAAATCCTCGAACAACGCATCTAGAAGTCCTTCACCCATGAATTCTCGAAGCACTACCAATTCTATCCAAACAATTTCCAAATACTCATCACACGTATAGTCCTCATATGAACAACCAAATACCCAAGATTGATAATTACCCAAGCAACCTCATAATATTCTTCCTTAGCGATTCCTCAACTTCACCCCGTACGAAGACCACTCCCAATTATCGCACATACAACCTAGTCCATACTCTACGAAGTCTCAAACATCCCTTAGCCAATCATCCTCAATGCCTCCCACGATCCACTCCTAGACTATCTAGACACTCTCCCTTGGAACACTAACTCGTCTATCAACATATCCCCTCAACAATCTCTCCGATCCACTCTTGACTCACCCATCCACCTCTAGAACTACACTACCCGCACACGCTATTGCCCCACACTACCTTTAACGAAGACCTCTCCTTCGGACTCTCACCAAATAACCTCACGACTTATACCGAAGAAGGAAACAACACCACCTATATACCCCATAACCGATTTACTAGCAGGTCAGTACACTTAAGCATAAAGGCACACCATCAAAAACACAAGTTAGTCAGGTAATCATTCACTACCAGCGCAGCACATTGGTCCTCACACCTCCATTTAGTCAGTTCCACGCCTATCGCACGACACCGATTCCAATTCGCATATAGAGATCACAATTCAGATGAAGAACGTCATTCCTTGAGTCATCTAGGAGGATTATGTCTGCAACTACCATCTTCGAAAGGCGTTTGTCCCTTGGTGATGTCGATCCTAGGGTCCATGGGCCATGGGCCCACCACGCTTCCATTGCGCCACTCTGATGCCATTCGATCACTCGTTTTCTCTTCTATGTCGATGTCCATCAAGGGGATCGCAAGGGGTTAGAAGTCACAGAGATAGGGGAGGGCAAGGGAGGACAACACGACTTCCTTAAGGATTCAGTCCCGAACCAGGACTAGGGTTGATGAGACCAAGGTAGAATCCCCACCCGAGGATTAGAACGATGTCCTTAGGGTATTCTATGAGGTTATAATTGTGACACACAAATACATAATACTCATGAATATCATCACATCATTCCACACTAGCATATACCTATCTCAAGGGATAGCGATCTATACATTCAAAACATATTCATATAATCAACTTTTCATGCACGCGAAGCATGCTAGCAACCTATCGTCTCATTCACTAATCATGCTCGATATATATTAAGATCATATATGCACAAATAGACAATAGACATATACAGGATGAGTTATGTACGACATAGCGGGCATTGTAGAATGTCACAGGTATGATTCATCACTCATTTTAGGAACACACATAAGCAGATCGAGACAATGCGAAGCCAATTACGAGCATGTTGAGATGCACCTTAATAATCATGCTAGAGGATATGGTAAGGTCATATGGGCATAGTAACTATCACATCAAATACAACCATGTTCATATAACAAGACAAGATGGCACACAATCATGCGAGGGCCTATGAGTATAAGGCATGCGTCCTACATGGTACTAGAAACACTCAATAAGCATGTACACAGTCAACGAGGTTCAATTTGATTAACTTAGCATGCTAAGAATTTTTTTCATATGTTAATCATTCAACGAGGGTTGACCACACTATCATGGACCTAATTCAAGGGAGAGCAACAATCATGGAAATTCATACATGCGGCACATATACTCATTCACAATTGCAATCATGCAAGATATCAGACAAGTCATGCTGAGATATATCAATGCATTATGTCATACAATTAGAAGGAGGGTTACTATTATAACCGGACAGAACTCTCCAAGGGCATTCCGACTCATCACCTTATTTCCCCGTGGGACGCTAGCACGACTCGCTCGGTAGAACACAAGGTTGTTCACGCTGTTTCCAAGAGGTGAGGGTAGAACTCATGTTTAGACTCTTGTAGCAAGGAGACACGGTTGACCACTACGAGGATCGAAAGGGATGACCCATGAGATAACTCACTTCTAACTCGAAACTACTTCAATCATCACTCCCAGTAACATACTCAAGTAACCTTTCACATCCGACACGATTTCCGAAGGTAATTAGTTAACCAACCCAAATTCCCCGTGGAAGACATCAACCTCCGGTACAAGACTCGATAGAAGCATAAATGGTGGTGTGCCAAACAGGATTTGAAACGGGGAGAGCGGATGCTCTTCGACCCTTGCTAACATGCCTAAATGTTTTGGTGGGACGGTTGACGGAGTCAAAATCATAAGGGGTTTGAATTATGGAAGAGCTATTCCGAAAGGACAGGAATTCCAATGACATAAGAACGAGGTATTCTCCCACTATCCCGTTTGCATAGTTATTAAATACATGATTCAAGTCAAGGCATACTGATTAGTTCTCTATCCTAAGCACAATAGCACTCAACATGGAATCAATCAACGGGATTAATATGATCCTTTTCGAGGAGGATCGCCCTCGGGCCCAATTGGATATAGTGCATATAATCACAGACACGATCTATGCCGTCCTTCGAGGGACGGCTGACCGGAGGGGCAAATATCTCACGGCCTCCTAACCCATGTCACTCCAACCTTCGGATTCCTTGGAGTCTTCAAGTCTACCTGTAAAAGAACAAGCTATATTTTGCCTACTCGTTCCCAACTACATCCAATAGGGATGGTCTAGCGCCTTTACTACCCCTTCGTTTCCCTTTGTTTGATTACCGGATTTGTTAAGTCAAGTTCAAATTTAGTCCATTTGAGTTAGCCATATTAAATTCATTTTCCCTTTCTAAAACATTTTGAAAAACCATTTGAAAACCTTGGGCCATTTTCCAAACTACTTCAACCTATCATACTCGGTTTGCAAAACCTCGCTCTGATACCAACTTTGTAACGGCCCGGGGTTATGATTCCCAGGTTACGTTTCTAGGGATGAGACCCCTCGTTAGGATCTTGCCCCCCGAGTACAGGTTGAAGGTTTGAAATTCTATCCTAACATTTTAAAGTGGGATTTTATACACAAAATTCGAAGGGATCGTTGGAATCCCCGGGGAAGTCCCCTGTATCTGTCATAAGTCTAAGCGTGGAAAACCAGCAGACATGCAAATAGCAGAATCAAGGTGTAATACAAGAGGGTGCCACGGCAGAGTCGGGTCAAAACCAAATCAATAAGCGAATTTATCAAAATATAAGGTTAGACCATTTCTTTGCAATCGCCTAAGAGAGTGCCCACGTCAAAGAAGCAAAGAATAAGCATGCTGCAAGACAAACCTAAAAAAAATATGTATGCGGGGCGGTGTCAGATTAAAACCCTACGCAAAGTAATCCCAAACCAGCAGACACATACACACGCTAGTCCTAATAAAGATGCTTCTAGGTGCAAGGCGGAATATTAACACACTAACATGCTCCTAAGTTCAAGTACATAAATATAATAAGGCCTTAGCACCGAATACCAAGTGGTATATCCATCTCCTACCTCCACCCCCTTCCGATAGGGCGGAGACTAGCCAGCTCGTGAATGCATTCCATTATAATCGGGCAGCAAGCATGCCCAACCCGCTCCACAATAAAGCCCGTAGGCATCTCATAATATAAGAAAGTTCATGACTCGATTGACTCAGGACGGGACCCGATGGGACTAGGTCGTCCTATAACCCTAGCAATGACTCTAGTTATTTCACAGATAACGGCCGTTCTGTTTACAAAAGCAATGAGTAAACGAATGCTCAATTATGAGTGCAATCCTGGCAGGATACTACATGGCAGGCTTTATTATGAATGCAAGCACCTAGTATGCACATGGCTACAAGCAGGGAGATCTCTTTTCGAATCTGAGTGAGCTCATATAGGAACTCACCTGGCGGTGCAGAACAGCAAGGCAAGCATTATGATAGATTAAGGATCACCTAGATACATATCAGAACACTTATATAAGTCTACGTCTAATCATTCAAGCACATAAAACATACATCATTCATGAGAATAACAACCATATCACAATCGTCATTCCATTAAGTTCAACCATTCATCTCATTGCCACATCCCATAAGACCACATTTATATTTCCGCAATAATAAATCCGCATATCCATTTCTCTCAAAGTTCATCATATTCATCATAGCTCATAAGGCATAAGTCAAACAATGCGTAATTCTGACATCTCATCACGCCGTTAGTCATTCATTCATGTCAATCCACATAAATCATGCTATTAGTCAATCAATCATATCAACATGCTAGTTAGTCATCGATCACATAATTCCCAAGTTAGTCCCGAAAATCGTTTCGAAAGCCGAGTCAACTAGTTAGAAATTCCAACCTTTTGAAAATGCTCGTCAAATTCCTTTTTTTGATTTAAACCTGACAATAGCCCTTTTTAAATCTCCAAGTTTTATAATATTATATTTTATAGCAAATAATTTCATTTAGTATTTAATCCACTCATTTAATATATTTACTAATGAAAGTACATTTTAGCCTCAAATCAGCAAATACAATTTATCCTATATGTTCACCAAGTTTAGGCCCAAGCCAAGAAGGTCCAAGCCCATTTTGAAAGCCGGATCCAACGCAAAACGGCCCAAACTCTCAACCCAGCCTTTTAAAAAGGTGAACCGGTTTGTTTTGTTTTATTTAAAACCAGTGAACCGGACCCTACTTTAAATCAGAAAACCGGACTCAAGACAGTACACTGTTCATCCTCTCCAATATCTCCTCTGCGTTCAAAAGAAGAAAGAAAGAAGGGAGCTTTGGAGCTCGCCGGCGACGATTCTGGATTCCGACAACGACCGCCCGACATCGACTACCCGACATACACATAAGGACCCAGGAAGAGAAAGGAAAAGGGAGGAGGAAGAAGCTCACCGGGGGGTCTCGACGCTCTCCGGAAAACGCCGTCGGAGGAACGATTCGGCCTCATCGGAGCTTGAGGTGCTCTTGCTTGGCCTAGGACGGAAATTTAGGGCTTAAAGGTGAGTCCTTTCGTTAGTTTAGGTCGAAAGATGGAGGGCGAATCGCTTACCGCCGATATCGAGGAAGAACAGGGGAAGGAAAGAGGGAGGAAGCGCCGGGCTCCTGCTGGTGACTCTGGGGCGTCTCTTTCGTCGATGTTGGGCCTCGGCAATCGTTGGATGGTGCTGCTTCGAGGAAAAGGCGAAGGTGCTCGGGCGCGACAATGGAGGAGGAGAGCTCGGATCCAAGGAGAAAGGGGGTGATGGTGCTTCTCTGGTGGTCGGGAAATCAGAAGGTGAGGTGGTGGAGGGGTGGTGTTGCAGCTGAGCAGTGGAGGAACGGGTCTCTAGCTCTCGGCAAACCCAAGGGAAAGAGAGGAGAAATAAGGAGGTGTTTGGATTTGTGGGTTTGTGTATGGGTTTGGATTTTGAAATCAAAGGTGAGGAGAAAGAGAATGAGGGTGTGCCCAGGTGGCATGTGGTGTTTGGAAGAAAAACAGAGCAAAGGAGGAATTAGTGCTGTTTGAAATTGAAATGTGAGGAGATGGGGCAGCTTTTCTTCGGTCAACACAAGGAGGGTAGGAGCTAGGTCTCCTGCAGCAATCGGATAAGGGTTGTGGCTAGACCTGAGCAAACATGGGCCAACCCGCCCGGCCCTCCCAACCCTCCCGGGAAAATATGCGGGCTTGGACAGAGTAGTTGGCCCAAGCGGGCCGTCGGGCCCGGCCCGGTAGGCCCAGAGGGCCGGGCTTGGGCAAAGGGTGAAGCCTAAGCGGGCCGACAGGCCCGGCCCGGTTTTACATTAATATTATATATAATTATAATTATATAAGTTATATATAATTTTATATATATTATTAATATAATAAAAATACAATAGCAATAGATTAATATTACAAATTCAATTTCCATAAATAATCTTATATATTAGCAAATAGTAAATTACAATTACAGAAGTTTGACAATTATAACAAATAGTACAAGTACATTATAATTAAATGTATATTCAACAATTACAGTAGCATAAACCTTACAAGTTTACAACTTTATTTAGTTTATTCAACTTAATTATATACATTCTTTGATGTTTTATTAATTTTATTTTTTCATATAAATAAAAATATTATATATATGAGGGATGGGAAGGGATTTGCGGGACGATGACTCTTCGTCCCGCGTGTCA
This sequence comes from Persicaria maculosa, assembly GCA_963922045.1. Classification (NCBI taxonomy): domain Eukaryota; kingdom Viridiplantae; phylum Streptophyta; class Magnoliopsida; order Caryophyllales; family Polygonaceae; genus Persicaria; species Persicaria maculosa. The sequence goes on from OY998255.1 coordinate 44,716,770, forward strand.
CCTAAAAGTATTGGTACAATATAGCGTTGATTTGCATTTGTTAGTAAGCTAATATTGTCCAGATTTGCCTCACATTTGAAAATATTGCTATAATGTTGTGATTTGCCTTTTTTTTAATTCGATTTCAGATAGAAAATGAAATTGAGATGCTAGGCCCGTTTGGCCCGTTGGGCGGCCCAGCTTGGCAATGAGGGCGGGCTTGGGCAAGGCATTAGGCCCAAAAACCGGGCCTGGCCCAAGCCCGGCCCGATGTATTGGGCTGAAAAATTGGTCAAGGCCCGGCTTAAGCCCGCCCGGCCCGGCTCATGCTCAGGTCTAGTTGTGGCCATGAGTTGGCACCTTACCAACTATGGGAAACAAGGGGGTGTGGAGGAGATGAGGAAGGGGTGTAGTCTAGTCAAAAGTGGGAGGAGATAGCTAGAAAATGATCCTCAATGACCTGTTGCTAATCGACAAGAAGGGGAGTGAGGGATTGTGTGCCAGCTTTGAATTGGGATGGAAGAAAAGAGGGTAGAAACATTGTCCTTAAATCTCAAATTTCAAAATATCCGGAGGGAAAACCCGTAAATCCGCTCTCTCGATCCTATCCAGACTCGATCAAACTAAAATTTAAAATTCCAATCTGAATTAAATAATAAAATTCTCGGCATATGAAAGCGGGAAGAAAATTTTTAAAATTTCGGTCGGAATCCGCTTTAAGAGTTCAAAAATCCGAGTTAGCGAGTTTTTCGTTAAATTCCGCTTCTAAATTCATTTTGATTTTTTTTTCCGAAAAATTAGGATTTAAAAATCCGAGCCTTTACAACCTAACTTGAGCTACTTGAGACCTTTTGGGTGCACTTTGTTTTCTCATAAGTCTGATGGAAAACTAAATGCTAGATCTGAAAAGGGTGTTTTCTTGGGGTATCCTGAGGGAGTTAAAGGGTATAAAATCTTATTGATTCAACCTAGTGCATATAAAGTCATTGTGAGCAGGAAGGTTGTGTTTAAAGAGATTGAATACTACTTCAAGTCTAAGGTAACACCTGTAGCTTAGCCTGATGACACTGTGAAGGCTTCTGAAGCTGCAACTGGCACCCCCTTCTATGTGCCTGAAGCTCAGACTCCCCCCTTGGAGGATGGTTCTGATAATGATCAAGTTCAACCCCACGGGGGTCAGGTAAATGAAGGAGCTATGATGATGGTGAGACTGAAGCTTCATCTTCTTCTTCGTCTTCCTCTTCTTTTCTGATTTTGATTCTAATGCTAGGGATTTGGTTCCTGATGATACTGAGGATGCTATCTCAGTCAACTTGGATGGTCAACCACTGGCAAACTACCAGTTGACTAGAGATAGGGAGCCCAGAACTAAGAAACCAAATCCTAAGTATACAGAGTCTAATGTGGTTGAATTTGCTCTTATAGTTTCCGAAGTTATAAATTCTTACACCTCTGATCTCTATGAACAAGCTGTTAACTGTTCTCATTCTGATCTTTGGCTTGCTGTTATGAAAGATGAAATTGATTCTATGCATGCTAATAAAAACCGGAACTTAGTTAAAAAAACCTAAAGATAAAAGGATTATTGATTGTAGATGGGTTTATAGGATCAAATCTGGTTCTACTGCTGATGATCCTCTCAGGTATAAGGTCAGGCTTGTGGCCAAAGGCTTTACCCAAAAGAAGGTTGAAGATTATAATGAGATATTTACCCCTGTTGTTAAGTATAAAACTTTGCGTTTCTTGCTTGCCATTGCTGCTGTTTATGATTTTGAAATTGAGCAAATGGATGTTAAAACAGCTTTCTTGCATGGTGATCTATATGAAACAACCTAAGGGTTTTGTGGATGATAAAAATCTTGATTATGTGTATTTACTTAGAAAATCTATATAAGGCCTGAAGCAATCTCCCAGGCAGTGGAATATTAAGTTTCACACATGGATGCTTAAACTGGGTTATTATAGATCAAAGTTTGACACTTGCTTGTATATGAAGGGTGTGAGAACTGCTGATCCTATCTATGTTTTGTTATATGTTGATGATCTGCTGTTGGTATGCAAGAACATGACTAAGATTAAAGAACTGAAAAATGGTCTTAAATCCAACTTTGACATGAAGGATCTTGGTGCAGCTAAAAGAATTCTTGTAATTGACATTATTAGAAATAGAAGGAAGAATCAGATTATTTTATCTCAATCTGATTATATTCATGAAGTTTTGGACATGTTTAGTGTTATATGTGCTAAGACATCTGCTATGCCTCTTGGTGCTCATCTTGATCTGATTAAAACTGTTGTTCCTCTTTCTAAAAATGAAGCTGCTTATATGAGAAAAGTTCCTTATGATGCTGTTGTGGGTTCAGTTATGTATGCAATGATCTATTCCATACCTGATTTAGCCTTTGCAATCAGTGTTCTAAGCAGGTTTATGTGTAACCCCAGTGAGAAGCATTGGGTTGCTATGAAATTTCTGTTAAGATATTTTTGTCGCACAAAAAATGTTGGTTTAGTCTATGGCAAGCACTCAGCTGTGAGCCTTCAAGGCTATGTGGATGCAGATTATGCAAGCAACAAAGAGAATAGGAAGTCTACCACTTCTTATATGTTTACATGGGCAGGAAACTGTGTCTCTTGGAAATCACAGTTACAACCTATTGTTGCTCTCTCATCAACTGAGGCAGAATATATAGCAGCTACAGAAGCTGCAAAGGAAGCAATATGGCTATAGGGCCTATACAGGGAGATTTCTGGAAAACCTTGGACTTCAACTATTAATATTGATTCTCAATCATCTTTATATCTTTGTCGTGACCCTATGTATCAAGAAAGAACAAAGCATATAGATGTGAGATACCATTTTATAAGAGAAAATGTTGATAAAAATATTATTAAAGTTGGTAAAATAAGTGGTGATAAAAACCCTACAGATTTTGGGACAAAAATTGTTACAGCTGACAAATTTATGTTCTGCAGGAACTTCCTCCATGTGGAGGATCCCACTTAGCTGGTGTCACAAGGTACGATGGGCTTGAGAAGGATTGGTTACCCCCTAAATCCAGTTGGCTATGAAGCTCTAACTCGCTGTAGATCCAGGATATGTGGCTTAAAGAAATACATGGGCATATTGTAGAGTTATTTCATTAAGCTTTTAGGTTTTGTACATTATGTGTTACATGTAATAATGTGTAATGGTTATATATATTATATGGGCTATGATAGAAATGTGGAATTGGGTTTTGGCTAGGCTTGGTATTGGGTGTTAGTTCTTGGAGCTGCCAAACCAAGTTGGGCCACCCAAACCTGTTGAGCCCAACCGGCCCACTGTGAGCTCCTACCTGCTTGATACTGTTGAACGCAGCGTTTGATGCTAGGGTTCCCTTGTGAGCTCTCCTATATATACTCCTTACCTCCAACCTGCTTGATACTGTTGAAGCTGCTCCGTCTGGTAAGTCCAAGAGAAAGAGAGAGCGCCAGGAAACCCTAGCGCCGTCGCATCCCTCTCCGGGAGCGTCGCTTCTTCCTGGCTCCGGTGGTCGTCTCCGGTGCTTGTCTTAGTGGTCGATCTGTTGTTCCTCTGCAGATCTACCTTCGACGTTCTTCGTCTTACTCTCGTTTCTTCTTCAGTCTTTTTTGGTTTCTTGTATTTGCATGTTCTTCGTGTTTATCTGTGTTTGGGTTACTTTGTAAGCCTGTGAACATTTGAGTTAGTGGATTTAGGGTCCGATCTGGAGGCCCCGAGGACGTAGGTCATTTTGACCGAACCTCGTAAAATCGTTGTGTTCTTGCTTTGAGTTTCGTTTGCTTCCGCTTATCTGTTTCTTCAACTCTTATTTGTCGAACATCTGTTATATCACGCCTCGTCCATGAAGGGGTTCAAGATCACAAGGGATTGGCGACCAGGGCGATCTCCTTGGCAAGAGAATACTCCGCAACAAAGCACCGTACCTCGCTACCTTCCGGGACACCGAGCAAGCAGAGAGAGGCACAATCCACCTGGACTTCTCCCCAGTCGAGTGGGTTAAACTCAATACAGACGGGGCGTCGAAAGGGAACCTACATCCTGCGGGTAGTGGATGAGTCTTCCGAAGCAATAATGGTGCTTTTCTAAAGGCGTTCACCTTCACTTGTGGAAATGCTACACGGCCTGAAGCTGGGACAGACGATAGGAATAACCAAATTGATTGTCGAGTCCGATTCGGAGGTGTGCCAGCTCCTGAATGCACCAAAAATTCCCGCACATCCAGATTACTTCCTTATCGACGAGGGTCGACGTCTCATCCAAGGAAGTGGCTGGGAAGTGAAGATCTGCTATGTTCGTTGAGAGGCCAATGGGATGGCTGACCGACTAGCTCAATGGGCTCTGTCGATTGAGCATAGCTACTCGGAATTTGGAGAACCACCTGATTGCCTTATTGCTTTACTTCCTATTTTGCCTTTCGCTAGTTATGTTGTAGACCTTATTGCTTTACTCGGAATTTGGAGAACCACATGATGTTGTGTATGATCTTCAGCTGTCTTTCCCTGATGAGGAGTTAGTGTTGAAATCATCTCCTGCTTCTGTTAACGTTGTGCAGGTGTCTTTGCCATCAATAAGTTCTGAGGTTCCAGGAGTGGATAAGGAGTTTCCATCTGTTGTCAGTGACACTGAATTTAAGGTTGTAGGTGTGGAAGTGAAATGTGTGCAGGATTTGAAATGTGATATTTCATTAATGAAGCATGAAGTTGATGATGTCAAAATGATCAGAGATGAGGTTGGAATTCCATCAACTTCTGCTGAAACCCCTCAATCTACAAAGTGTGGAGGCGAAGATGCTGATGGTAAAGTTGATGGAGTTAGAGTTGACCCATCCTTCGAAAAGTACATCACTCTGTCTGATAACGATGATGATAAAGGTGTAGGTGTTGATTGGGATTCGGTCGCCAAGGATCCTGCAACTAAAATTGAAGTTGAACAATTAAAGGCTTCCAATCTTATCCCATCAACCAGTACATTCCTATATGGCCCAGTTGAGCGGGAGAATAAAGTGAGGATGCCAAAGCATGCCCCTAACAAGTCATTGATCAGCTCGGAAGATCATGAATTTATTTATGGACTTGTAAAGAAACAAAGGTATGATTTATTTTTATGTTCAATATTTGTTATGAAATGTTGTTGTCATTGTATTAGTTACAGCATCTCATGCTAGATATATTTTTACGCGTTTTGTGTAATTTTGGGTAGGAAGTTTTCTGTTGCTGGTCCAATTTCAAGATTTGACAAAAAGTTTTTCCAGCATAATTTAGTGAAGAATATATGGCTTGATTGTCAGGTAATAACAGCTTGTTTTTTGGAGTAGATATATATGTGTGGATTGGATTTTATTGTATTAGTTGATTGTTGAATTCACTTTTTTACTATTTGTTTAGCATCTAGAAGCAGGTTTGATTCACATTAGAAGGCGCATTTCTGAGGACCCTGTCAAATATCGAGATGTTCTTGTTCTTGATTGGCTATTTTACCTAAAGTACCTGCCTGACTATGCTTCAAGTTATGGGGAAGACATACCTCTTGAACTCAACACTGAGGATTATTTTGTTGGTACGTGCCCTTCTTATTATGGGAAGCCATGGGCATCTGTAAAGAAAATCTATACAATTTGCAATGTGATAAACAAGCACTGGGTGGCATTGGAGATTAAAATTGAGGAGAGGGTAATCAGCGTATACGATTGCAATGTCTCTGCTGTTAGGGATGGTGTTCTTGAAGAACAATTGCAACCGTTTGCTTATTGGCTCCCAATTCATTTGGCAAAGGTTGGGCTATATGAAAACTTTGATTCCTCTCCTTTCCAGCTAAACATGGTTCCTGGGTTAATGCATGATTCTACCGGGTATGTATTTTTTATCTTGTTTTGTTTGTTGGTTACCTTAAGATACTTGTTATTTATGTGCCGACATTACATTATTCCTTTTTGTGTTGACAGTGCTTCATGTGGTGTATTTACATTAAAAGCGATTGAAGCGTCTGTATTTGGGGGAGATGTTAAAGGTTTCAACAACGAGAAGATCTTTCGATTCAGAGAACTAATCTGCTCAGATCTGATCAAGGAAACCTGGAGTTTTAAATTTGAAAACCAGTGTTTGGATAGGTTGTTGTTGTGTATATGGGGAAGTTTGGATGTAATCTGACAAATTAAGTGCTCAAATAGATAAGTAGTGGTTACACTGATATGAAGTAGTGGTGACAATATCCTTGTATTTTTTTTTATTTTTGCCGTGTCTGTAGTGACGTTTTATGTTAGTGAACATTATGTGCTGACACCAGGTGTCTAAGTTCCAAAATAGTGGTGACACTTATATTAGTTTCAAGTAGTGGTGATACTGTCATTGTATTTGGTGATTTTGAAGTGTATGTGCTGGCACGAGGTGGTTATAGTAGTTAGAAGTATTGGCGACACTAGAATTGTGCTTGCACATCAATTGAGACTTGCGAATTTGTGCCCAACATAATTTTATTTCATCTCAATATAATTTTATACTTTTTCAATAGATTATTTGCACAATATGGAATTATTTTTTGATTATCATTCGAATAAAATTGCACACCATGTGCAATTGGTGAAAATTTGCTTAACATGGTCTTATTTTTGATCAATAATATTTTATATTTGCACAACGATTGAGACTTGTGAATTTGTGCCCAATATGATCTTATTTTCCCTCAATATACTTTTCTATTTTTTAAATATATTTTTTGCACGATGTGGTCTTATTTTTTGATTATCATTCGAATAAAATTGCCCACTATGGGGTGATTGGTGAAAATTTGCTCAACATGATCTTATTTTTTGATCAATAATATTTTATATTTGCACAACAATTGAGCCTTGTGAATTTGTGCCCAATATGATCTTATTTTTCCTCAATATAATTTTTTATTTTGTAAATATATTTTTTGCACGATGTGGTCTTATTTTTTTATTATCATTCGAATAAAATTGGCCACCATAGGGCAATTGGTGAAAATTTGCTCAACATGATCTTATTTTTGATCAATAATATTTTATATTTGCACAACAATTGAGCCTTTTGAATTTGTGCCCAATATGATCTTATTCTTCCTCAATATAATTTTTTATTTTTTAAATATATTTTTTGCACGATGTGGTCTTAATTTTTGATTATCATTCGAATAAAATTGCCCACCATAGGGAGATTGGTGAAAATTTACTCAACATGATCTTATTTTTTATCAATAATATTTTATATTTGCACAACAATTGAGTCTTGTGAATTTGTGCCCAATATGATCTTATTTTTCCTCAATATAATTTTTTTAGTTTTTAAATATATTTTTTTCACGATGTTGTCTTATTTTTGGTCATCATTAGAATTAAATTGCACACCATGATCATTTGGTGAAAATTTGCTCAACATTATCTTATTTTTGCTGAACAATTGGTTAAATTTTGCACAACAATAGGATTGGACAACATTGGTGTTGGATTTAGTTTAAACTTCATGATAGAAGACCGTGGCCCATTTTCCCGATCAAAGAAGTTGGCCCATTTCAGTTACTTTATATAGGGGTTGTACTTGAGTATATCTCCAAGACTCCAACGTCATTTCAACTCTTTCCACTATCTTCCTCATTGTCGTCTCTCCAAGTCTTTTCATCTTCCTCCACTGCTCTTCCACTTTCCGGATTTTTCTTCACAAGGTGCGCCCTTGCCTTTCTTATGTAGTTCTCTCCCTTTCGTTTTTCTGTAAATTTTATATAATCGGTTAGGGTTTTACATTTTTCCAGCAAGTTTTATGTTGTTTTGTTTTTTCTGATTTTAGATTACTTTTTCATTATCTTTCAGTCGGTTAGGGTTTTCCTTTCAGCAAGTTATATGAGTGTATGTTTATTCTGTTTGTATAGGTTTTCTATCCTTAGATGGCACTTCCAACTGTAACCGAAATGGGGTACCATTACACCGTCGGCTCTTTTGAAGTTGTTATCATACCGAAGGGAGACGCCTGTGTATGGACCGAGCCAACTGCACGTGTCTATTCATTCTTATAGCCTCCCCCTGGTGTTCCTGGATCATTTCTCTAATTGAAATGGGTTGCCAATGACTTTTGCACAATGTGATCATGTGTTAAATGAAGCAGGGGTCACTAGTGTGGTTCGAACTCAAGTCGTCAACCAGATGTTAATGGAATATACTCGCATTTGTTTTGCAGGTGACGCTGAGTTCATTGAATATGGTCTCTGCCCAGACCTCATTATGGATGTACATTTCATTGATGACTGATCATGCACATTTAGGTAGTGTTAATATAGGCATTTAGATGTGTTTAGGTAGGGTAAACTCCATAAGTTTAGAGTAGTTTTCATGTTTTCATCATGTTTCGATTAGAGTCGGAATCTACAATTTTTGTGCATGATTTCAGGTGATTGCAAAGAGGTGAAGCTAAGCTCGAGCCAATATTCAAAGATTTGACGAAAATAGAAGAGCACGAGAGCCGAGGAGAGGAGCTAAACATGATAATCGGCTCTCGTGCTCTTCTATTTTCGTCAAATCTTTGAACATTGGCTCGAGCTTAGCTTCACATCTTTGCAATCACCTGAAATCATGCACAAAAATTGTAGATTCCGACTCTAATCGAAACATGATGAAAACATGAAAACTACTCTAAACTTATGCAGTTTACCCTACCTAAACACATCTAAATGCCTATATTAACACTACCTAAATGTGCATGATCAAACTCCCCCACACTTGAATCTTTCTTGTCCTCAAGAAAACAAAATCAATCCAATCAAACATCCCACAAACATGCCCTTCATGCATTCACCTCGTCAAAACACAATCCAAACCAAATAGGAAGCACAAGACAATAATCAACATCCTCACATGTATTTGAGCAACTCAAAGGCTTAGGCACATTTCAATCCAACCTCACCGGATACATAAAGTGTTTCACTCATCGCTCTTCTGTTTAGGCTAAGTCAATGACCCTGAATCTGAGATAAGCTCTGATTCAAGCTCTGAATATGATATGAGCTCCGACTCTGACATGGATGTGGATCCCCCAGCTCCTCCAGCAAATGCAGAACACAATGGCAATTTACAAGAGATACATCATCTGGAACAGGATGGGGATAAATGCACAATATGTCTTGATCTGATGTTGCCATCGATCCCTGTCATTCGCACACCGTGTGACCATTCCTTCCACCCAGAGTGTCTCCTAGAGTGGGTGGCAATTCAAGCCATTTGTCCACTTTTTCGATCAACTCTTTAGCCATAGGTCTAATGTATATCTGTTGTGAAAAGACAATGTAGTTGCACCTATTTTGTGGGAGTTAATTTAAGGAAATGTATGATATGAATGGAATTTTGTGTTTGGCAATATTTTGTATCTGATTTCCATTCAAATCATACCAGTGTATTTTGTAACTATTTGGGGTACTTGGCGTATGTAAATGCATAATGTTAATGAAATTTGTGTACTATTATATTTGTTTGTGATTTCCATTATATCATATTTGTCCTGATGTTTGAGTATGATATTGTGTTTTATTTGACATAAAAAGACCATCTGAACTTTGATGAATTTGCTCATATATCCTGTGTGGATTTGAAATACATATAAAACTTATTTTTCCCAAAATCATGCACGGTTGTGCATCCCAAAATAGTGCTGACACTGATATCAATTACAAGTAGTGGTGACAGTGGCCTAGTATTTTTTGATGTCGAAGTGTATGTGGTGGGAAGAGGTTTTTAATGCCCAAAGTATTGTTGAAATGTTTTTTCCGATTAATTTGAAGTAATGGTGACACCATACTTGTATTTTTTGATTTTATAGTGTATGTGGTGACACTATGTGGTTGTTGTCCAAAGTAGTGCTGACAGTGATATCAGTTACAATTAGTGGTGACACTAGCATTTTTTTTTGATATTGAAGTCTATGTGGTGGCAAGAGGTATTTAATGCCCATATTATTGTTCACATTGTTGGTTATATTAGTTTGAAGTAGTGGTGTCACCAGTTTGATGGTTTCTGATATTGAAGTTTATGTGGTGACACTAGGTGGTTTAGACCCAAAGTAGTGCTGACACTAATACTAGTTACAAATAGTGGTAACACTAGACTTGTATATTTTTGTTTTTATAGTGTATGTGGTGACACTATGTGGTTGAGATGCAAAGTATTGGTGACACTGATATTATTTACAATTAGTGGGGACACGTGCCTTGTATTTTTTGATTTTGAAGTGTATGGGGTGGCAAGAGGTGTTTAATACACATAGTATTGTTGACATTGTTGGTTATATTAGTTTGAAGTAGTGGTGTCACCAGTTGGTTGTTTTCTGATATTGAAGTGTACGTGGGGACACTAGGTGGTTGATACCCAAAGTAGTGCTGACAGTGATACTAGTTACAAACAATGTTGACACCAGACGTGTATTTTTTGATTTTGGAGTGTATGTGGTGACACTATGTGATTGAGGACCAAAGTACTGCTGACACTGAAATTAGTTACAACTATTGGTGATACCAGTCTTGTATTTTATGATTTTGAAGTGTATGTTGTGACATTTATATTTGCTCAACAATAGGTTATTTTTGTATCACACTTGAGACTTGTGAAATTTTTCCCAATATGATTCTATTTTGTTTCTCAATATAATTTTATAGTTTCTCAATAGAGTATTACACAACATGGTCTTATTTTTCTCATTAATAGAATAAAGTTGCACAACATATGGGGGGATTGGTGTAATTTTGCTCAACATCACCTTATTTTTGCTCAATAGTAATTTATAGTTCCACAACAATCGAGCCTTTTGAAATATTCTCATTATGATTATATTTTTTGTCAATATAATTTTATACTTTTTCAATAATTTTGTTTTCCCATCATGGTATTATTTTTTCTCATCATTAGATTAAAATTTCACAACACCGGCGATTGGTGAAAATTTGCTAAACATGATCTTATTTTTGCTTATCAATAGATTATTTTTGCACAAATATTTAGATTTTTGAAATTTCCTTCAACATAGCTACTGGGCTTAGTTTAGAGAGGCCTGGCTCATTTCTCGTTTATTTATACGTTGTTTGAACGTAGTTCAGATTGTTTGCAAGTGTTTTCATCTCTCTTTAGTTGTTCATCTTCATCCACTCTCGTTCTCATTAAGATTTTCTCTTCTCAAGGTGCGATTCCGGTTCTGGTATGTATGCCTTTCTGTTTCCTTCCTCTGAGAAAAAATGTGATCGGTTATTTTGATGTACTGTTTCAGCAAATTTTCGATTGTTGTATTTTGCGATTTTCGTTTATCTTTCCATTACCTTTCAGTCTATTAAACCCATATATTGTTGTTTGTTTTGCTTAGTTCGTATCGCATTATTTTCTGTGGGTGTTGTTTGTTTTTTACTGTAAATAAAAGTTATCAGTTAGGTTTGATCGAGTTTTTCAGATATTTTATCTTTCTTTGTGTTTCTGAAATGTTTATTTCCTATTAATATCCCTGTAATGTTTTATTTTTAAGCGATTGTCTAATATATGAGTGTATCTTGATTTTGTATGTGTAGATTTTCTCTCTTTCAATGGCATTTCCAACTTATACTGAACTAGATTACGACTACAATGTTGGTACGTATGAAGTGGAAATATCAGCAACTGAGTCATATGGGTATGGACCGAGTCAACACGTCGTGTCCATCTATTCTGACAGCGTTCCTTTAACATTTTATCATGGTTCTTCTTGGAATGGTATGCCAATGAGTTTAGCCCACTGCAACGAAGTGTTACATGATGCAGGAGTCACTGGTGTGGTTAGAAGTCAGGTAGCCAATCGGCTTCTAATGGAATACACTAGAAGTTGGTTTTCGGCCGATGCTGATTTTGTTGAGTATGGTATGTGCCCAAACATCACTGTCAATGTACATTTCTTTGCTGACTCTTCGTCTGATTCAAGCTCTGAATCCGACATAAACGATGACATTCATATGGAGGTTGACCAACCAGATCATCCAGCACCTCCAGAGCATATGGAGGTTGACAGATTAAGGGAGATATATCACCTTGATCTTGATGAAGACGAATGTACAATATGTCTGCAGCCGATGTTGGCGTCAAATCCCGTTCTTGAAACGCCATGCGAACATTTCTTCCATCCAAGTTGTTTGCGATCATGGCTTAGAGTTCAAAGCAATTGTCCTCTTTGTCAATCAGAAATCTAGCGGTAGGTCTATTGCAAAATCTAATTATTTATCATTTAGTACATTTTTGTATCCGATTTCCATTGTATGATATTAGTGTAGTTTGTAACTTTTTGTGGTACTGAATGTAACCTAATGTATATTTTATGAATGAAGTTTGTTCTTGATCAGATTTGTTTCTGATTTCAATTCAAATCATAGTAATCTTTGATGTTTAAGTAGGACATTTGTTGTGACACTAGGTGGTTAAGGCCCAAAGTATTGTTGACAAAGTTGGTTAGAGTAGTTTGAAATAGTGGTGACAGTAGCCTTTTATTTTTTGATTTTGAAGTTTATGTGGTGGTGACACTAGGTGGTTAAGGCCCAAATTATATTTAACAATCATATTAGTTACAAGGAGTGGCGACACTACCCCTCGTGGTTTCTGTTATTGAAGTGTATGGGTTGACATTTTCTGTTATTGAAGCTTATGTGTTGACACTAGTTGGGTAAGTCCCAAAGTAGCGCTGACACTGATATTAGGTACAATTACTTGTGACATTAGGCTTGTATTTTTTTTGTTATTTTGAAGTGTATGTTGTTGCACGAGGTGCCAAGGGCCCAAAGTCTTTTGTTACATTGTTGGTTAGAGTAGTTGGAAGTATTGGTGACACTATCCTTATATTTTGTCTGATGTTGAAGTGTATGTGGTGACACTAGGGGGATAAGGCCGAAAGTAGTGCTGACACGAGGTGGATAATGTCCAACAATGATAACTGTAACTCAAATAACTATAATCCATTTTCAGTTTATAGTTTTACAGTTTTTTTTATAGTAACTCTATAATGAACCGACCCAAATAACTGTTACAAGAAAGAAAATTGTATAATTATTGCCTACATATATCCATAAATAATTCTTTGTTGTCCATTGGTGTCTGAAAAACTGATTTTAACAGAAATCAGTATACCAGAACTTTTAATCACACTGCTAACACATTCCTCTCCAAAAAGATGAATTATGGAAACACTGTTGAGTTTTGCACAAGTTTCCATCAATTGATGGACATGCTTGATGGTGTTGTTTACCACGGGTATCACATGAATCTCGTCGATGAGGCATGTGAGACTAACAAATAGGCTCGCAAGGCCGAGTTGGTGGAAGCCGTTGTGGTTCATTATACATTATATGAGGAATTACAAAGATCAATAATAGCAACTGAACATCACATTCGGATTGCATCCAAAGATGAAGACGGTGAAGCACTATCAAAGGTGATATTTAAAGTTTTATCCGTAATTTTTTTTCCATACTGTATTGAGTCTTGTATTTTATCTTTTATATAGATGGAAGGAGAACTGGGAAAACAAAGACAGATGTTTGAAGAGACAAAGGACAATCTCATGGAGTGCGTTAAAGAAGTTTTAGATGCAGAAATGGAAAGGAGGAAGAAGATTGATGACTTCTTAGGACTGTAGTTCTACTATATTAATAATTGATAATATTGTAACTTATTTATATGTTGAATGTATTTTTTTTGTTTTTTTAGTTTCTATGTGTTCCATGGTAATGATATGATGCAACATATTAATATCATAATAATCATATGATTATTTTGTAATTTCCCACCTCATATTTGATATTATAAAGTGTTACTGAAGTTTTACGTCTATCTCTTGTGATACTGCGGACACATTGATTAGTTTGTGGATTGTTTTGGTAAAAGTAGTGCTAGCACTGTTTAACTAAGGTTTTATGTTATTGGTAATTTGCTCAACATCATCTTAGTTTTGCTAAACAATAGTTTATATTTGCACAACAAACAAATGGATATCATCAAATCAACTGTATGAATAAAATAGACCAGTTATAAACACAAATCACATATTTGATTACCGAGGGTAGAGAATTGTGCTGACATATAGACAAGAACACACAACTGTTCAGAAGCAGTTATAGTTGTATGCATCTTGACAAATACTATCCACCTTAAAACCACAGGGAAAACAATTGTCTTAATGTTTACGAGAAAACTGTTCAGAAGCACAGTACACAACTGTCTACACCCAAATACATTCCAAAGTTTGCAAAAAAAAAAAACATGAAATTGCCTTGTAGTTGTTCAACCAAGATTTAGTTTCTGGCCCTGAATACCCTTTGAAGTCATTTTTGCATGGGATTTCGCTGCCTTCACAACTTCTGTGTTCACTTCATTCAGCTCTGAGCACACAATATATGTTAGGTACTTCACCCGTAGCTTTGAGATATTCTGGAAATTGCCCTTTTCCAATCCACACTTGTACGCTCTCTCTGTCCCAAAGAAGGTCTCCATGTGACGCATAAGGCATACCCTAGAATGCACAACTTTCTCTTCTCCAGCCCATGCGATGGGGACATTTGATGTTGGTGCAGTTGACACTATTTCTGCCTTTGCTCTAAGCCCCTTGTCTGTTAGATAAGCAATCAGCGTATCCCCCTGCATGGATTGAATTATAAAGCATGTAATTTTAATTGTAATCTGAGGTGATATTTAAATGAAATTAATACAAGTAAAGCCATAGTAGATATCATTAATAAAACTTACCAAACATTCGAAGGGTGATGGGAAGCTGCAAGTTGCATCAGTGCAAGATGGGGTGATATCAACGATCTGGACAACTTTGTTTTTAAAGTTGAAGATAACCATGACATAAAACACTTCTCGTTGAACCCCAAATACAATCTAATCAACATAATATAAAACAGATAGACATTAGTGATTGAGCTTGTTAACTTTGATTTCAAATTTAGTACTTTGAGAACTTTATTCAGGTGATTGCGAGGGACTACCATGTCTACATCTCTCAAAGAAATGTGTGGTGACAAAGACAATATGGTATCAAGGTGGAGGTGAAACCTTTTAAACTGTTCATCACAAGCTCCTGATGATACACTCTCCGCATTAAACTGGATCAAGAATAGAAATTAGTAAAAAAAAAAAAACAGACCCATTGTAGTAATGACAAAACAATAGAGTGTAATTGAAGGATGAACTTGTAAAGATATTACAGATTTGTTGATATTGACAAATAGTTTTGCTGGTGATTGAGCACTTTTATACTGTTCCTTGTGGTTGAGGACAACTGTCCATGCATCAATAATGACACTAGACAAGTGGGTTTCATCTTCAAGTGTACCCATGTCTGTCCTTACAATTTCAACAGACTTGTGTTTAAATAAAACTTCCTTGCAAAGCGAATCATTATGAAGATGGATTAAGTAAAAATAATCTTTTACCTGTAACTGAACATACACTATGTAAATTAAGATTAAAATGAACTTACGTGCTTTGAGTTGTTTTCATTGATAAATAGGCTGAAACAGTGCACTCAATTTCAGAGATAGGATCATTAATATCAACAACACGTGAATAATAAGGGCTTCTCAAAGATCCAGAAGGTTTATGTGCTCTTCTTGCAGCTTCTTCTCTCTTTGTGTCATGCAGTTGTTCTGCAGCATTCACATCAGCTGCGTTGACACGTGGTGATCTCCGTGTTGCCAATGTAGCAGGGGACTTGCATTTTCTTCTACCTCCCAAATGGTTCCCTGGTGGAATATCAGTTTCAAATTGAGTGGGTAGGGGATTTGGAGTTGTGCATAATGTTTCTGCAATTTTAGCTTGAACATCCTGGTGTATTGGCGGATGACCATGGCCGCCTGGAGGAGCTTAGTTTGGTTCATTCGTAACGTTGTTTGCATCTCCAGTGTTCTGTGATGTCCCTTTATCTTTCTTAAAAACATGATCATTTAGAATTATATCAAAGGAAAATTCCCCATCTACTTTGATGTTTGATTTCAATTTTTGCTTATTCTGATACGCCATCTCAATTTGAGTAATACAATCTAAGAAAGCAGGGTCTGACCAGAATTTTTCTTGGGAGTCGGTAAAATGTGTGTTTGGAGAGTCATTCATATAAGACCTGTCAGCAGCATCTGTAGCAGGCTCAGGGGTTACATCTTCCATCCCTAGAAGCTGGTTTGCCCCATGTAGAAGTCTTTACACCTTGTCATCCTGTTGTAGTTCAGGCGGTACATTTGTAGACCACTCAACAAATCGGATATAGCATATGCAAGCACGTAAGTTTTTTGAGCAAAAAAATTTATCCAACTCTAGAAGATAACAGCACATAAAAAACAAGAATAAAAAATAACCATTAAATATCAGAACATGCTAAATTTCACCAATATTAGATTGAATTGTTTTATAGAATTCATATAAACCTCTACTGGGGGTGGTTGTTTTTATGGATCAGCAGGGTGACTGGTGCCTTCATCATTTTGTGCAGTAGTGGGCGGACAAGATGTATACAGTATGTCTTGATAGGAAGGAACAATTTGGCGAGCCTGGACTAAGCCACGGCCAAAGCCTCCGGTACTAATATCATCAGTTTCTCGTTTGCGCAAAATTTTGTAATTCATGCCAACAAACACTGGGAAACAACGACTCATTCTTCTGAGTGCGGTGCTTGTGAATAGTTTCACCCTATCCATATAAAACAACTGCAACACCAATGCGATAAACATATATCAGTATAATGATGGAGCGAGCGAATGCTGACATGAAGAATACTGTACGTACATTGTAAAGAAATTGAGGTAACATCAGAGGAAAGGTTTAAAAAAAATACTTACAACCAAGAATAATAGAGGCCCTCTAAAATGGCCATTCTTGTTCTTTTCCCAGCTTTTCTTTGCGTCAACCAAACTTTCCAACACCAGACCACACCAATTTAGGTCTTTCATGTCTCCCAATTCATGAACTACTCTTATTAAACTCTGGTTGGCATGCCCGTTTCCCAGAGTATCAACAAATATAGAGTCTAATATAACAATAAAGTTCACAATGAATTGATCACCACGGTCAGTGTGAGCTATCAATTTATCCATCACCGTAGTTGTTGTTATATTATCCTGGACCTGAAATGTGCTTCTCCAATCTTGCACAAGACTGAAATTCTCTTTAGCTGTTTTTCTTCCAACTAAAATCTTTCCCATGGGGAACCCCATTGTGATATGCACATCTATTTCTGCAATTTCAAGTTCTCCTCCATTAGCCAGCACCAAGCAACACTTGTTAGCATCAAACTGATCCACTAACCAATACGGAAGATGTAGTGGTAGGGTAACAATATCCAAGTTGAACAAAAATCCAAACCCAATATCTTGAATGAATTTCTTCTGCTTGTCATTCATTTTTTTCAATGACAACACCAGCAAGCGTGGGCTTGAACGTGCCTTCAAACCCGGGAGATTTTTTTTCTTGTGTTCCTCTCATTCCTCACAATCATCTGTCTGTTTTCTGTGTTAGGTTGTATGTCGGTGGGATCTGTTTGTTCATCAGATGTGATGATATGCATAGTTGGGTTTACATGTTGAACAACTGTCTCATTAGGTGAATGGTTATCCAACCTTGCAATTTCAATGGTTTCCACACCAACAGTGCTAACAGGAAGAGCAGTCACAAGATGAACTTCTTTCTTACTGTTTTTTCGAACAAGTGGTTGAGAATCTTTTGATTCAAGCGATTGACAACCGTCCCCTGCTTCATAGGCTTTACCAGGCTCATTATCATCAAAAAGTTCATCTTTGAAGGGAGGTGAATCTCTAGATAAATCAATTACTGGAGGTTCAACTCCAGATCTTTTTGATCTCTTAGAAGTTCGATTTGGGCTTTGTAGAACAGGTGAATCACTTAAACTCTGGGGACGTTTACCTATAGAATGAACACTTACAATCAATTTCTACAAATATTGGGAGTAATGACATTGTAATAGAAGGCAGTTTATACCGTATAAAATTCAAAATTGAATGATAAATCCATCACATTAGTTTCGAATTATAATGTGCAAGTAATTGAATT
This sequence comes from Persicaria maculosa, assembly GCA_963922045.1. Lineage (NCBI taxonomy): Eukaryota > Viridiplantae > Streptophyta > Magnoliopsida > Caryophyllales > Polygonaceae > Persicaria > Persicaria maculosa. The sequence continues at coordinate 44,734,826 of OY998255.1, forward strand.
AGCAATGGTAGCTCTTGGAAGCCTGAATAACTGCTTGATTATAAACGTTCAAACCTCTTGAATAAGCGCCATTTCCTGATTTTCGTGAAAACTAAACCCTAAACACAATTCGTTCTAATTTAAACTACAATATACGGAATAGACGAAATCAAACCTTTCGGATCTGATGACATGTTGATGTATATGATAGCTTTCTTCTCCACAAGCCTATAATCAATCGTGAAGAAATCTCGCAGAGAAAGAGAGAGAGTAGATTTAGCTGGAGGATGAAAACCAAACGAAGGTGATAGAGAACTTCTAGAACGAGAAAAGCGTTTTAGACAATTACATTGGTTGCTTTTTATATTTTTTTAGGAAAACCGTTTTTCTTTTCTTTTTTTGTATAAAATCGAAAATTGTGTAATACTTTATTTATTTCTTATTATTTAACTTATAATTCCATGCCTTAAATTTATTTTTTCATAATATGATTCTTTACTTTTCAATAGAATATGATTGCACAACATGGTTTATAGGTAGATATTTGCTCAAAAACATATTATATTTGCTCAACAATAGTTTATATTTGCACAACAACCGAGAGTTGTGAAATTATTGGTAACATGACCTTATTTTCTCTCTTTATGTTTACATACTTTCTCAATAGATTATTGCACAACATCATAATATTTTTGCTCATCAATCGTATAAAATTGCACAACATTGAAGTGCAGTAGGGGAAACATTTGCTCAAAATCATTTTATTTTTGCTCAACAATTGTTTATATACGCACAACAATCGACACTTGTGAATTTGTTAGCAATATGATCTTACTTTCTTTATTGATGTTTTCATAGTTGCTCAATAGATTATTGCTCAACATCGTCTTATTTTTGCTCATCAATTGGATAAAATTGCACAACATCGTATGATTGATGAAAACTTGTTCAACATCATCTTATTTTTCCTCAACGATAGTTTATATTTGCACAACAGCAACACTTTGTTAGCAACATGATCTTACTTTCTTTATTGATGTTTTCATAATTGCTCAATAGATTATTGCTCAACATCGTCTTATTTTTGCTCATCAATAGGATAAAATTGCACAACATCGTATGATTGATGAAAACTTGCTCAACATCATCTTATTTTTGCTCAACGATAGTTTATAAATGCACAACAGCAACACTTTGTTGGCAACATGATCTTATTTCCTCTATTTATGTTTTCATAGTTGCTCAATAGATTATTGCTCAACATGGTCTTATTTCTGCTCATCATTAGAATAAAATTGCACAACATCTTATGGTTGGTGAAAACTTGCTCAACATCATCTTATTTTTGCTCAACAATAGTTTATAAATGCACAACAGCAACACTTTATTGGCAATATGATCTTATTTTCTCTATTTATGTTCTCATAGTTGCTCTATAGATTATTGCTCAACATGGTCTTATTTCTGCTCATCAATAGAATAAAATTGCACAACATCGTATGGTTGGTGAAAACTTGCCCAACAATATCTTATTTTTGCTTAACAATAGTTTATATATGCACAACAACAACACTTTGTTGGCAACATGATCTTATTTTCTCTGTTTATGTTCTCATAGTTGCTCTATAGATTATTGCTCAACATGGTCTTATTTCTGCTTATCAATAGAATAAAATTGCACAACATCGTATGGTTGGTGAAAACTTGCTCAACATCATCTTATTTTTGCTCAACAATAGTTTATGTTTGCACAACAACAACACTTTGTCAACTTTGTATCGTTTTTTGAGTGAACAACAGTGATATAAATTTGAAATTTCATGAGCACTGATGGCAAAATTGTGCTGACATAAATGGAAAAGAGTATACAAACTTGTATTATTACATGATAAAATCTAAAATTTTATTCTATAATATTGAATTAATGTTTATTTTGAAACATAAATGTCATTCACAATGTCTAAACTGTATTATTTCCTAACATTACTTTTATATAATACTGATGACAGAAATTGTGCTGACAGCCTTATTTCGAATGCTTCAACCTCCTCTTGAACTCTCTCATTGAAAGCTTTCTATTTAAAGGTGGTCTTCCTGCTCTCTTTCTTACTACTGGAGGGTAACATTTGATAGATTTTACCACATCAGGGATGTTCCCTTCATCTTCTACCAACACTGGATATATTGTTTCTGCATATGCCATACGCCAAGCATCATTGTTGTAAAATTTTGCAACAAAATCAGACACATTTGCCTTTATGTGTGTAATGGCTGCTAGAGCATGTACACACGGTATTTTCTCAACATCAAATACTCTGCACGTACATGTCCTCGCTGATAGATCAGCTATAGCTACAGCTCCATGACCTTTGATATCAAATTATGATGCATTCATCCTTTCTACTCTGCATAACCCAACTTGCTCTTGTGATTTCCTTATCACCTTAAGGATTTCAGGAGTTATTCTATCTTGGTTTCCTAGTGCTTTCTCTCTTCTTTCCTGGAACCATGATGTGAGCTTTTCTCTAGCAAACTCCATAAGTGCCACAATGGGATAATCCTTTTTCCCTTTGAAAACGGAGTTCAAGCTTTTAGCATTGTTGGATGTTATCATGTTGTATCTATTACACTTTGCATGTGCTCTTGCCCATTTATCAAAACCTATTGACACTAGATATTCTAACAGTTTTGGACAGGTTGTTTCTATTTGTACAAGGTAGTTGTTGAACTCTTGGATAGTGTAACTCTCTGCTGCTTTTTTGAACATTTTCCCCGGTTCTTTTTTCTTGAATGTCGCTTTGATGTTTTGTTTCAAGTGCCACATACATATGCAGTGTGTAGATGTTGGGTAAACTAAAGATATAACCCTTGAAATGCTAGCATGTCTATCAAAGACAAACACTATGTCATTTGATGGAGGCATAACCTGCAGCAGCCGATACAAAAACCATTCCCAAGAGCTGTTGTTTTCGGAGTCAACAATACCAAAGGCAAGCGGAAAAATATGTCTATTTGCATCTTGTGCAACTGCTCCAAGCAACGTGCCTCTGTATTGCCCAGTTAGGAATGTGCAATCAATAACAACAACCTGGTATATAAAGAAATGAAATTACTGATGTTATTGAATTTAAGAAAATCAATGACAACAGAATTTATGCTGACACTGATTAAGACATACCTTCTTTAAGAGGGGGAATGCTCTGATGCACTGTCCAAAGGAGAGGAACAAGTACTGAAACCTGTCTTCTTTGTCTGTTGAAAATAATGCTATAGTCCCATTGTTTCACTCCATGAGCATATGGCAAAATGATGGTAAATCTGCATAATTTGATTCTGGTGTCCCCTTAACAATTTCGTGAGCAATTTTTGATGATTTCCATGCTCTCCAGTAGGTAATTGGCATCTTATTTTCTGTTCTCATCTTATCCATTATCTGTGCTGGTTTGTATCCAGCGTCAACACTGTGTAATTATATTCAAATTAGAATAAATAATATATTAAAAAGCAAGATTAAATATAAATACTATTTCTTACAAAATTTTCTCACATTGATTCGATGATGCTTGCAATCACAGAAGATGAAGGTTATTTGCAGTGTTTTGTTCTGAAATCCCACGTGCAGGTGTGCATGTCAACATATACTATAACCTCATGCCAAGTTGGACCAAAAGTTTTGACATGCACTTTCCATTTGCAGTTAGGATCTACACAGTGTACCCTATAATACTTTGTATCTGATTTTGCCACACGAAAACCAAATATCTCGGTTATTGACAAGATTCCCAAAGCATTCTTAATTGCTTTCCTTGATTCAAAGCTTTTGCATATGCACATCAAGTTTTGTGAATTCAGATTCACACTAGGCACAGTAGAGCTATCAGCATTCCAATCTTCTAGTGTAGTTTCTCTCCTGTGTGCTGTAGAATAGAATGTTCTCCATATTTCATCTGCAAAATCTTCATCACTTGCAGTATCACTGTTTACAAAATACATGTCATCTCCAGTATCTTCTAACAATACACCCTTCATCCTGGTGTCACCTATCAATGTCATGCTATTTTCCCCTGAGACAATGTCAGTTATATTTGGATTGCATGTCACCAACTGTAAACTGTCAATTGAGAATGCATGTTGATCTTCTTGTTCACTATCTGTTTTAATGCTGACATACAACTCAGCAGCAAATTTAACATCCTGTAGTTCGGACAACCTTAAAAAATCTTTCAAATCAGCATCACATTCAACATTAAGCGGAGCTCTCAAGAATTTGAAAGGGTGTAAATGATTGAATTCTAAATCAAATGCACTGTCTATATTGAATCTGTTGTGCACTATTTCAGTTAAACCCTGTAGTGTTATTGAGTCATCAATCATAAACACCTTCGAAGTAGTGTCTCCAACAAAGATTGGACCTGAATCATCAAATAACCATTTCCCACCATATACAACTGTAATAATGTGGGTTGCCATTGTAATCTGCAGAGTATGAATTTAAGAGGATAAATACATTGTAGTAGTAACAAACACAATCTGATTGAAACGATGACATGAGCAATCAAAGTGTAATGATGACATGAGCAATCAAAGTACAATAAGGAAATGGGAATTTCCATATGTTGTCAAATGCAATATTGGATGCAACAGTGAGGAATTCATATCATCTAATCAATTATATGAATATAATACAGCAGTTATGAAAAAAATCCTAAAAATTTTGAATCTTCGGTGCAAATTTTCTATCATTAAATCAACTAAATGAATAGAATACACCTGTTATGAACAAAAATCCTACAAAATTTGCACCTACGGTGCAAATTTTTTATGAGTCAAATGCAGTGCTGACATGAAAACATTCAAAGTGTAATAAGGAATGGATAGATCATTATATTGTCAAATGCAACGATGGATTTGCACCTCCCGTGCAAATTTTCTATGACTCAAGTGCAGTGCTGACATGGCTCAATCAAAGTGAAATAAGGAATTGTAGTGATGACATGAGCAATCAAAGTCTAATAAGGAATGGATACTTCAATATATTGCCCAGATTCAAGTGTAGTGATGACATGAACACAATATTGGATTACATGAACACAATATTGGATGCAACAGTATGGAATCTATATTTTTAAATCAACTAGATGAATACAATACACCTGTTATGAGAAAAATTCTATAAAACTTGCACTTCTGGTGGAAAATATCTATGATTCAACTCTAGTGATTACTTGAACAATCATAGTGAAATCAGATTGTAAGCAATCATAGTGATGACTTGAGCAATGTAAAATATTAACAAGCATAAATAAGCATAAACATACACAGCTTCGATTGGAAACTTGAAAATTACACATATATAGCAAAAAATGATCATAATCAGTAATTCATGCTTCAAAAATCAATCAAAATTTACGCCAAGGCGCAAATTTTGACGCATTCTATAACATTAATCATTTGATTCTACTGTATGTGTGACTCCATAACCTTAATCACTTGATGCATAAAAAATGAATCAAAATTTTTGCCAAAGGCACAGATTTTGATGCATTCAATAGCAGTAATCATTCGGTTCAACTATATTTTCATATAGGTATAGCATATATAAGCATAAATAAGCATAGATTCGACGTAATCTATAGCTGTAATCACTCGATTCAAAGTAGTAATCCATAGCAGTAATCCAAAAATTGAAGGAAATTTGCGCCTTCGGCGCAAATTGAAGCAGTAATCCAAAAATTGAAGGAAATTTAATATGATTCTTCAGCATAATTGAGAATCAACTTAGAATCGTCAAAATTCTAGTAAAATTTGCGCCTTTGGCGCAAATTTTCCATGAATTCATGGTAGCGTTTGTTGTAGATTGTAATCTAATGCTTTGCTTACCTGATTCTGTAGAAGAGACTTCAAAATTGATGGTTTTGATGATGTCGGAGAGATGATCGGCCGTAAATCCTGGCAATCGCCGTTGAGCAGTTCGGGACGGAGAAAGAGAGAGCGTGCGGAGAGGGAGAGCCGGAGGAGAGAGAAACACGCGTGGGAGAGACGGAGGAGGCTTATATTTAGGACATTTCACAAAATTGTCCCAAAACGTGGATATTTCGCAAATTAGGCCCTATTTCGTGGCTATTTTGCAAATTCGCTCTTTTCAAAATATATTATATTGCTTAAAAGATATTATCTTAATATATATTTATTTAATATATATTAGATATATTATAATAATCTAAAAATGATACAACCAAATAATATTAATGTAAAAAAAATAAAAGATATTTGGCTAAAGTCCATTTTACCAACCCCTTTTTGTAAAATGTCCACTTAAAATCATTTTTTGCTAAATGTCCTAAATTTTTTTTGGAAACCCCAATTTGCCCCCCATGTTAATTTGATCTGTCTGTTCTCCAATCTCCCACACAGATTTGAGATTAAAGCCATGGCTTCCTCACGCTCCTCTCTCCTCGTAATCTCTCAAGATCCGGAAGAGATCTCCAGTGATCTCCGATCCTCGATACCGACTTCCTTCCCTTCGATCTGCCATCGTCTCCTAGATCGCCGCTCCTGCTGAACCAGATGGGGTCGGAGAGGATCTGCGCTTCGATCTCCAGTTATCATCCTCTCCGAGATCTCTGATCCTCGTAATCGCCGCTTCTGCTTCCGTATAGTCCTGTTTTCCGGTTGCTTTTGATTCGTGCTGGTTTTCGATCAATTTCTCCCTTGAAATCCACCGTGAAATCGGCGTTGATAGACATCCAATTTATGGATCCAATTTATGGATTCCTTCCGAGACCGCCATGGACGCCAATGACCCCAACTTTGAGGACGCTGAAGTCAACGGAGATGACACTACCGCTACCACTACAAGCCAGTGAGTGAATCTTCCTATTCCGTCCTAGGTTTCCAACGCGAATGGCATCTTTTTGTTTCCGTTTCAGTGTTTTCAAGTTTTCGATCGTGAGATGTAGGTGTAAATATTCATGCTCTAGTTAATAAATTTGACCCTGGAGTCTAGATCCTCCGATTTGGTCATTTTTATGGCTGATCGGTCGATTTCGTTTATTTTGTTCGTGTCTTTTGCCTGTTTAAGTTGGATTGGATGCGCGTCTGGTGTCTTGCTAAAATGCGTGAGACAGATTAGATGCATATATTGATGATCCAGTGAATAAATTTGACTTCTCTTTCTTCTAGATCCTCCGATTCGCTCATTTTTATGGTTGATCGGTAGATTTCGTTTTTGTTGTTTGTATATGTTCATGTTCAATTGGATCCAGATTCTATACAATTGTTTTTTTTTCTCGTTAGGATTGTTTGATTCAATTAGACTACAGCAGTTGGTATAGGATCCGTTGTTTGTATATGTTCATTATGATTGTTTGATTTAATTGGATCCAGATCCACATATGGCGAGTCGCTACTGCTGGTCCTAGGATACATGAAAGCCATAGCTTGAAGACACCACGCCTCCACTATCATGTACATCATCCAATTTCGATGGAATTGAAATGAAAGTTTGCAATTGGTTTAATCTGTGTTTTGATTGTGTTGCTTGTTGCGATTGTGCTTTTTAGGGATTTCATAAGGTTTCTGGATTAAATTTGGATTGAATTTAGCCTTTTTAATTGGTTTATTGTCATCCAAAATAAAAACAAAATTGTTATTTCATCCAAAAAAAATTGTCACCAATAGTGTCACTATTGATAAAGGCGGTGGTGACACCGTTGGTGACAGTGTTCTCGTAAAAAAACCTCTAAAAACAAAGATGTCACCGTCACCCAAAAAAAAGTTGTCACTACATGTGTCACAAATAGTGTCAGCGTTGATCGATAAGGGTGGTGACAATGATCCGGTAAAAAAAGTTATGTCACCAAAAAAAGTTGTTTCCACATGTGTCACCCCGGCAATGTCACCATAGTGATTTCGTAAAAAAAAACTCTAAAAACAAAGGTGTCACCACAACAATAAGGGTGGTGACAATGATAGGGGTGGTGGTGGCATCGATAGGAGTGGTGACATCGATAGGGCAGTGACAGCGATAGAGGTGGTGACAACAATATGGGTGGTGGTGACAGTGATAGGGGTGGTGGTGACAGCGATAGAAGTGGTGACAACGATAAGGCGGTGACACTAAAATAAAATATAAAAAAACTGTCACCAAAAATTTGTTTATCATCATACATGAGTCGCCAAAGTTGTGTCATCAAAGTCAATTACCGGTGTCACCACTTATAAAGGTGGTGACACTAATCTCTAAAAAAAATTGTCATCAATTTTTTTTTATCATCCTACATATGTCACCAAAGTTGTGTCGCCAAATTCATTGACTTTGACCGGTCAATGATCAAAATAAAAATGGGAAGGAAGGAAGGGAGTCAAATAAAAATGGGAAGAAGGGCAAAAATGTCATATTAGGACATTTTGCAAAAGGGAATATAAAAGTGGACATTTTGCAAAATGCCTTGTTAAAAATGGACACTTAGCTAAAAAAATCCAAAAAAATAATGATTTTATCATATCATTATATAATATATTTGGCAAAACGTCAATATATGTCTCACCTTTCTAGATAGAAACATTTGCATGCACTAATGTAGAGAGTGTTTGAATTATTTTTTCCGCCTTCTAATTTTTTTAGCAACTTGATTGGTTACTTTGAACATTAAACAAATATTTGTTGTCGTAATAAGTTGAAAGGTAGAACCAAATACCTTGTTAGGTGGACTGCACATTTGACAAATGCTAGGTGTATGCAATTTTAAGCACTCTGGGATGAAAAGCACATAAAAATGTTGGAGAAGATATATTGATGCAATAACATAGAATCACACTAACGACTAAAAAACTTAAATTTCAATTATTTCGATTGGACCATCTGGTAATCTGGTATCCATCCAACTAAAGAAATATCAATCATCCTAAAAATAAATCAAAATTTCATATTTAGAGTAATGGTTTTTTTCTATATTCATTAACTCTATGAGAACAACCTAGGTTTTATAGGTGGCTAATTATCTGTTTAAAATCCATCTTTAATTAAATTAATTTACGTTCATTTCAAATGTCCAAAATAAAGGCTAAACAATAATCTATATCTATTTACTGAATAATGAAAAATTTTAGTTTTTATTAATTTATATATTAGGAATATATTATTTGTCTAGTCATAAAATAAACGAAAATTTCACGAGGTACCCCCGAGGTATCGCGAAATTCACGCGGTGACCACTTCTTTTATCTCTTTCACGTGGTACCCCTGAGGTTTGAGATTCTTTCACCTCGTGCCCCTACCTCTTAATTTTAACCTTTTCCGTTAACTTTTAATTAAAAAAAAAACAATATTCTTGCCCAGAAGACGATAGGCGAGCGGCAGGCGAGCGAAGAACTGCTGGACTCCGACAGGTGAGCGACAGGGGTCTCCGGCGTCAGTGGTGGGGGTCGTCTCCGACGTCAGTGGTGAGTGAATCAGGCGAATTGCTCTCCCCTTTATGTGCACAACAAGGTCTACCAAGTAGAACTTTTTTATTCAAGCTAAGGATGTCAAATAATTCCCCAAACTGTCAACGCCAATGTGTACATCGAGAAATTCAATTCAATCTCAAAACAAACTCATATCAAATTGACTAATCCAAAAATCGACGCAATTCCCCAAACTGTCCACATTATAATAATTTCAAAACAGACATAAATCATCTTCTCGGATCACCGGATTCGCGATCGAAGCCAGAGAGAAGGGAGGACCGAAGCATACCGCGCAAAGCGGGCATTCGGCGGTCGCCGGAGCACGTCGCCGATTGAGGGAATCAGCGGCGAGCGTGAGAGAGAAAGCAGGAGGTGAGAGTGAAGGCGTGTAGCGTGGAATGAGAGGGGAGGGGCCTCCGTGCGTCAATGGCTCCCGCCATGGCTGAGTTCGCTCAGCGATCGAGACCTGTGCTTGGGTCCAGCGTCCAGGCCCGACTTCCGGGTCTTGTGTCCCTGGACCCATATCCGCCCCGTCTGCGGGTCAGCCGGAGGTTTACGAATCTATCCGCACCCACAATTTGTCTTCTGGGCAAGAATATTGGTTTTTTTTTAATTAAAAGTTAACGGAAAAGGTTAAAATTAAGAGGGAGGGGCACGAGGTGAAAGAATCTCAAACCTCAGGGGTACCACGTGAAAGAGGTAAAAGAAGTGGTCACCGCGTGAATTTCGCGATACCTCGGGGGTACCTCGTGAAATTTCTGTAAAATAAACTTTTACTCGTTTCTTATTAAACTTGTGCTAACCATTTCAGTTTAACATTTGTCATTTTATATGTTTAAATCAATAATTATAGTAAAAAAAGTTAGAAATATGTGTTTACTTAGGAGTTAGGAGTACGTAAAGGATTCCTCTTAAGTATTAGTTGATTGCATAAAATCATCATTTTCAACATCTTACTTAATCAAATTTGAAATGAGATTTTATTTAGCAATATTATACATTTTTATTTGAATTCTAAGCATAGCTTTATATTCGGCCGATCACCACATTTTTTAGTAATAAAATAGATTTGATTATTGATTAATATTTGCAGCATCATATTTAATCAAAGTTGAAATCGGTTTTTATTTAGCATTATTATACATCTTTCTTTTGATTTCTACGCATAGCTTTATATTCAGTTAATCACCAATTTTTGTAGTAAAAAATAGATTTGAATACTAATTAATATCCATGATAAAAACACATAAATTATAAATAATTGATAAGGAAATGTTAACGGTCAAACTATTTTGAATTTTATATTGATTAGGAAAGATAGCTAGTAAAAATAGTGTTAGCACATATCTAATAAAAAATCGTTAAAGATAAAAATAAATAAATTTTAGGTGATAAGAATTCAATTTAGTTTATTTTTTTTTTGTTATGAAACTGATCTTTTGAATTTTCAATCAGTTATATTAATTTTTGAAAAAAAAATTCAAACATTTCAGTGAAAATGGATTAAGATATATGGAAGAAAATCGTTATCAAATTTATAATTTGTGAAATTTATTTATTTATTTTCTAATTGTTAAATTAGGACCCACAAATAATTATAAGCCAATGAAATGTTGAAGTCAATGGGGATGTGACATTAGCATATGGGTGCCATGTGGTATTTTAGTTTAACATTTTTCATTTTATATGGTTAAATCAATCATTCTAGTAAAAAAATCTTAGAAATATGTATTTACTTAGTACGTAAATGATTCCCGTTAAGTATTAGTTGATTGGATAAAATCATCATTTTCACCATCTTATTTAATCAAATTTGAAATGAGATTTTATTTAGCAATATTATACATTTTTCATTTGAATTCTAAGCATAGATTTATATTCGGCTTATCACCACATTTTTTAGTAATAAAATAGATTTGATTACTGATTAATATTTTGTAGCATCTTATTTAATCAAATTTGAAATCGGATTTTTGGATGTGTCTTCATTTTTAAGAAACCTATAAAATAAATGTATTACATTTTTAAGATAAGTATACGTATTAGGTAATAATAGATACAACAAATAAGTAAAATAAGGAATTACATTCTTCTATGTTAACAACGAATTTTTTTTTCTAAATATTCACTAAAAATTAAATAATTAAATAAATATTCACAATTTTAAACTATTTACAAAAATATTCATTTTTGTCAGATTTTACAGAAAAACGCGGCTTAAGGCCGCGTTTTATGCACAACTCGAAAAGTTTAAAAATTAAAGGAAAAACAGTGTAAAATTATATATAAAAACGCGGCCGCATCCCGTGTGTCTTTATTTTTTATTTTATTTTATTTTTAGTTTTTGCAGGTTGAATTGGGAAGAGGAAGAAAGGAGGTTGGAGGGTTGGAGCAAGGCGGCCGGAAGGTCGGGCCGCCGTCTAAAATCAAGGAGGAAGAGAGGTCAGGACGCCGGAGGAGAAAGGAGGAGCCTTCGATCAAGGAGGAAGAGAGGTCGCTTCCTCTCCGATTTGGATCTGGATCCGGGCCATGTTTGGAAGCGACCTTCGATCGAGACGACCTTGGATCTGGATCTGGATCTGGCGGGACTGTTGTAGGTTGGGGAGGAAGAAGGAGGAGGGACAGTTGGGGGAGGAAGGAGGAGGAGGAGGTGGTGGGGTTGTGGACTTGTGGGTGCATAAGGCGAAGGATGAATCTCCACCTCCGCCCACCACCATCGCCTGAGAAGGGACGCTCGGAGGTGACGACGAAGCTCCACCTCCGCCCACCACCCACCCGCTTCGCCACGATCCAGATCCAAGGTCGTCTCCGATCGAAGGTCGCCTCCCTCCTCCTTCCTCCCCCAATTAGCCACCGGCGTTGGAGACGTTTCCCTCTTCCTTCTTTCTCCCCCAATTGTTCGAATCCACGCCGCTGCTGGAGAAGGAATGGGAGTCTGGAGTGGGGGCTCGAGTCGGAGTCGGGAGTTGCTGGAATCAGTGAGGGCGCGCCCGATTAGACGGCGGCCCGACCTTCTGGCCGCCTTGCTCCAACCCTCCAACCTCCTTTCTTCCTCTTCCCAATTCAACCTGCAAAAACTAAAAAATAAAATAAAATACAAAATAAAGACACGCGGGATGGGCCGCGTTTTTATATATAATTTTACACTGTTTTTCCTTTAATTTTTAAACTTTTCGGGTTGTACATAAAACGCGGTCTTAAGCCGCGTTTTTCTGTAAAATCTGACAAAAATGAATATTTTTGTAAATAGTTTAAAATTGTGAATTATTATTTAATTATTTAATTTTTAGTGAATATTTAGAAAAAAAATTCGTTAACAACTACCCGAGTATTAGATAACACAATTATTTAAAGTATTAATTAATAAATGTTACTATAAGTATGAATAATACAATGATGAATTTAATAATCTAAAATCAATTAAAAATATAAATTTTTAATAAAATAAGAATCTTTTATCAAGTTTCTTATTTGAAAATTCAAACTCTAAAAAGTTATTATAAATAACGTATTTGAGATTAATCAAATTTTCTACTAAGGTGAAAGAAATTAATTAGAGATGATAAATTTTTTGATAAAAAAGGGAGTAGGATTAGTTCTTATTAGTGCGGTTTTTTTTAATTAGAATTCATTAAGGTGAACTATTATTTTATGATTAATTAAGATTCATCAGTAAAATAGGAAAACGAAGATCCTTAAATTTAATCCAATTAACCATTGACATTTGATTCAATCATTAAAAAAAAAAGAAATCGTTGATTAGGATAGTTATTATGGTAAATTAGGAAAAAGGAAGATAAACTTGATTTAGTCAATAAAAAATAACAATAAATCAGTTATTGGGATAAGTTTGCTTTCGATAAAGGTTATGCGTGAGGTGTCTCCCTCAAATCTGAAGCAAATTTACCCATTTTCTATCTGAAATCGATGGTGAATCTGTTTCTCCGATAACTCATGCCCAGTCGATTCCAATATGTGTCATGTCATTTTGGTTTGGGTGTCCAGTTAAAACTAATTGCTTACATGTCAACCTGCAAATAAACCCCCACCCAATTGCTTCTTTTTCGAAGTGAAACAGCAACAGTAAAGTTGCAGAGGAGAGAGGACTCTTTCATCTCTCTCTGTCTTATCCTCACTCATTTCTCTCTCTCTCTCTCTCTCTCTCTCTCTCTCTCCTCTGCAACTTTACTTTTTTTTCACACACTCTCTCTCCTCTGCATGCTTTCTCTTTTCACTGCAGACTTTCTTTTACTTTTCTCTCTCTCTCTCTCTCTGTCCTATCCTCACTAATCTCTCTCTCTCTCTCCTCTGCAACTTTACTTTTCTTACTAGTACAAAAAAGCCCTTACACAATGGTTATTTTACAAAACGCACAACGGTTTTGGAACCGTTGCATCAGCCCGTGTGGTTTTTGAAAATACAATGGTTGAGTTTATTACAACGGTTCACTTAAACAACGGTTATAACCGTTGTGATAGATTTCGGATAACCGTTGTCTATGCACCTCCAAAATTGGTTTCGAATCATATTAACCAGTTCTAACCGTTGTCAAAGGTCAATATAACCGTTGTCTCCTGTTAGGATATCCGGTTTTCACCGTTGTCTAATCATAATCTAACTGGTGTCTAAAGTGATCGTAATTGTTGTCTAGGTACATGTTAACCGTTGTCTAAGACAAATGAAATCGTTGTGTAGATACATTAAAACCATTGTGTACGTATATTGTAACCGTTGTCTATATAAACGTTAACCGTTGTCTAAATTCAAAAATCAATGGCTAGATTCGCTTAAACTGTTGTGTAAGTAACTTTGATCCGTTGTCTATGTAACTTTCAACCATTGTCTATGTAACTTTAACCGTTGCCTAAATACTTTATAACCATTGTCTAAGTATATTGTAACCGTTGTCTAAATATATTTAACCGTTGTTGATGTACGTTCTAACCGTTGATTAACCAACCATTAACCGGTGTCTATGTTCATTTGAACCGTTGTATATAAATCTTTTAAACATTGTCGTTTCACATTAATGGCTATCGTAATCGTTGTCTAAGCTCCATTAGCCGTTGTGTAATAAAATTTTAAATTTGAAAAAATAAAAAACAACGAGTAAATTAACCATTGTCTATTGTGAGTATCATTTGAAACCATATTAGATCCTTTTACACACAAATTACACAATAGAACCACTGTATATTGATTTATCAAAACATAACTATATATATGTCACAAAACATATGATCCTCTATCAGGACTACAGACCAAATACCACTTGCTCAGTAAATTCAGCAATAGATCATTCAGCAATAGATCATTCATAAAGAGACCCAAGATATCCCACCGCAAGATTAAAACACCTCTTTTTTCTAGCATAAAATATTCAAATACCTATATGGGAGAACAGTTCAGTAACAATTTGCTCTTCTTTGCTCTTTTTGTCCTCCCACTGGTCTCCAGCTTCTCATACCTGCAGTTTGCTTCCATTAATTAGCAGAGTCACAACGCATGCTGATACTGATAAAGGTACTTAAATGGCGCTTGATTGAGGTAACCGATGATCTAGACAATGTTCTGATATACAAGTTTATATTGTAAATGGCTTGTTATAGAAAAGTCATACATACCGTAGCATGATCGTATCTAACTGAGCTCTTTCCCAGGCATTAGCACCCGATTCCTGTGCTCTAGGCTTGTATACTCTTCCGGTTGGAGGTGAAACAATTTGTGGTGGTGGCTGTGGTGGGAAAGTGGGTATTTGTTGTGTCGATTTCTATCCTCCAGCTTTGAGTATCTTCCGAGTACTTGTTGCTGCCAGAAAACATTGTTGTTCGTTTCATAAATGGCACTTGACGAATGGTCTTTTCATTTGATTCAATTAGCTTTCATATGATCACACAAACTTCACATTTTAAGAGCACACCTGGATATAATCGATTATTTCCATGTTTATAGATACTTGTATTAATCCAATAGAATTAAGAAATATAAGAGGAAAAAGATACCTGATTAATTAAAATCCTAGCTTGAAGTGCACTTAGTTAAACTACAGGATCCTTCTGTGCATCGTTCCGCATGATGTCAAGGACACTGAATCACACATAATCACTAGGGAAAATTATAACCCTTGCAAATTCTAAAGAAAAGGTCAGGATAGGAAAGAGAAGAGGTTTAAACACCATATTTGAACTGACCATCAGAGCATCAAACAATCATTTGAAAGTTGAAACACAAGGATATGGTAAAATAACTATATTCTATTAAAAACTTATTAGTCCCTGCCAACTAATTCTGATTTTACTTTGAGCTTTAAAAATAAAAATATCCAAACCACTAATTTCACGTAGCTTTAAAAATAAGTATAGTCAAGTGTATATAATAAACACACCCACGGAATTTAGGCCACATCATTTACAAGGGCATAATTTTACAGAACATTCATCCAAGTCAAGTGAATCACTCACTTTGTAGTTGCATTTGAACTATGAAATTTCCTAGGAAAGTTATTAAAATAGTGTATACATTTTAATGGAAAAAAAATCAGTACAATACTTCTAATAACAGTAATAACTAATAAGTAATAATTCTTTAGCTTTCTCTCTGTCTTTTTCTTCCATCTTTAAATCTTATCTTTAATTTTCAACAAAGTGACCAAACATAGCTACCTACGACTATTTGAGGAGCATATATAACTTTTGATTACATAAATAAATAAAATTTTGGAGGACACAAATCAGATGTTGGTTTTCCCTGCACAAACATAGCTACGAATATTTGGGCATATATTTGTCTCAATTCAAGCTTTATAGGAAAAATAACTACAGCTACAAAGCAACTGATTACTCCACATTTAATTTGCATTTTATTATTATTTTTTTTTACCAAAAGAGCAAAATTTTGCATTAAAAAAACAAGCAGCTTACATTTAGAAACAAATGAATTAGACTACTATGTATACGAGCCCAAATTATTATTTCCATTAAGCTTAATACTTTTAATGCTATGTATTAACTGAATTCATTGAGATTTAATAGAATAATAACTAAAGGTTGGGAAAAGTTACCACAAATAGATGTAACAATGCTAGTAGTCTTTCTCTTCGGCGGGAGAAACATTTGCAAGTGCTCACCTCCTCATTATCATCTACAAACATAGCAGAGGCTCTTTCATAACAGCCTGGTTCCCTGTTGCAACAGAGGAAGAGATTAGCCTTGCTGTTAGTCTCGGGAATAATAGGAAAACGAGCAGTTGGGAATGGCATTTACTATTGAAGGATATTGGGATCTTCTATATTTTTGTTTATACCTTAGTCCTTGGGTACCAAAGGTATATGATGAATGCCAATTTGAGCTCATCATATAGAGGCAACCTGCAGAGAATATATGCACAGAATTTCCAGAGTTTTCAACAATGTCAACAAAGGAGACAAATGTTCACCACTTGACAATATAGTATTCCAAGGAGATTCTTGAGTTTACCATGAAATGAATACGTCTCCAAACCTTTCGCATACTGAGAGAGTAGCAACAACCACCCTACAAAGAGAGAACCATCCAATCCAAAGATAGCACATACACTTCAACCTTTAAAAAGTATACAGTAAGGTAAATTAACCAACATTAAGGAACTTCAACCTTTAAACAGTATACAACAAGGTAAACCAGAGAGCACGGAAGGAAAGCAATAAAAACATCATACCAAATTGAGCAAAAGCATTAGATCGATCCCCAGACGTGATTGGAATCTGCCAAATCAAACCCTAACCAAACCAAACCCTAACATAACAGTAACTTTTCCCCCAAATCAAAACCTAATCAAATCGTACTTGAATCTCCAATTGAAGTGAAAGGGGTTGAAGAGATTACCTGACAATAGAGAAGTCGGATCTAAGGAAGGTGCCCATGATCTACCTTCGCCGTCGGATCGGAGGAGCCAACGCCTTCGCCGCACCACCGGACTTGGGCAGCCGGCCACGCTTCCTCTTCCCATTCACCTCCTCCGTCAAATCCAGACTCCCACCAACCTCGGCGGTGGCAGAGAGCTTCTCAAAGATGGGGTGATAGATTTGTGGAGATTGTAGGAAGAACCGGTACGGTGACAATTCGGTGGCGTTGAGGACTCGGGGGTCGGAGTTGGTAGCGTCGGGAACTCGGGGGTCGAGTGTGGGTTGGCAGGGTTGCAGATATGAGAGAGAATAAACAGTTGAGAGGGAGGCAAGGCAACTAAGCGAAAGTGAGGTGGTGGCAACTGGCAAGTGGCTAGGGTTATATCTCCCCTTTATGAACCGTTTTATTTGAGCGATTCTATATATAACAACGGTTATTCAAATATCCGTTGTCTTTTAAACTCGCTAAAAGAGTAAAAGTCGATTTTATTCAGCAATAGGAAATGGTTTTAATGACCGTTTTCTTTCATAATATATATATATATATATATATATATATATATATATATATATATATATATATATATATATATATATATATATATATATATATATATATATAACAACAGTTTTTTAAATATTCGTTGTCTTTATACCTTAATAGACAACGAGTTTAATCGGTCTTACACAACAGTTTTATGAACCGTTTTCTTTATGAATTATTCTTTATATAAAAACAACGATTCTTTAAATTTCTGTTTTCTTTTAAACTTTCTAAATAAAAGCCGATTTTATTCAGTTTTAGACAACGATTTTAATAACCGTTTTCTTGTAGACGTCTTGAATATATATAACAACGGTTATTTAAATATTCGTTGTCTTTGTAACGTAATAGACAACGATTATAATTGGTCTTACACAACGGTTTTATGAACCGTTTTCTTTGAGAAGTCTTCTCTATATATAACAACGGTTCTTTAAATAACCATTGTATTTTCAACTTGCTAAACGGAATTTTATTCAGCATTAGACAACGGTTTTAATTAATAACCGTTTTCTTCGAGACGTCTTCTATACATATAACAACGGTTTTTCAAATATTTGTTGTCTTTATACCTTAACAGACAACGATTATAATCGACCTTACACAACGGTTTTATGAACCGTTTTATTTGAGAAGTCTTCTCTATATAAAAACAACGGTTCTTTAAATATCCGCTGTCTTTTAAACTTGCTAACAGCCGATTTTATTCAGCCTTAGACAACGGTTTTAATAACCATTTTCTTTGAGATGTCTTCTATATATATAACAACGGTTTTCTAAATATTCGCTGTCTTAATAACCTAATAGACAACGATTCTAATCGGTCTTACACAATGGTTTTATGAACCGTTTTATTTGAGAAGTCTTTTGTATATATAACAACGGTTTTGTAAATGCCCGTTGTCTTTATAAATACAAACACACCCAAAGACAACGGTTAAATTTATAACCGTTGTCCGTCCCAAAAATCTCTAATTTTTTTCAACATAGACACCATCTTTATAGAAACCGTTGTCTATGTGGCGTCTTATAATATACATTTTGTACTAGTGAATTCACTCATCTCTCTCTCTATCCCATGTCCTCTCTCTCCTCTGCAAACTTTCTCTTGCTCTCTCTCTCTCTCTCTCTCTCTATTTTTTTATCGAAAGCAAACTTACCCATTTTCTATCCGAAGTCGATGGTGAATCTGTTTCTTCGATAACTCTTGTCCAGTCGGTACGTTCCAATAGGTGGCATGTCGTTTTTCTTTTAGTGTCCAGTCAAAATTAACTGCTTACACGTCAAACTGCAAATAAACCCCAGCTCACTTGCTTCTCCTTCGATGGTTTTTCTCTGAAACTTAAGATTTAATTCAAATTATAGGGTGTCCAGTAGGAAATCATTGGGTGTCCACTAGAGTACCAAAGGGTGTCCACTGATAAATCATAGAGTGGAAAGTTGATATATTGTTCATTCATCGATAAAAAAAACAAAGCGGTTCACCAACCCTCTCCGAGGGCTCCTCCACTTTGATTCCACCTCCTCTACTTCAAATCCGGCCTCCACTCGCCTCGAATTGACATGGAAGCCATCACAATGAAGGTGAAGGACGAAGACACCAAAGTGGTGCTCCGGCGACGATTCACACCAGCGGCGCAGGCTGAATTCGAGCTCCCATGGAGATCCCGTCACCCTTGAAGGTATAGAGATAGAAGAAAGAAATCAAAGAATAAAAAAGCTCTTCAGTGGAGAGAGGTGGAGAGAGGCATAGAGAGAAAATATTTTAGATGAGTGATAGTGATGGGCAATAAATGTCATATTGCTTTTATTTCTCTCTCCACTGGTTGCAGCAAGTGATGAAACCGGAGATTTTGAGGGGGGCGAGTTAGTTTTTGCAATTTTTTTGGATAGTGGATAGGGGGTGCAAATAGGTCCGGGTTTTTTGGTTAGTTTTGCAGATGCCCCTATATTGATTTATTATTTTCTAGCATTAAAAAATCTTGGATAAAAAATAATCTGCAAATTTGGAGAAGTTGTTATGATTTGGTCAACAAATTGAATATTTTAATTAATAAAAATGATTTTAAGTATATTTATTTTAAATATATATGGGTATGTTAAGTGAATGACTGTCACGTGGCACTTTCAACGTGAGGCCGCTACGTGTATCCTTCGCAGTTGCTTTAGTATTATACTAGTATCGGTACCCGCGCGGTTGCGCGTTTTGTTAAAAAATTATACACCGTATTTTATAATATTAATTATATTAAAATATTATATTAGATTATCAATTCATGTGGCTCAAAAAAAACCAAATTGACGTAAACTTGAATGTCTTTATTATTTAGTAGTCCATCCTAATTAGGTACGTTGCGAACTCATATTGTGTGGGTGGGAATAATATTAGATAGATTTATTTAAAACAATAAGTTTTCTATCTAATTAAGATATAAGGCTGAATATTTATATATACAAAATTAAGATATAATGTTATATTGGATAGATTATTTGATATAGATAAGTTTTTTCAACTAATTAAGATATAAAGTTGGATATATATTGACTTATTAATTGATGTAGATAAAAAAGATAATACCGTATTCATCCATAATATGATACATATGTAAAAATAACAACACTTTAATCCAGAAAATATCACGTAGATATACAACCAACACGTATCGGTTCCATTCCCATCCCAATTCACAACATTCATTCTCACACACTCCATTTCCAACATTCAAAAGATTTCAATCAACTCCCTCCATCTACCTAAATTCATCCTTATAAATAGTATATATTAATTTAATTCATATATTTCTTTCGTTTCAATTCGTCATTTTGGATCCATCTTTAGAATTGTAAAATCAAATCTTGGTAAACATTATATGCGAGTACTAATTTGACCAAATATATATTGGATAGGTTATTTGATATATATAAAAAAAATATTTTCTAACTAATTAAGATATAAGGTTAAATATTTATACAATTAAGTTGGACCATTAATTGAGATGATAATATTATATTGGCTTATTAAATATGTGACTCAAAAATATAAGAAAAAATTTGCCAAACAGTCACTTTTTTTGGACAAATTTGTAAAATGTCCACCCTTTCGGACAAATTAGCAAAATGTCCGCTATTTATACCTAGTTTGATCCTAATCAGCAAACCCCCAAATTGTGTCCCCGTCCATCTCTCTCGTGGTTGCTTCTTCTTTCCGATGCCTCAGAACCTCCTCTGATCTCTGTCTTCCTCCCCCGCTCTTCCTCCCGGCGCCGCCTGTTCGCGACCAAATCCGCCACCGCCTCTCGACGTGCTTCAAGGAACTCTTGCGGCCGGCCATGGTTGAATCGATGGCGGATACGGATGAATCGAAGACGAATCGAATGCAAATCGAACGAATTAGCATCTGAACTTGTAGATCTGATCTTCGCATAAGATATTTGCTTTCGATCTGGACACTTTGAGCACCGATTTGCTCAACCAAGCTCGAAAACCGTCGGCGAGGAGACGGATCCGGATCTCTTCCTCCTCCTGTTGCTCCTGGAATCAAATCGGAGGTGCAATTGGACCTCGTCATGGCTGCGTGCTCTTAGTTTCCATATCTCGTTGAATTGGTGAAGCGAGCGAGGTCGAGAGAGGCCGGATCTCAGATCTGAGCCAAGGTGGAGCGAGCGATATCGAGCGAGGCGGCGAGGCGAGGCGGAGCGAGGTCGAGCGAGGATCAGATCTGAGCGTAGCGAAGCGGCGAGGCGGAGCGAGCGAGGCGGGTCGAGCAAGGCGGCGAGGCGGCGCGAGCAGCGATTCTTCTTCGGCGGCTGTTCAATTTTAGAGAAAGGTTGAAGATGATAATTTTTGTTAAATTATAAAAAATAACCCATAAATATGATAATTAAAAAAAACTATCTATATTTTATTATATGATTCACATGTACTATATTTTTATTTTTAACATGAGAAAATTTGCCCAACGGACCTTTTTTTTGGACCTTATTTAGGGAGTGTCTCCTAAGTCCGGCAAATTAGGTTTTTGTCCACCTCTAATTTTTTGGACAAAATTGTCCCTGAAATCTTAACTAAATCTAAGAGATTTCTAGGGTTTCAGCAACCCTTTTCTCGCCCTTCATTCTTTATCGCTGTGGGGAAACGATGGAGGTGAACCGCCATCTTCTTCCCTCTCCAGCTCTCCATCCCCAATCTTCACCCTCTTAGCCCTCTCTCGCTGGCATTCAACGCCTCGTTCGAGATCCGGCGACCTCGACGGCTCAACGGCCTTGGATCTCGCCGGATTCAACCGCCTTGGATCTCGCCGGTAATTCCTCTCGCCGCCAGTTGGATTTTATACACCCACACAGATCTCGTCGCTATGATTTGGCCGGCGACGACGCTTCCGCTGAGCCTCCACCTCCCTGGTTTCCTCCTCCCTTTTGCTCTTGCTGCTGGTGGTGGTACTGGAACTGATTGTGGTGGTCCGGCGGCGGCGCATTGTAGGGAAGCGAAGAGAGCGATGAAGCCGATGACGATGTTGAGGAGGATGCTGAAATCCTTGTCGGCGCCTCTGAATCGGCCTCTCGCAGCCATCGATTCCGATCCGAGGAGCGCTCCCCTGCTCGATCCGACAGATCTCGTCGCTGTAATTTGGCCGCCGACGACGCTTCCGCTGAGCCTCCACCTCTCTGGCCTCCTCCTCCCTTCTGCTCTCTGCCTTGTTAAGGTAATTAATAAAT
Source organism: Persicaria maculosa (assembly GCA_963922045.1). Taxonomy (NCBI): domain Eukaryota; kingdom Viridiplantae; phylum Streptophyta; class Magnoliopsida; order Caryophyllales; family Polygonaceae; genus Persicaria; species Persicaria maculosa. Next base: position 44,757,396 of record OY998255.1, read on the forward strand.
CAAGGCAGCACCAACTCCCAGACGCCGCAGACCATCGTCACCTTCGTCAACGGCGTCGAGGAGTCTGCCGCACCAACTCCGGCCTCCGCCGCCACTCCGTCGAGAGAGCAGCAGTACACCGCCCTCTGTGTGCCAGATCTGGATCTAGATCGGGCGGGCTTCTATCGATTGGAAACTTCCACTGCCAAGGTTTCATGCTCCCTCCAATCTGATTTCAAGGACTTGGCTCTCAAGTGTGTTGATGCCACCAAGCTTGCTGGCTTGGCTCTTGCCACTTCTGCACTCGTCGTCTCGGTATGCTTTTCGTTAACCCTTTGCAAGATTTACATGCTGTTCTTGTCTGAATCCACTGCTGATATTTGTTCACTTAATAGGTGTGTGGATTTATCTACAACAGTTAAGGTTTTACATAGGTCTTGATTTGATCCTTAATTTAGTTATACAGCCTAAGATTGCATTGAAAGCTACCGACTATATAGTCTGTGATGATTTATTAATTACTATGAGAGGCATCTGTCATACATGATATATAGTTGAATGATCTATCGACCACCGCTTGTTATGGCCTCGTTCAGCATTTTTTTGTGATCTGAAATGCTGAAATTAATTCACTGTTGGTCAAAGTCGGATATCAAATGTTGTTTATGCAATTTCAGCATTTTTTTGCCTTGCTGAAACTTTTAGATAGCTTATTTTTACTCTTTTGGTAAGAACTCTTAGTTTAGTCCTTCTTTTTGCTGAAATTGTTGTTGCTGAACTTGCTTTAAAACTAGAATTAGCTGAAATTGTTGTTGTTGAACTTGCTTTAAATCTCCTTTAAAAGCCTCTTAGCTCAATGGTAGAGCGATGTGCTATGCGCAAATACGTGGGTTCGAATCCCGCATATGCTAAATTTTATATCCCGTAACACGATTTCAGCAACAATTTCAGCATCAACAACATTGCTGAAACCGTGGGTTTAGCATCAATAACGTTGCTGAAATCGGGGTTTCAGCAACTCCGGTTTCGGCAACGTGAAAAAAAAATAGTAATGCAAAAAGAAAAAAAACTGCTGAAACAGAGGGGGAACAGGTGTTTCAGCAACCCAAGAAACGTGGAAAAAACAAGGTAAGATGGAGAAAAAAAAACATCAATTTCAGCAATTTCGGTTTCGGTAATTTCGGCAACGTGGAAAAAAAGAACTCAATTTCAGCAACTTCGGTTTCAGCAGTTTCTGCAACGCGGGAAAAAAAAAACTAAATTTCGTGGAATTTTTTTTTTTTCCTGAAAACAAAAATTTCAGCATGATGAAAAATTCGGTGGACAAATCCCAAATATGGAGAGGGTGGGAGACGGATTCCTAATATAGCCCAATTTCGTGTCCTATATGGTAAATGCCCCTTTTAACATTTGCACAACATAAAGTTATATTTTCACAACAAATTGTTATATGTGCATAACGTAAAGTTATTTTCGCACAACAAAAAGTGTTGAGATGGAAAATAAAATGGAAAAAAATATTACATTTTGCAAAATAAAATGTTATATTTGCACAACATACGATTATATTTGCACATCGTACTCTTATATCTGCACGACAAAATTTAAAAAAAAAACTAGACTTGGGTCATATTTGCGCAACATACTATTATATTTGCACGACAAAATGTTAAATTAAATTAAATTAAAAATTAAAAAAAAACTCATGTATCGCTCACGATCTGAACCTAAGAAAAAAGTGCTGACATGGGAAAAAAAAGTGCTGACACGGAAAATAGTGCAACTCTAAACTAGACTTGGATCATATATTGCACAATTTATGGTTATATTTGCACACAATACTCTTATATTTGCACATCGCACTCTTACATTTGCACGACAAAATGTTAAAATAAATAAATAAACAGATTTGATTCATATTTGCACAACTTACGGTTATATTTGCACAACATGCTCTTATTTTTGCTCAACAATTCTTTATTTTTGCATAACAATCGAGACTTGTGAAATTGTGTCTCCACATAATCTTATTTTTTGTAAATATAATTTTATACTTTTTTAATAGATTATTGCACAACACGGTCTTATTTTTGCTCATCAATAGAGTAAAATTGCACAACATGAGGGATTGGTGAAATTTTGCTCAACATCATCTTATTTTTGCTCAACAATAGGTTATTTTTGCACAACAATCGAGACTTGTGAAATTGTGCTCAACATGATTTTATTTTCTCTCAATTTAATTTCATACTTTCTCAATAAATTATTGCACAACATCATCTTATTTTTGCTCAACAATAGGTTATTTTTGCACAACAATCGAGACTTGTGAATTTCTTCTCAACATGATTTTATTTTCTCTCAATATAATTTCATACTTTCTCAGTAAATTATTGCACAACATGCTCTTATTTTTGCTCATCAATACTTTATTTTTGCACAACATTTGAGACTTGTGAAATTGTGTCTCAACATGATCTTACTTTTTGTAATATAATTTTATACGTTTTTAATAGATTATTGCACAACATGATCTTACTTTTGCTCAAAAATAGACAATAATTGCACAACATGGGGGATTGGTGAAATTTTGCTCAACGTCATCTTATTTTTGCTCAACTATAGGTTATTTTTGCACAACAATCGAGACTTGTGAATTTGTTCTCAACATGATCTTATTTTCTCTCAATATAATTTCATACTTTTTCAATAAATTATTGCACCGGATGCTCCTATTTTTTCTCATCAATACGTTATTTTTGCACAACTAGTGGTGAAAATTAGTGCTGACACTGATATTAGTTACAATTAGTGCTGACACTGATATTAGTTACAATTAGTGTTGACACTGATATTAGTTACAATTAGTGCTGACACTGATATTAGTTACAATCGAGTCATCTTCCTAAGTAATAACTTTGTAGTTCGGTATATATTTTTTCCATGTCAGCACTTTTTTTTCTTCATGTCAGCACATTTTTTAGAGTTGCACAACCGTATTTTAGAGTTGCACAACTTTAGTTTAGAGTTGCCCAACTTTAGTTTAGATTTGCACAACTGTATTTTAGATTTGCACAACTGTATTTTATTTGTGTCAGCACCTCCAAGAAACACTTTTCATTCTATTTGTCTCCAATTCAAGTTACTTTTCATTCTATTTGTCTCCAATTCAAGTTACTTTTCATTCTATTTGTCTCCAATTCAAGTGGATCAGTGCTTCAACCACTATACGCAAAGAAATTTAGGTATTTAAAGACAATTTACTTTAAGATAGAGTGACATAAACCGCACTAGCCACTAGGGCTTTTCTTTGTATTTGTAACTACTTTCTTAGATGCTGAATTACTTCGTTAAGTTATTGTCCATTTTGGATCTGAAATAAGTTTGATATAATGCAATTAATCCATCCATTTTTGTCCTATGTACAGAGGTTAGAAAATTGCAAGCAGCAGTAGGTGACCCAAGATTTCACTTTCAATTTCACCCCAATTTGAGCAATCTAGACCTGTTCATATGGCCTTTGCCGACGATCTCTTATTGTTCAGCAGAGGGAGGGTTCAATCCATTTGAATGTAAACTTATCGCCCAAGTGATAGGAGACGTTGTGATTCATACGCAATCTAGTTGCCTTGTTTACACATTCAACAAAGGGTGTGCTTTAAAACTTGATTCAGGACGGTATCCATTATGCTTTATTTAAAACCCCATTTAGAAATAAATCCAGAAACAGTTATAAATTTCTAATGTTATGATAAGAGAGTGATATGAAAAGGCAAACAAGTGGAATTCAAGTTGAACTTGATTAAGTGAAAACGCAGGGCAATTCCAGTATCAACTTTGTTTGTCAACAGATCGAGTACATGTCTGACCTGTCAGATGAAAGAACGAAAAATGAACTAAAAACGTCTGGGATACAGAGAAGGACCGAAAGGGGCTCTTCGGAAGGTTTAAATATTTAGGCATCAGTTCATCCTCTCAACCAGATGTTGCGGTATGAAGAGTTGTCACGTAGGGAATCATTGTGGCGTTTGTACTCCATTATATAACTGTGAGGTAGTTTCAAGCATCGTTTGATCGAGTCTCTTAAGGCCATTACAACCTGCACAACAAAAAACAACGCAAGACCAAAAACGATGGTAAGGCTTGTGGGGATACAGCTTAGAGTAGGAAAAACAGGAGTAATATGTAATTAACCTGATTGTCAGAAGCATTGCGATTCCAGACACTCAAAATGTCCTCGCTGAAGCGAATACTAAGGACATCTCCGTATACGTCATCACTGTATTCAAGCTGGTCACCCACTAGTTCCAGCACCTGGAACCATAGACAGTTGCAAGGGGCAAATGGAAATTACTTTCTATGAAACAGAAAGTGGAACAAGAGGCAGGAGATGCTATAGTGAAGAAGTTTTGGGCATCGGAATCATCATAAAAAGACAGATTAAGCGAGAACTTCTTTTTTTTTTAAATAACTCTGCGAAAAGAAGGCAAGTCCCTAATTGCAATACATAACTACATACTATGATCAAACTACATACCAAATCTTCCCAAAAACGTCCTGAAACAGCCTTCTTGAATCGGATGATCCACGTGCCTTCGTTGCAGTTTGCAGAATCCTGGAGAGCATTGCAAAACAGATGTGAATTTCGTTCAATCATTTAATGGCATCACAAAAACTATTCAAGATCTAGTTACATATGACTGAACCTAATCAGTAAGGAAAAAAGGGTAAATCTGTACCTCCCACAAAGGGCGAATACCCTCCTTGAATAGATGCAAATCAGTAGGACTAGGTAAAGCAGAAGGACGAGTCAGATGGCAGTAGCAAACCCAAAAGCCTTCGACCTCCAGGCCGGATCTGAGCAATCGCTCACTCGCGCCGCCTCGCTCGGCCTCGCTCGCTCGACCTCCAGGCCGGATCTGAACTTCGTCGCTCGCTCCTCGCTCGCGCTCCCTCGCTTGCTCACGCCTCGTTGGAGGCCGTCGAATCCTCGCTCCGCCTCTCCCGACCACGCTCGCCCGCTCGCTCCGGCGCCGAAGCCGCAGAGCTTGGCATCCTCTTCAGATATCGGCCCACGCCATAGATCTGATGCCATAGATCCGACCTAATTGATGAACGCAACCGGATCTGAAACCTCCAGGTCGCAGATCTGAAACCTCTAGGCCTTGCTCGACCTCGCTCCGCGCTCGCTCCGGCGCCGAAGCCATAGATCTCGGCCTCCTCTTCAGATCTCGCCCCGCGCCATAGATCCGAAGCCATAGATCCGTCCAATTGCTTCTTGCTCCGCTCTATCGATCGCTCGCTCTCGGATCTCCGAGGAAGGTGCGTATCTGAGGAACGAGAAGAGGAAGACGGAGACCGGAGGAGGAGAAGCGCAGAGGAGAGCGCGTGCAGAGAGGGAGAGCGCGAAGGAGAGAGAAAGGCGCGTGGGAGGGAGGGAAGGGGTTTATATTTAGGACATTTCACAAAATTGTCCCAAAACGTGGACATTTCGTAAATTAGGTCATATTTCGTGGCTATTTTGCAAATTGCCCCAAAATATAATACCACTTTAATTCAGAATATGACACGCAAGTGAAAATAATCCCGCTTTAATCCAGAAAATTCCGTGGCTGCGAGGTCGCGCCATCAGCCTCTGTTTTAGTATATTATATAATATAGATATGGGTTAGATATTGATAGGATTAAAGTGAGTTTAATGATAGGTTTTGCCGGCTATATTATTTAGTCAAAGATGGATTAGTTCAAATTGGGGTAAAAAGATAGATTTTGCCGGCTATAAGTTATTTAGTTAAAGATAGATTAGTTCAAATTGGGGTAAACGTACTGAAATTCATAAGTTATTTAGTTAAAGATAGATTAGTTCAAATTGGGGTAAACATACCAAAATTCTATTTTGGAAATTTAGTCGTATTTAGGTTGGTGTTAGTTTATCTTGATTAAAATGTTATATTAAATATTAAATCATCATATTATCCTAAGTATTACAAAACCAATCATTAATATAATATTTTATCTTAGGGTATTATCTTAAATGTTCACAAATTCCATTATATATATTCGGTGACATCTCCATCCGAGCTTTTCAACCTGTGGAATAGGAATATATGTTCGAGCCCAACATTTGTTATTTACTAGGACGGCTGTTGTAGCAATTGTTTGTCATCTGAAATAAGTAGTGATTTCTAAGATGCTCTTTGGCTAAGAGGGCCATTTTGCAAGTTAAAATGAAGTTTACAGATTTTGAGCATCAACGCATGTGTTGGAGTGATAAACACAAGGGTTCTCCACATTAAACATCTTAAATCAAGTACTAATTATACAAAGGTTCTACAAATTTAATATCTTAAACCAAATACCAACTATTATCGCCATCAATTCAACAGTGATATGTACCCTTTCCCTTGCCTTTAAGAAGCAGATCCTCCTCTAAGCACCTAGAAAATCCTCCTGTAAACACATATAGATGATACAATGTCAACTAAAAATATAGAAAATCGATCATCGGCTCCAAGATAGTCTATGCTCTTGGAAAATTCAAAGGTTGATACTTGATATAATGTCAACTGTAAACATGGAAAATATATCACTGATCATGATGATCCAATTTTGAAATGTCAATTATGTCATGAATACCTTTACATTTTTATCGATACCACCATCTTTCTCTAGCTTAAAAACTGCCCTATATAGTTCCATTTTCCTTTCGTAGAAGCAAATTGAAATAAAATCCTTGAACATTGATTTCAGACATTGCATAACATTTCAAATTAAGGTAAGGCTTTGCCAACCCTATGAGCAAATGTCTGAGAAAGAATAAATAAAGAATCAGGAAAAGAGTATTGTAAGAAAAGAAAAATATATGAGTCCTTAATTTATGTCAATTAAACCTGCAATTAGGGTACATCAAATATTTTGGGGAAAACATTCCTAATAGATTGTAGGTAAAAAGCTTTCCGCTGCTCAGAAACAAAGCCAAGAGATAATGTGGCACATAGGTGCTAGTGCTACCTCTGATTTATCAATCATATTCGGTAAATGCAACATTACTTAATGATTTGAAGCAATCTTAAAATAGCCATATGAAGAGATGAAAGAGCTCAGGACTAATAATTAACTTTAGAATTTAGAGTCCACATGTAAGCCGAAAGACACCAAGCAATAAAAGAACAATGTACCTAGCCACCTACTTCCCTTAACTATGTCATATGTGTACCACCTTCTTACCTAAAGGAGGACTGATCCAACCCTGCATACACAACCAAAACGCCTATTAAGCAACTGAGATATTCACTCATGAATCCTAAAAAACTAATGCACCAGTCTATTAAGCAACTGAGATATTCACTCATGAATCCTAAAAAACCTAATGCACCATTATACACATATTCCAATTCATTAGGAACAAGACTCTTAAACTAATTCTCAAGAACCAAACCAAAAAATATTACCTCCACTGGAAAAAAGCTTCTTTTATGGAGAGGCCTTCAGACAAAACCAAATCTACATGTACTTTGTCTCTCTACATATATGAACACAAATATTAAGAAACTTGACATTGCAAGAATTAATAGCAGAGGGGACAACAAATGAAATGAATTACCCCTATTGTGTTCATTATAAGTAAAAACAATGGTTGTAAAAATTAAAAATGTAATCACTATTCTCCTAAAACAACTTTGTGTGCTTTCTTATCTTCAATCAGCTATCTATTGAATAAAAAAAATGGTTGTAAAAATTGGTATGTACGTACAATTTCTGCTGATTTATTCGATCTGGCAGGACAATTGTGCGTACTATTTTTCAGGCTTATCATTTGTCACATTGCCACTGATTCCTAATTTGTGAAATGAATTTCTGTTTGGAGGGACAGCTACAAGTTTCCCCACTTCAAGTTCTCGATAGTCAAGAAACAGATAAACATGAAGAATACATGGCAATTAGCATCTTGCTTCATCATGCATCAGCACCATAAATGGCATATTATATTGCATCACACCCTACCACCGTATGTTAGGACTAAGCAATGACATTTTTATACAGCTCTATGTCTAACATAAGAAGACGAAAATCTAAGATAGAAAAATTAGGCATTCATCACAAATAATTATCTGGAGAGTTCACTAATAGACAACTAAAAAAAACTCTCAAGATTAACTACAAAGCAAGATAAATAACATGTATAACTACTTGTCTGAATACTATTTCAGGAATCAAGACAAGCTAAAAGGTTGAGAATAAAATTTTATAATTGTGCAAACTGCAAACAAACTAACCAATCAAAGTTCAAGCACAAATTAATTAACTAACCAGAGGAACCTCAATTTGAAGGATCCAAAACCATGGAAACAAAATCCCAAACAAATCACCAAACAACTATACTGAAATCAAATGACGAAGCATAATTGAATTAACTAACGAATTTTCAGATTTGAAGAGGTATGCTTCTTAAATATTATTTTAGGATTATTATCTTAGAATTCAGGTTTTGATTTAGGTTTAATTGGGTTTCGATTTGCGTATTCGGACTACATACAATTTAAGTATTTAACCGATGGATCCCCAAAAAATTAAACAGAATATAACCAAAATTCTTTATGGATAGGTGGATAACCAATGCATTAACATGTAAAAACCACTTCAAATATGTGGAATTAAGAAAAACATCACAATATACCGAGAGAAAAAAAATAATCAGGTTTCCTATAGCTGCATCTTCCCAAAATAAGGGATAAAATTGAGGACTTCCAGACCTCCAACTTGACATTCAATAGGCCGATTCCTGGCCACAAAAAAATTGTCTCAATCAGATTTCTAAGCCCTAAACTCTGAGTAGGGGTGGGCACAAATCCCGCAAATCCCGATCCCGTCCCGATCCCGGTGGGATTTAGGACAAAATAGTGAATCCCGTCCCGATCCCGTCCCGCAAAAATTATGCGGGACGAAACGCGAGACGATCCCGGTGGGATCCCGCAAATCCCATCCCGTCCCGCATATTATAATAATAATAATAATAATAATAATAATAATAATAATATTATTATTATTATTATTATTATTATTATTATTATTATAATAATAATATATTATTAGTATTATTATTTTGAGAAAATATTATAATTATAATTATAATCATAATTATCTATTTATAATAATAATAATGTTTGTTTATAATAATAATATTATTATTATTTGAGCAAATATTATTTATAATTATAATTATAATAATTTTCAATTTATAATAATAATTTATTACAATAATAATATTATTATTGTTATATAATATTATAATATAATTTAATAATAATATTAATTTATAATAAAATTATTATTATTATTATTATATCATATTATATTATATTTTTTCTTGTAAATTATAATTATTTCATAATAATAAGAATAAAAAAAAGTAATATTATTATTATTATTTTTAATTATAACGTGGCATTATTATTATTATTATTATTATTATTATTATTATATTAATAATAATAAAGTTCTTACCTGAAATTAGATCGGAGCCGGCCAGTGGCGGATCCTGAAGTTGTTGATTGAGGGGGCGAAAAATTACGATAAAAAAATATTGTATGTAAAATTAAACCCTGATTTTTCTTTTCCGAAAAATCATCAACTTTATGGATGTGTAACTAGAATAAAAACATAAATCTTGCTTGATTTATTTCATGGCTTTCAAATATTTTAATATAACCTTCTAATTTGAAGTTCTTGGATATAATTATATTATTGAAATATGAAATTAATAAATGATTATTACAATAAAAATATATCGGTTTGGTAAATGATGTAGGAAATATTGTAATTCAGTGCTGAAATTTGAAACGCTTATAACTTTTTGCTCAGATATCGGATTTGAGCTTATAATATATCAAATCGAAGCTATCGACGAGAGGAATATGTATGTTAAATTCCATTTTCGATTGGGGGGGCGACTGCCACCACTGGCCCTAAAGAGGATCCGCCTCTGGAGCCGGCTAACAAGATGGGCTCCACATCCCTTTTGAATACTAAACGCAATCCTAGTCAAAGTGTGACAAATAGCTACAAGAGGCAAATAGCTAAACACGGTATTCTTCCCAACTATCAATCGATAATGATACAATATCTGGTGAATCTCGTCTCAATTTCTTTCCGTCCCGATCTAGTAAGATAATGTAGCCAAATATGCCGAACATTATAATTAATTATACAATCATTGTATGAGTTAATAATAGTATAATAATAATAATAATAATATTGAATAATATAGTTGAGAAGAATACCGTATTCAACATAATACAAATTAATGAATTATAAAAGCATTTTTCACTTTGCAAATTTATATAATATTTTATTATTTTTATTTGCGGGACAAGGCCCGTCCCGTCCCGTCCAGACACCATCCCGTCCCGAAAAAAAAGTGTCAATCCCGTCCCGATCCCGTCCCGTAAAAATTTTGTGGGACGAGTCCCGTCCCGGCTCAATCCCGTCCCGTCCCGTCCCGTGCCCACCCCTAACTCTGAGACACCATTACCCAAATCCAAAAAAAAAAAAAATTCCCAAATCCAAATTCCAAACTTAAGTTTCAGAATTTTATTGTTCATCACTCAAAACAAATTAACCCTAAATTCAGTTTTTTCATCCATTCAAATCCCCCACAATCCGAAAACTCAAACCCTAAATTTGGGAATTTTCAAAAGAAAAATTGAAGACAAATACTTGCTCTCGGGATAAATAACTACCGTTCAGGATTGCCCACGTCACATCGCATATACTCCGACAACCAACGTCTTCATCTGATCTCATCAGCGTTCAATTTGCGGTTGAGTTCTTCTGAGGAAATAGAGGAGAGTGAGCGAGTGAGAAGACAAAAGAAAAGGAGATATCAAGAAATCAATTCTAGATACATACTGTTTTACAAGCGAGGTATATAAACTTCTTGAGAATCTTCCTTCTGCAACCCTGCAATCACCGACTTTCATTATCCTTCGATTTACCAATTGAAACAACTTAGGGCACAGACGAAAGATGAGGAGTGGGGAGATTAATTCATTAAAGACAAGGAAGAAAAAGAGAGTAGCATATCAAATTACCAGGAAAAGGAGCGAAATTGAAAGCAACTTTCAACAGCTGAGATGAAGAGGTGCCTCCTCAGATCGCTAATCGATCACATGTCGTCATTGTGGATGGCCACCGTCCTCTTCAAACCAGAAGAAGAATGAAAAGGGGCAAACAGCAGGCGCCTCAAACCGGAAGAAGAAAGGTGCAATCGGCAAGCGACAAACGAGCATGAGGTGCAATGAGCAGCGAGAGGCTTCCACGAGCAATACAACGAAGGGACAACGGTGGTGGGAAGCGAAACATGACAACAGGCCGGCAGTGGGAAGGCAGGCAATTGAAGAGGAAGGCTAGAAGATAAACGGGGAAGACGACAGAGCAAAATCGGGGATTTAGGTGAAAAGACCAAAAAGATAGTAAAATATATAAAAAAAAATTAAATGGAAACTCTGGCGCCGCCGACCTTGACTATATTGGCTTGATACCGCTGATGTTAAGCGTTGTTCCAACGCCTCTCCTGGCCACCTTTGTTTCCGGCCTCCTCCGCCGCCTTTCGCTTGATTTCGCCTTGCTTCCGGCCTCTCCTTCGTGGTTGCCCTTGGCTCTTGCCTCGGCTTTGTCCTCGGTTCTCGGCAGCTTCATCGGCTCCCCCTTAGTGGTCCATGTTCAAGCTTTGTAATTACGCCTTCTTAGGCTTTGGATTGTTGTTTCAATTTCTTGCTTTGTCCCGTCTCAATCGCCTCTATTTAGACTACCTAGTAGTCGCTTACGATCTCGTTATCGTCCTTGAGGGTTTGAGACGGTGTGGGGTTTATTTATTAAGCAATGGTTTGGCTTGGGTTTGGTTTTGCGGCCTAGTGTGCTGTGTTGTTCTTGTTGTTATGCAGGCCTCATGTGAACGACGTTTGATTTGCTGTATCCGAAGACGTTGTGGATTTGCGATCGATATCTGATGGCTCTTCAGAGTCCATAATCTGAGATGTCCGCTTGTGTCCCCAGAGCTCTCTGTGTGCGTCCTCCGTTAGCTGATTGATTCGTTTGTCCTGTTGCTTTTGTTTTACGGTGTATGATAGCTAGCACTTTTATTTTATTTCGCACTTTCTTTTCTGTCATTTGTTTCGTGTTATTTCCTTTCTGTCATTTGCTTCGGTTTTTGCTTTGATTATACACGATGGTTAGTCCATCTACCGGCTTGTCTGGTCTCTCGGTTTCTCTAGGCTTGTCTAGAGAATCGAATTCTTATCTTGCTTTAAAAAAAAATGGACCATTGATCAGATCCACCTCCTCAAAAGCAACGACCAAAGTAACTTTGTATAAGGAACAATAAAATTATTTCCCCCACATTTATAATTATAGTAGTAGGGAAGTAGGGATATATACACTAGTGTAAGACCCGATCCAAACACGGGAATTACAGTGTAGTTACCTGTATAATATTTGGACTCATAAAGAACTGATTTATCAAGGAATCATCATCCGTCATATTTAGCACTTTATAGACTTTATACTTCTGCTCTATGTTAAATTTTCCGATTTCGATTCTAAACAAATACTTGTTATTAACTATCATCTTCATCTCTTTGGGACATCCACTACTTTCACCACCCTGTACAATTAATAAATTTATATCAAATTAAAATAACATATATTGAATACCTTATATAAGTACATTTTTTTTATTAATTGCAAAATTGAAACAATAACATCTTCCAAAAATTTCTCCTGTAAATCTGAAGCTGTTATTTTGAATAGGTGCAAGGGGGAGGATTTTCAACCACTGGTTTTAAAATCAATGGTTGAGATTCTCTCAACTCTACCCATAGAGTTTCTTACAAACTCTATGAGATCCAAAGTGCTTTAAGGATATTAGAAAAATTATCTAATAATTGTTCATTGATAAAGCCTTATATCTTTCCTCTTGTAAAGTAAATTTTTTAAAGTTAGACATAACCTTGTAAAGTAAAATATTATAAATCATGAAAGGAATATGTATGAACTTTTTAAAGATATCTATATAAATTCAAATGTACATAGAGGGTCTCATGACTCGATTTCATAAAGTTATCTGTTCATCAAAGAAGATCATATCTATGTCGGTAATTTTTTTTCTATCTCTTTGTTGGTTGTAAGATCATGAATAGCATGACATACTTCTGCCATTGTAATTCCAAATCAAAAGATAAAGTTAGAATTTTAAACATCAAGTACATCAAATTAATATGAATTCAAGAAGTTTACAAAAAAAAATGAATTCAAGAATGATTAGTTTCAAATTCAAACACGTCAATTTTAATTATTCAAAATTCAAATACGTCAATTTAATATACTTCTGCCATCATATACTTCTTTGTTGTTGGTTTTCTTAATTATTTTTCAATTTAATATGAAGTCAAGAACGATTAATACTATATATTTAATATTTATAAATTAATTAAGGGTACAAATTCTAACCTGTTGTTGGAGAGCAAGAATGGTGGAAACGCAGCCGTAAACCGGGGCCGAAATATAAAATTAAATTGATTTCCATTAGACAAACAACAAAACGTTAGAAATAGAACAATCACTATAAAATTAAAATTTAGTATAAATAGTACAAACTACATAGCCTACCGAACAATACATAAACTAAACTCTTTCCTCCCAAGCCTCGGCATGCATGAAAAACAAAAAGATTCAATAGAAGAGCTAGTGGTTTATCCAATGGTCATATGTATTATTTTTATAGCAGCTCCAAAGTTGCTAATTAGGAAAATCTATCTATCTTTATGATTAGATTGGAATTGATTAGATAAAAGTTTATCTGTCCAAATTTGTCGGTACGTTATACATACTCATATTTGGATGGAAGGAAACGAAGTTCGTAGAACCTCTTAATATGAATTCAAGATAAAATTACTTGTGTAACTTAGTTTATGGTTATTAACCCGGATAGTATATAAATGAGTCACTTATTGTGTCATCCGCTGCGTGAAACTTTGTAATATTTACCATATTTTTGGTAAATATTATAATAGTATAAATATTATAATACGTAGTTCATAGAACCTTTTATTTTTCAATTCATTTCCAAAAATTGATATACCTATTAATATTAACCATTATCGTCCGATTAGTCTGTGTAATACTATTCACAAGGTTATTTCGAAATTATTGGCTAATCGTTTAAAACCTATCTTACCATGTATTATTAATCCATTTCAAGGAGCTTTTGTACAAAGAAGAAATATTCAAGATAACATATTAATTGCTCATGAAGTTTTCCACTCTTTTCATAACAAAAAGGGCAAATCCGGATGGATGTCATTAAAGCTAGATATGGAGAAGGCATATGACAAAATCAGTTGGAATTTTATACGCATTATTCTAAACAAATTTGGTTTTGCCTCTAAATGGATTAATTGGGTTGTGACCTGTTTGACTAAAACTAGTTTATCAGTTTTAGTAAATAACTTGCCTGACCGTACATTTCAAACTTCTATAGGAATTCGACAAAGAGATCCTCTTGCACCATATATTTTTGTATTGGTTATGGAGCTATTAGAAAGAATGTTGCAACAAGAATCATTGGAATATGACCCCTTGGTTGGAAACAAACTTACAAACAACAGTAGTCCTATTCCATTCCTCTCCTTTGCAGATTATACGCTCATTTTTGGACGTGCGGATGAGTTAAGTCTTTATACGATTAAAAATCTCTTGAGTATTTTTTCCAATATGTCTAGACTATCTATAAACTACAATAAAAGTTTGTTACAAGTTTCTAAAAATATTCATTTTAGTAAAGCTCAGTCTCTTGCGGTCAACAGTTAAATATTCGAGTTACCAAAACAATGGAAAAATACCTTGGTATACCACTTATTAGTGGTAGAGTTTGTAATGTCTTATTTGATGAGGCGATCATAAGCCTTAAAAAATAGCTGTCAAAGTGAAAATCCTATTCTCTCTCTCAAGCTAGTAGATCGGTTCTCATTCAGGCAAACCTAAATTCTAAAACAAATTATCTAATGCAATCATTTCTTCTTCCAAAAGGAATTCTTCAAAAAATTGATCAAATAAACAAAAATTTCTTTTGGAATAAACTTCAATCTGATAATTATCATCATTTAATCAGCTGGGAACATCTGTGTACTCCTGAAAAAGATGGGGGGATTATTCTTTAAATCAGTTGAGCAAATTAATATTGGTATGCAAATGAAGTTACTTTGGAGAATTATGGCAAATCCTGATAATATTTGGTCAAAGGTAATCACGGATAAATATCTCTCGAAAGAGTCTTTAATGGAAAGAGGAAGAGTCAAAACTTATTGGCAATTTGGACGGCTTCTTAATATCAGAGGTCTTTTCTCTAAAGGATTGCTATGGCTAGTTGATAACGGGAAAACTATCAATGTATGGTCTGACATTTGGGTAAATGCACAATACCTAGACGGTATTGTGCATTTACCATAATTTAAAAGTGTGTGATTTATTTACAAATACGAATTCTTGGGATATTGATAAATTAAACAATATATTTCCTTCTCATATTGTTCATATGATTACTAATATCCATATTCCAGTAACTGATATTCCCGACAAGTTAATTTGGATTTATAGTAATAATGGAAACTTTTCTGTTAAAGCCACATCATCACTCTTTAATACAAGGAATACAAAAAATATCAGCAGGTTGTATTTGGAAACTTAGTAATTCTCCGAATATTAAAACGTTCATCTGGAAGATTATTTTAGACATCTTACCTACTATTGTTCGTCTAAATAGATATATAAATAGAGTTCCGAATACTTGTTCTCTTTCTAATTCTGATATAGAAGATACAAATCATTTATTGTTTAATTGTCAAATTACCAGATCCCTTATTCAAAATATGGGTGTTAAATTGAAAAAATGTTTTACTATACCAAATTTAATAAGTGATGTCTCAGAAAATATTCTAAATACTAGGGCTGTTAATATAGATTTTAGAGACCTGTGCCATTTATGACATTCTATTTGGGAGCTGCGAAATAGAATTATTTTTCGCAACGGTTCTGATAAGAGTATTATCAATGTTTTAACTCAAACTATTGATAAGATTTCATGCTGGAGTAAAGAATAGGTGAAAATCAAATTACCAAAACGTATTAGGCATCGTGATAAAATGATTTGGAAATGTCCCCCAATAAATGTCGTTAAGATTAATGTAGATGCTTCGGTCAAAATTGGTTGTCAACCTCATATTGGGTGCATTCGGATACATAAATGTAATGTTAGGATGAGTTCTGTCATCCTAACAGAAGCGTTTGTAGCATATGCAGGTATAAGACTGGCAGCGGAGCTTGAGATACGGAAAGCCATAGTTGAAAGTGATTGCTCAATCGTTATCAATGTCATTAATCAAGTGAACAATATACCATGAGAGGTGGTGTAATTAGTTGAAGAAATTCGTTCATTAAACGAAGATTTTCAGATAATCACATTCCAGTATTGCTATAGAGAGGCGAATTGTGCAACTGATTTTAATTTCTTGCGAAATCTTAGTTGAGTTGTAATTTTATTTTGAGTTCTTGTTGTGAGCTCCAGAACATCATCGTGTTAGATGATCATGGATGTTGGTAGTACATCCAACTCGTTGCCTACTATTAAAAACATAATAATAATTAATGAGATAACGGTTACATCTATATCTAAATAAATTAAGTAATGCAATCGGGCTAAATGTAAGTCGGTAAGGGATTGATAAAGTGGTGAATGGATAATCACCTATAATTTAATTTAATTATATGGATATAATAATAATAATTTAGAAATTAAACGACAAATCAATTGATTGTAGGGAAAAAAAAGAGTAGATTTATGGATATGCATTTATGAATATATATATATATATATATATATATATATATATATATATATATATATATATATATATATATATATATATATATATATATATATATTCCATGAAATGAGTCAAAAAATAAAATAAAAGTTGTATTTGTTGTGATTTGAACCTCGGATGATAGGATTTTCAATAACAATCACAACCATTGGGCTAAAGATGACATGTTGATACAAATTGAATAGATAAGAAAAAATAGTGTAAATTTTCATGAATTTAATAGTACCAATAAATTGCCCATAAACACAACTTCTAAGGTTTATATATAAATATAAATTAGCGATATATTATGTCGTGGATTTGCCGTTACATAATTAGCATTGTTAATGGCAGGAGCATATCCTTTTGTTAACTTGGGGATGCTCAAGCATCCAAAAAAAAAATTTAGTGTTAATTTCTTAATATTTTCAGTCAAGCATCCTAAACCCGGGAAAAAAATTCCAATTTTTTTTTTACCTATAAGCATTCTCGGAATAATGAAAAATTTACCTACAAGTATCCCCGGAATGATGGTCCAGGATCCGCCCATGGTTAACGGGCAATGAAAAGATCCCCTACAATATAATAGCAAAAGTCATGTTAGTGCAAAAGAATGCTCCACGTGTCTAGCAGAGGTTTTTTGAAGTTTTTTAGGTTTTTGTAGAAACTCCATCAGTAACGAAGCTATTACCTTCCCTTTCCATTCCTTCCCTGCTTCTCCTCTCTAAACTACTCTCCCTGCTTATCCTCTCCAAACTGCTCTCAACCGGATTTTCGATTAGCTTGTGGCCTCCGGTGGACGAGGGCGCCGAGGTTGGTAGCCGAGCAGTTTTCCGTCTTGCATAAGGGGCCTCTGGAAGAAGAATGCTTCGGCGGTTGAGACCAAGGAATCATCGCCTGTCGCCTTTAGTATTTACCCTCAGATGTTCCGATCTACGTCTGAGCTCGGTGGGAGTTCTGCAATTGTAAGGTATACCGATCCGGTCTATCATTTCCCCCAATTTTGCTTTCGTTTTCATATGGTTTTTGGGGTTTCCGGTTGGTTTGCGTCGGTGCTTCCTTGAACGTTTAATTATCTGATTTCCGATTGAGAGCAAGGCATCATCGTCTGTCGCCTTTCGTATTTGCCCTCAGATGTTCCGATCTACGTCCGAGCTCGGCGGGGGTTCTACAATTGTAAGGTATATCGATCCGGTCTATCGTTTCCCCCAATTTGGCTTTCGTTTTCATATGGTTTTTGGGGTTTTCGGTTGGTTTGCTTCGGTGCTTCCTTGAACGTTTAGTTATCTGATTTCAGTGATTCTGGTGAACGTTCAACTACTTCACCGATGCAGGTTTGGTTTTCTTCTTGGTTTAATTATTATTTCCATTGGGTATCTATTTGGTTGGCATTTCTGATAGCATGCATTTAGGTATGCATAATAGATTGCATTTAGCTTAGTTAAGATGCATTTCATTGATTGATTAAGCACGATTTGCATATTAGTTCTCTATGTTGTCGGAGTCGGAATCTACACGCTTTTATTGATTATTTCAGGTAATGGGGGATCCGAGGATGAGGCATGAGTTGATAACGCATTGGATGAGAATGTCTAGTTGATCGGAGAAGCTTACATGAAGATCTCAATAGGTCCTGAGAAGAAGAAGCGAACCTAAACGAAAAACAAGTCTGTAGAAGTTGTCGCCAGACATGCTGAACTTGTTTTGCACTTTCTGGAGGCCTCGGTTGTCCGATTGACTATTATGACCATGCGTTGGAAAGCTCTTTCAGAGAACTACAACTTTCCTGTTGACAAGAAGAGCGAATTCATGATAGATTTTCCGTGAAAAGCCCCTGGCTGCGGCCGCAGCAACCTTGCGGCGCTCGCGGCCAATCAATTTGCAAAGGGTTAGAGGAAACAGTGTGCGGCGGGCGCAGCATACAGTGTGCGGCGGGCGCAGCACCTATGCTTCGCCCGCAGCATTGGTGGTCAGCGTTAATTCGCAGCGTTTTGATTAATCAAAACCCTAGAACTTATTTATTTCTTTCATGGCCGACTTTGATGTTTTAAAAAGGCCAAGTTTTATGTTATTTTCATAACTTCTATTCTATTCTATTCATGAGACGCTTTAGAGATTTTGAGCGATGTCTTCCATGAGGAACTAAACTCATCTATTCTGCCTGCAATTTGAAGCTTTATTCGGATTGATTGTAAGTTTCTAATTCTCGTTCCTTGTTTCCCATATTTGAATGCTTCAACTTCATTGTGCTTGATTGTTTATTGATTTGTTCTATCTTGTCTGGCCAACTTGTTAGATCAATTCAATTGCTAAGGTTTTGTAGATTCCTGGTTGTGAACCTTAACCTAAGTGGCAAACTTGTTCATTTAGGACTGGTTGAACTAATTGAATGAGTAGGAAGTTGAATGTGTTGTTAAATCCTTTTTTAGGGACTGCAAATACCTTGGCTAATCTCTGAACTTAAAGCTATCAATTGGGTTAAATCCTTCTTTAGGGACTGTTCGATTGATAAGGGTTGCTAGGACTGGTTGGACTAGTAACTATATTAGGTCGGGACAAGGCCATTCATAGGAAACTTAATAGGGCGAGAAGAAGTTACAAGGATCGCTTCAATCCAATAAAGCGGAAAATTGTAGGTAGAATTGCTTCTCATAATTGTCTAAATCAAAATCATTTAATTTTGTTTGCTTCAATCCGCTTTGATAAAAGGCGAAACTTTTACACACTAAAAACCCCCTCTTTGGTTACTTGATTGGCACTTAAATCACACTTGAATAACGAATTTCCCTGTGGGATCGACCTCTTGCTTATTGCTATACTAGTTGTAAGTTTGAGTTTACTTTGACGGATCAACGAAAGGTTTCCCCTCAATCAAATTTGGCGCCGTTGCCGGGGAAATTTATTGATTCTTGTGTGTTTTTGGTGCTGATTTTTGGTGTGGGCCACTTACATGGTCCACACTCTTGCTACTAACATATGTTGATGGTTAGGTTATTGCAGTTAGACGGAGAGAGTTTTCATCAATACTTCATCAGACTGCAGGAGTACATTAACGATGTTTATTCATGGGGATATCAAGCTAGTATAAGGGAAGTGCTTCTATGCATCTTTGATGGCATGGCTCCTGAGACACGGAGTCTTGCTGAGCGCCTGAGTGATGGAGGTCTATTGGATATGGGACTCTCGGAGATGTGGGAATTTTTCTGCTACATGGATAATCAATGTGCGCAGAACGAGTCACTTTCTCCAGTATCTCAAATCGTTGAGAACTCTGTTGCACCTCTTGAGGTCATTGTGGAAAATCACACTGAGAAGATAGAGGAAGAAGACCCTCCATCTGAAGAGACCATCCCTAGCTCCCCCATTGATGAATTAGGTCCAGAGCCTATTGCTGAGGCTACAGAGCAGGTAAAGGTTGTCTCCTGCATTAGAGAGAATATTGATGGATACGTTGATCCATTTGACTGCTACTTTGACAACCCACCAATAGAACTAAATTGGTGGTATTATATACCCTTTGTGGGTAGTCAAGCTCCTGAATACAATAAGTCGAAACAATTCTTAAATGTATTATTATTTAGTTTCAATTTATTTGTATGTAGTGCATGCTTGTTTGTTAGTTGTGCACAAGAGTTTGACAGGTTGATGAGGGCTTTGACTATGTCTGATTAGTGTCGTAAGCTTAAGCAGTCCGTCGAGCCAAAGACTTGTAACAAAGGCGCTTCTCGGGAGGCAACCCGAGGTAAGTTTTGTTCTTTTTTTCCTTTTTCTTTTCCTTCACTCTGATTATATTTGATTTACTTTTGTTGTCTTTATTGTTTCATTGAGGACAATGAAAACTTTAAGTGTGGGGGAGAAGAATTCTCTATATAGATGCATATAGGAGATCATATTTAAATTTCTGCACCATGTTTAATTTATTTTATTTTTTTATTAATTTCGTGTTTATTTTCGTAATTAAAAAAAAATTTCGAAAATCCCAAAAATAACCATGCATTGCATACATATGTGTTATTCAAACACCCATCTGGCTTAGTTTGTCCTCTATTTTAAATTTCAAGTATGATTCATAAAAATCCCATGGAGTTCTAGATGTTTTGATTTTGTCTTTATTTGATTTTTGTGGAACATGAGCTAGCAAATATAATTGAGCATGTATGATTGAGCTAAAAGTATGATTGAAGTCCTAAAAACATGACCCTGTGAGAATGTTTGGCCTTATTTGAATTCTTTTGCTCAGTTGTGTGAATTACTCTCCTTGTGTTGCTACCCCTTGGCATTGACTGCGGTATCTATTTTTAAAGACCGATGCACATGTTCGATTGCTTGCGGAGTTTATATTTATATTTTGAGTCTTTTGTTTGAATTTGTGAAATGCTTAGTGAAATAAGGTGGCAATGGTTGATGCACTTAGTAACCGGATCTATGCATGACACCCATGGGTATGATTCGCACAAAAAGGTGTTGAAAACTATCCACTAGGAAAGAAAGCTTGATCATTGAGTAACCAGGTTCATTCATGACACCCATGTTTGCAACTTGCGTCAAAAGATGTTCAAGTGGACTTCATATTAGTAGGTTGAGGTGTTGATAGACCGGGGTCATTCATGACACCCATGTTTGCGTCTCGCGTAAGTGAAGCACCAAGACAAGAAAAAAAAATAGAAAAAAAAAACAAAACAAAAAAAAATAGAAAAAAAAAAGAGTGTCGCATTTTATCTTCTTTATTGTGTCCCGCAAGTAATGACATTTCGGTAGAGAATTGGTGATATGGTGGTCAATGTCTATGAGCTTAGTGCATTTTGGATTGAGTTGAGAGTTGTACCTTAAAGTCTAAACACATGAGTGAAACACATATTTCTGATGAGGTTGGATGATGTCTACTTCTAAGCTTTGATCACTGGAATACATGCTATGATGTTTGTTTGCATGGTTTATGTTTTCACCTGATATGATGTTGATTTTTGATGAGGTTGAAACTTGAAGGGATTTCCTGTGGGATACATTGATTCATGTTCATTTTATCATTGCTTGAGGACAAGCAAAGGTTAAGTGTGGGGGAGTTCGATAGCATGCATTTAGGTATGCATAATAGATTGCATTTAGCTTAGTTAAGATGCATTTCATTGATGGTTTAAGCACGATTTGCATATTAGTTCTCTATGCTGTCGGAGTCGGAATCTACACGCTTTTATTGATTATTTCAGGTAATGGTGGATCCGAGGATGAGGCATGAGTTGATAACGCATTGGATGAGAATGTCTAGTTGATCGGAGAAGCTTACATGAAGATCTCAATAGGTCCTGAGAAGAAGAAGCGAACCTAAACGAAGAACAAGTCTGCAGAAGTTGTCGCCAGACATGCTGAACTTGTTTTGCACTTTCTGGAGGCCTCGGTTGTCCGATTGACTAATATGACCATGCGTTGGAAAGCTCTTTCAGAGAACTACAACTTTCCTGTTGACAAGAAGAGCGAATTCATGATTTATTTTCCGTGAAAAGCCCCTGGCTGCGGTCGCATAAACCTTGCGGCGCCCGCGGCCAATCAATTTGCAAAGGGTTAGAGGAAACAGTGTGCGGCGGGCGCAGCACCTATGCTGCGCCCGCAGCATTGGTCGTCAGCGTTAATTCTCAGCGTTTTGATTAATCAAAACCCTAGAACTTATTTATTTCTTTCATGGCCGACTTTGATGTTTTAAAAAGGCCAAGTTTTATGTTATTTTCATAACTTCTATTCTATTATATTCTTGAGACGCTTTAGAGATTTTGAGCGATGTCTTCCATGAGGAACTAAACTCATCTATTCTGCCTGCAATTTGAAGCTTTATTCGGATTGATTGTAAGTTTCTAATTCTCGTTCCTTGTTTCCTATATTTGAATGCTTCAACTTCTTTGTGCTTGATTGTTTATTGATTTGTTCTATCTTGTCTGGCCAACTTGTTAGATCAATTCAATTGCTAAGGTTTTGTAGATTCCTGGTTGTGAACCTTAACCTAAGTGGCAAACTTGTTCCTTTAGGACTGGTTGAACTAATTGAATGAGTAGGAAGTTGAATGTGTTGTTAAATGCTTTTTTAGGGACTGCAAATACCTTGGCTAATCTCTGAACTTAAAGCTATCAATTGGGTTAAATCCTTCTTTAGGGACTGTTCGATTGATAAGGGTTGCTAGGACTGGTTGGACTAGTAACTATATTAGGTCGGGACAAGGGCATTCATAGGAAACTTAATAGGGCGAGAAGAAGTTACAAGGATCGCTTCAATCCAATAAAGCGGAAAATTGTAGGTAGAATTGCTTCTCATAATTGTCTAAATCAAAATCATTTACTTTTGTTTGCTTCAATCCGCTTTGATAAAAGGCGAAACTTTTACACACTCAAAACCCCCTCTTTGGTTACTTGATTGGCACTTAAATCACACTTGAATAACGAATTTCCCTGTGGGATCGACCTCTTGCTTATTGCTATACTAGTTGTAAGTTTGAGTTTACTTTGACGGATCAACGACAGGTTTCCCCTCCGTCAATTTCGTAATAAGGGTTCTTAATTAGCTCCTTCAATTTCGCGTGTGTATGCTTTGCGGGCCGTTCATTGTGGACGAGCTCCAAAACAGCGCTCCTCAGGTGTTGACCTGCAATGAGGTTTCGACAGAGGTTGTTGTTTCTCGTAATATTGTTGGCAACCACATTGATGATGGTTTCGACTGTTGCTAAGGTATTTTATTCTCTCAGTTGATGGATGTTGATATGGATTTTTTTCATTTTCTGAATATTTATGGTTTTCTGATAAGATACCAAGTTAGAAGTGCTGCTATTTTGCAGATTGATACTGTTGTTTAGGATTTCATTTGAAACAAATGATAAGACCAATTTGTTTTACTTTTGTTTTACTTTTCTGATATGTCATGTCTATGACTTGAGATTGGAGTGCTAACTATGTTTGTTGCATTTACTTGAAGACAACCTTGATGAAATAGTGTTACTCATTGGTATCTTTTCTTTGTTGTGCAGCACCACTGCAGAAATTGTAGAGATATATTGTTTGATAAATGTTCACAAGGTAGAACTGGCCAAACTGCTGCTGAAAGTGCACTAACTGTTTGAGTTCAGTATCATATTATAGAATGACATCAGTCATAATTGAAAGTTCTTAATGTCTTCAATAAATATTTATATAAGCTTTTTAATCCTGGACATGCAAAAGTGACTCGATGGCTGAGCAATGCTACCAAAGAAGCAACTAACAGATTTACACTGTTGGTCTGCAATGAGGCATAAGGGACTCCTCAAGTGGAATTTTACTTGCATAGCATTATCCCTTTGTCATTTTCCATCTTCTATTGCATCAATTCTTCCTGCTAATGTTTTCATTTCACTCACTCCTTTGCATGCCAGTGTTTTCAATTTTCATATCCATCCTTTGCTTGGTCACCCAAAGGACATCTTTAATCACCAAAACCTAATGGGATGTAGACTCTTCTTATTCTTAGATTGAGCAATATGGTTGTCCTGATGTCCTAATTCCTTTAGTGTGATATTTTGGTCCATTCTTTGTGGTTGTACTGTGTCCTTTCTTTTTCCTTGGATCTGACCTGATTCATTATATTCCATTATGAACCTTATTGGGTGTTATGCTGTTTCCTACCTAGCAATTACAATTCTACTTTTTTGGAGTTTGATTTGGGCTTTGTATGTTTCTCCAGTCATGATTGTGTTATTGTATGTCAGTAACTATACATATTTTCTGATGACCTCTATTGTAAAGGCTCGGATTTTCAAATCCTAATTTTATCGGAAAAAGAGAATTATAAAGGAATTTAAATTGGATTTAAAACTCAATTAGTGGATTCCGACCGGAATATAATATTTGACGAACAATTTCCGTCCTTTTACCTCAAAAAATTCAAAATAATTATCGGATGATTATATTCTTGTCGATTTTAAAAATCTAATTGGTCGAGAAAACTAACATTCAAGGACTAATCACGGGATTCGAAATTCACGTATTCGGAATTTAATTCCGAGTATTGGTTAATCAATTCAACACATTACCCTCACCAACTTCCTCACCTCACCATACCTCTCCAAAAAGCATCCCTCTCCCCGTCATTCTTCACTCACATCACCCTCATCACCATCACTTTCACCAACTCCCTCTCCCTCCATTCCTTTGCTGACCATCACCACCATCGTCACTTTCACCATCACCACCACGCCTTCACCATCTCCACGTCTCCTCAACATCACCTTCCTCCATCGGCGCCGGTCCCGTTCACGGCACCACCAGCCTCCACCTCCGCATTCGTCGATGAGCAGCAGCAGGCCGAGGCACCTTTCCGACGTCTATCGCCGCCGCCCATGAACTCCCCAGCACCACCACCGAAGCCTCTTCCCCCGTTCGAGTGCGAACAATCTTCCGGTAAGTCGTTCTCCTTGGTTTCTGATCCAAATCACCCCCGAGCTCCTCCATCACACTCACCCATGTTCGGTGTAGGTCCGACGAGCCATCGCGAGCCTCCGATGACGCCCACAACTCCGATCGAGAGCTTCGAAGTCGCGAAACCCCCCGGTGAGCTTCCACCTCTCCTTCCTTTGTTTCGATTCAATTCCGTCCTTGGGCCGGGTTATGGGCGAGTGAGCGTGATCGAGGGCTGAGTGCGGGGCGTCGGGCGAGCTCGAGCGAGAGCCAAGAGCTGTGGGCGAGCGCAGCAGAGCACTAGAGCGGGGACGAGCGCAGGAGCAGGGCTAGCGACGAGTGTGAGTGCGAGTGTACGAGAGGGCGGTGCGAGGGAGTTGTGGGAGGGTGAGCGAGGTTAGGGGCGGAGCTGGGCGCAGGTCAACGCCGGCATAGAAGGCCGGGAGGAGATCGAGCTCGCCGGCGGGTCGAGGTCTCGATCAGGGCGGGGCGGGACAATTGAATTGGGAGAGATGGTTATGGTCCCACCTTTCTATTTTACATTAGTTTACATTATTTGTTTTGATTAAACCGGTTTGGGGATTTATAAGTATCGGTTCGGTTGGGTTTAAATGGGGTTGGTTCGGTTCGGATTTAACCGTTTACTTATTTAAATAATTAATGGTATTTAAAATAGAATATAATATTATTGGGGGTTAAAATATATTATTTGGACTTATATATTTTAAAAGTAATTTGAAAAAGAATTTCAAAGATCGGAAAGTAATCTAATAAATAAATATAAAAAGGAATTTAGCGAGTATTTTCAAGGGGTCAGAATTCTTAACTGTTTAATTCGAATTTGAAACAGTTTTGGAACTAACCTGGGAATTATACTTGTTAGATGACTAACTAGCATGATGATATGATCGTTTGACTAACGGTATGATATGTGTGACTAATAATATGACTTGTGGTGAATTATTATAAGAGATTAAATGTTGGATAATTAGGACAAGGTAATAGGATTTTATATCACACAAATTATGTCTTATGGTTTTGATGAACCGTTGAGGTATATGCGAAAATGATGTATAGGAACATGTGGAATTGGTTGAATGATTTATGAAAAACGATGTGGTCTTATGGAGCGGATGATGCGATGAAATGACTTTCATAATGTGTTACTTGTTCTATTGATTGAGGTGTGCTTGAGTACTTAATAGTTGGATGTAGACTTATGTATATTCCATTATGTACTAGGTGATACTCTGTGATTGTGACTACTGTGTGCTGGATTATTTTGTTGCCGACTTGCTAGCCAGGTAAGTACCTCCAGGGCTTACTCAGTAACCAGTACCTCCTGCTTGATGTGTCATATAGTATGTAGGTGTTGCATATGCATAAAAGCATGTCGTGTAGTATCATGCTTAGGACTTGCACTTGTGAATGAGCATTCTTATTCTGTATGCATTTGAATACAGAACGGTTGTTATCTGTGAGTCGTAGAGTCTTTGCTAGGGTCATAGGACAACCCAGCATCATCGGGTTTTCCTGTTAGAGTCCGATTGATTATATATTTATGGTGCGGCACGACCGAGCGTCCTACCTCGGCTGTGGTATGGGCATGAATGGTTGATTATACCTGGTTCGGCATGACCGTGCGTCCTACCTCGATTGTGTTATGGACATGTATGATGTAGTTGGAGATCCGGGATATGCCACTTGGCATTATTTGAGGATCCATTTAATCGTTTTCTATATATATATATACTATCAGCATGCTTGTGTGAGTTAAATTCCATCACTGCATTAGAGCATCCTTTATTCTTATGGCGGAGAGTGAGTGTTTGAAACCTGACTTCACCAGATTCATGCTTTTGAGATTTCTCCTTACTTATACTCTTTTTTGACCCAGCTCTGCCGTGGCGCCCGTTGTATCGTTTTTAGAACTTATGTCATTTGCATGAAAAAGGGTTTTTCCGCGTTGTAGACTTAGGACAGCTACAGGGGTTTACCTCGGGGTCTCCAACGGACCTTCCAGATTTGGGTGCGAAATCCTGCCTTAAACTACAAATCTTTGGTTTCAAACCTTCGATCTGTACTCGGAGCGCAAGATCCTAACGAGGGGTTTTATCCCTCGAAACGTAACTCGGGAATCATAATCCCGAGCAGTTACATCTATGAGTCTGCATTACCCCTATTTATATGTTTAGTTAATGTCTGTTATAGGGCAATCTGATTGTTGATCAGGATTTCATTGCAAACAAATGATAAACAAATGTGTTTCTCAGATTTGTGCTCAATTATGTGTTATTATGTTGGTCATTTGTAGATTTGATTCTTTGTGAATACAATTCATGTTTGAGTTATTTTAGTTTGTGATAAACTGTCAGATATAATTCTTTTGTAAATTTTATATGTTTTAGGTTAGATTGATATTATTTATTTGTCTTTCTCATTTTTTTTTATTATAGTATTTTCAAGACTCCAAAGTTGGACTACTACCCAGATGTTTATGCATACTCTTGGTATCCATTAAAAAAGGGATAGGTTATTAAGCATTGAATAACACTTTGTCCAACTTCGTCAAGGTAATTTCTACAAAATTTGATCTGAGATGCCATGTTTATTTCTTGATATTATAATTTAGTTGGATTATAATTTTCTCAATTATTTAGTAGAATATGGTATGTCTTTGTCATTAGGGATACTATGGTTTACTGACTCCTTCAAAATTGTCTTTGTCATTAGTAGAATATGGTATGTCTTTGTCATTAGGGATACCATGATTAGGGTTTTACCTATTGCGAGCTTGGTTTTTTGCAATCTGGTTTTTGCAATTGGTTGTTTCTTTTGTAGTTTTTAGGCAGTTTACAAGTTACTTTATTTGCTTAGTGGGTAGTTAATTTTTTATAACTTCCTCTGCCCATTAATCGAGTATAAAACCTGTCATCTTGCTGCTGGCTTTCTTACATTTTTCTCTATGCCTGAATTTGAGTAAACTTGCATCCTTCTGATGTCATCCTTTTTCTATATGCATCTCATATCTTGAGCATAATTGTTTGAATTTTTCCTCTCTATATAACACCTCATTAACAATTATCAACTATGGTTGTTTTGCCCACTTCTTGAATTTTGTAATATCTATGGGCTTTACCTGTTATGAGCTTGGTTTTTTGCCATCCGGATGTTAGGGTTTTTGGAGTATTTTTCAAAACCACCTCAGATTGTCCATACATAACTACCTCAGCTTACCCACTCCTCCACTTCTTTTTTAGGCAGTTTCTGAGATGCTTTTTTTTTTTTTGCTTAGTGGGTAGTTTTTTTTTATAACTTCCTATGTCTTGTAATCCAGTATAAATAACGGTAGTTTTTTTTATTACCTATTTGGTTTCAATTTCTGCAACTTCACCTCCATTCTGGTCGGCCTCTTCACTCATAAGTTTTACATTCTTCATTATATTTTTTGCAGCTCGGTTCTTCTACTGTTGTCTTATATCAATTGCTTCTTTTGTAGGTGAACAATGGTGCCCCCTCATGCGATATACGAAGGCTATCATTTCTGTTGTGGAGATTTCTTTATCGGAGTCACATGTTGTTATCTTCACCCCCTCAGTCAGAGTCATATTTTTGTTTCATATTACAAGGAAGATGAAGAGGGGGGACATGAATCTCGTTGTGCATTTCCTTGGTCTGGAGAGTCAATTAGTGTGTCTTTTGTTGTGTACATGTTGACTTCAGCACATGTCCCTTCGTGTCTTCAAACGCTTTATGTTGTTGATCAAATCTACAACTACATAAACGAGTGTATTCTCACGGAGGGGCACAACATCCTGGTAAGTGTAGTCCCCAATATTGATGTAACTTTAACCACTGTTGTTCGTGCTGATGATGTTCCCCCTCTTGATGACGACCCTTACTACTCGGAGGACATGGAAGCATTGATTGATATAGAGCTTTCGTATGCTTCTACCTTCAATTATTCTGAATTTTTATTGTTATATATATTTTATTTTAGTATCCCTTGTGTGTTTGCTTTTTACCTAATCGTTTTTTATTGTTTTTTTTTCCAAATTAGGGATTCCATTCCTATGGTTGTTCGAGATTATGTACCTCGCAACCAACCAACTTCCATCAGTGGAGTTACTTCGCTCGACATCGGACGGTTTTGCACTTCCGTTGGGGAACACTGTGTTATCTGTCTTGAAGGGGTTGATGGTTCTTTAACATTAACGAAAATGTCTTGCTTACACCTTTTCCATCCCGAGTGTATCTGCACATGTCTTCAACATCAACATTCCTGCCTGATATGCTGGTTTAGCATGCCCTTAGAAGACAATGTCGGAGCATGATCTTCCCCACTCCTAATGTTATATGTAGAACTTCCGAGGATGAAATGCATGTTCATAACTTTACATATTGTAACTATAATCCAACATTAAATATATGTTTCTCTTTTTTGCAAATTAATGTATCCTTAAGTGGTTTTTCTACTTTATTTACCTTGGTCATTTTCGATCATCTTCATCTTATGACCTCTGACTTTTACGGATAGTTCCTCTTACTTGTAAATATATGAAAACACATTAACTTGAGTAATAGAAACAACAAGCAAACACATTAATGAACCTAGGATAACCTAACAATGATACACCAAGCAAAACAAAAGCAATCATTTACTTGAGTAATAGATGTCAAGTGACATGAAGACCTCTTCAAATCTATAATAGTTGTACCCTTTCAAATAGTTTAATGATGGAAAACAACTCTACAATTGTAAAATTTTATAAATAAAATCAGTAATATTCAAATGTGAATTCACGGTTGATTTGAGATAAATGTCTCATATTTTATAATACAACCAGATTTCATATAGCTTTAGCAATGACAAGCAAAAATATTACAACCTTGTGGAGGATTATATAATGTACACTTAAATCAATTCCAAATACCTATTTTTTTGTTTTGTTTTTATTTTTTCATTTTAAAAATAAAAATTTATAAGCCACTTTGGATATATCAATTTTTTACATATTAATCAATGTCTCATATTTTATAATACAACCAGATTTCATATAGCTTTAGCAATGACAAGCAAAAATATTACAACCTTGTGGAGGATTATATATTGTACACTTAACTCAATTCCAAGTACCTATTTTTTCGTTTTGTTTTTATTTTTTCATTTAAAAAAGAAAAATTTATAAGCCACTTTGGATATATCAATTTTTTACATATTCATCAGGGCCTTTGGAGATAAGACGAACTAATTTGATATCAATGTGATAAGTCTAAATAATTTGATATTTTCTCAATATTTCTAACTGAAATCTCAATGTTTATCCCGTTACATAATTTATAATTGTAAATGAAAATAAAGGTAAATAAATTAAAATTTTAAAATGTCATTTAGGGTAAATCTCAATGGTTATACACTTATATAATGGAAAAGCATACCTTTTTCACATTTAACCAATTGATGAGCCACTTTGGAGATAACAGTAACTGCTTTGATATATATTTTTTGAATTTTTTTTATTGTTTTTACTTATAAAAAATTAATTTTAATTTTAAAATTTAACTGTAAATAAATCTAATTAAATTCCTTTGGATATAACACTAACTAATTTGATATCAATTTTAACAAATTTGATATGAATTGTTTTACAATTTTTTTTTCCTTTTTTGTACTATTGTTACCTTTAAAAAAAAAATTATGAGCCACTGTGGAGATAACACTAACTCCTTTGATATATTTTTTTTTGAATTTTTTTAAATATTTTTACTTATGAAAACACAATGTAAATTTTAAATGTTAACTGTAAATATACTAATTAAATTCCTTTGGAGATAACACTAACTAATTTGATATCAATTTAAAAAAAATTTGATATGAATTGTTTTACAATATTTTTTCGTTGTTTTTAATATTGTTACCTTGAAAAAATCAATTGATGAGCCACTTTGGAGATAACACTAACTACTTTATTATCTATTATTGGATTTTTTTTTATATTTTTACTTATACAAAAACAATTTAAATTTTAAATTTTATCTGTAAATAAATCTAATTAAATTATAAATTTAAATAATAAATTTAAATTGTGTTGTACGGTAAATTCTTCCCCACTTCATTCTTAACCACCCCATTCCACCACCTTGCCCAGCTACTTTTATAACCGTTTAGTTTCTCTGCAATTGCAAATCCTTCTCTACCGTTCCTGGTATCTTTCTCTGCACTTGGAGAATTCACATAAACGTTTGATCATTGAGGTTGTCTACTTGCTACTTGAGTGTTTTTGTAATTGTCAGGCACTCTAATCTTTATGGATTCCTTGTATTCTAACCTCTTATTTGGATTGTTGCAGCTTATGCTCTCTAACTTTCGTCTTTTTGGACATCGTTTGCGCAAGTTTGTCTGCTTCCATCCAATTTTCAGGTTTCCTAATTGTTAATTTCCTTTCTATATTTAATTGCTATTTCCCGTTACCTGTATACTCTATAGGTTTCAAATGGTTGATCCAGTTCATACCATCAAAGACTTGGATGATTCAACTGACAAGGTTTGGTCAGTTCAAGGAAGAATCACTGTGTTGCGGACAACATCGTTTCGAAATTCTCGAGAGGTTGATGGAATTCAATTTGTTATGATGGACGAAATGGTATTGTGCCTATTTCACTAGAGTGCTTTCATGTTATGGTCACTCTCCTTGATTTCTTAGTATTGTCATTCATATCTTCCCTTTGTAACTCAATATTTATAGTATCCTTTTGCTTTCCACAGGGTGATACCATACAAGGTTTTGTTGTCAAGAAATATGTCAGTAAATGGCTTCCTGTTCTAAAAGAGGGAGGGCTCTTTCTCTTGAAAAATTTCATGCTGACTGAAAATAAGGACTCTATTAGATTTGCTAATCACCAGTATAAGTTATTTTTCACTTATAAGACCATGGTTTCCCTAGCCAAAGATCTGAACATCCCATTGCATGGTTTTAATTTCGTCAATTTTAGTGACATCAAGTGCAGTGTATTTGATCAGGATTGTGTAGTTGGTATGTGTCTCCTATTCTGATTGTAGTTTTGACATTTGAAATTTGTACTGACTTTTATTCCATAAGTATCAATCTAACTGCATGGTTCTGTACTGTAGATGTGATTGGATACATATCCAAGTTTAATGAGCTAGAAGTTGAATCCCAAGGTTCCGTTCGTACTGCGAAGATTGATTTCTTCATCCAAAATGCTGAGTACGTTTGTTTTCACTATGTTAATATTCTGTTTATAGAATTCTTTCGTTATTTGAGTGTATTATCCATAACCTATTTTATTTGACTACCAAATATAACACTATTCGATGCACACTCTGGAACAAGTTCGCCCATCAATTGCATGATCATTTGACTCGTGTAGGAGAAGAAAAGGTTTTTATAATCATACAATTTGCAAAGGTCAAGAGATTTGGAGGTGAATTATTATCCATTATGTTTTTGTGTTATGTCTAACCAAATTGTTGAAAATTCAAAGCATGCCTTTAACATGTGTTGTTTCTGTTTTTCTTGTAGGTGGTTTCATCTTGAACAATGCTTCCGT
Source organism: Persicaria maculosa (assembly GCA_963922045.1). Classification (NCBI taxonomy): domain Eukaryota; kingdom Viridiplantae; phylum Streptophyta; class Magnoliopsida; order Caryophyllales; family Polygonaceae; genus Persicaria; species Persicaria maculosa. The sequence continues at coordinate 44,790,274 of OY998255.1, forward strand.
TGGAACTAGACTCTATTTTGATCAAACCTTACTAGAGATTGTTAGCTTCAAAGAGAGGCATGAAAGTTACATGTTTTTTTTAATCCTTTTTGTTCTTGATTTTATATATTCATTATTATCTATTGATTGCTTACTCTTTCTGCTAATATTTGTATCGAAAGATGGAGTGAAGGAAATGCAGATGTGTCGCAAAATTCTCCTACTGAAGATTTGTCTCAACCATTGAGTCGGGATGATTTCTCTCTTACTCCAAAAAAATGTGTCCAATACTTGTACCAAGTCACAGAGGTTTGTATCTTGTATTTTGTTTTTATGCAGGTAGTCAATCTGATTGTATGATTTCAGGGATGTCTATTTATGTCTGTTTTGTTGTTTTATTGTTGGGAACAACCATTTGAGGTTATTATTGTTGGTCACATCGAACGAATCCGCGATGATGTGGAATGGTGGTACAATGGTTGCAAGATTTGCAACAAAAAGGTCATATACGAGAATGCTGAGTTCAAGTGTAGGAGTTGTGCTATTCGCGTCAAGTATCCCTCCCAAAAGTAGGCTTAAATTTTTATTTTTTTTTGTGATTTAATTGGACATGTCAGTCATTTTATATTGATGTTGCACTATTTAAGACGTTCTTACAAGTATTTCTATATGCTCATGTAGCTTTTTACTACAAGTTATAGTCACTGATAGCACTGGGTCTGTAACTGTGGCGCTATTTAATCGAGAAGTCCTGCAACTGATTAACAAGTATGTGTCGACTCTGCGCCGTGAAATGCTGAAGGTGAGACCCCGTTTATCCTATTTGTGTGTAGTCACTGTGGTTTTTGGTGTATATCTCTTTCTAATTCTGTAATTTGTAAATTATCTGGACTGGCTGCATTGTAGAGCGATTCAACAGATGCATATCCTTCTGACTTCAATCAGATTCTCTCTCGCAAGTTTGGTTTTGTTGTTCAAGTGAAACCATTCAATCTTAGGAAACCAGATGAGGCTTATAAAGTGAAAAGACTTATCGAGGATGCATGCTTGATTAAGTAGTTAGAAGGTCAACCAATTTACAATGATGTAAGTATTTTACCGTTATTGTAACATATTGACACTTACTACATATACTACCAAGTACTCACATTTACGAGTGTTGATTGTCATAGGATGCTGGCCCTCATGTTATTTTTGTTCAAGTTGAGGATCCGTCCAGTGATTCCTCGACTGTTCTACTCACCCTAACCAAGCGATCCCATGATTACGAAGATGATCACAGTTGCTCTACGAGTGGTGAATCTCAGGGCTCATCCTCCAAGAAGGATGTTGTAAAACTTGAGAAGGATGTCTGAATACTATCATTCCATCAAGGAGTTCCAAAAAGTGTTGTTTTTTTATGTCTGATGTGACAGTTTGAAAGTTTGCATTTTCAGTAATGTTTTGCCATTTTCATTCCGCACCAACATTTTAACTTTATATTTAGTTCGGATGTCAAGTTTATGGATTTCCTCTTTGCTCGAACTCAAGAGTGTATCTCATTTACATATGTCATAGTTTCATACATGTTCATATAGGTAGATATATTGAGTCAAATATATGCTTTTGCTTTACTATGGATTTACATATTTTGTTGTCTTATCGATTTGCATATTTTGATATGCAAATATGTGTTGCAAATTCAGATTATGGTACAGATTCATAAATGTAGATATTCATTTATTAAATGTTGAGAAACATTTGTGAAGCAGTTTACTGATGGAAAACATAACTATAAATGTTATATTTTGTAACAATTTGATATCAAAGTTATAAGACTAACTAATTTGATATTTTCGTAATATTTCTACCTGAAATCTCAATGTTTATCCTCTTACATAATTTAAAATTGTCAAACATTTTTATAATTCGAAGTCACAGGTGAATTGAGAGTAATATTACAGATTTCAAAATCACTATGTTAAATTTTGACTTTAACATAGTGATTTAGATATAGTCATGTCCTGTTGAATTCAATATTTCTTCCAGTCAGATTTTAAATTTGACTTTAAAACAGTCAGATTATTCTCACCTTTTCAAACTTATTGATTTTATCAAATCCGGGTGATTTTTCAAATCAAATCAGGTTTTGAATATGACTGCTTTATAAGAAAAAATCTTAGATATATCTGGCTGAGTTAAATTTGACTGTTTTATTAGACAAATATGAGATAAAGAAAACTATAAATGTAACATTTTATAAGAAAATTCTGATTGTTTTAATATATGTAAAATTTTACATTCGTAATAATGTAAAATTTTGTATGACTGATTTTTCTTCAAATATCATATTGTTTTACAGTCATATAGGTAGATATTCATCTGATTGTTTTATAAAATTTGAATGTTTTATCAAATCTGAAGCCATATTTGATAAAACTGTCAGATTTTATACAACTGACAGATTAAGCTTTATATATTTGATACCCTTATAATGATTTAATGGAAATATAGACCTTTTTTACATATAACCAAAATCAGTTTTATTAGGATAGCTTTTGAAATGACCGAAATAAATCCCCCATAGTGTTGATAAAAATCTGTTATAAACTTAAATAAATTAATTTTGTTTTAATATTTTTTCCTTTTTCTCTATGTCAGTTGCTTATATAGTGGGTGGGAGGTAACTGTTTTTTTTAAGGACGGGAATTTACTGATATAGTGTGGTGTGTTCTAGAGATCACTTTCTTTTGCTCTTGGAAGCAGTTACAAATTCAGACAAACTAGATTCCCTCCTTCCACGATTTTACCTGGATCTGGTAGGTTGCCATGGTGGGTTCTTCCATCAGTTAAATTTCGGTCGTTATTCAGTAATTTGGTTATGCGAAAATGGACTGATTTTCCTGTGCTTACTCTGTTTCCTTGCTTGCTGTTTCTTTTGAACTCCGTCCTGTCTAAAAGCTCTGTAATTTCGAATCTGGCATTTAATCTCTGGAATGGTACTGCATTACTGGATGTTTTGAGAGTTAGATTTACTAAATTCTACTGCTGCTATATCGAATAATTAAGCTCTAAGGTAAATTTGGATATCTTCAAAACAATGTTTTCATGTTTTAGTGGAACAATATATTGTTGTTCTAAACACCTATGTTATTTACAATTCGTTCTTAATAGAGGTTGGTATAAGATATTTCACTTAAAAACACATATGTCATAGGTACCAACTGGTCCGGTTTAGTGGAGAGGAAGCAAATTTCAAAGAATGGATGACAAATTGGCAAGGGCTGCAGAAAATAGGTTGAACAGAATGCATGCATTAAGGCTCAAACGAGCACGAATAGAAAGTACTGAAGGTCATCTTTATATATCTGTTTATTCCATGTCCTCTTAAAGTTATCCATATTATGCTAGAGCTGATATAGTCAATCATATATGTTTTGTAGTTGCTCAACCATCAAGATTGACTGATCCAACGGTTACCAGACATGTTTTAAGTGACATTACCAATAGTAAGTCTCCATTCAGTTGTTCGCCCTTACTTACTTATGTTTCCTTTGTATCTGACATATTGAATTCATTAAACTAATAATATCATTATCGTGCTAATTGTCCACTAAACAGCGTATACTGGTAGGAGTAGTAGTTCAGTGGTTTCAACTCAAACCAATATGGGTGATGTTAGTACCATTTCGTCCCCAATGACAAACTTTGAGTCACCGTCAACTATGCATTCCTTGGAAGATATCAACTTTACTTTGTCGACACCTGAGGATTCCTTGACAGGTAACTTTTATTTGTATTGGTGCAGTTGTATATACTTTTACTACTCCATACTTAATATAGCTACATGAAATAACCGATTGTATAATTTATTGTCCTCCTATTATTTCAGTTGCCAAACGCGCACGTCAGGCAGCCAGTAGATTGAAGAGGATGAATGTATTGAGGGAAAAAAGAAGTAGATTGTACAATTCCAAAGATGGGGCTAATCATAGAAGGTCGAGTGCTCGATCAACAAACAGCCAACCCTTGGATCACATTTTGAGTTGTATGTCTCTTTTACCCTGATTGCTTCCAAGCAACATATTTTCATATGCTTGTCTCTTGCACAATTTCTACTTTGACATGGTAGTCACATATTTCCTACACAACGACAACCTCTTCTACAGTAACAAGCATGCACTTACCGTTTACTGTGCCGACAAATAATTGCGGTGCAAGTACCTCTCGGACACCTGGCACTCCTACTATGGGTAATTATATATCTGAATTATAGTAATCATAATGTATATACACTAGAATGCTTTGTAACCTAACTTTATACATATATGCAAATTTTTTATCTTGCAGCCGATTATATTGAAACTCCTAATTCCTCGCATGCCCCGGGTACAGTTAACGATTCAGGTTATACTCAGTGTAAATGTGACATGTCGTCCATTGGTAACATTGTCCCTTTTATGCAATCAGTCATTTCTAATCCATCTATTATATATTGATGACGTTGTTAATTAGGTGGTGAAGATGATGGTTCAGATACGTGTTCCGCATCCATCACTGGTACATCCGCCTCCTTTCATCCCAGACCGAGAAAAAACCGATGTATTTTCAAGGTTCTGATATTTACTTTTTTTTCCCTGTACTATGTAATTTTGTCTTCAGGAGAATACTTTGATATTGGTGATCCCATCTACACTTGTGAATTTTAAGGAGCTAAAATGTGGTATGAAGAAAGATCGGTTAAATCCAAGGAATCAGCAGCACCGACATTTTCTATATGTTGTCAGAAAGGGAAAGTGGAATTGCCTCTTATGCCAACGCCTCCAACACTATTATATAATCTTTTGTTTAATATTGATCCGAGGAGTCAACATTTTCTTCAAAATATCAGAGCGTACAACATGATGTTTGCCTTTACTTCATTAGGCGGACAACTTTCTCCTCCGGGGGGCGGTCCAGGACCTTATATTTTTCGGATGGTGGGTCAGAAATATCATCTAATCGGAAGTTTGCTCCCGCTTGAAGGTTACTCTCTTAAGTTTTCACAGTTGTATATCTATGATACTAATCACGAAGAAGACAATCGGATCCATGCGTACAGTAAGGTTTTGCGCATTATTTATCATTATGTCCAAAGAGTGGTTGTAGTGTTGATTGAATTTTTTTTTTTAGTGGCAGGTCTCGGATATCAAAATCATTTGATCCAATTCTTGTCCGTGAACTCAAAAATATGCTTGATGAGCATAATCAATTGGTCAAAATCTATAGATTAGCAAGAGAGTGTTTCTCTTTACCCGAGACCCCCAATGTTCATTTGAAGCTCGTGGGAACTCGGAGAAAGGATACTCGCCGCTATAATTTGCCAAGTGCATCAGAAGTGGCTGCTCTTATTGTTGAAGATCTTGATGATGGTTATGGACCAAGAGATATTATGATACAGACTAGAGATCGGAGACTTAAGCGTATTAGTGAACTGCATCCGTAATACCTTGGTCTTCAATATCCTTTGATACATCCTTACGGAGAAGATAACTTTACTCCATTTATCATGTTCTCGGATGAAATTGGAGACCCTGCAGCGGCGAGGTCCACTATCAGTATGCGTGAGTTTTTTGCCTATAGGATCCAACAGAGGGATTCCAAAGTTTCAACAATATTGGCATCTAAGGAGTTGGCTCAAATGTATGTTGTTGATGGGTTCACAATTATCGAGTCAAGTCGACTAAACTTTCATAAAAAACAATCAGAATAATTACAGGGCAGCCAATTTTAGTGATCTAAAATGATCGGCTGCGGAAGGTACGGCCTCTTCTTCGTCGATAGGGAAGCGTATAAAATTGCCTGCTTCATTCACCGGTGGTGCGAGGTATCTGCAGAATAATTATAGGGATGCTATGGCCATTTGCAAGCACTTTGGCCCGCCTGATTTGTTCATTACATTCACGTGCAATCCCAAATGGCCGGAGCTTGCTAGATTGGCTACATCTCATGGTGGAGCTTTATCTGATATTCCTCTCTGAGTTTCTTGAATTTTCAAAGTGAAGTTGGATGAGATGTTACAAGATTTCAAAGAGGGAAATATTTTCGGGGAGATTTGTGCAAGTATGCATTTCTAACCTTTATTCCTTTTTGACTATTTTTTATAGTGTTAATCTAATCTTCCAAATACTTATATTGATGCGTATTAGATTGAAGTGTACATTACGTCCATGGGTTTTTATAGAAATTTCACGACACTAAAGATTTTGATATATAGTTCTATAGGTAGATATTGATTTATTAAAAGGTAAGATAAATCTGTCAAACAGTTAAGTGATTGTAAAGCCTGACATGATGTATTTTATGTACAGTCCTATTGAGCTTGTGCACATTCCTTATAAGATAATGAAATTCTTCCTCTCTGACCTATTACTAATGTATTTTAGTATCTGATTGATGTATATATTTTTTCATATAGTGATCTATACCATAGAGTTTCAAAAGCGCGGCCTTCCACATGCACATATTGTGTTATTTTTGGATCCTGAATCAAAGATTGCTTCGGTTGAAGATATTGATCGTCTCATATCTGCTAAGATCCCTGACCCAGAGAATGATAAAGCCTTACATGATGCAGTTCGTGAGCTGATGATACATGGGCCTTGTGGAGCTTATAATAACAGAGCGTCGTGTATGTCGAACATGAGGTGTGGAAAGAATTACCCAAGAAAGTTTGCTGAAACCTCCAACATTGATACAGATGGTTATTCTGTATATCGAAGACGAGATAATGGCAGGATAATTGAAATTAGCGGTAATGCAATTGACAATAGATTTGTTGTTTCATACAACTAGGATCTCCTTTTAAAGTATAGAGCTCATATCAATGTTGAAGCAAGTAACCAGTATGGATCTGTCAAGTATTTGTTCAAATATATCAGCAAAGGGAATGATCGGATCACTGTAGTAGTTACTACAGGCTCAGATGGCAACAATGTGGTTGATGAGATACAAGCTCAATATGACTGTATATACATTTGTCCTCCGGAAGCTGTTTGGAGAATTTTGGGATTTGATATTCATGGTCATACGCCTGTTGTTGAGAGATTACCTTTTCACTTGGAAGGTGGGCATAGCGTGGTGTATGCGGATGGTGTCCCTATTGAAGGTGTTGTGAATAAATCAGGTAATGATTCTTCAAAATTCATGGCGTGGATGAAATGTAATCAGTCCAATTCTTTCGCCCGAGGTCTAAGATACATTGATTTTCTGATGCATTTTGTTTGGAAGCAAAGAAAGAGGATGTGGACACCACGGGTACGTGGGTTTGCTGTCGGGCGGATGCATTATGTTCCTCCTGGATGTGGTGAGGTGTATTACCTCAGGATGTTGTTGAATGATGTTAAAGGGCCAAGGAGTTACAAAGAGATTCGAACGGTTGATAACATTGTTTATCTTACATTTAGAGATGCGTGTTATGCCCTTGGTTTGTTAGATTATGAAAAAGACTTCATTGATGGGATTATAGAAGCAAGAGAATGGGGATCTCCACGCTATCTTAGACATTTGTTTGTGATGCTTCTGTTATCTTCAACTTTGTGTGCACCTGAGGTAGTGTTTGACAAAACTTGGAATCTGTTGGGAGATGACATCCTGTATAACCAACGGAATCTTTTGAACATTCCAGGTACAAATTTGCTTATTTGCAGTATTATTTATTCATTTTATCGTTCGTGAAATCTTATGTATTTGAATCTCTTCGATCTACAATATTCCTAGCAAACTCATTCCATGTGTATTATGATGTTATCTTGTTTATACGTAATATTCAATATTTTTTACTTGTATAAACAACCTTTAAGATTGTAACGGCCCAAAATTATGATTTTCGGGTTACGTTTCAAGGGATAAAACCCCTTGTTCGGATCTTGCAATTCAGGTACGGGTCGAGGTTTCAAGCCTCAAAAGACTATCTTTTTAAAGCGGGGATTTCGAACCCCAAATAAATCGGAGGGCCGTTGGGTACCCTCAACCTGTCTTATAGACTAAGTCGCAGAAATTTATTTAAGAGAAACGACGAAAACGAAAAGAAGGTACAACTTGCCACGGAGAAGCCGGGTCAAAACAAGAAAACTATGGTAAATACGAGTATCCAAGTTACCCAAGTTAAACCATTCCGGAATGGCTCTCACCGGAAAGGACTCGTGGGTAGTACCCATAGGTCCCCGGTTCGAACCTCGGAATGGCCGCTCTTTATTTACCAATTCAAAGTTACTCAAGTTTAAGTTTAGATGTCAGTCTTTCATTCCAATAATCGCCAAAAGGGAACCCCGTCATATAGACACCGAGCAGTCAAAATCTGCATAAAATACCTTCAAAAGAAGAATGGGGAAATGAGTCAGATCGAGCCACTCATGCGGGACCGGCAGTCCTCGCTGAGGCCACATAGTATGTGCTATACCTAATAAAGATGCTCTAATGCAGTACGAAAGTTAAACACACTAGCATGCTCCTAGTTCATATATATACGGAAAGACAATTAAAGGCGCCCACAGAATACCAACTGGCATGTCCCTCTCCTACCTCTTCACCCCTTCCCGTTATTGTAGAGATTGGCTAGTTCGGGCTATAGCATAGCAATTTCCTCGTGGTGGTGCACAAACCACGGCATAATCATATCATATCATCTCATCGATTGCTCGATGGTGCTGGGCTATCATATCATGCTCATATCGACTCGATTGACTCAAGGCAAACCCGATGGGACTGGGCTACCTCATGACCCTAGCAAAGACTCTAGGACTTCACAGATAACGACCGTTCTCTTTTCAAACGTATAAAGTAAGTAGATGCTCATTCAATTAGTGCAACCTAAACATGATACTACATGTTCATGCTTTTATGAATATGCAACACCTAACATAAAATGCAACAACAGACATGAATGTCCAACCTGAGTAAGCCTCATAGGTAACTTACCTGAAATGCCGAACAACAAAAGATAACGCAAGCAGAGTCCAACAAGCAACAATCACCTAACAAATATACAGATATGCATAAGTCTATCTAAATCACACAAGGCGCCCCTAACTATCACACATAACTTCACATATCTCATTTTCGATCATTCCGTTTTATCTCATCATATATCATTCCATGTTCATATCATCTCAATATCTCATCCATCATCTCATATCTTATTTAAAATCCACAAAATTCTCAAGCAAGATTCAACAATAAATTCACCGAGTTGAAACAAGTAAATCATTTTCTCAAAGTTTTCCAAACTCTTGAATCTCAAGTTAAGTCAACTCATATTTAAAACAACTTCTCAAATCATACTTGTCCAAATCAAGAGGAAGTATCAAATTTTCTAAGTCAGCCCAAAATCTTGTTTTTATCAAACTATTCCGTCATTTTGGTTTTCAATCAATAAATTATTTCCGACATATTTTTGGAACTTGAAAACCCTTTTAAATATTACTTTTCAACAATATATAACTAACGTAACACCTCAAAACAAATCCCTTTTCAAAATCCCTATTTAAATCCAAAATTAACAAATCCAAAACCATTTACAAACACATCTAATAACATACTCCAAATAATAATTATAATATAAGAATTCACCAAAATCAATCCATTTTAATAACCCATATTTATAAAACATTAACACTCAATTACTTTACCATTGCTAAATCATATATTAAAACACCACATAATAAAAAGTATTTCACATAATATCACTTTTAAAACAACTTAAAATAAATAATAATTTTCAGAATAATTTATATAATGCATAACATATAGAACGAACTTATAATAGGTGAACAATACATAACAATTATATAACAATAACCGACTAACCCAATAGCCCAACAGAAAACAGGCCCAAGCCCCATGGAAGAAACTGAATCCGATCCCAACAATAAGGAAAGAAAGGGAAGAGGATCCGGCCCTGAATTAGCCCAACCCGGTTACCCCTCTCAAAACACAACCCGGAAGAAAGGAGGAAGGAGCCCGGTTGAGATAGCCCAAATCCGAGCCCACACTCGGGAAATTAGGCCCAATGTCTGTCTCCTTCCCCAATTCACAAACAGAGCTCAGAACAACGATGATGGAAACGGGGAAGGAGAAGACAAGTTCAGACCCTCTCCGGCGGCTTTGCAACAAGACCCACCCCCTCTTCGACCAGTTAAAATGATAGGAACAAGGAAGCACACAGAAATCGAAACAAGGGAAGAAGGAGGGTTCGAACCTCACCGAGAGTCCTTGATCTCGCTGAAAAACTCGCCAGAGGAACGATTCGGCTTCGTCGAAGGCGGCGTCGGCATGTTCTTGGCCTCAAACGAACGAGAGAGGGTTAAGGGTGGACCTTTACTCGATTTAAGGACAAAAGGAAGTGAAACGGTTCCTTACCTCTTGAAATCGGAAAAATAGGGAAGGAAGGGAGGAAACGGGCGACTCCGGTGGCTGCTGCTGGGTGGCTTCCTTGGCTTCGATAGGGAAGAAAAAGGAGATGGATATGGCGGTTCTGGCGTCTAACGAGGAGGAGCTGTAGTGGTGTGGTGGTGATGGGTTCTTCTGCTGCTCTCGGCGTTGCCCAGGGGTTGCGCTCAGGAGGGCTCGGGAGCGCTTGGAGATGCAGCTCTGGTGGCGACAGAGGTTGTTGGAGGTGGCGTTCACTGGTAGCGGAGGGAGGTGGCTTCAATTCTGAAAAATAGAACAAGGGAGAGGGGTGTATTGTTTTGTGGGTTTTGATATTTGAGAGTGAAATCAGGTAGAGATAGAGGGAATCAAATTATGAATGGAAATCAAACAAAGTCAGGAGGGGGACTGGGTTATGTATTGGTGTGGGGATTCGTCTGGCTAATTGCCAATGAGGAAGGGTGAAAGAAAAGGGGGAAAAGATAAGAGTAGGGGGTGTTGGCCTTAATCTGGAAAACAAACAAGGCAAAGGAGAGGGGCTTCCTTTGTGTGTGCACTATTGAGGGGGAAGAAGACAAGAGGGAGCTGGGGTGAGCAGCGAGAGAGCAGAGCGGAGAGAGAGATGGGAAAAGAGAAAAGAGAAAAGAAATTAAAGTGGTCCCAAAAAGATATTTTGAATACCCGAACAAATATCCCAAAACTCGCTATCTGACCTTATCCGACCCAACTCAAAAACATTTTCAAATTTTCAATTCCGAATTTAATAAAGAACTCCAAATACTATCTTAAATTTTGCAATATGTAAGCGGGATAAAGCATATTTTAAATTTTCAACTAAATAATGTCGGAACTCGTTTTGAAATATTTATAATGAAACCAATAGCTCAAGGACGGAAATTCCCAACCTCTCAAATCTTAAAAATTGGAATAATTATAAATCACTATTTTAATAATTTAATATTCTAAAATTTTCTCGGTCTTTACAAAGGTAACACCAACAAATGTATCTTGCAGATTTGGAACTTACTGAAGAACAAATCAAAGACTATACTTTACTGGAAATTCATAGGTTGCTCGAATCCAATGGAAGTAGTCTGGCCCACTTTCCGACTATGCATGTGTTGGATGAAGCTCTCGTAACCAGAGGGTGTAACATCCTCATTCAGAATGAGCTCAGGTATGATCAGGATGAATTGGCTGATGAGCACAGGGATCTTATATTGCAATTCACATATGAACAGCGGGGAGTGTATGAAGATATAATGGGGACTGTTTCGGATAATGCGGGTGGATTTTTTTCGTCTATGGCTATGGAGGTACCGGAAAAACCTATTTATGGCGAGCGTTATCTGCTGCGATTCGGTCTCAAGGTCAGATTGTGGTAAATGTGGCGTCTAGTGGGATTGCAACTCTTCTCATTCCAGGTGGGACAACAGCTCATTCTAGATTTTCTATCCCATTGCATCCGGATGAGTATTCAGTATGCAATATTGAGCGGGGCACACCAAGGGCGGATCTTTTGAAACAAACTCAACTCATCATTTGGGAAGAAGCACCAATGATGAAAAAGTTCTGTTTTGAGGCTTTAGACCGTACCCTCAGAGATGTCATGGAATCGGATTTGCCTTTTGGTGGAAAGGTTGTCGTGTTGGGTGGAGACTTTCGGCAAATATTACCAATTATTACAAAAGGTAGTCGTCAAGATATAGTCTCGGCCACTATAAATGCTTCTTACTTATGGAACCATTATAAGGTAATTCTCTAACACCTGTGTAAGTATTCTCCTACTTTAGCCTATAAATCTGTTAGCTGATTTTGACCCAGTTATTTTCACTACACTGGCTGTGGTCATGTAATTCAAACAGTGGTGTGCTTATCTTTGTTTATCTTATCTTATGTCTTCAGCTATGTTTATAATTGTAACAAACAATGTCATTAATCTATGTAGGTTCTAAAATTAACAAAAAAATATGTGGCTTCAAATGGGTGCTACAGCTACTGTAGCGGAAGAGACCAAGCAGTTTGCTGAATGGATTTTGCGTGACGGGGATGGTATTGAAGGACCGCCAAATGATGGTGAAGCGGTTATCGATATTCTCTCCGACCTCCTCATCACTGAATCAGACGACCCTTTTGCATCTATTGTGGATACAATCTATCCATCGCTGGTAGAGAATCTATTTTACTCAACTTATTTGCACAAGCGAGCTGTTTTAGCCCCTACTCATGATTCGGTGGGAAAGGTCAATGATTACGTCTTATCTTTAATTCTCGGGGAGGAAAGGGTTTACCTGAGTTGTGATAGTCTTTGTGCCGCAGAAGGATCAAGTGAGCATGGGTCAGAATATTTCACCCTAGAAGTTCTGGACAGCATTACATGTTCTGGGTTGCCTAATCATATTTTGAAGCTGAAAACTGGTGTCCCTGTGATGCTGCTTTGGAATCTTGATCAATATTCTGGGTTATGTAATGGGACTAGGCTGATCATCACCCGCTTGGGATCCCGGATTATTGAAGATGAAAACATTTCCGGGACTAATATGTGTGAAAAGGTCCCTATTCCTCGTATGGTTCTGACATCATCTAAGCCTACTATGCCTGTGCAGTTTCAAAGAAGGCAATTTCCTCTAGTGGTTTGTTTTGGCATGACCATCAACAAAAGTCAAGGGCAATCGCTTTCAAATGTTGGTTTATATTTGCCTAAACCTGTTTTCTCGCATGGTCAATTATATGTTGCAGTGTCTCGAGTTACGTGTAGGAATGGTTTAAAGATAATAATATGTGATCGGCGCTCCAAGATTGTAACGTCTACTACAAATGTTGTATACAAAGAAGTGTTCTGCAATGTATAGTGTATGGATGTTGAAGTATGTTTTGCATTTTGACATTGTACAGATTAGTGGTTTATTATTCCTATGTTTTTGCAATGAGTGGTTCATCTGACCATATGTGTTACAGTTTGCACTAATAATATCAATCTGTATGACATTCCTTAAGCAATAAAAGGTCTTGGCAATATCAATACAGGGAAAAGAAACTTACAGATGTAGCAGTTGTATGATTAGGGAACTTTGCATTTTTCTTAGCTACTTCTCACACAGTAAATCTAAAACAATTAAAAGGAATGAATTGAGGTAGAAGGCAATAATATCCAAACAATTAAAAGGAATGAATTGAGGTAGAAGGCAATAATATCCAGAATTGTGATCAGCACTAGTGCAACAAGGAACTCCTCAATGTTTCCTGATCTTGCATCAATTTATTGATCTATTTCTTATATCATTTTTTTGCTTACAGATTTTATTCAATGTGGTGAATGTGACATTGAACAAAATACTGTTGGAGGTTAAGTTTATAAAGTTTCTTGGGCAAAATATTTACATTATCATTACATGGCAGTTATTGGATCCAAGACACCAATTACTATTCCTCTTTGAGGGTGAAATCAATTCCAATAAGACAATTCTGGCAGACTATTTATTCAGTGAAAATTTTGCCAACTCAGATCTTTGAGTCTATAGATGTGATAATAGATTATCAAATGAGTTTTTTCTTTTGTTTTCACAGTTCGTGGAAATTGCTCTTGTACAAGCTGCTCACCACTCTTTATTTTAGGTTTCCTGGCATTTTTTGATACACCAATAACAGAATAGTAGTCCTGCACAAAGAAACCATAGGATCAAATTCTTGAATGTGCAAACTGATAGCATGGAAAGGAGAAAATCCATCAAATGAAAAGTTGAGTTCTCCTTAAATGAGTTAAAACTAATAATTATTATGAAAACAGACATATTTATTTAAGAAAAATTGTGTGAAGAGATTATCCTCATAGTGATAAATTGCAAAGTACTGGGAATCGTAACATCTTTTTATTAATCCTTTCAGAACTCCAAAGTGGGACAGTCAAACCCATACTAATCAAGTGTAAGTTAATCTTAATCCTTGTAAGACACTATGATAATGTTTGTGGCTCAATCGTACATTGGTTGTACAGTTAGGTGCACAGAAATCTGTTGTTTCACCACTTATGTACTAGTGATCTATTTGTATGGTATTGAGTTTTTTTATGAGGCATCATGACTGCAGATTATATGAGGGAGTCCATATGATATTCATTTATGTATGATTAAGGAGTCCATATGAGCTTTGATTTGTGTTTGATGAGGGAGTCCATAATGTTGAACAACCTCTTTGCTAGCATTCATGAATTTGATCAATCATAAGATTGGTAGCCGATAGCATCCATGGATAGTTGGCCCTTTGATTAAAATTCTGAAGAATGTTAATGGGCTTAATTTAAAATTGGTGAATGGAAGGGTCCGACCCAATGATAACTTTGACCCACGTTCATCTCCTATTGCACTCTAATCCAGTGGCGTTTCATCTCCCTCCAACTTCTTTTTCATTACGGTTTGATTTCTTTTTCTTCATCCAGAGGTGTTTCATCTCCGGCCGAGTACCTTTCAATCTCTGAAACTCCAAGTGATCGGTTAGTGGTTGATTGATTTTCTTTTAGTTTACTATTTAGTTGTTGTTTCTATTGAGATTTTTAAGTGATTCGATTATATGTTAATGTCTGTTTATTGTTTATTTTTAGGTCTTCTCTTCTTCAATGGCATTTCCACCGGTTATTCGACAAGGTTATCATCACAGTGTTGGTGAGTTTACTGTCATACTCCTAGCAAGTGAATCTCATGTGTATGGAGAAAGTGAAATGTTGGTGTCCATCCATTCTGACCACCTTCCTCTAATTCTTCATCAACTATACGTTTGGAATTGGTTGCCAATGAGTTTACAGCGCTGCGATGAAAGGTCAAATGACGCGGGAATCCTGGCTGTCATTCGAAGTCAGGTAGCAAATCGAATGTTAAGGGATTTTACTAGTACTTGGTTTCCTCAGGGCGCTGATTTGGTCGAATATGGTGTCTGCCCTAACATCACGTTGAATTTGTACTACACGTCTGACTCCGACATGGAGGTCGACCATCCACATCATCCAGCCCCTGCAGAAGCTGTTGCAGCCCTACGAGAGGTATATCATCTTGAGCTCGCTGGAGATCCATGTACAATATGTCTTGACCCGATGTCGGCGTCGATGCCTGTCCTTTGCATGCCATGCTCACATTCCTTCTACCCACATTGTCTCCGAAATTGGCTTAATGTTCAAGGCTTTTGTCCCCTTTGTCGATTTGCATTGTAAACTTAGGTGTATTTAATAGTCGACGCAATCAGATCTTAGTTTTTGTGTATGATCGTCATTTTAGGTTGATTGCATAGTCGCCGCAATCATCACTTGATTATTGTGTAGTAGCGGCATGTTAGCCCTTTTTGTGTATGCTCGGCATGTTAACAAAAGACAACGTAGTTTCAACCTTTTGGGGTCTTGGTGTAAGCAAAATTGTAGTCCCTGTTGTGAGGACTTGGTGTAAGCATATGTATAATATGAATGAAATTTGGTTTTGATCGTATTTGTTTATGATTTGCACTCCATCATATATGTTTTTGCTAGTAATTGAAATAAATTTGTATTCCCTTTTTTTCTGGTAATTGTAATAAATAATGCTTTATTCATTTGGATTGTTCTAAAACAAGTAATGGCGAATGATAACAATGAAAGTAAATCTACACCTCTCTATACATCTGATATATTTATTTTCTATTCTTTATGTGTATACAGTGGAGAAAGGGCCATAAATTTGATATTCTTGACACTTGATAAATTGTCACAAATTCACAAGGAGAAGCAGTTCTCCTGGCTTTGCATTCAGGTTGGATGAACAAGGCCAACATGATGCAGAACAGTTTAGATGTTTTAAGGTCCAGGTATGCACTGATGCATATTTGTTACAGCAAAGTGACAAAATGCAGATTTTTTAACAACCAACATTGTGACAGAAAAGCAACCAAATGCATATTTTTGAGGATGTGATCATAATGCAACAAATATACTTGCTAGATATGTGGATTCATACTTTAAAGAAGATAGCAGATTTTTTTTAGAAGAATGCAGATTTATGCCAGGAAAGTGACAAAATGCATATTTTTTACCAGCACCTATTTTGACAGCGGCCATTTTTTAATCTGTGTATTCAGATCAGACCATATGTCCAGTTAGGAGGAAGATGGTGTGCTTATTTATTCTGGCTGGTCATATATTCAGATATAGTATTCCTTCTATGTTGTGTGGCACTTGATCTTTCCCAATCTGTTTATTTTCAATCTCATCATGAAGAAGATGATAAACAAGAGCAATATGAAACAAAACCAATTAATAACCTAGAACCTGAGATGTTATGAAATCAAAGTAATCTAAAACAAAAACAAGGATCATGTGGAAAACTAACAAGTTGATTAGTGCGATTGAGGTTTATAGAAAGCCTATATGGGATTCGAACCCACATCATGTGTTTAATAACACATTGCTCTTCCATTGAGCTAATAGACTTTAAATAGATATTCATGAATCCATCACTCTTTCATTGAATTAAAATATGTCATTGTGAATGTTCCTTTTGCTGTCAAAAATAGATTCCCAGTTCAGTCCCTTTTTTTGAAGTTTCCAAGCAGTTGTGAATGATTTACATAATCTGTAATCTGTATTTTAAGTTGTGAGCATTTGGGTTTCTCTCATATTTTAACAAAATGACAGAAAATGGGAATGGAGACAATGCAAATGGAGAAGTGCCTAAAATAAGTAAAACTATAACTGCTAGTTGTATACTGTATTACTCTTGTATGAGTAGACCACCATGTACGGTTTGCTAAGATTCCAAGGGTTTCTAAAGGACCCTCCAAAATCCAAACCCTCTAAGTAGGAAACGTTGACACAACTTTACTTGCACTATCTCAAGAGACACCCTATTTGCATCAATGCAATGTTAGTTCTGTTTTTGTAACGTATGTGTGTTGTTTCATTAAACACACAAATCCGATGCCACTGACACGTATCATTACGAACTCGTCGTGGTCCCACGTGGCAGGGCCCCACAAACCCCAAAAGTGGGCTCCAGAATCTCACAGGTCAACATTCCCCTGTCAAACCATCTCCTAACACGCGCCACCGAATTTTCTCCCTCTCTTTACACTGCTTCACCGCCTTACGACACCGAAACGCCACGTTTCACAATTCCAAACGGGTCCCACACCCCCGTCATTTCCTAACAAAAAGCTTAAATATCTCCCACCAAAATTCATCATTGTCCGGACACGTGTTCGACTACTCTCATATCCACCGTCCACGTAAAACTCCAGAAATCCGATCGGTTCGATACGTGGCAGCAAATCTTTCACACTCCCTGTCCCATCTCTGCAAATCCTCCTTTTTCTTTTTTTCTGTTCATTTACGTACTGTATATTTTTATTTTTAATCAATTTAATATTCATTCATGGGAAACTGACGACAGTGACAATTGACGACGGAGATGACAGATTTTATGCCCTCGATCTCTCTCCATTTATACCCCTTCACGTGTCTCCTCTTCGATCTTTAAATCCCTCGGTTCCTCTTTTTGTTCACTGCTAAAATAGAAAAAGGGATCAATTACTAATGACGGAGCTATCGCCGGCGTCGGAAGAAGATCTCCGGCCGCAAACCGCCGTCAAAGCTCCCGCCGGAGAACAATTCCAGTGCGGGATCGGAAAACCTAGGCACGCTCGCCGGAGGAGGCTCATCAAACTGCAGAGAGACAAAGGCAACACAGCCCCCTGCCTAGGCGTGCAGGAAGCGGCGGAGCCATCAACGACGACGTCGCCGTCGGACTCGTCGGACTCGTCGTTTTCGACGGCGTCTTCGTCGTCGTCGGATAACTTACCGGAGCTGGAGGAGGGAGAGAAAGGGGAGGGGGGGAGGGTGGTGGTGCTCACGTGCGTGTCACATGGGATTTCGTCGGTGATGGGG
This sequence comes from Persicaria maculosa, assembly GCA_963922045.1. Lineage (NCBI taxonomy): Eukaryota > Viridiplantae > Streptophyta > Magnoliopsida > Caryophyllales > Polygonaceae > Persicaria > Persicaria maculosa. Next base: position 44,808,536 of record OY998255.1, read on the forward strand.
AGGAGGAGGGAGATGGAGGACGCGGTGAGGGTAGAGTTGGAATTCGCGACGGCGGTGGGATCTAGAAGGTTCGATTACTTCGGGGTGTTCGACGGCCACGGTGGGGCCCAGGTGGCGGAGGCGTGTAGGGACAGGATGCATCAGATCCTCGAGAAGGAGATCGCTCAAGATCGGGAAGTGGTCGATTGGGAGAGGGTGATGGGGCGGTGCTTCGAGAAGATGGACTTGGAGATCAGCGGCCCAAGGGACGACGGCGTCCCGGTTGCGGTGGTTGGGGAAAAGACGGTGGGCTCCACCGCGGTTGTGGCGCTGGTTGGGAGCGAGGAGGTGGTGGTTGCCAACTGTGGGGATTCAAGGGCTGTGATCTGCCGTAACGGCACGGCCGTCCCCTTGACCGTGGATCATAAGGTACGCCCGTGCGTTAACTATTTAGATCTAAGATCTGTTAAAAGTAACGTTTAGCAGCCGTTACAATTACACAAACCGTCACCATTTACACAAGGATTCCGCAGTGCCGACGTTTGATAGCTGTACGTGTTTGTTAATTGTAGCCGGATAGAGAGGATGAACTGGCAAGAATCGAAGCGGCAGGAGGGAAGGTAATAAATTGGAACGGATATCGTGTATTGGGAGTTCTGGCCACTTCCAGATCCATAGGTATTTCGTCATTGATACAGTTCAAATTCATGGTTTACACGGTACGATTTGGTGCAAAATTATAACGAATAAGTGGGGTCCTTGTTGGGCGCAGGCGATGAGTACCTAAAACCATTCGTGATCGCGAAGCCGGAGGTGACGGTGTGTAGCAGGACGAGCGATGACGAGTTCATAATCCTAGCTAGCGATGGGCTATGGGACGTGGTGTCGAACGACGTGGCGTGCCAGGTGACTAGAAGGTGTCTTGAGGGGAGGATTAGGAGGGATCAAGTCGAGGGTGGCGGGGCGAATCGGGCCCTAAGGGCGGCCTCGTTGCTGGTCGAGCTTGCAATAGCCAGGGGCAGCAGGGACAACATCAGTGCAGTTGTAGTCCAACTTAAAAGGAATTTGAAAAGCAAGTCACCCAGATAGCTGTAGATTAGCCTTTTTTAAAATCCTCTTTTTATCAAGGACTAGTCCATCTCTGTCAAACCAATGGATCATCAATCATCAATGGAGTGTATAGCTTTTATTTTCTTTTTGTTCTTTAATTTTGAAGATTTGACTGGTCTTTTTAAATGGGAACTCATCAATTCCGTATTTTTAGCAACCAAAAATTCCATTCTTTTGAGTTTTTGTTAGCTTAGATCATTAGCAAGGGTGAGATCCAACTTGGCTCATAAATTCAATTTTTTTTTTTTCCAATCATATCTTTACGAGCTCTGTTTCAGATTTTTCATTTCTTACTCCATTTTTTACTTAACAAATTTCTGTTATTATAGTAATAAATAAATTTTAGTATTATTTGAATAAATTCCTTATATTTAAAATATAAATATATGCAATTTTATTTAAAAATAATTTATTTAATACAAAAAATACCATAAATACATTTTTAAAATATATATTTATATGGTTGCCATGTGGCAGAGCATACAAATTTTTTTCCAACGACCGTTTTGGGTCTTTGTGAGCATTTGTGCGCATGTGCTTCTCACGTGTTATGGCGACGTTGCCATGGGCTCTTGCAGAGGGTTTCAGCTTTCAGGCTCAAGCCATCTCATTTTTTTTATTGAAAATGATGATCTTAATTACTAATCTTCAACCTAAGTGATGTTGATACTCATATATAAAATTATGGATATGATGTATGATTGAGATGGACACTCACACTTCTAGAACCTCTTTAGTGCTGTTTTATATATCAAACTTGTTGATTCAGACTGATAAAAGAAAAAAAAAATTATTGATTCAGTTGATAAGGTCAAGGATGGATTATTTTTTGTATTAAAAAGTAATGTTTGCATCTTACAGCCCGAATGGTAGAGATCATCTAGCTAGTCTAGAGATGGATCTACAATGTCGTTTTGTAGAGACTTATGTTTTATGAAGGTAAGTGAGACGACACGGACTAGCTACCTAACGAGGAATCAATTCAATCACCACATCAAATAATTACCCAAGATTCTTGTTCCATTAATTGGTTACGTTGTTCATGTCTTTGGCTGTTTCCAGGTTCAATACACTACGCCGGTTTAAAGCTCAGGTGACACACCCAAGGCATCGCATGAAATTAAAGGGGGTTTTCATCGTTGGAGAATTCAAGCTACAAACTGTCATCGCTTGGCATGTGGTTGGGTCGATATCATCCTGAAAACATCTATTTTAGACTAATTTTAGGTATACATTTGCCTATTAGTTTAGACCATTTTCATGCATATTTATCAAATTTTCTATTTTATTTATTTCATTTTGCATTTTCGGAAGAGTAAATGGTACCTAATATATCACTTTATTCCTCCCTTTGCAAAAATGTCACTTCCCCCTCTAAAATGTGCTAAATGTCAAAAGGTGCATTTATTTTGCAAAACTAACAGGTCAAGGTGACCTTTTGTTGTGGGTTAAAAAAATTTGGGCGGGCTTTTGAAATTTTGGAAATATTTGGGCGGGATTTAAGGGATTAGGAAAGGAGAGAGAGTTCCAGGTCGGGGCGGTACGAGAGTGACCGGCGAAGAAGAGCCGGGAGGAGAGTGCGAGAAGATGAGCAGCGAGAGCGAGCCGCGAAAAGGTTGTCCTAATTGGCGGCACTGGTGGTTCTACGGAGGGCGACGAGGTTGTCCAGCGAAGGCGTCGGCGGTGCTAAGGGTCCTGCGGAGGGTGACGAGGTTGTCCAGATCCAATTGGCGGCGCTGGTGGTTCTACAGAGGGCGACGAGGTTGTCCGACGAAGGCGTCGGCGGCGCTAGGGGTCCTGCGGAGGGTGACGAGGTTGTCCGGATCCAGATCCTCTTTCACCACCCTGCCCCTTCCCCTCCTCTCGACATCCCACTCTCGCCGACTCCGAGCCTGACGCCGCCCCACCCCTTCCCCTCCTCTCAACCGCAAATCGGTGACCTCGGCTCCGAATTCAACAATTCCGATAACGAATTGAAGTAGAACGAGAGAGTTTCAAGGTTTCAATGTTGAATCGAATTGAACCTGCCAGATCCGGTCGAGAGGTAGACGGTGAGGCAAGCTTTTAAAAAAAATATAAAAAATGGGTGAATGTGCACTCTTTCATCTTCTTCTAATTGCATCTTTGTTTGAACACTTACTCATTTCTTTGTTAATGTAAATGTTGTGGGAAGTTTATGAGATTAATAATACCTGACAGGGCTTAGTCTTCAATTGGCTGAGACATCGGTTTTATTGGCTAGACAACAGTAGTTATTGACTAGTAAGCGTAAATCGCATATATTTAGGGTTCGCATCTCAGGCAACCAAGACGGAACCATATATTGTAACTGACGTACATATATCCAAAATAACAAAAACCAACCTTCGACAACTCAAAGAATGTCATCTATCCTAGCTATCCTTGAGGTGGGAAGTTCCTGAGGTAGATGAGACCCGACAAGGGTTATTCTTATATTGGCTAAAAGATCGTGGCCACTGGCTAGCCAACAGTAGTTACTGGCTAGTAAGCGTAAATTGCAACTTTTTTTTTAGGCCAAGTGAAACCATATATAGGGTTAAATGGAATTTTTTTGTGTTTCAGCACCTAGTTAGTATTTCCCCCTCCTCCATGTCCACGACAGCTTTGCCTTTCATCTCCAAAGCAACGATTGTCGGTTGTGCCCAGGTTTTCTAGTTTATCTTGCCAGTTGTGTGAATTTATGTGTCAGCTGAATTGTTGTCTTTTCCATCCAAATGGTTATCCATGCCATACTCCAAATTGAGATCAAGATACGATGTAGACCCAAGTTTACTTCGAAATATTTTTTTTCATAAACATATATAAAGTGGTTGTCTATAGATAGATAAAATTAAATTAAGTTCAAAAATAAATTTATTTTTTAATTTTAACAAATAAAAATGGCTGAAATTTAGTTTAAAACAATTAAATGGGTCTCTTTCTCTCCCCTCTCTCTCTCCCCCATCTCTCTCTCCCCCTAAAGCCTTTACCTTCCACCGGCTGTGAAGGTGCCCAATTTAATTGCAAAAATGACATTATGTCATTCCCTTGCCAATTTTTTGGGTCTTAGTCATTTTTGCAAAGTGGGCCAATATTTGGTATATCCATGCAAAACATCCTTTTCGGAATCTACACCTGGTTTTGATTTGTTTCAGGCATTTGAAGGCTAATATTGAGGAAATTCAAGAGTTAATACGGATCGGCGAACATATTGGATCGGACCCGGGGAGCTAAATTGTCAAGTGCGGAAGTTGCTAAATCCTGCGGCTATTGGGTGGAGGTAATTTATAATTAGGTGTTAAAATGCAATTTAATTATTTAATTTTTATGGGCCGAAATTGTGATTTTTTTAAATCACAATTGAGGAAATGGCACAAAATAGGCCAAAAAATGGGCCTATTTGCACAAATAGCCAAGAGGGTGAAAAATTGGCCTGGCCATATAATGCAAATAAAACAGCCGGTTTTTTTGCACTGTTCATGACCGGCTCTAACGGGTTGAGAGAGGGGGAGGTTCAATCTCATTCCCCTTTGTCAGAAGAGCGTTCATCCATGGCGGCGGGGGAGTAGGAGAGATTTTGACCATCGCCGGTTTCAACGGGATCTCAGCCTCAATCTCCGACCCTCAAGACGGCCGCCGTCAGGGGTTATCCTTCAACGCCGGCGCCTCCAAACCCTCTTCTTCCTAAAGAAGGAAATATTGGAAGAGGGCGATGATTGTGAGAGCGCAGGGTATCAACCCTGAGATATGCCAGGTGAAAGTTGTTGATTCCGTCGTCGTCGTCCACCATCATCGCCCCTGCCTCCACCAGATCTCTATCATCTTCACAGATCCATCGGTTCACGAGCTTGGGAAGTCAGTATGATGTTGGCTGCCAGCGATGATCGGAGCTCTTTTGGGATTGGAATCCAGATGCACACCAATGCCGTTGACAAGCTTCCTTATATGAGTCGTATGCCCTCTCTCTTTCTAATCGCATGTTTTTTCGCAACATAGGAACCCTAATTTTGGAGATTGGGGATGCGATTTTGATATTATTGAGAAAAGGAAAGTGAAAAAAACTGAATGAATTGTGAAATTGTGAAAAAAAACTGAATGAATTTTGTCAAAAAGAAGACATTAAGGTAGTTTTGGAATATGGATCGTAGACATAGGTCTATGTATATGAAATTTGATCAGAACGATCACTTGTTCTAATTTTGCTTGCAGGTGTGCTCTGATATAAACAAACCAAATGGACAGTTTGTTTTACTGAATGACAAAATGGACAGTTTGTTTTGTGATTTCAGTTCGATAACCCATATTTTTGTTTGACCCTTGCTGTGATTGGTTATTACTATTGTTTGTAAGGGGGTCCTCTAGGATACTCCTGCCCTCAGTAGATGATGTAAGTTCTGTTGATAGGAAAAAGTATCTGAACCATCATCGAAGCCATCTCATTTATCATCTCAGCCAAGTAATCATCCTTATTATGTGCCAACTGTTCCTATCGATGATGATGATGTTGTCTCTTACAAAGGTAATATCTTCTCTGGCATTTTTTACTGGTCATGAATGATGTGTTAATGAATTTTGATTTAGCAGGCTAAAAGTATTGTTAACTTATTTTTCAGTAATGAAAACACATCTCACTCATACTCGATGAGAAAATTCTTCCTTTGTCGATACATTGAAATTTTCATTCCCATTAAACACGTATTTTCTCTATAAATAGGTGCCACTCTTTTTAGAACGTTGAACCAAAATGTGGTTGGCATTATCACACTGTAAATATTTGTTTCACCAAAAATCTTTTTGATGTTATCTTAATGAATGTTCAGTGGATAAGTAATAACTATTCACTTCAATGAATATTAATTTAAAATAAAGAAACAAAAGAGTTGAGTAATTTTTTAAAATTAATTTGGCTTATTTGCAGAGGATGACTACCCTGCAGTCCTCCAACCTATTACATAAAACTCAGTTCAAGCCAAAACCTTGCTGTAAAATTTCTTAACTCAGATTTTAAGATTTTCTCCCTTAAAGAATTATCATAACACACTTTAATGATTCTTTAATGCAAACCTGAATTTTAGATCTTCTAGTCTTTTTTTGTCTGGGCGGCCCTTGCTCCAAGCCTGTGGAGTTATCTGTTTTGCAAATTGTTGTGAAAATTTAATGAAAAACATTGTAAAAATCTTGAACAGGTATCTGCTTGTCTGTGTTCCTTGGCCCTTGTTTATCCATTTATTATGATATATTTTTTGCAGTTATACTAGGAATCTAGGATTGTTGCATTGTTGCTTTGGTTAGTTAAATATTCCACTGGTGGAATTTAAATAGCCCTTTGGTCTACAGAGTACTTGTTAATGACTGGTAATTTGACTACGGGATACATTGACTGTAATTAACTAAAGATTTTGTCCATACTACCATCAAGCACCACAAATGGGCAATGTTAAAGATAGTTTTTCACTTTTTCTCCTTCTAATATTATCCCATGACTTTCTATACAAAAATGTTATATTCACTCTCCTTTTTTCTTGATGAAAATAGTAATTAATTCCTTGATGCATCTTATTCACAGATAGGGGGCATTGGCAATGTTACAGAACGTATTTTAAAGGATGTTCTTGGAAATAACACATGCAAAGACATGCTTCAGAAGAGCAGTTTCCTCTTTGCATTATTTTCTCGCTCTTCTGCAGGTTCAAGCTAATCAGCATCACTTTCTGTCTTACCAGTTATCTACTCCATAGATTTTAAAAACTGATGCCTTTTATGGGCTGAATCCTATAATCTTACCCGTTTATATGAAGCATTAGATGCCTAATGACCTGGACTATAGTTTGTTTCAGACTTTTTTCTTTCTGTTGGATTGGGACTGGGGAGGACAGATGTGCCAAAAGCAAGCTCACAAAAAAGTATGAGCAATGAGAGGACTTTTTCTGCTACCAACAACGAGGCATTGCTATACCAGAAAATAGGTTAGTTTGGCTGTCTTTATGTCTTTCTAATTGTAGTCGATCCATCTCATCTCGGGGTATTCTTCGCACATAGCCCCATGCATATCATGCTTTCTGTTTTCTCTATGCTTTCTCTGCTGAATGTGCTCCATTCTTAATTTCAAGCATGAAGTGCTGATATGTGCAGTGTTTTTTGGTTGATTGTTAGAATTTTCTTCATAAAACTATTCTCCTGTGTTTTAGTTCTACATATAGTTATAAAACCTTACTCATAAGTCATTTGCTAGCTGGTATCTCAAATTGTGAAGATGGATGGAAAATAGCGTATTAGCTCAATTGGTAGAGCGTTGTGTTTGCACACAAAGATGTGGGTTCGACTCTCACATAGGCTAATACGGAGTATGCGTTCATATCTCTATGGACTTATACGATTTAATACGGAGTATGCGTTCACTAATGGCAGGACAAATTTATGAATCTGGTACGAAAAATTTATGAATTATGAATATCTCTGAACTTATAACATTATGAACTTGGTATGAAATATATAGACTAGTGGTAGGACAAATTTGTGAATCTGGTAGGATAAATATACGATATTGGTATGATAAAAATGTAATCATCGAAATTCCTAAGTGTATAACTTGACACTAATGGTAGGATAGATGTACACGAATGGTAAGATATATTTTTACTATTGGCAAAGAAGTAGAATTAATATTGACCAATCCACAAATCTCAGACTAGTAATCATTGAGGCGTGAATTGACCCTAATCTCAATCTCAATTACCAATCCATAAATCCCAATCTCAACCAAATTTCTATCAATCAAATTCATGAATCCAATCTAATTCAATGCTAGAACGACCGAATTAGAGCCTCTACTCTTGGATATAATGTTACTTAGGTTTCCTTCATCTTCTGTTGTAGACTGGAAGCCCTCTACCCTTGGTTGTTTTTGTGAAAAATGTGGAACATAATTTGCTACGGTTTCTAGCTTGATTTTCCTTGAAAGCTATTTAAATTGGTATGATAGATGCACAAAAATGGTAGGATAGATGAAAACTAATGGTAGGAGAAAACAACGATATCGGTAGGATCAAAATGGTAGGATTGATGGAAACTAATGGTAGGAGAAAACAACGATAATGGTAGGATCATAATGGAAACCCAATAATTCATGTATAACTTGACACTAATGGTAGGATAGATGCACACTGATGGTACGATATATTTATACTATTGGAAAAATGTAAATGCATAATTGATTTTACAAAAAAAATTTACTTCCACATGAATCTCAGAAAAGCAAAAGGAGAAGGCAGGCTCCACAGGCAGAGACTGAAGTTATATGAACCACATATGCAAAAGCTATACATGGATATATCATGTGTGATGATGAATCTCAAGCTATGGTCCCTATCCTGGATAAAGTTAGTGCTGCACTGAAAGACAAGATCCAAGTAGTGAATTTGACACTCGGAAGTACCCAGTCATCGCTGACAAGTTCATGATCATCATGTGGAGAAAGAAAATTGAGTAAAACCTAGTCTTGAGAGATATATGAATTTGTCTTACCATGTTCACATATTTGTCCTACCACCAATGTATATATTTCATGTCATGTTCATAATCGTATAAGTTCATAGAGGTTTATGAATTTGTCCTAACATGTTCGTAAATTTGTCCTACCATTATTATATATATTTTCTATCAGGTTCATAATTGTATAAGTTTAGAGAGATTCATGAACACATACTCCGTATTAGCCTATGTGAGAGTCGAACTCACATTTTTGTGTGCAAACACAACGCTCTACCAATTGAGCTAATAGACTATTTTCAATGGGACCTTATGACCGTCTAGGCATCAAGAAGTGATAATTTCGCAGGAAGAAAAAATAGCGCTTGAATTCGTAATCTTAATTTGCAAGTTATGCAATTGATCAAAAAGAGAGAGTATAAATTATGAACTTTCTGCAACTGGTGTTGTGAAACCGTCACCTTGGGGTAGTTCTGTTATAAGAAAAAGAAACAACTACAAAGGATAGGTACAAGATCACTTACCCATCGCTGCCACTGTCATCAGACAAACTTCTTGCACTTTTTCAGGTATGAAAGGACAGTTGTACACTATTGGTAGGACGGAAATATTCTATTGGTATGATGGGGACTGTATCGTTTTCTGGAATGAACGGGTAACTTTTTCCCCATCCTTTCCGCTTCTCTCCTATTCTGCCTCACTTTTTGCTAAACATGTTATGGTGTTTCAGATCCTCCTCTCAAGCTTATATATGTTCTTGGGGGACACCCATCAATGCAATCATTGCATTTTCCCCTTATAAATGCTCCCCCTTTCCCCAAAGGAGGAACCCTGTTTTGGCGCCATAAATGCCCTGACAACCCGCTAAATCAGCTACAGTGAATCCCCTCTAGATTATCTCCAAAATATCTACAAGTATGTAAAGACAGGTTTAGCCTATTGGTAGGACCAATTAATTCTATTGGTAAGATGGACAGTCTACAGATTTCTGAAATGAACGGAGGATGCCTTTTAGTGCCACATGTCACTGACAGCTACTGACAGCTACAGTATCCCTCCCCTTCACCTGCTACTTCCTCTCCCGGTTACAATTTTTATTTGCAAAAATTAGCCACATTCTACCCCTAGCAAATAAACAAGGCATATGGCTATTTGTGCAAAGTTTTTTTTTTTTTTTGGTCTAGTTATGCAAAATGCCCATCACAATATTTCTACTGCCGATTAGAATTGAAATAGGGGGGTGTGGAGACTTTTGCCGCAGCCATGGCTTCGGCCTTTGAGCTTTTTAGGTTTAGGTTTTGCTTTCGTTGTTTGTTTTGACGGTATAAGCTCTGGATCGAGGACGAAAATTTCAGTTTGTATTATGTTATAAACTTTGATCTATTTCTGTCTATAATCTATTTCATCGTTTATTATATTATGCTTGTTTGATTTCTCCGTCTTAGGGTTTAGGTGATCCCGATGATGAATTAGTAGCGTTAAAATTTGATATTCGTTTGTATGCTCAAGATATATTTAATCCTATTGCGCCAGCCCTAATCGATGAAAATTGATTAGAACCGATTTAGGATTTGAAATTGAAAGACTAAAACCCTAAATTAGAAGTTAGATGGTGAATTTAGGCCGTAAATCTATTGGATCCATCAGAACTATAGGATTAAACCTGAAGTTTGATTGTGCGAAAGTGAAATTGAACTTCTTGAGGATTCATAGATTGTCATGAATATTTTGGATGATTGTGATATTGACGGAGACCGAAAGGCGACGTTAATGTGATTATCATTTAGAATTCTAAGAACTTAAAGGGTCTAAACTGGTTGTTTGATACCTAAAGGAGATTGTTAACCAATTTAGACACATTCAGTTTAATTTCGAAAGGAGATTTGTGATTACCTTAGACAATATACCTTCAACAAATTCTGACAAGGTAACACGAATATTAATTTTAATCTACTAAAGCATCGTTGTGGTGATCATTTACCCTAGATTTGCCTCGTATCCATTGTTTTGATACCAATTTTGTATAGTTGTTTCTTTTTAGTTGGTTACTTTCTTCATTCCATATAAACATTTCTCTCGCATTTTTCTTGGCTTACTTTCTTCATTCCATATAAACATTTCTCTCGCATTTTTCTTGGCTTAGTTAAATTAGAAGTTAGATGGTGAATTAGGCCGAAAATCTATTGGATCCATCAGAACTATAGGATTAAACCTGAAGTTTGATTGTGCGAAAGTGAAATTGAACTTCTTGAGGATTCATAGATTGTCATGAATATTTTGATGATTGTGATATTGACGGAGACCGAAAGGCGACGTTAATATGATTATCATCTAGAATTCTAAGAACTTAAAGGGTCTAAACTGGTTGTTTGATACCTAAAGGAGATTGTTAACCAATTTAGACACATTCAGTTTAATTTCGAAAGGAGATTTGTGATTACCTTAGACAATATACCTTCAACAAATTCAGACAAGGTAACACGAATATTAATTTTAATCTACTAAAGCATCGTTGTGGTGATTATTTACCCTAGATTTGCCTCGTATCCATTGTTTTGATACCAATTTTGTATAGTTGTTTCTTTTTAGTTGGTTACTTTCTTCATTCCATATAAACATTTCTCTCGCATTTTTCTTGGCTTAGTTAAATATGTTTGAATTGACAAGATAGTCCATGTGGATACGACACTCGATATACTACAACTGAACCCCATACACTTGTGGGTATAGGTTTTAGCCTATCAAGTTTTTGGCGCGCGCCGTTGCCGGGAACTATTTTGTATTGGTTATTTATTGAGATTGATTTTTCTAAGTCATTCTTTTACTTTTGATTTCTTTTCTTTTTGTTTTTCATTAACGGTTTGTGCTCTTGATATGGATTATGTTTATTATTGTGAGTTTTGTGTAGCATTTGGTCATGTAGCTAGTGATTGCTTGGTGTTGAGAGCTCCGTTTAGGATGGAACAAGAGGTTTACTAAATGTTGTATCCTCACCTTTCTTATGAGATGGATCTCACTGAGGGATACGCACCACCTGGTTGTCGAGGTCAAGCTTCACAAATTTCACAAGAATTGTCCGAGCCGAGTCACATGGAGAAGTTCTTCACTAAACTGGAGACTCGACTTGCAAGGATCCAAACCAATTTTGAGGATGAGATGATGCAGATCCAAGAGGCTCAACAAATAAAGTTTCCATGTTTTTCAGAAATTTTATGTGTTCAAATTGAAGATACTGACAATGACGATTGCACTATCGTCTTTTTTGAAATGCAGGGGTTCGAAGACATGGAGATTTTAGAGCATGAGGAGCGGGTTCCAGTATTTGAGTTTAGCAAAGATGCAAAGGGACGATACTCTAAGAAAATGAGTACATTCCTGTGGAGCCCGAGTGTGAAACGACTACATCTATACCACTCCACGAAGACGTTGCTAGATGGGTGGAACGAGCCATGGACCATCCATTTCGGGATATACAAGCGTTTTCGTAGGAATAAGGTCTAGATAATGACCTTAAACAAGCGCTACTCGGAAGACAATCCGAGATAAATAGTAGGTAAATTTTCTTTATTTTGTTTCTTTCATTCTAAATAATACATCCAACTATCTGAGGGCTGGATCAGGCTTCCACTACTCGTGGGAGAATCTCCGCGAGTCGTGGTGGCTACCCCAAGGCTTGGTGGCTTTCTCTGTAAAGCGTCACGCCTCGCGGGATGGTTCCACGACTCGTGACACCCTGGACTTAAAAAAAAAACCAGACCCTTTCTCCCTCTCCCAAACTCGTCTCTCTCTATGCTGCATACCTCTCAACCTGAAGGAAGCACAGACCATCACCATCTCCCTTCCTCTCCTCCGGCGCTGCATCTCCACAACGGCGTCCTTCATCTGACCACGATGTCGGCGCACGCTTCAACCCTGACCACCACTGTTCTCTCCTGCTATCCGTTATCGCCCTACCACTGCTCTTAACCGCCGCCTTCTGTCTCTGCCTCTTCAGCGATTTCTTCCCATACCATCAACGTTCCACCCTCTTCACCGTCTCATTCCGGAACACCCGACCCTTCAACGATCTTTCCTCACTACCACCGGATTCCGCTCCCTCTCTGCTAAATTGACGAGTTTTTGTGATTAGCGGCTCACTGCTCCACTACTGCTCTCTTGCATGCAATTCATCCTCCAATTTCGCCTCAGGTAAGTGCATGTTAGTATTTTTCTCTCCTTCCTGTCAATCTGCTATGTCGGAACTTGTTAGCCTTCTTCCTTGCTGATTATTCTGGATTGAAAGTGATTAGAATTTAGAAATTGCTTAAATTTTTATGATTAGGTGCTTGAGGGATCTGGTGGATGTTGAAATTGCCTCTAATGATCCAATCTGGCTAATATTCACTTGTGCTAAATTTGATAGCCTCTGATGATAGGTTTATTGGTGTCGCATTGGTTTGTAGCTAAGATTATGAGACTTTGATAGACATGAACTCCCTGTTGTTGATCAATTTTTTTCCTTGTTGTATTTGAAATCAGATGAGTTAGTTTTTTTAGTCTCATGATAAACTTTGGATCAAATTTAGAGGTGGAATTTGACTAATTTTGTTGCTAAAATTGATCACTTTAGTTTTGAAATTTAGTCTTTTATTAAACCTATTTACTGGAAGTGTTGGCTACTAGATTGAATTGTGCTCATGCTTGTTCTTTTCCTTCTTGTCTCATGCTCCATGTTTCCATTAAGTGTCCATGATTTTACTTTGCAAAATATGGATGAGTGCGAGGTGTACAATTGAATTTTGTGCATGCTCTTGCTCTGCATTTTACTGGCGCCTAATGTTCGCTGATATATCTTATGAATATCATTGATTTTTATTGAGTTAGAGCGTAATTTATCTGGTGAAATCGAGGTGTTACTTGTGATAAGGTTGTTTGAAGGAGTAGATGCTTTGTTCTTCATGCTTTGGGTCATTCTCCTAGACTTGATTATTGATTTTACATGTTATGTCCATGAAGTCTGTTTGATCTAGAGTGATTATAACTTATTGTTGGTTTTATATGGTTTGGTGCCCTTGCTATTAGAGAGAGCTTGTGTTGCCTTTGTTGGTTGGTTGTTTCCTTTGTTTTTGATGTCTTGGCCAGATTCGATAACAAGGGGATGCAACTACATTTTTTACGAGTTCTTAATCACACCTTGAGTCCTTGAATATATCCCTGAATTCTTTAGTGAGTTTCTTTTTACCTCCTCTTTTTATTATTTACTTTAAGGACAAAGTAGGAATTAAGCATGGGGTGGGGGCAACTCACTTGTAATTCACTTGTAGCTCATGTGTAACTCCGTTTTTGCATTTTTTTTTCATTTTTCCATTTCTTTTCTTTTTTCATGTGCATTTCATGCATTGCATTTGCATATAGCTGTCTTGAGATGAACCCTTGCTAATAAAGATTCCTTGCTCTTCTTTAAGAACTTGTCATTTCCTTGATTGATTTTGGTTGACGATATCCTCTAAGGCAGCTTAAAAAGCTTGTGATGATCTGGATTGTTGGGTTTATGTTATAATTATTTCAAAACAGATCATTACTTGAGACTAGTTGAGATTGAAATTCTAAGACAAAAGTCGTCAGCTTCTGAGCCTAGGAGTGACATCCATGAGTCCTCTTTCTTTGGGTGTGAATTGATCATCTTGATTTCTCTATCTTTTGAACTTGCATGTTAGAAAAACCTATTATTCCCTTCCTTCGCATAATTATATCCTTTGCTTGAAGCCCATTGAGCCTATTTGCCTATTCATTTATAGCTCCACAAGATTACCCCTTAAGCCTATTTTAGCCTCATTTACCTATCCGGGATTTAGGATGAAATAGATTTATCTATAGTTTTGTGGACAAGAAGGAATTTGTTCGTTGAGTGATTATGTATTGGGTGAGGGGTAGTGTGCTTAAGTTCTAAGTTCCTTGTGATGAAAAAAAAAATTGAAAAAAAACATTGAAAACAAAAGAATAAATTCTTCTTCATCCCTAGGAAAAAATTGTGAAAAAGGAATGGGTTATCAAAAGATGAGGGTTTTGAACTTATTTGATTATGTGATGTGGTGGTTGTGAGAAATTTGGTATGTGTGTTGAAAAAAAAATGAATTGTGGTGGAAGTTTAGGAAGTAATCCTATTTCCCGGATTTTAGCACCACATAGCCAAAGAAATCCATATCTTATTCTCCTTACCTTGGCCCCATTACAAGTTTACAACCCATAAAAAGACCTCATGATTTATGTTTATGTGCATAGTCCATGTGGTGGAGAGTTAGGACGCTAATTCAAGCTTATGTCAGATGAGTTTTCAAGATTTGAGCGTGGTGTGGGACGAACGTCGTTGGCACTTTCGCCCTTAGCCAAATAGTAATAAAATCATAACTCAAAGCTCAAAACCAATAGATTAGTAAACCAATGAATTAATAAACCAAACAACTACTAGTATAGCGATGAAGTCCGGAGTCGAACCCACAAGGAGAAGCGATTCACTATCAATATCCCTAACAAAGACTCTTATGACATAAAAACAATGACTTGTTACAAATTGATAAGTGACAGAGGAGAAACGTCGTTAGATTTCACCTCGTCAAAGAAATAACTCAAACTAACAAACTAACTAGTAACCTAGTATAGCGGATAAGTAAGGGGTCGAACCCACAGAGAAACAAGTACTTCAATGCAATGTATATTTATTGATTATGACAATAAAGATAAGATATGAATGTAAATAGGCAATAAGTAATATAGATAAAGTATGATGAATGTTAGTAAGAGCGAATAAAAGATAGAAGAAGAGTGTGGTTTCATCTACAATTCGCAACAACGGTTGGTTTTATTTGATCCTTGACTCAATTCCCAATTATTCAATTTCAATTTATTATTCCGACTTTAGTTTATATGGATTAACATTCCTTGCGGAGATGACAATCCTTATCGGCATAAAGGTCGCCCAAACTGTCATTACCATACACAATCAAGATCATCCTCACGAAATCACTCAATTATGCTTGCCACAAAAAGGTCTAATTATTCTCGCGAATCAATTGAAACCCTAGAATGATGCAATTCTACAACAATGTGAATCAAAGTAAAACTAACAACATAAATCAGCACAAGGACAATGAAATAAACATGGGAATAATATAGAAATCAAGTCTCACGCTTCAACCAACCAAGTCTTGAATTGAAGACAAAACCACAAGAATCCTAGGTATTCATGAAGTACCTTGGATCCCTTTCCTCTAAAGCGTTCTTAATCTCAATTTGTCAATGAATGGAAACTACTAAAAATAACCTAATATAGGCCTCCTCTTGTCGGCCAAACCCTAGGAGGAGTGAAGATAAAAGTTCTCATAAAGATAAACTTGGGATGCGTATCGTTAATCCGGATCTGACGACAATGGCGGGCGTCGTGTGAAAGACGTCGGGTGTCGTCCGTACGGTTTGAAAACTTCGACAGACTGAACTTGTAACGCACTTTCTTGAATCATCCTTCGTCCGATTGATGCATATGAATATGAGTTGGAAAGCTCTTTGCAAGCACTACGATTCTCATGAAGACCTCAGAAGCTAATTTCAACTTCTCAGAACCTTAAAGATGAGATTTATCCATGTTCTTCATTTTCGCTCTTCGTTCCTTAGCTCTCCTTTGTCCATTTGCTCCATTCTTTCTCCACCTTTCGAGGCGGATCTTATAACCTACAAATAAACACTAAAAACCGTAGATTCCGCACTTCGAATAACAAATGACCAAGAATATGAATAAGCTTATTAAACATGCAATATGAATATTTAATGCACCTAAGATTACCTATAAATGACCATATAAAATATGCATTATCAAACACCCCCACACTTAAGCTTCAATAGTTCTCTAACGAACATAGAGTAGAGCAAAGAGATAGAGACTTCTTCATGTCTAAACAATTTATATATATATATATATATATATATATATATATATATATATATATATATATATATATATATATATATATATATATATATATATATATATATATATCATAACAAGTGCAAATTAAACATGAAAGAAGCAAACAAATTGTCATAGCTCCAACTCCCCCATACTTAAGCCTTTGTTTGTCCTCAAGCAATGAAAAACATAGCAATAATCAAACATCCCAAAAACATATTCATCATGCATTTGCCTCATCAAAAGCAACATTAAATTTAAATGAACTCAAGATCAAGTGAATAAACATCGTGGCAAGTATTTAGCGATCAAAGCGTAGAGTAGAAATCATCCAACCTCACAGGGAATGTGTGTTTCACTCATGCTCTTATGTGTTTAGGCTTTAAAGTTCAACTCTCAATTCAATCCAAGATGCAACTAAGCTCATAGAAATTGACAACAATATCATCAAATCTCCACCGAAATGCCATTACATGCGGAAAAACAATAAAAATAAGCAATTTGGCTCTAGATTTCACTATTTTCTTTCTTTTCTCTTCTTTTTCTTTTCTTTTTCTTTTCGGCTCTTTTTTTTTTTGCTTTTTTTTTCATTTTCTTGTTTTGCTTTGTTTCGGCCTTGGTGTATTTCTTACGTGAGTCGCAAACATGGCTGTCATGAATGACCCCGGTCATTCAACACCTCAACCTACTTGAATAAAGTTCACTTGAACATCTTTTGACGCGGGTTGCAAACATGGGTATCATGAATTAACTCAGTTACTCAATGATCAAGCTTCCTTTCTTAGTGGGTAGCTTTTGACTCCGTTTTGCGCGAATCATACCCATGTGTATCATGCGTAAGTGTCTCAACTATTGCCACTTTATTTCACATTAAACGCTCAATAAGCAACTAAAGCCAAATATAAACATAAAAGTACAAATATCCGCAAGCAACAAACATGTGAGCCGGTCTTGACAATTGATAATGAAATCAATATCAAGAGGTAGAAACATAAGGAGAGTAAATCACACATACAAGCAAAAGGAATTATATGATTCCGACAAGGCTAAAAACAGTCTCACAAGGGTCATATTGTGTAGGATTTCAATCATACTCAAGCTCAATCATACATCCTCAATTACATCACTAAATCATGCTTCATAGGAAAAACATTTTAAAGCGATAAGGCTAAACAATCCAAACATGCTATGGAATTTATATGATCATGCCAAAATACATAATAGAGGACAAACATTGCAAGATGGGTAGTTGAATAACACATATTTATGCAATGCATGATATTTTTGGGTTTTTGATATTTTTCAATTTTTTTCTTTTTCTAATGCAATAAGATAATGGAAAAGTAAACATGAATGTATGAATTGAATATATGACAATGCAATAACAAAACATAAACATGAATGCAAACAATATAACAAAAACATGAATGCATGAATTGAAGAATGCAACTTTCCCCTCACACTTAAACTTTTCATCATCCTTAAATGAAAATCAAATAAAGACAACAAAATTTAAAATAAAATCACAAGTGAGTGAAAAGGGGACCTACTTGATCATGGTAGTGGTGGCTATAATCGTCGGACAAACAAGCTTTGGAGCACTGAGGGCGGCGGCGGGTGCTGGTCATGGGGCGGCGGGCGCCAGTGGGTGCAGATGAAATACCCTAAAGTATTTTTGGGTATTTCTGTTCTAATTTAAATAAAAATAAGGTTAAATTTTTTATATAAATGAAGTCATAAGATTTTTATGAAATATATATCTTATTCTTCGATTCATAATATTCAGAATATAAAATTTGGTTTCACATTGTTATTTGAATAGTGAAACTGATTTTAACTAAAATAAAGCATTGGTATTATCATTAATATTATTACTAGTATTATTTCTAAGATAATTAATTTTATAAATGTAATTTTTTATTTGAATTCATTGTTTTATTTAAAAAGTGTCTTAAGTATTTCAATATTCAATGTGATATCATTTTTCGCAAAATAAGTATGACTTATGATTAAAAGGTTAGAGTGAAATTATGATTATCATAATATTACTATAAAGTTTGGAAGTTATTTCTAGTAAATAATTATTTTATAAAATTTACTTCCAAATAATTATTTAAATAAAAGCACATATTGTGATTTATTAAAAAAAAATGATGTGTGTGTGTGTGTGTGTGTGTGTGTGTGTGTGTGTGTGTGTGTGTGTGTGTGTGTGTGTGTGTGTGTGTGTGTGTGTGTGTGTGTGTGTGTGTGTGTGTGTGTGTGTGTGTGTGATTTATCTGATATGGTAATTATGTATTTTTATCTATATATTATGTCATATAGGTAAAGGTTCAAATGAAAATGGGGCTTAAGATGAAAGATTTGCTTAAAGTGAAAATGGGCTTTTTTATAACACGGGTTGTTGGATCATTTAAGAAGCTATCCGTTTAATTTATTTACACAACGTCCAGCTAGTTCCTTTACTCAGTTCTCACTCATCTCTCTCTTTCTGCGCTTTTCACCTTTTGCTTCTCTGGAGAGATTTTCGATCTGAAAATCGCGTTTGAGCTCTGTTCGCCATGGATTCAACTTCGAAAGGTTAGGGTTTTTAACTAATCTTTGTTATTCTTTGTTACATTACTTTGATTTTGTACCTATTTTTTGTGTTCGTCTTCGATCGAGAGGTGTATGTTAGGGTTTCTGTTCTTTAGGTTGCGATTCTGTTTCTATTACGAGATTTTTACGTTATTTGTTGAATATGGAGTACAGATGTTCTATATTTATGCTAAGCATCGATTATTGTTGGTAGGATGTGTCTGTTTTTGTTCTTGTCTTATTGTTCGGTTTTTCTTAGGGTTTGTATGTGTTTTGGAGATTTGTGGTTACTTTAGTTTGTTTATTTTTGAGTTTCTTCTTTTTTACTGTTGTTTATGGAGTACATTTTTCGTATTTTTGTCCTTTAATGTGTTTTGTGCTGTAGTGTTTTGTTGTTTTTCGGTTTTACTCATATTTAATGCACTTTGTTTGTTGTCTTTTGTGTTTGATGTTATAATTTTTAATTTGTTTTTGTTATTTGTCAAGGTAAACGTCCACGTACGAGGTCCCAGTCTAATGCAATTATTGTTCCAAGTACAACTCGGAAACGATTGAAAAAATCTGGTTCAAAGCTTCTTGTAGTTGATTTAGCAAGGGATTCTCTAGAGGTATTTGATTCCCAAGTTGAAGACTCACTTGACTCTGAAGACACACATCCTCTTATTCGGCGTTCTCGGAAGGATTCTGCTTCTCCCAAGGTTTCTGCTGATGTTGTGTCGTCTCTTGGTACTGTTAATGAATCGGCTTCTCAAGGGCGTACTCCTATTTCTGCATCCCCTGAGGTTTTATCCAGAAGGTCTTGTACACCAAAACTTTTGTGTGTTGGGAACACTAATCTTGGTGGAGTAATTGAAGAAGGTACTGGTGATGAAGTTCAATCTCATGGTGGGGAGCCTGGTGATGCAGGCAATGGGTAGGACATTGATGCTTAGGGTGAGGAACAAATTGTTGGGTTGGATGGTGTTCATCTTGAAGAGCCAGATGTGGGGGATCAGAATACTGATGTGCTATCTCATCCATCCAACATCGATGCTGATGATGGCGGTAGGGATTTGTTTGTCAAGAAGCCAAGGAAGACTAGAGCCAAACAGTTCCCAACATTGACGTCAAGATCCAACATCCGTATGTTTGTATCTGCTCTTAGTAAATTGAATGAGAAGCAAAAAGAATGCATTAGGGGAATTGGAATTGGGTTTTTATTTGATCTGAATATAGGGTATATGCCTCTGTCTTTGGGATACTGGCTTGTTGACAATTTTGACCCAAACAAGTGCTGTTTGCTTATGAATGATGGTGGGAAAGTTGAAATAAATGATATTGATGTACATATTACGTTAGGATTGCCGTTGTGAAAGAAAATGGTGCCTAAGAAGAGTTGCAAAGAGAATTTTGATGATGTGAAGGATTGGAGGACATCTCTTGGGACTGTTGATCATATAACCCCTTCTGTTGTTATTGACAAGTTAGTAGCTGATGTTGATTGTGGGGATAAATTTGTGACCAATTTCCTTGTGGTTTTTCATTCTTTGCTTGTTGACAGTCCTGGGAATAGGCTTGCTAATCAGAATTTGGTTAGATCAGTTTGTGATTTGGGTGATTTCAAAGATCTGAACTGGTGTGCCTTTTTATTAGAAAGTTAGGTTGATACAAAGAAAGTGTGGGAGAAGAACAAAGATGGCCACTTCCGAGGACCTCTTTTATTCTTGATTGTGAGTGCAATTTATGTGTTTTGTTTTTTAATTTTTTTTTCATATTCTTTTAATTTTATTCATATATGTTTGAAATTGTTTTCATTGTCTACCCTGTCTGTTTTAGTTGCTTTATATCGATAGGGTCAAGTTATTTACAAGTGCTGCTTCTAGGAGGTATTCTCGGTCTTTCCCTGTATTTGTGGGGTTGACTTCTTTATTGCTGCGTCAGCGTGAGACTAATGATATTGAAAGTGGTGGTTTTGGGCGTGGGTTGATACAAGAACGTCAATCTATCCCCTCTACTCAGGGCAATCCTATGTCTGCTCAAACTGTTCGTTCGCCAGCCACTAATTAAGGCAATGCCCAACCTTCTGTTAATGACCCTGTACTTGGAAAGGCTACATCACCCCTTGAGGTTTCTTTCATTTTTTCATATTATTTCTATTTTGAATCATAGTTTCAAATATTGCTTTGTGTATTGCTGTTTGGTTTTTGTCCCCCTCCTGATTGTGCGTTTATATTCATGTCTTATTCAAATATAATATGCTTATTTGCATCTTCTCCCCTTTGTTGTGTTAATGTTTTATTGTAGTCCCCTTTATTTGTTTCTTTTATTCTATGTTATATATATACATTTTGATGCTAATTTCCTATTTTTTTTATTTTTGTACGCATTTAGTTGGTGAATTTTGTAGTAATTGTGTTTGTGTGTTTTGTTTTTGTGTTTGTGCGTGTGTTTGCATTTTTAGGCTTGGATACAGTCTTTTGTGCAAAAGACATCAGTTCTTGCGAATGCTATTTTTGATTTTGCTGAGTTTTCTACCCAAATCCCTCTTGAGGTTCAAGGTGGTTCTAAAGTGAAGACACTTCTTAGTGAGGGTAATAAGATGTTAGGGTTTGTGTGTCGATCAGATGTTCCTAACCCTAATCGTGCTGATAAGTCGTATATGGATGATTCTCCAGACTCACAATTTTGGTTAGATCCTGAATTGATTGAGTGTCTTAATTAGATTGAGTTGGCTTATAAAAATAGAGGGAAAATGAAAACCAACTTTTTTGATGATTTAACTTCATTTGACATATTTGGGTCTGATCCTGCATTTAAGTCTGATGTTGACACACAAACTGGGTCTGAATATGCAAAAAAGACTGGTAAAGATGCATCAAATTCTTCTGCTGCCACTCAAGGGATTCCAGATGTAGTTGTTAATATTGCTAAAGAATATGTGAATGATATACCTCTTCCCCATGGTCATGTGGCTGCCCCTCACCAACAACCTTCTGTTCATGGTCCTTCAACCGGTGTCTCTGTTGTAAGTGTCATTCCTACTGCGAAGCCGTTGGTGTATAGAAAAAAGATGAAGTCTCCTATTCCATTGCCTTCACACAAATCTTCTCGTGTCCGTAACTTAAGTTCAATAGCTGGGAAACAAGATGCGGGTAAGGAAGAAGATGGTGCTAGTAGAAGGTCTTCTAAACCTTCCTTAACCCTGCGGAGTCTTTATTTTTCAAGAATTGTTGATATTACTGATTCTATCTCTGGCACTGAGCGTATTCTGTCTGCCTATTTATCTAAGAAGACAGCTTCTCCCACGTAAGTTTATGTTTTTGTTACTCATTATTTTAAGTTTTATTTTTTGCTTTATTATAATTTTGTGTTTCATATTATGTCTAATATTTGTAGTGAGGTCCTGTTTAAATACAAGTTTGTAGAAGTGCATAGGCATGATATGAAAAGTCTTGAAGATGATTTCCATGTCTCCTATGGTGTTATTGCTGGATGGTGTGCCGTTCTCAACCATAAAGAACAATTCAGAAGTGATGTTTCTCCATTAAGGTTTTTTGTGCCAGTTCATTCGTCTGTAAGTATTATTTTTATTGGTGTCTTTTAGTTCTATGTCCATCTTACCCTTTCTTGTTTTGTGTTTTTTTTTCCCTAATAATTTTTATTATTAAATTTATTTATGTTTGTTGGTCTACTCTGTAGGATTTTCCCTCTAATGCATCTCTTGAGGGCTCTGTTAACTAGTACTAGAAGTTTTCTCTTCGGCTTGATTCTTCATTGGCAATGGCTCCTCATATTGTTTTAAAAGATGTTGATATGGTACTTTTATTGTTTATGTTGTTTTTTTTGCTTATATAAATTACCTTCTTCTATCATTTTTCGATTTTTCTTAGTTTTTTAAAATGTATGTTATTTTGTGCATTTTTGTAGTTTGTGTTTGTTGTTGAGCGTGAAGAAGAGTTTTTCAAGGTAGTCTTCAATGTGAACACTAAACTTACCCAAACTCTTGATGTTTGTCCTCCTATCCCTCCTTCAACTGGCTCAATTTTATCAACAGCAGACTGTTTGGTTAGTTTTGTTATTTTTTATGTTATATATTTTAAATTAAAATATATTTCTAATTTATTCAACTTTGCCCTTTTTCTGATTATATAATTATTTTTTTGTCTATAGGAAGATTTGCCTGATGACTATTTGAGGAACAAAGGATTAATGGCTAAGTCAAACTCAATTACAAATTCAACGTCCTCAAA
Source organism: Persicaria maculosa (assembly GCA_963922045.1). Lineage (NCBI taxonomy): Eukaryota > Viridiplantae > Streptophyta > Magnoliopsida > Caryophyllales > Polygonaceae > Persicaria > Persicaria maculosa. Next base: position 44,831,855 of record OY998255.1, read on the forward strand.
TGTTGCTCTACCATGGTCTGGTGATGATAAGAGGATCCATTCAGGGGTTTGTGTTATGAGGCACATGGAAGCTTTTAATGGAGTTGAGAAGGGATTCAAACCTGGATTTGATAAAGGAAGTGAGAAGAATATATCCAAGCTGCGACATAAATATTTGGCTGATATCATATGCTCAGATCTTAATGCGGTGCGCACTCAAGTTACTGAAGCAGCCAAGTCTCACGCAAGACTGACATTAAAAGGAGTCCAGGGTCAGAAGCCGCAGTTTAATTGATATTCACTAACTACTGTTAACATTTAGCACCTTCTATAAGTAGATATCTGTTATACGTAGACTGTTTGGTTGTGGTGGACAGTTTAAACTATGTTTGGACAGTTGTTTGTAGGGTATACCCAATTTGGGGTTTACTTGTTATGGGGGTATAACTCTAGTCGTATCCTATGGTGCTACTCTAGTACATTTTGTGAATTATCTGGGATTTAACAACTTAGGTTTTTGGAAGATCTTGTGTTGATGAATTTTATTCCTATTTAGTTATGTTGTTGCTTCTTTATGTTCAAGTATGTTGTTATATGCTTTATTTTGTTTCTGTTTCTTGTCCTCGTTTTCAAATTTATAAATTCGGTTATTGAACTTAAATCTGGCGTGTGTGGTGTTCCATAAATGTCATATCGTGCAACAATAAATTCAAGTTGTGCAAATTTAAAGATATGATGTGCATATGTATCAGTATATATAAATATGAGTTATGGTATTGTAAATTAATGTTGTGCGAATATAATTTGTTTTTGTGCTAACACACAATCATATTTTGCATGTGCTCTAATATAGTTTTAAAATATTTATTCCCTCCTCCCTTTTTAGTGATTCATTTTTACTTAATGTTTGTTTTATCTATAAAACGTTTTTTTATAGATAAACCTTATTTAATTCATTTTTGAGTTGTGATGGCCATCTCCTCCCATTTGTACAAAGTAGCTATTTGTTGTTCATATTTAAATTGGTATTGTGCAAATTTATAATTATGTTGTGCTATTTCCCAAGAATTCCTGAAAATGTAATATTTCGATGTTCAATTATAAATGAATGTTGTTCACCTTTAATTATCTTATGTTCAAATATAACTGAAAGTTGTTTTTATATGGGTTGGAGTTTTTGGGGTTCATACATGTCTCCAAGTTGTTGTTATACTTTTCATTTATATTTTTTTAAGTAAATATTTATCTTTTTCAAGTGCATTCTTTGAAGTTTTTGTTGTTGAAATATAATTTGATTTTGTGCTAACAAAAAATCATATTGTGCATGTGGAATAATATAGTTTTAAATTTTTTTATTTTCCCTCCACTTGTGTTGATTTATTTATTATTAATGTTATTTATATATTTAAAAGGGTTTTTTGAAGTTGTATTGTGTTTTCAAATCTTGGAAAATGAATTAAAATAGTTGTTTGTTGTTCACATTTAAGATTGTTTTGTGCACATTTGTTAGTATGTTGTGCTGTTTTCCAGGAATTCATGAAAATGTAGGATTCTGATGTTCAGTTATAAATGAATGTTGTTCAATTTTAATCGTCTCATGTTCAACTATAAATGAAAGTTATTTTTATAATCTTTGACGTTTCTTGTGTTCATACCTATCTCCAAGTTGTTTTTTCTCTCCCATTTTACTGTTTTTCATCCATACTTTATGTTTTTTTTTTAATGCGTACTTTTATAGCAGAAATTGCATAGTTAAAATGCTTAATAAATAACATAATACGATAAAACATTTTATAATAATATTAATATGGTGAACTTAAATGTTGCAATACTATAAAATAACAACTTGTTCCCTACTACATAAATTACATATTTTTGAAATAGAAATTATATTTGAAGGTGCAATATTTTTTTTGTTGCCATTCTACTTGATCTATATGCCAAGATATTCATTAATTTTGGCCCTCCTCATGTCTTCCGATTCAATCAGGCCTTCAACATGGGCAACTATGTACCCTTCAACCATCTGCAATGTATCTTCCAGCCTCTCTTGTTCTTCAACCAACTGCATACATGATTTTCAAGTTAACATTTATATTGGAAATATCAAAATATTCTTTATAATAGAATTGAAATCTTACCCTGGCCTCCAGATCATTGTTATGTGTCCGTCGTGCTTCAGATATATGGCATCCATTTCCACTAATTTCCAGTCTGAGTGCATCGTAATAGGTCTGTTGAAATTCAGCATATGCCATGTGATATGCCATTTCCCTTGTGGTGAACGTCTCCGCTGCTTCCTCCAAGAGTTTCATGTTGTATCCTGGGCATTGGATTGAATCTAGTTCGTCCATCTCCCTGTAGTAATTTTCTATGAACTCTACTGGCCTGATTCCTGCCATTTCAGGTCGAGTGACTTTGGTGGTTTTTGAAATGGAAAGAGGGAGAGAGCACTGGATATGAGTTTTTGATGTCTAAATTGTGAATTTCTAATGGAGGGGTGTCTATGTATATATAGGCAGAGATTTTGCAGTTTCGGCCATTTTCACTTCCCCCTTTAAAAAGTTTTAACTTTCGATTAACTGCTTTTTGTCTTAAAAGCCGGGAGGCCCAATGCATGTTTATCTTTTTCTTTACCCTAACATAGGTCCTAAAAACTGTGTGTTCCCAATGTAAATGTTATTTAATCTGTCTAACTTTTTCTGTTTCACAGTTAAGAAAGTGCTATTCTAATAACCAAAATTGCATTTATATATTTATGTTGTTCACATTTAATAGAGTTTTGTTCGGGTTAAACAGATCGTTATCTTCTGTCCGTTTTTGTAACTGTTTTTTGCCTGAAAAAATATGTTATAACCAATGCATGTCTATCTGTTTTTTTTTACCCCCCATTTTTTTTGGTGGAAAACTATATTTTCTCAATATTGCAATGCTTGTTGATATTTCCTACTAATAAGTAAATGTGCAAACACATATCATTGATGTTTTCTAATAATA